>CM074719.1:537178066-537778066 GCA_037306005.1 Rhinophrynus dorsalis | reverse complement strand
TCTGTGTATTAAGTATTACTAGAAACATACCCCGTGCATTGCAAAGCAACACAATCAAGACATCTCTAGCATCCAAGGTGTCAAATGGGTGAACACATGCCTAAAATGGTAACTGGCAACATACATGCTTTTATTGTATTCTGTAATAAAACTTAAGGCTCAATACATGTGCCCTGTAGTTTTCATGACATACTTATTATATATTTACTTGAATTATATGTCTCGGTTTCTGGCTGATATTAATTACAAGAATAGATTGGTACATGCAGAACATAACATTACTGTTTTTCGCCTTGAAGGTGCAAAAGAGGTTTATAGAATGTCAGGTAACAGTCTGATGTATCTGCAGCAATTCTGTTATTTCTGCAGGCTGTCAAATAGACAAAGGTTTTGCTTGTTACATACACCAAAAACATAGAAACAGACACAACCAAACAATCTCCTATAGATCAAGCATGCACCAGCTTATAGCAGGGGTGGGCAACCTGTAGAACTCCAGCTATTGTTGGATTACAACTCACGTAATCCACATAGGGACATCTGCTAGCTGAGGATGACAGACGTTGCAGTCTGACAGTAGCTGCAGACCACAGGATGGACATCCTGCATTAGATGTACATTGGCTCTGAGTGGGACATAATGGAGATGGAATCTCACCCTTTTCCACTGCTTTTTGTCTACAACTATCACATATATTATATCCTCTTAAAGACAAAGTAAAAAATGTCTTTATGGTGTGAAAATAATAGGAATCATGACAATGCTAATAAATAAATAATTGATACACCGATATGTACATACATATAAATGGTAGCCCAGCTATGATGAGAATACAGAGGGAACAATGAGTACTTCTTATGTGTACGGGTAACACGGAACATGTGGGAAGTGTAGAAAAACAAGAAAAGATTCTTAAGGTAGACAGAGAAAACATTTATAAATTAATCAGAGAATAAAGGAAAGGTCTGAGGTAAACTGACAATAAAAAACATTTGAAAGATACTGAGATGCATTTACAGATCTAACAGGGCAGCTCCACTAGTGTTAGCCTCCAAAGTCAGTGGCTGCAGTTTAAGGTATGCATTACAGTATATGATAACTATAGTACATATCTGTAAATCAGACTCTGCCATTGTTAGGACCTTAATGCCAGGAAGCCTCTAAACCCATGCCCCATAACACACAGGAAAATGGCATGCAGTTAGGCCATGTGCTCTGAGCCTTATTCAATACATTATATTAAATTATCAAGGAAAGGAATGATCCAGAATGCCCATACACTGCTCTCCCCTTGATGTTAAGGGAATAATTTTATGTGCAAGTACCTTACTTAATTTCCATTAGGCAGGCATAGGACCAGAAAATCAATTCCAGTGCCTGATTTTATACCAGATCACATTTGTCTATTCACCCCACTCAGAAGCATGGATGTTCAGGGACAGTGCCTCCTACAAGAAAAATGATATGCTTTTCTTAATATATACAGGGGGGGTTATTGTATCGGTAGTGTTCGGTGTATTGGGGGTGGGGGATGCTTTTAACATTAGTGTTTGGGAGGGCTAGGGGAGAGTGACTGTAAAACTAGCTCACCATCAACTAGCTAACTAGTTTACTTTGCTGTTCCTGCTTCTCACACAATTTAATGTGAGTTGTGGGAGCAAAGTCATGCCGGGTATTTGGCTACAACATAACTTCACGTGACCATCCCTCGCTGTGGCGGATGCTGGTCAAGTAATACACTTGGGGCTTCAGCCCCCTTAGCTCCCCCCCAGCGACGCTCCTGCTGTACAGAATGTCGTGATTAGCTCATTACATCTGCTGGGCCCTTACCTTGTGCGTGTGGCCATCTGCCTCCAAGCCCTGCTTCCAGTGTGCAACTGCTGCCAGAACAGAAGCCTCCTCCTAAAAGCGAGGGAGGGGAGCGTTTCTGTTTTATAGCCCCGACCACCGCGTGATCAGTCAGTATGCTCTATAACCCTTGTCAGATGCGCAAGTGCCAGGAGAAGGTCCTGACACATGAGCACTGCACAATGCAGCCCCGGCCACTTAATTCTAGTCCAGGAGAAGGATTCTGAGTGAGGCCTCATCATGGCACTGAAGATGAGCAGGTATGAGGTTTCTGCCGGCCCCCGTGCTCATTTGACCGGGCGGTCGGGGCCAAGACAGTCAGTGTGGCGTAAAGAGTTAGGGGGACTCGGGGAGCACTGAGCAGAGTCCAGGATGAGGTTTCCGGGCCCCCCTCATTTGGCCGGGCCCTAGGCGGGCGCCTTGTGTGCCTTGCCTGTGATCCAGCTCTGCTGACAGCTCAGATGCAAAGATGTTGTCTCTACAAGATGTCTGCGCTGTTCCATGCTGCTGCCTGCCTAAAAACGTTCTCTCTCTTACTTATGCCTCACTTATACTGCAAATGACAAGTATTTCTATGAATATCACTAACCTATTAAGGATTTGGGGCTAAGTATAATGTTGATGAAAGTTTCATTTTAACCCTTTGAGTGCCAGAGGGGGTACGCAACGCAAAGCAATGCGTTGCGTACCCCTCTGGCAGTCAAAGGGTTAAAAGTCACATTTCCATCAATGGGAGTTTTCAGATCTCTATTTTGGTTTTCCCCAGAAATACTGGAGCAATTCTGAAGCAAACTAACTAATTTAAATGGGAAATGTAATCCCTTGAATGCTTCACTATGTGTTCCAGACATCTCTGACACTCAAGAAGATAAAAGCCCCATTTAAATCAATGGAGATTTCTAGAATATTTATCTGGCCATCTAGTATCTAACAGGTTCATAAAGGCTTTATAAAAGTTCTCAATTAACAAGGCACGGATTAACACGGATTAGTACATTAACTAAATCCAAATAGGGCTTAGAATAGTAAAATAGTATCAAAATCATATTTTATAATTACAAAGCAAATCCTATTGTAATTAGCATAGTGTTTTAACCCTTTCAGTGACAAAGAAGTGTCCAATGCATTGTGCTGCAATGCGATTGATACCTCACTGGCATTCAAAGTGATGAATATTAAACAATGAGGAAAACAGCACATTTTACACCTAAAATTTTCATTGTTCCTAAAAAGAGTCAAGTCTCCTTAAATGGATATCAGTGTGAATGTACTGAGGTGATGCTACACTAAACCAGACAATGGAACACAGTTTTTCAGCTTATGCCTGTCTAAAGTCAATTTACTAATCTACAGATGCCTTAAATATGCCTAATAAGTTTAAGAGAGTAGGACAATCTGAGGGTGGTTCAAAGGTGTTTTTTTAATTGTTGTCACCTTTTATTTTTGCTAAAATCAGAGGTGTGACGCTTTGTGCTAAACACAGTGCTATTTGCATACCTGGGAACTCTCCGGATTTGCCCCGGAGACTCCGGTTCTGACAGAGCTTTACCGGGTCTCCGGGGCAGAGGCAGCTTCCTCCGGATGTGGAGAGTTTCTATAGAAACTCTGCCACATCTGCTTTTTTATCCCGTTGTGCCTCCGTCCCCAGCCTTCTGTGTGACACATTTAACCCTCTGAGTACCAGAGTGGTACGGAATGCATTGCTTTGCAATGCATTCCGTACCACTCTGGCACTCAAAGGGTTAAATCCCCCCAACACTCGCGTTAAGCCCCGCCCCTTTTTGACGCGATTAGCATCATTTTTGTTACCCCCTGCTGAACAGAGGACTACCCTCCGGGTAGCCCTCAACTGAAAGTTCCCAGGTATGGCTATTTGCCACATTTGGGTGGTCAGTTTCTAACTTTATAATTCTTTCTAATGGAAAGCTTAATGTATGCCCTGTGTGCCTATTTTTAGTAAATAATGTATTGGGGACATTGCTGTCTTACAAAGGGTTAAAAGCCCCATTTAAATCAGCAGACACCTGCAAGACCAGCCAGTTAGAACTAGTGCTCTGTTGATAGATGTGTGCTCTAACCAATGGGAGAACAAGTCAGAACTTGAAACAAACTTTTTTTGGTTTCAAAATCTCTGTAACCTAGTGTTGCCACCCAGCCGGTATTTTACCGGCAGGTCGGTAAAAAATTGGCATCTGTCCAATGTTAAATCTATGGAGGGAATGCCATGGCCGGTATCTTTTTTAAGAAAAGGTAGCAGCCCAAAACTGAACTGTCCTTGTCAAAATCAGACAGTTGACAACACTAGCCTTGTTTATCTCCATGTATGGGGCGGGTGTTGCTGGCATTAACTATATGTTTGCAAGAGAGGTATCCACTGCATTCAAAATGTATAAGTATGGCAGAGATTGTTCACTTCTATGCACTGCAAAAATCATACACTGTAGTGCATACACTGAAGTGCAGCCAAACCTAAATAACCAGTTTTCTAACGTAATAATAAAATGTCTGCTGCAACATATAGGTCATTTTGAAAGCTGCTTCAAAAACTCCAAGGTTGTTTTTAGGTGACAGGGTTCCTTTAATCTGTATACTATTACAATATGATGATTTTTACATGTTTAATGGTGTAATTTGAGTTTGTTGATATTTGCAACTGGTTCTTAAATACATGAATAAAATTAAGCACATTAAATGTAATCATCTACTTGCCCTGCCATGTTATAGAACAGTTTTGTTAATTCTATTAATAACGTTCTATTAATAACAATTCCAGCTTTTCTTAGTATGCCTGAAAATCCTAATGTTCCCTATGATTTTTGACCTTGTGCTTTTGTTCAAGAGTTAACATCTTTAAAGTGATAGTAATACGTTGTTTTAACTTTATTTTATTTTGTAGGCATTAAAAAACATGAAGAATGATGTAAGTCTTATCTCTCAAACCTTTATGGTTTATGAGATATTCACAAGCAAAGTTTCCCCCTCCCGCCCCTTTTACCTAGTGTAAGCAATCTCTTCTCAGATGTGGAATCCAGTCCATAGACCAGACAGATAACAGAAGGGGACACTCTTATTCCTATGAAAACAATGAAAGCCCTTCCTCCTTGACAAGCTTTTCAGTTTTTCCCTTATCTTAATTAAAGATTGTCCCTCTCTGCAGTCTACCTGGGCACCTCCCTTCTGCTGTGGCTGAACAGTGTGACATCAGTAAAAGGGGTGGGAGGGGGACACTTTGTCATTGAATTACTCTGGAACTACAACTCTGACAGAATTGAAATAACAATCTCCAAAGTCCAAATACTATGATGATTAATTAGAGTGGTGGTGCAAAAGGGACTGACAGCGCAGGCGCACGGACGTCACTGTGAAGAAGACGTCCGTGCTTCCTGCTCCTGTCACCATCGGTAAAACGCCAATATCTGCAGAACCGGGTAATATTGCTGGCGACTAGCGCTACTAAGCAGCTAGTCGCCAGGTGAGCAATAAGTGAACCTTAAGTTATTGCGGGGTGATAGTTCCCCTTTAAGGGTGTTACTTCTTCTTTACAACTGTCAAAACTAGGACAAAACTGGGGGAAGGATTTTCCTGTGCAGTTAGATGTTAGCTTACAGTGAACAAGGCATGTACATAGATGGGGAATCAGTTCACAAAACCTAACATGACCTGTTTCTAGAATTAAATTAATTTATATTTGAGAACAGCTAATTTTGACATTTTATACATTTTTTACATTGAATTTAATTGAATTAGATTTGCTTTCAACCAACTCATATTGGATAAACATTTCTGCAAGTTGTCAGTACGCTGGCATATAGTTGGAATATAAGAATGAATTATGTAAATCTTAATTAAAATACTAATACACAATATCCACGAAACTCACATTGCGACTAGCCATACTTTGGGGAATGCACCAATCCGCCAGCACATGCAATTCAGGATGATCTTTGTAGCTCATACTGGCAGACACACTCCACTGTTTAATGCCAGCAAGTTCCTTAGCATGATCAGTGAAATGGGATAAAGTTACTTAATTTCTTGTGCATCTTGTTTTATAAATGGTGTTAAACAAGGTACAGAGAAAAGTAGCACTCCAAAACAACTATAAACTCTATTTTGCAAGTAGCATAAGTAGCAACTGTTATAAGTAGGTTAGTAAATTGTTGTCAGGCAACCGTAGAACTAGAAGATCAATTTCAGCTTTGGTTTAGAGAATCTTATTCTTACACTAGTGTAAAAGCACATGTACATGGGCCAAGGTCCGGGTAATGTTAACCTTTTGAATGCCAGAGGGGTACGCAACCCCTCTGGCATTCAAAGGGTTAAGAGGCCGCTACCTCACTGCTCCACATGATGCAATTATGCGTCTCCTCACTCACGCGATGCAATCATGCACAGTAGAGACTGGCCGAATGCAGGCAGTCTATTCTGCACATGACTGCATCGGGACAAACACAACCGGCCTTTTATATATTAGTAGTTGAAGAGCCCGTTACACGGGCCACAGCGCCACTGCCAGCCGTTCGCGGTACAGTCATGCTCAGTAGAGACTGCCCACGCCACGGCTGACACAGAGTGGGACGCTCCTTCGAAGTGCCCCGCTCTGTATCAGCCTTGTCACTGGCAGTCTCTGCTGCGCATGACTACAGCACTCTCAGCAGTCTCTACTGCGCATGACTGTGGCGTTACACACATTTTAGCGAATTATTATATAGGATGGATTCTTCCCACTGCCTGAGATTCCAGATTATTTCAGTGCTAAACATGTTCTCGTTACAGAGAAAATTACAACTGTTTGGAGATGCATTTCACCATGGCACAATACAGCTGTCAGAGCCTTCCTGATGTGGAGTGCAGACATATCAAAATGTGGCAAGTAGCAATTGTATATTCACATGAAGAAGTGCTTCATAATCCCATTGTTTTCTATCTCATAAAATATGAGTAGTTCATCTTCAGAACTCCTGCTGCTGGGGTCTACAAAACCAGCACTATAATCTCCAAAAGCTGAAGATCCAAAGCTTACCTACCCCCTGCCATAACAATTCTTCCACTGACAAAATATGATTCTATCCTTTATTTATGCAAACTACTTAAAGGGAAACCATACATTGTTATTATGTTTCGCCTTAAAAACGATGTTAATTATGTTTAATTTTGTTTAATAACCAAGTTTACTTAGATTCTACGTTTCCTGTACTCTTTCTGCATTTATTTTTGTGTGCTATTCTTATTGCTTAACATATCTTAGTACATTCATGTAAATAATAAAATGCCTAGATCTTCCACATAGAAATCTACCAAAAGAGGGGAATGATGTGGAAAACTGTGCTCTGTTTTGAGTTGGATGAATCCAGAGAAAGCTCTGCTGTGTGTTTTGATTAACTAGAAGCAGACACAAGTCACATGATGTCCTAAAATAATGACCTATAAGCAAAAAATGCTACCAAAAATAACAAAACTACACGGATTTTACATCCTAAAATATTTCCATTTAATAGATGTGTTATAAAAAAAAATATTTATTACTGTAAATTGAAAAACATGATGATGAATCATTACTTACTTTGGATTCGGAGTTCAGTTCTGGTTCTGTACTGCTCTTTATTAAATAACAAGTGATTACCAATGGGTTTTGCCTTGTAACTGCACATAATATACCGAGCAGGATGACAGCTGTAAAACAGAATGTGAAATTATCTACTTAGCACAAAATATTGTTCCATTTCCAAACTGCAAGTTTTTATATACAGGGGATTTACAGACTTATTTGGGAGTAACAACTAACTGTAATACAAATATAAATTCACCACATTTCAAGTACTTGAGCACCTCGAGTCCTGACATAAGTCCAATAGAAAAGCAGATCTGGATATAGGACATCTGATCCTACATTGGCATAAGAACCCCTCCTTATGTCCAATCAGATATTGATCTCTCATACCAGGACAAATACTCTGCCGTTGCCATGATACATGAGCAACTAACATTAGTGACACTAGTGCAACCTTTTACTTTCAAGTTGTTTGAGACTACAACTCCCATCCTCCCCAACCAGCCAATGGAGAGTGAAAGGTTGTCTGACTCTAAACTAATGAAATTGCAGGCTGTAAATCTGTAATATTCTATGTGTCAATAAAGCTGCAGTTTTCCTTGATCCAACCTCAGAAATCTAACCAAAGTGATACACATACAATGCAAAGCTGCTCTGTTATACTATACTAACATCATGTGATTGCTTTTCCTGCATTCTGATTTGAAACAATGCACTTGTCTCTAACTCCGAGGGGAGTGGTACCCAGCCTTTCCTCAGGGGCTCCTAACTTCCCTGTTTGATCACAGGTGAGTTAATTAAATCACCAAGTCTCTGATTAACTCCCTGTGCTCAAGCAGGGAAATCCTAAAGACATGGCCTGTTATGTGATTCTGAGGCAAAGGTTGGGAACCAAATTGAGATGAACTAAATGTTGATGTGTTGGTGATTTTTATATTTGAATTTTTATTTTTTTTTGGGGGGGGGGGTTTGATGTGAGCATTTTCCTTGGCAAATATGAGATACTGCCATATGCACCAAGAACTATGAATTCAAAGGGTAGAGACATTGTTTTATGATGTTGGCATAGCTCTCACCTACATGTCGTAATTGTAATAGTAATTGTTATCTGCATAAAATGTTAACCTACCCACTTGCATATTTAAAAGTTCAACATATTCAAAGATTTCCATATTAGTCTAATATTAAACTTCACCTTTCAGTCATATTTGTGGTTACACATTTGACAGATATGGTGAAGTTTGAAATGCTGTTTTGAAAAGAACATTTAAATACTCCTCTATAGATAATTGTGAAATATGCCTATTATGCCAATATGCTAAAGTCACATGTGATGTGGTGTATCTAAATACGTGTAATCTGAGGTTTATATAAAAAAAACTACAACAAAGTTAAGATTAATTTCTCATTAGGTCAATTTTTAATTTTAAACCTAGCAATTAATTTTAAACCTAGCAATTGGAGAGAAATACACATAAACTCTGAGGTGTCATTAAACACACATGTTTTTGAAAGCAGTTTAATGAATATGATGAGAGAAGCTCAGATGAAATTTGCTTCTATATGAAGACACACATGACTTATCAAAGCTTAGTGCATCTCCTCTCCTATTTCGTAATGGCAATACAGACTATTTCAAATTAATACAACTATGACAGAACATTTTCACTCATCCCCATCCCCTGGAATTAAGGCATTAAACAAACTAAAAAGCCTTATTGGTATGTAATATTTTCAGCAATCTGTCACGGACCAAAGAGGAAGAAAGGAAAGCAGTTACAACTGCTCAATGCTCCCCCTGAACAAATGTTACTCAATTTAATTTATCTAAAAAAATTTCAACATGTCTGGCTCCATCAACCTCGGCTTTACAATAAGCATACCTGGGAACTTTCAAAATGTGCTGACCCTGAGATTGTTGAAATATTAACCTGTAAAGTTCCTCGGCACATAGATTGTAAGTGATATGGCCCTGCCTGGTCTAACCCATTGGTGTTTAGTGAGCCCACATGGAAGCCTTAACAAACTACACAGACATAGATATATCACTGCCTGGACACACACAAGACAAGCAGGACTTCTCCCTCTTCCTTCTTGGTACAAATTACACCAATATATAAACTAAATTGGTTCTGTTCATACATTAGGAAACACTTAAGTCTCTCACCCTGAGAATTGCGACCTTCGCCCTGACCCTGAGATTTGTCTCAAAACCCTGAATCTCAGGTTCAAACCCTGAGAGTTCCCAGGTATGACATTAAGTATGTATATGTATGTATATCTTTATTTATATGGCGCCACACAGTGTACGCAGCTCCTTACAATAGACATATGTTACAATAAATAAGAGGGGATGAAATAAGTGCAACATTCATAGAAACAATGGGAGAGAGGTCCCTGCCCCAAGGAGCTTACAGTCTAAATGGGTAAAAGGAGACATACAATGGGGTAAGAGGATGTTAAGTGCTGAGATATATGCATGGGATATTCCATAATCATATTTATAGGGCAGTTGGGGGAATATTGGGCACGAGATGGGGAGTTTGTTGATGTACACATTAAAAAGACAATTTTACCTTATTTTGACTTTGCATATTCTGCAAAAGCAGAATATATAAAATCAAATTTTCTGTTCCTGGAGCTGTGAAGGAGAAACGTATACAATGATGCAGTCTCTCTACATCACTGAGTGCTCTGTATTCTGTAAAGTCAGGATTTTCTACATTGTTTAACTGTCTATTTAACAGTTTTTCTTTTTCACATTGTTACACTTTCTCTGCTTTCATAATCCCACACAGAAAGTTGTCTTGACTGTCATGTCCTTCCATGTCCTTCCGGGTTTTCCTGGCATTTCTGGCCAGGTATTCTGTTTTCCCTCTCTTCTCTTTCCCCACCTTGTTGTGTGATGCAATTGCTGAGCCTTTATCAAGTGTCGGCGTGCGATCAAAGCTTTCCTGTTGTGATTGAGTTCTGTAGTGTTCCTGTATTTCCTGTGATTCTAGTGTCTGACCCGGCTTTCCTTCAACTCTATTTACGTCTTCTGATTTGGCTTTGTATTCTGTACTGGTTTGACCATGGCTTGTTTCTTCGACTCCTCTTCTGCCTGCTGATTGCTCACTGCATTGCCCGATTGGTTTTGACCTTGGCTTGCTCGACTACTCTCCTGTCTCATCCCTGGTACCGCCTCTGCCTGCAAGTTTGGGGCAGTGATAAAAATTCCCCAAAAGTGTGATTAGCTATTTATGACATACGTGGATTAACAGCAACGACCTTCGTGAGCAGAACTCACTGTGGTTCATTGATGGAGGCTAAATGTTTATCTAATTCAACACAAGCTGCACCCCCTATTTTCTACATTACTCAAAGGTGTTATTTCACAATGAGTTTGAGATGTCTCCATAATTCAAGGGCTTTAAAGACCCATTAAAATCAATTAGAATCTGGGGATTTTTTATTTGTTATCTATGGGGAAGCTGGTTTGTCCCATAATTGCTCCACTTCCTCTACCAAACCAGGGAAGTGTCCAGACGTGATCCAGGTCTGAGTCTACAGGGACAGAGGCTCATTCTCTGGGTTCAGCGAGTTCTTTTGTAACTCTGCCCACTTCACTGCCAGTTCCCCCCAATCTATCTCCACCCACTTTATAACAAAATCATTTGGACAACTCGCAAGACCTTAGTGGATTTCCAGCAGTTTGGGGCAAGAAGGTTCCCTGGCATGCTTAGTACATCAGTCTCACTGGCTTCACATCTTAAGTTCTAGATTGTATCTGTCATTACTGGGATTATTTTTGGAGATTTCTTTCAGCACTTGTTTGTTGAAGACATAACCAAAATTATTTAATTGACATTTCAAAACCATGAAATGTAACCTTTAAAACTCCATTAATCAGATGTTCTCCGTCCTTTGCTCAAGGTACCCCTTATATGCATCCTGGAATTTTTGAGGCACTCCTAACATTTTATAGGTCATTTGTCAAGGATGTAGTGAAGGGACACATGCATAAACTAATGGTTATTCTTAGGTCTCACATTTAAAAAAAAGATTGTGCATAACAGTATCCATAGCTATACATTTTTAGTTGACATTCACATATTTTTTAAAGTTGCTATCAAAAAAGTGGTACCCTAAGCTGGTACCCAGGACACACCAAAATGCAAATGTATTCTGGTTGAGAACTGCAATAAACGCTAAAACTCCTGTTATGACTACAAGTTGACACTAGATGGTGCTTCAACTCACTAAAAAGCTAAATAGATTGAAGATGATCCTTTTCTGGAGTAGATTCCCTCAGATTTGCTATATATAATGTGACCAGATTTTATTAAATTAAATAAAGGGACTTTTTTTCACAATGCTGATTTCTGCTTTATGGTGTAGTTCAGTTGTTGTAGAATTGCACCTTTTTAACTTGATGAAAACATCCCTATGTGTTTCCTGTAATTTAGGGGGACACCATTCACAAGGGTCCTCAGGGGTACTTAGAAATGCCCTAGTGTGCCAGGAGCATCCATGTTTTTTTCTTACACATGTTTGTCCGCTTGGGTGGTCTCCAGGAAACTGCAGGTCTCTCCCAAGACTATATCTGCCAAGTTACTACTAAAGTAACACCCTGATGAAGGTTCATAATTGGTAAGTGAAACAGTACCTGTGCATTTTATACTAAGAGCCATATTCAGGAGGACAAAGGGAGGCACTAGTGGAGCAAACCAAAAGCACTATAGGGAACAAATAAACACCCTCATTGACTTAAATGGGGCTTTTAACCTTTTGAATGCTAGACAGATCTGCTCCAATTTGCAATGTGTCATTAAAATTAAAGAAGGAATGTATTTTTTCACTAGGGTGTATGGCTTACCTCAAAAATTGTTCTCTTTTGTTTTGTGCATGTAGTCCTAAATATACAACTTTACTGTAACTTTGGTTCTCTGAAGTTTTGTGTTTGGTATAAATCTGTATTAGTTATGTGTAAAGAACATTTTGTAGGATCATATGCACTAAGGAATGGGGCGATTCTGGGACAAGCCATGGAGGACAAATAAACATTCCTATTGATGTCAATCCCCTGAATGTCAGAGGTCTCCAATGTGCTGCAAAACAATGTGTTGGGGACCTCAATAGCATTCAAGGGTTTAACCCTATGAGTGCCAGAATGGTGTGCTCTGACACTCAAAGGGTTAAAGATCTAATTTACATCAATGTGAAATTTGAGAATTTGCATCTAACTATTTTGACGTAGCTTGTTTGCCCTGGAACTGGTCCTTTTAGAATATGACACTAGAACAGATTTTACATCAGACACACATTCCAGTTACCAGTTCTGGACATTCATCAGGGATTGCTACTATACAGACTTGGCAGAGAGCATCTTACAAGAGACTCACTACTACCTGGAGCTCACCAAATCACCCAAAGCATATGTGCATATGGTCCTTACACACTCACAGAAAATCCTATCAGTCCCTAGGAATTTTGCTATTGTGCTTCTGTTCAAACTTCAGTCAGTCCTGGTTATCATGTTCATGAAGGTAGACATGAGAGCTGCTGTTAAGTTGTCCAAACTGAAGCCATAAGAGGACTTACTTAACCCTTAAAGGACCAGAGGTATGTGCAACATGTTGCTTTCTAACACATTGGACACTCACTCTGGTACATAAATGTTTTAAGACTACCATGTGCAGTGGGAAGAGCTTGTGTGCTGTGGTCCTGCTAGCAACTGTCATGCCTCCACGGACATGACATCCAGGACTCATTTGTTATATCTTTAGGCACAAAGACAAAATTTGTAGGGGCCATTTATCTATACTCTATAAATCTATAATATTTTAACCCCTTAATGACAGGGTTTTTTTTTCCCATTATAGCGAATGACTTCCTGGACTTACCAGGTAAGTCGTCTGTCACTAAGGGGTTAATGTAGGGGTACTTTTTAGATTGTTACTTCTCCTTTAATTCTCCTGGGCATCATATTTCTGTGCTCCTACAGAAACGACTTTGCATGCAGAGATCATAAATCAAGTGCAACCAGAAATGCTGCCTTTGTGGTAGACTTCCCTTTCTGAGCTATTTTGGAAGAGGCCCCTTTAACAGTCACTGCTCCATCTAGTCCTTCATCAGGTCACTCTTCCTGTTCAGAAGATGTGGGTTGTTTCCTGTGGGAGCTAGAGAGCACGCTGCATGGTACAAGCAGGAAGAGCAGGACTGAGCAGTCACACAACCAGCAGCTCATTCTGCTTAACCCTCCACTGACATCTTTCTGGCACCATATGTATAGGAGAAGTAAACCCTAGTTATACAAATATATCTATTATAAGGCTTTTCAAGGTGAATAAAACATGGGTATTCACATAAACGGTAGATGATTAATTCCAAAGGCTTTACAAAATAGCAATACTGGAGCAAACTAACTGCATTGCAAGAGAAAAATGAAATGGCCAGCACCTTGAGTGTTAGAGAGGTTTTCATTACATTTCTACACACTGTGTTGGAGTGATCTCCAGCAGTCATGGGGTTAAAAGCCCTGTTTAAATTAATTGGAGTTTTTATTTGTACCCAAAAGTGCATTTGGGTCACTCTATAATTGAACTACTTTTTCTTTATGCATAAGGCCTTTTAAGTTCAAGATTTTTTGTGGTTAGGAGGCACTGTTGATGTCTATAGACAATGTGTATCTCAGCTTCCTTTACAGATATAGCTTTCTAACAGCTGGAAGAAATTGTAGCCCATGCCTGTGTAGCAGGTCTGTGTCTCAGTCTGACCCATACCTTCATCAGATGTCCAGAGGATACATGTTTTGTGTGGTGAAGGAAAAGAGTAAATAATTATGCAAGGTGCAATTAATATCAGCAAATCATAACAAAATGAGACTGGTGAAAATTAAATGATCTCATGTAAAAAGAAAATATACAGAAAAAAATGGATGGGAACAGCAGGGACAGAACAAATTATTATAACTTATAAAAGAGGCACACACCTAAGTTCAAATGCAAATCATATTTAATGTAATAAAAGTGCTGTTTTTCCTCCATTGGGATTTTTTCCACCGCATGAAGTAAATGATAATAATGTACCCCCCACATGTACATACACTTCTCGTATTGTTTCCATCCACAATCTGAAATTTGATTGGTTCTTCCTGTCTGCAAGTCAGCAAATCCAAAACTGTAAGAATCACTATTGGCGTTTGGGAGATAATGTTACATCTTTTTTTTTGAGTGATACTGTCTACCATCACTGGGGTTGGGGTGATCTACTACTAATAGATTAGATGAGACTGCTTTCAGTGATTTTTAAGAACAGTGTTGGTTAGGGAGAGTGAGATATAAAGGGATGGGATTGATGTGTTTTTATAAATATACTAGCTGTTGCTTCATGGCTTTGTCCATGAGGTGAACCAGTGAGTGTCAGAGATATACTCAACACATTGTGTTGCAATTAGTGTTGAGCGAGCATGCTCGGCCGATGCTCGGATCGGCTCGAGCATCGCTCTGCTCGGCACATGGCGGTACTCGTACGAGTACCGCATGTGCTCGCCCGCCATGTTCGGGTCTCCTCCCCGCACGTTTTGCGGCTGCTGCGCAGCCAATAAACGTGCAGGGAGGCTCTGACATCGGTGTAATGCCAGCAGCCATGTTGGCTGCTGGCATTACACTGATTGGCTGGCCAGAACCCGTGGTCAGGTGCTGTATAGCACCTGACCATCGAGTTCGGCTCAGTCTGAGCCAGGGAGAGCTGAGGATAGGAAGGGAAAGGCAGTGTAGGGAGGAAAAAAAAAAATTGTGACAAAAAAGAACCAAAAGTCCTTTTTAGGACTACTGTGTGTGGGGGCAGCAGGTTATTTTGTGTGGGGGGAAAAAAACAAAAAAAAAAAAAAAAAAATATTCTGTTTAGTGTGAAAAGTTGCAGATTAGAGCACATTCTGTTTAGTGTGCACAGTTGCAGATTAGAGCACATTCTGTTCAGTGTGCAAAGTTGCAGATTAGAGCACATTCTGTTTAGTGTGCAAAGTTGCAGATTAGAGCACATTCTGTTTAGTGTGCAAAGTTGCAGATTAGAGCACATTCTGTTAAGTCTTCAAACTAAAATATCAAAGTCACGTATTCCATTCAGTGTGCGTCGCCGCAGTTTAGCAGCACATTCTGAGTACTGTGCAGAGTTGCAGAATAGGAAGAAATACTGTTAAGTCTTCAAACTAAAATATCAAAGTCACATATTCCATTCAGTGTGCTTCGCCGCAGTTTAGCAGCACATTCTGTGTACTGTGCAGAGTTGCAGAATAGGAAGAAATACTGTTAAGTCTTCAAACTAAAATATCAAAGTCACATATTCCATTCAGTGTGCTTCGCCGCAGTTTAGCAGCCTATTCTGTGTACTGTGCAGAGTTGCAGAATAGGAAGAAATACTGTTAAGTCTTCAAACTAAAATATCAAAGTCACATATTCCATTCAGTGTGCTTCGCCGCAGTTTAGCAGCCTATTCTGTGTACTGTGCAGAGTTGCAGAATAGGAAGAAATACTGTTAAGTCTTCAAACTAAAATATCAAAGTCACATATTCCATTCAGTGTGTTTCACCGCAGTTTAGCAGCCTTTTCTGTGTACTCTGCAGAGTTGCAGAATAATAAGAAATACTGTTAAGTTTTCAAACTCAAATATTAAAGTCACATATTCCATTCAGTGTGTTTCACCGCCGTTTAACAGCCTATTCTGTGTACTCTGTACAGTTGCAGAATAATAAGAAATACTGTTAAGTTTTCAAACTCAAATATTAAAGTCACATATTCCATTCAGTGTGTTTCACCGCCGTTTAACAGCCTATTCTGTGTACTCTGTACAGTTGCAGAATAATAAGAAATACTGTTAAGTTTTCAAACTCAAATATTAAAGTCACATATTCCATTCAGTGTGTTTCACCGCCGTTTAACAGCCTATTCTGTGTACTCTGTACAGTTGCAGAATAATAAGAAATACTGTTAAGTTTTCAAACTCAAATATTAAAGTCACATATTCCATTCAGTGTGTTTCACCGCCGTTTAACAGCCTATTCTGTGTACTCTGTACAGTTGCAGAATAATAAGAAATACTGTTAAGTTTTCAAACTCAAATATTAAAGTCACATATTCCATTCAGTGTGTTTCACCGCTGTTTAACAGCCTATTCTGTGTACTCTGTACAGTTGCAGAATAATAAGAAATACTGTTAAGTTTTCAAACTCAAATATTAAAGTCACATATTCCATTCAGTGTGTTTCACCGCCGTTTAACAGCCTATTCTGTGTACTCTGTACAGTTGCAGAATAATAAGAAATACTGTTAAGTTTTCAAACTCAAATATTAAAGTCACATATTCCATTCAGTGTGTTTCACCGCCGTTTAACAGCCTATTCTGTGTACTCTGTACAGTTGCAGAATAATAAGAAATACTGTTAAGTTTTCAAACTCAAATATTAAAGTCACATATTCCATTCAGTGTGTTTCACCGCTGTTTAACAGCCTATTCTGTGTACTCTGTACAGTTGCAGAATAATAAGAAATACTGTTAAGTTTTCAAACTCAAATATTAAAGTCACATATTCCATTCAGTGTGTTTCACCGCCGTTTAACAGCCTATTCTGTGTACTCTGTACAGTTGCAGAATAATAAGAAATACTGTTAAGTTTTCAAACTCAAATATTAAAGTCACATATTCCATTCAGTGTGTTTCACCGCTGTTTAACAGCCTATTCTGTGTACTCTGTACAGTTGCAGAATAATAAGAAATACTGTTAAGTTTTCAAACTCAAATATTAAAGTCACATATTCCATTCAGTGTGTTTCACCGCCGTTTAACAGCCTATTCTGTGTACTCTGCAGAGTTGCAGAATAATAAGAAATACTGTTAAGTTTTCAAACTAAAATATTAAAGTCACATATTCCATTCAGTGTGTTTCACCGCCGTTTAACAGCCTATTCTGTGTACTCTGCAGAGTTGCAGAATAATAAGAAATACTGTTAAGTTTTCAAACTCAAATATTAAAGTCACATATTCCATTCAGTGTGTTTCACCGCCGTTTAACAGCCTATTCTGTGTACTCTGCAGAGTTGCAGAATAATAAGAAATACTGTTAAGTTTTCAAACTCAAATATTAAAGTCACATATTCCATTCAGTGTGTTTCACCGCCGTTTAACAGCCTATTCTGTGTAGTCTGTACAGTTGCAGAATAATAAGAAATACTGTTAAGTTTTCAAACTCAAATATTAAAGTCACATATTCCATTCAGTGTGTTTCACCGCCGTTTAACAGCCTATTCTGTGTACTCTGCAGAGTTGCAGAATAATAAGAAATACTGTTAAGTTTTCAAACTCAAATATTAAAGTCACATATTCCATTCAGTGTGTTTCACCGCCGTTTAACAGCCTATTCTGTGTACTCTGCAGAGTTGCAGAATAATAAGAAATACTGTTAAGTTTTCAAACTCAAATATTAAAGTCACATATTCCATTCAGTGTGTTTCACCGCTGTTTAACAGCCTATTCTGTGTACTCTGTACAGTTGCAGAATAATAAGAAATACTGTTAAGTTTTCAAACTCAAATATTAAAGTCACATATTCCATTCAGTGTGTTTCACCGCCGTTCAACAGCCTATTCTGTGTACTCTGCAGAGTTGCAGAATAATAAGAAATACTGTTAAGTTTTCAAACTCAAATATTAAAGTCACATATTCCATTCAGTGTGTTTCACCGCCGTTTAACAGCCTATTCTGTGTACTCTGTACAGTTGCAGAATAATAAGAAATACTGTTAAGTTTTCAAACTCAAATATTAAAGTCACATATTCCATTCAGTGTGTTTCACCGCTGTTTAACAGCCTATTCTGTGTACTCTGTACAGTTGCAGAATAATAAGAAATACTGTTAAGTTTTCAAACTCAAATATTAAAGTCACATATTCCATTCAGTGTGTTTCACCGCCGTTTAACAGCCTATTCTGTGTACTCTGCAGAGTTGCAGAATAATAAGAAATACTGTTAAGTTTTCAAACTCAAATATTAAAGTCACATATTCCATTCAGTGTGTTTCACCGCCGTTTAACAGCCTATTCTGTGTACTCTGCAGAGTTGCAGAATAATAAGAAATACTGTTAAGTTTTCAAACTCAAATATTAAAGTCACATATTCTGTGTAAGATGAAGAAGGCGGGTAAAAAGGGACGGGGAAGTGGACGTGATCCTGAAAGTTCAGGGCGCGGGTCAGGACGCGGAGAAACTGTGCCTGGTGCCAGAGCACAAGAAAGAAAGACATCCACCATACCTAGCTTCATGTGTAATTTTACAGGGCGTCGCAGGACATCACTCTCGAGGTCCGACCACTGCGAACAGGTGGTCGGTTGGATGACAGCTGATACTGCTTCCAGTCGGTTAAGCACCACCCTGTCTTCCACCAAGTCCACTCTCAGTAGCCAAGAGTCTGGTCAACATAATCCTCACTCTGATCATCCTTCCTCCCACCATACACGGTCTGGTCAAAGAAGTGATCCCACACTGGGATATAGTGAGGAGCTCGTCTCATCACCAATCCTTCATTTGACCCTCTCTCCAAGCACGCTTGCAGAGGAACATGACATCTTGTGCCCTGATTCACAACCTCTAGAGGCTACCCAATCTCAAGAAGATGACAGATGTGAACGGCATTTAAGGTCAAAGGAAGTAGTGGATGATGATGATGATGATGAGACACAGTTGCCATTAAATCAACCACTATTTCCGTCTCAAGACCTTGTTGAGGAGAATGTTATACAGTTGTCAATGACTGAGTATGTGGTGGGATCAAGACTTGAGGAGGATGATCAGAGTGAGGAAGTGGAGGAGGACTTGGTGGACGATGAGGTGACTGACCCCACCTGGGAAGGTGTAGAGCCGAGCGATGACAGCAGTCCTGAGGGTGAGCCATCTGCAGCACCGCAACAGGCTGGAAGAGGCAGTGGTGTGGCTACAGAAAGAAGGCGGACCGCACCAAACCGGCCCGCAAATGTTCCACGGAGCACCCCCTTGCGTAAATCTACCTTGCCAAGGGGTAGGTGTTCCGCGGTATGGCGTTTTTTTAAGGAAAGTGCGGACGACAAAAGAATTGTAGTTTGCAACCTGTGCCACACCAGAATGAGCCGAGGCATGAACACTAGAAACCTCACCACCACCAGCATGATCCGACACATGGCATCCAAGCACCGTAGTAAGTGGGAGGAATGCCTGGATCGCCCATCTGTGTCTGCAGGCCACACCACTGCCTCCTCTTCCCCTGTTTTCGGTGCCGGCCAATCGCCTGTCGAAGGCGCAGGCCCGCATACCTCCCGCCCTGCACCTGTAGCATCTGAAGCACCATCAGCGACCACATCCACTTCCCTGTCCCAGCACAGCGTCCAAATGTCGTTACCCCAGGCATTTGAGCGCAAGAGAAAGTACCCAGCCACCCACCCACAGGCCATAGCACTAACCTCACACCTTTCAAAATTACTGGCCATCGAAATGCTGCCATTTAGGCTTGTGGACACTGAGTCCTTCCGCAGCCTGATGGCAGCAGCTGTCCCTCGGTACGCGGTCCCCAGCCGCCACTACTTTTCCCGGTGTGCCATCCCCGCATTACACCACCATGTGTCCCGTAACATCACCCGTGCCCTGACCAACGCAGTTACTGGGAAGGTCCACTTAACGACTGACACATGGACAAGTGCTTGTGGCCAGGGACGCTACATTTCCCTGACGGCACACTGGGTGAATGTCGTGGAGGCTGGGAGCGACTCGGACCCTGGGATGGCACGGGTGCTACCCACGCCGAGGATTGCGGGCCCTACCTCCATCAGGGTTTCCACCAGCACCTACGTTATTGGCTCCTCCTCCTCCGTTTCCACCTCCGAATTCTCTACACACACCGCCACTCCCCCATCAGCCAGTAGCTGGAAGCAGTGTAGCACTGCAGTGGGGAAGCGTCAACAGGCCGTGCTGAAGCTGATCTGCCTTGGGGACAAACAGCACACGGCCTCAGAGCTGTTGCAGGGGAATAGTCACCAGACCGAGCAGTGGCTCTCGCCACTCAACCTGCAAGCAGGCATGGTTGTGTGTGATAATGGGCGTAACTTGGTGGCGGCTTTGGAGCTCGGCAAGCTCACACACGTACCATGCCTAGCGCATGTATTTAATTTAGTGGTGCAGCGATTTCTAAAAACCTACCCCAATGTGCATGATCTCTTGACCAAGGTGCGCCGCGTGTGTGCACATTTCCGTAAGTCATCAACAGCTTCAGCCGGCTGCAGCAGCGCTTACAATTGCCAGCTCACCGGCTGCTGTGTGACGTGAGCACGCGCTGGAACTCCACCTTCCACATGTTGGCCCGGCTTTGTGAGCAGCAGAGGGCAGTAGTGGAGTACCAGCTGTTACACGGTCGTCGCCTCTCCGTTCAACTTCCTGTAATCAGAAGTGAGGAGTGGGAATGGATGTCAGACCTCTGTGAGGTTTTACGCAATTTTGAGGAATCGACACAGATGGTGAGCGGCGATAACGCTATTATCAGTGTAACCATCCCACTTCTGTGTCTACTGAAACGCTCGCTGCTCACAATTAAAACCGACGCTTTGCATGTGGAAGAGGTGGAAATGGGGGAGGAAGAGCTTACACAAGGTGATAGCCAGAGCACCCTCACTTCGTCTTCTCAGCGACAATTGGAGGAGGCGGAGGAGGAGGAGGAGGAGGAGGAGGAAGACACGGTTGCCTCCGCTACAGAGGGTAGCCATGGAACTTTAGTTCCATCTCTTCAGCGTGGGTGGGCAGAAGAGGAGGAAGAGGATGAGGAGATTGAGAGTCATCCTCCTGGTGAGGACAGCGAAATCTTGACTGTTGGTACTCTGGCACACATGGCTGACTTTATGTTAGGCTGCCTTTCCCGTGACCCACGCGTTGTACGCATTTTAGACAACACGGATTACTGGGTGTTCACCCTTCTGGACCCCCGCTACAAAGAGAATTTCTCATCTCTCATTCCTCCGGTGGAGAAGACAAGCAAAATGGTGCAATACCAGAAGGTTCTTGTTGAAAAATTGCTCCAAAATTTTCCATCTGACAACGCTGGCGGCAGAGTACGTGCTACCTTGGCCAACCGAGAAGGGGAGAAAAGGGGAGCACACAGCAGTTCCGAGAAAGGCAGGGCAACACTCTCCAAGGCGTGGGACACCTTCATGACACCCCGCCAGCACCCTCACCCTGATGCGCAGCCTAGTGTCACAAGGAGGGAAAAGTTTTGGAAGATGGTGAAGGAGTACGTAGCAGACCGTGTCAGCGTCCTCAATGATCCCTCTGTGCCTTACAACTACTGGGTGTCCAAGCTGGACACGTGGTATGAACTGGCACTCTACGCCTTGGAGGTGCTGGCCTGCCCTGCCGCCAGCGTTCTGTCTGAGCGGGTATTTAGTGCTGCTGGTGGCATCATAACAGATAAGCGTATCCGCCTTTCCACCGACAATGCTGATAGGTTGACACTTATAAAAATGAACAAGGCCTGGATTTCCCCTGACTTCTCCACTCCACTGGAGGAAAGCCCCGGGGGAACATAAACTCACTTTATATATGTTATTTACAATGATGGGAATACTCTGTATTCCCATTCACCCCTTCCACCCAAAAAACGGGTATATGGTTGACTCTTAATGTTCTCATCCTCCTCCTCCTGTTCCATATGCCCTGGGATATAATTTTTATATAGGGCCAGCTCACCAGCGTGCCCTGGGATATAATTTTTATATAGGGCCAGCTCACCAGCGGGCCCTGTGATATAATTTTTATATAGGGCCAGCTCACCAGCGGGCCCTGTTTGCCAATTTTTATATAGGTCAGCTCACCAGCGGGCCTTCTCATATAATGTTTTATTGGGTCAGCTCTCTAGCGGGCCCTCTCATATAATGTTTTATAGCGTCAGCTCACTAGCGGGCCTTCGCATATAATGTTTAGGATGGTCAGCTCTGCAGCAGACCCTCACCCATAATGTTTTAGATGGTCAGCTCAGCGCACGTTTCCATCTTAATCATGGCCTCAGTTCTGAAAATCAAGGAAATTTTTGGGAGAATTTGCCTCTGCGCACGTTTCCCTCTTAATCATGGCCTCAGTTCTGAAAATCAAGGAAATTTTTGGGATAATTTGCCTCTGCGCACGTTTCCCTCTTAATCATGGCCTCAGTTCTGAAAATCAAGGAAATTTTTGGGATAATTTGCCTCTGCGCACGTTTCCCTCTTAATCATGGCCTCAGTTCTGAAAATCAAGGAAATTTTTGGGAGAATTTGCAGATGATATACAAGTAAATATACAGCAAATATTGTTTGGTAACAATTTTTCGCCTAAAGTCGTTTTTATTTTCCTTTTTGTGTGTTTTATGGTCAGTCTGTAAAAATGGCGTACTACGGGCGAAAGATCGTTCCCAGCAGCGATGTTGGAGTCCAAGGTGCATCCAGACATCCTCCCTATGCTGTCCCTGAACCATTTCTGTAGTGTTTCCATCTTTTTCTGCCCTTTTCCTATGGACCAGGCACCCTCCCCTCATCAGAGCAGGGGGTGCCTGGTGTAATGCTCGAGTCCTCCCATTGACTTCAATGGGGCTCGGGTGCTCGGCCGAGCACTCGAGCCTCAGGGGGTGCTCGGTCAGAGCACCCGAACATCCGAGCATTGGGGTGCTCGCTCATCACTAGTTGCAATGCATTGGATACCTGTGTGACAACCAAAGGGTTATTTATTGTGTTTTTCTTTTTATGTTCAGACATTGTGGTGTGGCATAGGGACCCCTGCTGATGCCCCACAGCTACTGATCTGCTGGGAGATCAATAGAGTAGATGCAGGGAAGCAAAAGAGCTCCCCTGCTTCCAGGCTACCCAAGTACTGGGTAGGAGCGGGTGGGATCGGGAAACCTTTTTACATCGATGAGGGAGGCTTTCCCTTATTGATGTGAAATAGTTTCTCAATCCCATCCACTCCTGCCTGGTAGTTCGGGTAGGCTGGAAGCAGGGGAGCTCTCATGGGAGACAAGTAGCTGTGGGGCATCAGGAGGGGTCCTGATGCCCAACCAAGAGGTCTGATTATTGGTTCATTTTTCATTACCTCATCACCTGTCTTTACCACGGTGAAGGGGAGGGGGAACCCTGTTTGCCATGGCGAAGCTGTGAATGGAAGAAATGGGAGAGATGAACAGTTGAATAGAAGGGGGGGCAAAATGGCAAAGTGAAGGGGAGATGAAGTGGCAAATGGAAGGGAGGGAGAGATGGAGAGGTGAATGGAAGGGAGGCTAAGTGGCGAATGGGAGGGAGAGGGAGATGAAGCAGTGAATGGAAAGGAGGGGGGAGTAGTGACTTGAAGGGAGGAGGTGATGAAAAAGCAGATGGAAGGGAGGGGCCACCCTGTTCGCCATGGCTTCACCCCCTGCCATTTGGTTGAGGAGGCAGGGGCAGGGTCAACCAATCACTGTTTTCCAGCAACATCCCCTGACAGTGAAAAAAAATCACTTAGATTTTTATATATCTATAGATATATCACCATCATCATCTTCAGGTGTTGTCGAGCAACTGCAGGATGAAGGCCTCCCCAGCAAGTTTCCATCATCTTTTCTTTGGTCTTATTCTTCTTGGGTGTTTAGTATCGAGTGAAATCCATTCCAGAATTTGTTTGGTTCGTCTACTGTCAGGTCTTCTTGCTAAGTGGCGTGCTCATTTACACTTTAGGCACTTTACTCTTTCAGTTATGTCATAGACCTTTGTTTGCTGACAAATCAATGATGTGTTTTTTACTTATGTTCAGAATTCAATGCTCCATACTTCTCTATGTAACTTTTAGTTTTTGTATAGCTCTGCCATCCCAATATTATTTGTCGTTGAATATACATCATGGTGTTTCCATCTGTTGACATTTCCTGTCCAAGGTAAACATATTTGTCCACTGTTTCTAGTTCAACTATTGTGATTTTCCTTGGGATGGATGACTTGCGTTTTGTTTTATTCATCTTCAAACCAAACTTTTTGTTTTTCTGTTGTTGCTCTTCAGTGCATTCTTGCAGTTCTTCTGGACTACTGGCAAAGACTATGATATTGTCTCCTTTTTTTTCCCAATTTAGTTTGCGGAAAGTTTCTTCTAAACAAGCACAAAATAGTTTTGGGGAGATTGTGTCTCCTTGTTGGACACCATTTTCTATGTTAATCTGAACTTGTTGAACTGTATTAATGCAGTTGCATTTCAAATATTGATTGGAGGATACTGATGTAAGCTCTATCTGTTCCTTGGCTGACCAGGGCATCGATTATTGCTTGCTTTTTCACTAAGTCAAAGGCCTTTTCGTAGTCAATGAATGCTATACATAATGGAAGGTTGTATTCATTATGATGCCCTATAACTTGTTGCCATGTCTGGATATGGTTTATTGTACTGAAACTACTCCTGAGCCCTGCTTCTTTAGGTTGTGCCACTTTAAGGTTTGTGTCCATTCTTCTTTATAGTACCTTTGTGTAAACCTTGCAGATGACTGGCTATATGCTTATTTGTCAGTAGTTTTTTTTATATCCACCTGATCACCTTTTTTTGTGCAGTAGATAACATTTTTCCATCTTTCAGGCACTTTGACTAGTAGTAGATATTTAGAAAAAAGTTTAGTTAGGACTTTGAATAAGGGTTGCCCTCTGTCTCAACATTTCATTAGTGACTTTATCAGGTCCAGCTGCTTTGCAATTTTTCATTTATTTTATTGTAGCTTCTACTTTTTGTACCAGAACTTCTGACACAACTTCAGCTTCTGGCACTGCATTGAGTTGTTGTCCTTCATCCTTATAAACATTTGAATAAAATGTTTTCACTCATCTTAGTATTTGTTGCTGAGTTTTTACTGTTATACCATTTTCAAGATTTAATGCAAACATTTGGTTCCTATGTGTAACTATCTTTCGTTTTGCTTTCTTTAGCCCTTGATTTTTTTCCAGCGTCCTTTTGATGAGCTCAACATTGAACTTCACATTTCTGTTTTTATGTGCTTCCTTATGGTCTTGCACATTTCTACATATTCTACCCTGTTTCTAATATCACTGTTTTGCTTAATTTCTCAGCAAGTTTTCATCAATTTATAAATATATAGTACTATGCAAACGTTTTAGGCAGATGTGAAAAACTGCTAGAAAGTAATAATGCTTTCAAAAATAGACGTGTTAAAGGGGATCTCTCACCTCTACAAAAGTTAGGCTTATTATGTAGAGTATTGTATATAATAATTCGCTAGAATGTTTGTCATAAGCCGTCATGCGCAGTAGAGACTGCCCGAATGCACAGAATGCTGGGAGCACAGAATGTTGGAAGCACAGAATGTTGGGAGCACAAAATGCTGGGAGCTCTGTGCTGGGAGCACAGAATGCTGGGGGTTCTGTGCTGGAAGCATTCTGTGGTTTCGGGCAGTCTCTACAATGCATGACACAGGACCGGCCTTTTAACATCTCCTGGACCTTGGCCCGTGTACAGGGGCTTTTACACTAGTGTATATAGATAATGTTGAAAACATTCTTGATTTAAAAAAAAATGGTATTTGCCCCTGCTCCCTTCCCACTACCCAGCCTCCTCCGATGACAGAGGCTGTCTGTTTGTAAGCTGGATCAATCTCATTGGCTAGATATCAATCTCTGCCAATGAGATCGCTCCAGCTTACAGACAGAAGCCTCCGTCATCGGAAGAGGCTGGGTAGTGGGAAGGGAGCAAGGGCAGTGCCGCAATCTGCAGCAATGGAAGGGTATGAGGAAGTAGGGTGCAGAGCACTCTATAAGCTATTGTTTTAACCCAAATAGTGTTTTTTTTTTTGTTTTGTTTTGTTTTTTTAAATCAATCACATTTTCAACATTATCTATATATACTCTACATAATAAACCTAACTTTTGTAGGGGTGAGAGATCCCCTTTAATTGTTTATATTTATCAATAAACAAAATGCATAGTGAGTGAACAGAATAGAAATCTAAATCAAATCAATGTTTGGTGTAAACACACCGGAGGCTGGGGTATAAAATAAGGAAATTGGGGCTAGTGAGTAACATTTGCAATTGGTTTGAAAACTGTTTGAAGGATAACGATCGAACAGTGTGTTGTTTCAGCTGGACAATTCACCAATACAGTTAAAGTGGAGAGTGGAGTACCTCAGGGTTCAGTACTTCGTCTACTGCTTTTTGAAATGTTTATAAATGACCTGGGAATAGATATAAAATGCAAAGTATCAATATTTGCAGATGACACTAAATTATGCAGGGTAATTAATTCAGATCAGGATATTTGTTCTCTACAGAGGGATTACATAAAATACAGATTGGGCAACCAAATGGAAAATGAAGTTTAATGCGGGAAAGTGTAGTCATTCATCTGGGAATAAAAAATCCCAATGCTACTTATGAACTTTATTGAATCATGTTAGGGGACTCATTGCCAGACAAAGACCTGGGAATCCTTGCAAACGACAAACTTGGAAACAGTGACCAGTGTCAGATAGCAGTAGCACAGGCAAATAAAGTCCTGTCCTGCATAAAAAGGGATATTGAAGCAAGAGTGGATAACTTCATTTTGCCATTGTAGAAAGTCCTCACCTCGAATATACAGTGCAGTTTTGGGCACCAGTTCTTAAAAAGGATATTCTAGAACTAGAAGAGGTACTGCAAAGAGCAACAAAATTAATTAAATGGGATCAATCACCCCCATACAAGTTTCTATTAAATGTTATGTTATATAGCGATGATGATGAATATTATATTACTTTCTTGTTTTAAAATGCTATTTGGCCGAAATTTAATGATCAAATACTGCCCTGCAACCTACTTCTGGACAGTCTGCGGTTACCTGCTTTGTACCGCAGTCTGTCACTCTGCCTCTGCTCCCCTCCCTCTATCCAGCCTCCTCTGATGATGGAGGCTTAATTTACTATGTTACTCTCTTAGGACAGCACACCCTGCTGAATATGTCAAGGTGATAGCTGGAAGGGTACACTATTTTTACTAAGTGTATAATCACCCACCCAGCAGCAAGGGACTGGCTTATATATGTTGTAGTATGGACAAGGACCTCAGTCAGTGATATAACCAGCAGTACTTTTGAGGTTGATGTTGATAATTTGGATAAGCTTTATGAGTGTTGATGTACCAGCTGGCCAAGCTTGGCTTGACCTTTAACAATTTTTTTAAAGGCTTAACTTGCCACACAAGCTTGCTAATAATTATTTTCTATGTTTGCTGTGTTATATAAGCCTGGTTCAGGGGCAGACTGACCCATCGGGCACTCAGTCCATGACCGAGTGCCCACCACTGAGAAAGGGCCCATTGCAGAGAAGAGGGCCTCCCACAGTCATCAGGCCCTGGCTGAAGCCTGACACTAATTGATTTTATAAACAGGAGAGTGCAGGAGAAATCCCAGGTGCCATGCTTACTGGTAACCAGAGAAACTGCTTGCAACAAAGCAGCCCACCCAATAATAATACTTGCAGGTGGTCGCTCTGCTACTACATATGAATTTGCCCAACTCTCTAGCTCTCACATGGCCACTGGTGCTTGTAGCTCCTAGAACCTGACCTAACTTCAAAGTGCCTCTTCACTGGGCCCATTGCCAGCTGCTGGAGACATCAGTGTGCTTGGCTTCCTGCTTCTTGGTAAGGGAAAATTACAGAGATATTTTCTTTTTAGCCCTATTTCATAATGGAACGTTATGGGTTTGCTGTATGTTATAGAGGTGTCTTACTGTAGAAAGAGCAGCTAGTTTGGTTTGGGTAATGCCATGGGAATAGTTTGCTGTGACCAGTGGATTATTCCGGGGGGCTAATAATCCCAGAGTGTGAAAAGCTTGTGGACACTGTACACTACCTCACTGCACAGCTCCACAGCTGTAAGCAGCAGCGGATTGCAGAGCAAAGGACATGCTACTGGCTCCAGAGGACTGCATGTCCCAGGTGAGAGCAAAACCGGCTCCGACAGGCTCCATCAGGTGCAGGCCCTCTATGTACTTAATGGACGTAGGTGCTATGTGACAACAGACACACCACATAGGCCTGCTGTGTGGGTGAATTTGTGCACCACAGTGTAACGATGCAGTTCAATTGATGTGAGGCGGCTGAGTTTGAAAAGGGTGATTTTTTTTTTCTTTTTTATGTTCGGACAAAGGTGTTTGAGTAGTTATTGAGTAGGCAGAAAGGACAGCGTTTAGGTGGCACATGTGTTGGCAAGCGATAAGGAAGGCTTTTGGATGTGTGTGAGCGACTGTGTTTGGGTTGTTTTTTTATGGAAATTGTACTATACTTAGTGGTTAAATGACGATGAAGTGTTGAATCGGAATACAGGGAAGGACTATGGAAACTGAAAGAGGTGTTAGCACTGTTAATGCCAGAGACTTATTGCCTTATTTGGCATTCAGAGTAATTTTTCTACACAATGAATGTTAAACCTTTGGACAGGCACGTGCACACATAGACACCAAGGGGGACTTGAGCACCTGCCCTTTTTGTCCAAAGTGCCCTTGTGCCTTTTTAACAAAAAAAACCAATAATAATAATTATGAGAGGTGCCCTTTTTTTCATTTGAGCCCCTGCCCCCCCCCAATATGTCTGTGCACGTCCCTGCCTTTGGATTACCACTTCCATCATCCTCAGAATGATGGGAGCTGTAGATCACTAGCTGCTACAGAGCCTCGGGTTGAACACTCTTTATGTAGAGAAGTAAGTCTTTGAATGCTAGAGGGGACACCAACTCCCTGGCATTCACAGGATTATTGTGCATTACCCCTGTGAGTGTCAGTAGCATTTGTGTTGGGTAATATACTTTATATCTCTGAGGTACCTACAATTGAAATGAAGCAACATAAGTGATAAAAAAAAGCTTACATAGGAAATTGAGCTACATTACTAGTGCAGCTCCATTCTCATTGTAAGCTCTGTGGTATCACTAGTGTAGCTCCATTTCAGTTGTAACCTCTGTGATACCATTAATGTAACTACATTTTATTTGCAAGCATTTCAATTGTAAACTCTTTGTATCAAGAATGTAGCTGAATTTCAATCTTAATATATGTTGTATCAATAGCATATCTGCATTTCAGTTGTAAGCTCTGTGGTATTTCAGTTGAAACGAAGCTACACAAGTGATACCACAGAACTTATTGTTGAAATGGAGCTACACTTGTATTTTTGCTACAGTTCAACTTTAAACTCTGAGGTATCACTAATGTAGCTACATTTCAATTGAGAGTTCTGTGGAATAACAATTGAAATGGAGGAAAAGCAGGGATTTTTACAGTAAGGGCAGTAAAGTTATGGAATTGTTTACCTCGGGATGCTGTGCCTGCAGATATTGTAATTGCTTTAAAAAAAGTAATTGATACCTATCTAGCACAGAACAATATTGAGAATTATGACAGCTGGCATCAAAGCAGGTAGGCTGTTGAACCAGGGAGCCATTTGGAGTCAGAAAGGATTTTTTTTACTCACTTGGGGCTAAATTGGAAATGGCTTCTCTAGATCAACAGGGGTGATATGGCATGGGCTGGACTTGATGGACGCATGTCTTATTTCTGCCTTATCAATTATGTTAGTATGTTACACAAGTGACAGTTAAACTGGAGCTACAATGCAATTATAGCTCCTATTCAACAGTAAGCTCCATTAGCATAAATAGTGTTGCTCAATTTCAGTTGTAAGCTCAGTGGTATAATTTGCCTTACTTTAGAACATGAATGCTAATCATGCAGTTAGAAAAAAGGCATGGGCTGGGATTGTAGGCTGGAACAATAATTTGGGTGTGGTACATAAATGTGGGTGAGGCATAACTTGGGCAAGATGAAAGGTGCCCATAACCTCCATTTTCCTGGGGGCCCAGGGTGCTGTAAGTCTGCCCCTGGCCTGGTCATAATGTTTCTATCTCTCTCTGTGTCCCTCTTTAAAGGGATAGTAATGTTTCATTATAAAAGCAGCTCTAATTAATCTTCATAGTATTTGGGCCTTGGAGAGTGTTATTTCAATTCTGTCAGAGTTGCAGTTCAAGAGTAATTGAATGATAAAGTATCACCCTCCCACCCCTTCTACTGATGTAACACTGCTCAGCTTAGAGCAGCAGGGAGTGTGCAGGTAGATTGCAGAGAGGGACAATCTTCAATTAAGATAAGGGAAAAAGCTGAAAAACCTGTCAAGGGGGGCAGGGTTTTCATTGTTCTCACAGTAAAAATATTGAAGCTTGATGTGAGCTGTCTGGTCTATGGACTGGATTCCACATCTGAGGAGTGAGGGATTACTCTACTCACTTTAAATTCACCTATATGGCTCTATGGAACTTTGAACACTGTTCAGTAATGCAGGAGGTTCAGGATTTTTATTCTATGATGGAGGAAAATCCCATCCCATGGACACATTGGTGGAAAATGCTAAACGCCTGGCAAGAACTTTAAAACGATAGTGGAAAATTTCCTGTAAGAAAAGCGAAAAATAACTGCTAAGAGATGCTCAAAAAAGAGTTTTTAAATGTAGCAATTATGCAGGTGAGCTTTAGTTTGGAAAGGAGAAGATAAATATCTATGTTGCGGCTGATAACCAAAGAAGAACTGAATAGTTTAACTTCCTTCACTGATGGCCAACTTATATTTAGCACCAGACTGCACTTTGACAGGAAAGAAATATGGAGTTCTGCTTAATCCTAGCTCATAAATAATTTTATAACTGCCAACAATTTGTCATGATACCATACTAGATCCCATGAGAAAATCATTGCAGGTACTTTGAAGTGTTTTTTTTTTAAATAGGTGGTTCTTAATGGGTTAAGATAAATATTCAGCTTTCATTATCAATGTCATAAAGTTATCAAACACCAGTAAAAATCTGAAAACCTCTTAGATGCAAGAGACTTTTTTTTAAGATTCCCGCTGAATTAAAATGTCTACCATTTCACTATTGCCAATAACATTTCCTTGAGACCTATGGTGTCCATCTCCACAACAATTCCCTCTGCAAAACTGTAAAAACCCAAAACTTCCTTCTATGCTATGATGTTTTAGTAGTTTCAGTTGGTAGTCAGAGTGGAAATTCAAACTAGAGAGAGGATGTAGTTTGGTGGAGGAGGAGTAGAAGTTACCACCTGTGTTGTTGGTGGTGGTGATAATGATGATGATTGTGCATTTTTATGCATATTAACCTGTCCTGACATTCCAGAGGATCTCTAAAAAGAGTTTATAAACATGCATTTTGCTCTGTTTCATTGGTGGAAGGTTGATCTTTTTCCTATTAGATACATCTCATTGTTTGCCATATCATCATCACTCTCTACTTGATCGGTATCAGAAGAAGGGAAGGAATGTGTAGCAACATATTCTAAATCAATATCTCATCAATAATTAGTACATATGCTGGTTAATATAGTTAATATGAAAAGTACTGATATATAGTGTCTCAAATGAATAAGGAAAGAACACACAAAGAAATGAGGTGATAGGTATAGGGAACCCAAGAATAATCCTACATTTCCTATTACCAATGCCCCCACAGAAACTAGATGGTGGATAAGGTGGATAAAGCATAACTTTTATTACCTAATATTAAATAAAATAAATGTGAGTGACTGCGTTCAAACATTTATATATTTATAGCACTGGTATACTGTAATATATCCATGTGCCAATAAAGGTTCACTTTTAAAATGACGCACGCAAAAGAGCGTGCAACCATATCAAGCATTAACCATGTCTCCATGATAAAAATGGCAACATGAGAATCTCGCACTTTATATCTTTGCATCAAATGTTCAAATAATGTTAGCTATATCTGTGCATAGAAACTACTTAAAGGGATAGTAATGATTCATAATAAAAGCAAATCTAATTAATCATCATAGTATTTGGACCTTGGAGAGTGTTATTTCAATTATGTCAGAGTTGTAGTTCAAGAGTAATTGACTGATAAATTATCCCCCTCCCGCCCCTTTTACTGAAACAGCCAGATCAGAAGGGAGGTGCCCAGGTAGACTGCAGAGAGGGACAATCTTCAATTAAGATAAGGGAAAAACCTGAGAAACTTGTCAAGGGGGGCAGGGCTTTCATTGTTATCATAGGAAGAAGATTGTCCCCTGCTGTTATCTGTCTAGTCTAGCAACCAGATTCCACATCTGAGAAGAGATGGCTTACACTAGGTAAAAGAGGCAGGAGGGGGAAACTTTACCATTCAATTACTCTTGAACCACAACTCTGACAGTATTGAAATAACACTCTCTATGGCTCAAATATATGAAGATTAATTGGAGCAGCTCTTTTTGTGAAACATTACTATCCCTTTATATGTGGTGGCTAGATTTTTTTCAGAATTATTGATGTACTAAGGATTTAGTATATTTGGGGCAAACCAACTGCACCATAGAGATATAAATTCCCTTTCATTTCAATGGGCTTTTAACCCCCTGAGCACTAGAGAGGTACCAATGCATTATGAAGCAATAAAATGGAGACCTTTCTATAATTCAATAAATTGAATATCTCTATTTGAAATTTTTTTTTATATGTTCTCTCTAGTGCAGTTGATTTACTCCAGAATTACAAACGTTTATCTTAGTAAATAATCATCAGTGTGTTGGACAACAACCTTCTGTAACTAAGAGAGTTAAAGGGGAACATTCACATAAAAAACTTTTGTGCATGGGTTTTAATCAATAAAACTAGATTTGCATTGTGTTTTTTCATTTTCCTCACCTACTAGTGGATATATGAAGAATTTACTGATTAAAACCCGTGCACAAAAGTTTTTCTGTGAATGTTCCCCTTTAAGAGCACACAGGAATTACCTTCCAGAGTGAGACTGGCCAATCCTAGTTAATAGGAGCCCTTCAGTGTAAGTTATGTTTATTTTGTTTTAAAGCAGAACTTTCACTTTCCCTAAACCCCCTCCCAAAAATTTTATTTATCTTGTATATATCCATATATTTTTAATCTTGAAGAATTGTCCCCCCCATGTTTGAAAAATACCATGTCCACTCAGCGCAGTAGGAGGGAGAGAGCAGCCATCTTGTTGACGTGGCAAATGATTGGCATCGCTCTCCCTCGACATCCATGTTAATGAGCGTTGCAAATACTGCTCCATTTTGTTTGCTTTCTCTCTGAGAGCCGAGCTATACCTCCGTGGGCTGGATTAAAGCAGTGAGGGAAGGAACTAATAAGCCATGTGGTACAGCTTGTGTCGCACAGATCTAGTTTATTCTACAAAGACAGATGTCTCTCTACAGAGTGTGATTTAGGAAAAAAATATACAGGTTTATGATACAATGCAACTGAGGACTGTATGTATATTAACTGTAATTGGGGTAAGAGGAGAATTACAAATGGCCTATATATTGTGCGCCATTTGATTTAGATATATAAATACGTTTTGAGGAATTAACCTTTATTTGTTGATGGCACAGTGTGGCACATTATGGTAATCAGTATTACCACACTCTGGGCTATGAATAAATCTAGGCAGAGCCCACGCAGTGGGGAAATTTCTTATAGCACAGCTAGCAGTAAGCTAAGTCATGAACACAACCATTTAGCATAAATAATGTATGTGCTAGTGTGTTCACGTGTGTGGTCAGGATGTGAATATGTGTGCTAGTGTACACATGTGTGGGCCAGGGTGTGAATGTGTATGCTAGTGTGCTAGTATATGAATGCATGTGCTGCAGTGTGAATGTGTGTGCTAGTGCATGCCCCTGGTTAACAGGTGCATGTGTGAATATGTGGGCTGGTGTATACATGTGAATGCCAGTGTGAATGCGTGTGCTAGTATATGCATGTGTATGCCAGTGTGAATGTGTGTGCTGGTGTATGCATGTAACATAGTAACATAGTAAATTAGGTTGAAAAAAGACACAAGTCCATCAAGTTCAACCTTCGCCTCATACCTCAGTAACTGAATTTTATAGCTTTCCTGCTACCAATTAAATTAGTCTTTATCAGACCTTCCTGATCAGCCTACTGATAAACAGTATAACTCTGTATGTTCCCTTGTGAAAGAAATGTATCTAATCTTCTCTTAAATGTATCCATTGTATCTGCCATAACTACCTCCCTGGGCAATGAATTCCACAATTTGACAGACCTTACCGTAAAAAAACCCTTCCTCTGCTGAAGTTTAAACCTCCTTTCCTCTAATCTCAAGGGGTGTCCCCTGGTCACCTGATCAGGCCTTGGAATAAATAGCTCACCACAGAGATCCTTGTATTGACCTCTCATATACTTGTACAATGTGATAAGGTCTCCTCTTAGTCGTCTTTTCTCTAGAGTAAATAAACCAAGTTTGTTTAGTCGTTCCTCATATGTCAAGTCCTCCATTCCCTTAATTAATTTTGTTGCTCTCCGCTGTACCCTCTCTAGTTCTAATATATCCTTTTTCAGAACCGGTGCCCAAAATTGCACTGCATACTCAAGGTGAGGTCTTACAAATGATTTGTATAATGGCAAAATAATGTTATCCACTCTTGCCTCAATACCTCTTTTTATGCAAGACAGGACTTTGTTTGCCTTTGCTACTGCTGTTTGACACTGGTCACTGTTTCCAAGTTTGTAGTTGACAAGGATACCCAGGTCTTTTTCTAGCAACGAGTCACCTAAAATTATTCCATTAAGTTTATAAGTAGCCTTGGGATTGTTTCCTCCCAAATGCATGACTTTACACTTCCCCACATTAAACTTCATATTCCACATGTTTGCCCAATCTGACATTGTATGTAAGTCCCTCTGTAGAGAGAAAATATCCTGTTCTGAATTAATGACTTTGCATAATTTAGTATCATCTGCAAATATTGATATTTTGCTTTCTATATCTATTTCCAGGTCATGTGTGTTACCAGGGTGTGAATCTGTATGCCAGTGAGGGTGTTATTGGGTTGGGCGGTTGTGTTACAGTGGAATTTTGCATTTGTGTCAGTTGTGAATGAGTGTGCATGGGAGACAGATATTGTTTGGAAAATCAATTAAATTCTTGTCACCATGACCCTGAACTATATAAGCATCCAGTGAAGGATAGCAGCTGTCTACATTCGAGGCACTGAACAATAAGAGTTTTTTTTTTGTTTAATGTATCTATTTATTTTAGGAAAAACAGATTAAATATTCTTGTAAAGCCCCTCATCTTTCCACCTGATCAAGTACAACATTGGGGCTGAATAATGAAATGTTGTGGAGAGGGAGTCCTACCAGTTAATGTTGTCCCAGGCCCCATGATTTTTTGATGGGCAGCCTGGAACGTCTTGAATGATTGCTTTCTCAGGCCAATGTATAGAAAGCCAAACTAAACCATCGTGAAAATATAATTCTCCTCACATTCATCAAGAGTTTTAACTGATCTCTAGAGTGGCATGACCACGTCCGTTTTTCTGCTACTAATGCCCCTAGCTATACAACCCAGCACCCTGCTTACATTCCCCACCACTTTGTTACATTGTCTGCCTACCTTTAAGTCATTAGAAATAATTACACCCAAATCCCTTTCCTCTGTTGTCTCTGACAGCAGAGTACCCTTTCTATACATTGGTCTGAGAAAGCAATCAATCAAGATGTTTTTATGGCGGCCCATCAAAAAATCATGGAGCCTGGGTACTCACAGTACCACAGTATAGAAAGCTGGAGTGAGCATACTGCTCAGGTAGTCTGGCAGCTTTACAGAGATGTGCTTGTATACTAAGCAAGAAAGGTGAAGAGCATGTCTAGATTGGAGTGTTCGCTTTAGATCTTTATATCACATAGATGGGTAGTGTAATTACATTGGAAGGTAAAGCAGCATAGTGAGTTAACAGAGTGTCAAGTTTACCAAGTTGGGTTAGCGGCACTGCAGCATATACTACGTCCCCATACTGTGACTGTTATTAACATCGGTTACAGTACTTTTCTTACCAGAGGATTCAAACAGAATTTGTTTCTAAACATAGCAGCCATTTTAGAATAAAGTTTGGATGTTAATTTATCAATATGAAGACCAAAAGTGATGCTGGGGTCAAGCCACATACCAAGATATTTGTAGGAGTCCACCAGGGTTCAAATTACGATTAGGCTCCTTTACAGTGGTTAGATGGGTATTGCCTAGATTATGCAGAGATTACCTAGTTTGTGCTTTGTACCAAACACCATTGACTCTTTTTTTTCAGTGTTTAAGAACAATGTGTTTTTAGATATCCATCTTTAAACGTCATAGAAATCATGTTGTAATACTGCCTCAAGTTGAGATACAAGCAAAAGGGAAAAAATAGAATTTGCAAAAAAGTATATATGATAAATATCAAAAATCTTAATTGCAGCTGTAGGAAACTGTATAACACTCCCACCTAAGTGAAATGTTGTGTAGTTTAAATGAAAATGAATAAAATAATGTATATTTATTGATAACAGAAACACCAAATGGACATTAGTAAAAGATTTAAAGAAACTAATATTGTCTGAACTCCATGTGGAACGATCAAAATAGCAATCAACTGTATGGGACCCAGAGAAAAACTGAATGGGTTCACCACAATGGACACCACAGTTAATTCCTCCACTCAGGGCCATAAAGAATAAAAGTACCAAAATACCTCAAGGGCTAAATGTGCATCAAGGGGCCAACACCGTACACAAAATATAATGAGTAGCACCTAAGGGAAGTCTGGAACTGGATAATAATGCTAGAAACAGTAACAATAATAAATAACAATGTACAAAATAATAAATAAAAACTCCAACATATAGTAAACCAACTATAATTGGAATTGAAAAGGAGCCAAATCTAAGGATCCGGGTGTCAGTGACTATTAAACACCTGTGAATATACCAAAACTTGCACTGAATATTGATATATCAAATACTAGCAAAAGGGTAGCTGATGTTAACGGACACAATGTTCCTTATAAATTGACACAAGACCGGTTCAGTTATAACAAAGGCTTATTGGAAAATAGAAACTCGGTATAACAAAACAGCACATGCACCACCAGAACAAAATATCTTATATGCTACCAGTTAGATTCTCTGGATATCTCTTTGATAGTGCACTCACCATTTCCGTCTTCACTTGGTTTGAAGATGGTCCACATGGTCCGTGTCTATAATTGCTATAGCCTTTTATAGTAAGATGTATCCTTCATAAAATATGAATGTTTGGTAAACAGTATAGATGGAAAGCGTGATCAATTTCCTTGGAATGAATTGTAGTAATACAAATATTTTATATACTTGATGTTGTTGGTTCAATATTTCTTATGTATTGGGTAAAAAATGAATACAAAATAAAATAGAATGCTGGAATAAAATCTACGTGTTTCAGAAGACACCTGCTTCCTTGTTTCATTGTTTTTCTCTGGTTCCCATACAGTTGATTGCTATATCTCTCATTCTGCACAGAGTTCAGAGAACATTAGTCTCATTAAATCTTTTAATATTGTACATTTGGTGCTTCTATTATCAATGAATATTTTTACATTTTCCCTTACTCATGTTGTAGTTTTATATATAAGCACTGTGATACAGTCTTTTCTTCTTTTCAAAGTTGAGATACTTTTGAATTTTTAGCATAGATTATGGTGTCATTCTGTATACATGTGCACAGAAGATGCACAGGCAAACAATACAAACTGTGTTAATTACACACACCAACATCTGCAAGAACATGATGTACAAGAATACTGAGGTGTGGTAGGTGCTGCCCCAGCTGTTATGTTCTTTATTCTTTTATTGAAAGCTGGTGGTGATTCTGAAGCTAACACAAGTGTATCCTGTGCTATAAAAACACTGCTGTCCTTGGGAGAGAGCGAGATAATTTTGGTACTAGCTAACTAAGAGTGTAAAATCATAGAGTCAAAAGAGGAGAGCTGGAGTTGCTTGTGGTTACAGGGAGTGTGTGAGTGATTTATAGACAGAGATACTGACAGAAAGGGAATAAAACCCTTTTGACTAATAGGTGACACAAATAGACAAAAGCAGGACATTTTTCACCTGAGCTGTGATTGAGAGTAACAACGACAGCTAGAGATATAAATCATATATTATTTTTTTAGACAGACAAAACATTACTCCACATGCTAACAGCTATGTGATGCTCTTAACAGTAAAATCAACACTACGATCATTATGCCCACCAAATGTGCTAGGGGCAGGGGTAAGGAGAAAGCAGTAGGAGTCCATGTCCATGTTGGTAGTAGTAAAGTTGTACTACAGAAACTGACTACAGCCATGGATGTTGCAGCTCTTGCTGTAAGTGGACATGATGAGCCTCCCTTTCATGGGGAGGCCATTTGTAGTAGTAGTACTACACATAAAGCCGATGAGGAGTCTCATGGAGTCACATGCTAGTGTTGTTGCCATAGCGGACAAGGATTTAGCAGTCAGACCAAGTGATGTTTCAGACACTGGCAGTATCATGTCACTGCAAATTAGTTGTCAACATTCTATAAACCCCCCTACAGAAAAAAATGAAAATAAATTGTTTTAGATTTTTAGAAAATCTGCAAGGATATAAAAGTAGTTATGTTGAGGAGAAAATGAATGCTGCTGCGATGGCCTAATTATTGATGAAAATGATGTTGATTTAAAGTATGTCTTTCTACTTTCCTCCACTTTTTTTCAGATACAGATGAAATACAGAGTGAGAAAGATGATGATTTGGACCAGCATTTAACTGAAAGGAAAAGCCTCAGTTGTTACACAAGTCATCTTAGAATCAGACGCCTTCAAAGAAATACTAAATATTGTTTGCAAAATCTGTGCACATTCTAGCCAGTCCTACAGTGTTCACAATGCATTATATTCCATACAAGAACATAACTAACTTTCCTATCAGCAGCTTAAAATGGAGGTCTCTAACAGGTAGAATTCCACATTCTACATGCTGGAATATTTGTATGAACAGAACAAGGCCATTAGTGAGCATACAATGCATCACTGTAGGGCCTTGGAGGGGACTTCATTGTTACCTGATCAGTGTGACATATATGAGCTAATGAAGCTTGTTGAGGTGGCCACCTTTCTGGTTTGCATGCTGGTGGAAGACTCAATGAGACACTCCCACTAATATATTTATTACATAAAAAAATGAAGATCATGGACCATGGTTTTTATAATAATGACAACACAGACATGAACCAGCTGGTGAGTGGCTTGTATGCTTTAAGGGGGATCCTTGTATAGCACCTATTAAAAGCAATGAGGAATATGTTCTTGCTACATCGCTGGTCCCCCACTATAAACATAACATTTCTGAATTTGTACCAAGGCATGAACAACAGCACTCCAAGGAATCAGATTCTTTGAAAATATATAAGGAACGTTTATAGCTTGAGTAAAAGATTACATTGTGATGATGAGAGACAGAAAGATAAATGCAGGGGCACAAAACTCATAGTGAGAAGAAAAGTTATTATACACTCAGCATCAGAAACAATAACATCACAACAATTTGCAGATCATTTGACAACATCACAGAAAGCAAATCACGTCTGAGTCTTCAGTCTAATATTTTTGGCAGTTGTGGTAGAGGCATTGGCACATCTCTATGGGATTTGCTTCCAGATTATGGATTGAAAACTGATGCACACCATCTAGTTCCAAAGAGTAGCCTCACTGCATGTAAGATGATTACAGCATATCTGCAGGATAACTATGTTGTTGGCTAAACTGATTGGATTTTTAACTCCTAAAGTGGTAGAGAGGGCTCCAATGTATTTCTCCACAATGCATTTGAGACCTCACTAGGATTCAAGGTGGCTCCATTTAAATCAGTGGAAATGTGATTTTCCCCATGTTGCAGTTTGTTGGACCTCCAGTTTTTGGGAATTAAAACTCCTCTAATCCTTAAGCAGGAAGTGGTTTGGGGGGGTTAGGGGAGTCTTAGTCTCTAGAGGGAGGTCCAAGAATTGTGTACATATGGTGTAGCATTTTCCACTGTATTTGCTCGAATTTAAGGTGAGATTTCAAGCATTTTGGCATGAAAAAATTACCTTGCCTTATATTGAAGGTTGCCCCTTAATCAAGCTGCCCATCAGATCAGCAGACAATCCAATTGCATGGGCTAACCAATACATGGTTCCCTAAACTTTGCTCCTATCTGGCCCTCTCTCAAACATCAGACACAGCCCAACACCAGCCTGGTAGAAGTTCAGTCTGGCAGTTTTGAGTTTGCCTCATAGTCCATTGTTTTCTTTGTAGGACCTTTCAGATCCTGTCTTTGCAGGCTCACATAGAACAACCGGATCTGAATCCGCACATTTCTAGTCCTGAAAGAACCTGGAGAAGCAGGCAAAAGAGCGGGTGGCATACTCAATAATACCACATGCATAATGGAACTTCTACCAGACTGTCTCCATGAAGCTTTACCAGGCTGTGTCCAAACTGGGGGGGGGGGCAGAGCGATCGAGTGACAGAGAGAAAGACAGGTCACCTTATAGTCAGTGTTTTTTTTTTTCTTAAGTTGCAGTTTAAAATTTGTGTGGGGTGTTGCCTTACTTTCAGCGTCACCCATTATTCAGGCTATAAGGTACTTGCTAATATTTACTCTGTGAGGCTTATGTGGGAATAGCACAGGAAAAAACATCTGTATTTAACAGGCTATTATTTTAGCAAAAGTCAATATTCAGTCCTAACCACTTTGTCCTGCTGAGTAATGCAATGCAATCAGATTGTGAAATAGGGGGTCTCCAGGCAATGAAGGTTTGAGGAGACTTAACCTTCCATTGACCAACAATCCGTAAGCCTAAATAAACTGTGTCCCTTTCTCTTACAGACCAGTAGTACATTTTGACCCCATCTCAACATGTATGCAGACTGTAATACATATTTTTCCAGCTACTGGATTCAGCATATTGAGATTGCAAATGGAAAAGAGGCAGTTCTCCCCTTTAAAGTGCATAGCAGGGCCCACCTCTCTCCCCTTTTTTCAGCTTGTACATGTTACATTGTTTTGCTTGTATATCATCCCCCCTTTGTAAATTCTGGGTCCATTAAAATAGATGCCTAATGAAGTCTGGAGAGACAAATGGAAGGGGGGGCAGGGTGAGGGAGACCAACGGAAGGAAGTGAAATGGAACAAGGGAAATGGAAAGCAGGAAAGCCAGGGCAGGAGTGAAAGGAAGCCTGGAATGAGAGCAATCTAGAGCACAAGAGATGGGGGATAGAGGGAGAGCGGGTTAAGAAGAAGAGAGGGCCGAAGCACAGGATAGTGAAAAAGGGATAGGGTGCAGGAGAATGATGGGTGAAAGCAGTGGTGTAACTATAGGGGTCGCAGGGGTCACACCCACGACCGGGCCTGTCGCTCCAGGGGGCCCGGCCGCCCCCTGCAACCCCTCTGCCTGGCGCCCACGATCTCCGTCTGACACTGCAATAATGATGTCATCTCCCAGCGCTCTGCATTACTGAAGAGGACCGCGCGGGAGATGAATACACCTCTCCTGGCTCCTGCCACTCCAGTGAGGTAGGAGGTGGGGGCATTTTGGAGAGGGCCAATGTAGTCGAGGGGGGCCCATGGCGCTTCTTGCACCAGGGCCCGGAGGCTTTCTAGTTACGCCTCTGGGTGAAAGAGTACAGGGGTGAGGAGTGAGCAAGTTAGAATGGAGCCAAGAGCATGCAAGAGGAAGGGAGAAGGAGGGTGATATAGCAGAAGAAAGGAGGAGAGAGAAGGGGGGAGAGATGTCCAGCAGACCTGCCAACCTAAGTTCTCCTACATTGCTCAGATGTGTGACTCAGACAGGAACATGTGATTGACATCTGAAGGTAAGTTAACCTCTACTTTTCTCTTACAGACATCACTTGATCAAATTTCCAGCTTTTAAAATTGGTTAATACCATAAATGAAACAAGGCTGTTTTGCTGGGCATGGTTCAGTTCTTGGGAAATAACCGCTTCCTATAATGTGAGATTCAGAATTGTTCAGCTTATCCCACAAATCATGCCATCAAGTCCTATACACATCACTGAAGACTAGGGGTGGGCGAAAAGTCCCGTGGTAATCCCGCAAAAAAATCGGCGAAAACCACATGGTTGTCCAATTTTTTGAATGAAAATCCTCTTTAAATAAAGCAATTAAAATTTTCTCCGTTTTCTCCCATTGGCAAAAAATCTTTTCTATTTTTTCAATGGCTAGAACATCTTTGTGCCTTTATTAACGTGTTTTTTGCCTTTTTTGCTATAAAATTGTGTAATTTTCCAGGGACTGAAGCACAATACAAGCAGTTACAGAGCGAGAGAGAGAGATGCTATGCTGCTGTGTTGTATGCTAATAGCAAAATTGAGGCAGGAGAGGCTCATAGTGACTGCTATCACTACATGCAAGTTTAAGAATAATAAAAGGAAGGGCTGAAAGACCCTTATTTGTCCAGTGAGTCTGAGAAGGAAGTGACCACTATAGACCCAATGCTAGCCAGTCCTCCTAAATCACCTCTGAGGATCTTGGGGAAATTAATCTCACGGGAGAAAGAAGAGGGTAGTAGTGTGAGCAGAACAGTCAGTGCTGCCCCTGCTGCCGCCAGTGCTGTGCCTGCTGTCAGTGCTGAACCTGCTGCCAGTGCTGAACATGCTGACAGTGTGTCTTGTAATTCTCAGGAGGGGGGAAGAAGAAGTTGATGCCAAGTGTGACAGAAGGGGACCCTAAGTCAGACTTGCCATCCCCAAGCAGTCCCACCACTAGTACTACTACTACTAATAAGGTGCAGCAGCTTGTAAAGACTATAAGGAGTGAGGGACAGGGCGATCATCATATTACTAGTGAGGAGGAAGAATCAGCTGGGTCAGGAACTAAAATTGATGTGGTTGTTGTTAGTAGTAGTAACAGTGATGGTGAAACAGCTGGTGGGACTAGCATTAGAGGGGAAGAAATGCAGAGCATCCAGACTAGCGGTCAAGGGAGCCCACACCATTCCTCTGACCCTGGGAGTCTCTTTACCATCTCGGCATTGTCCAGGTGGAACATGATACTGAAGAAGGCAGAATGGTTACTTAGCACCAATAATACCACCACCACCACAAGCACAGATCAGCTGCCTGTTCTTGCTGCTATTGCTGCCAGTCTGCCTTCTTCAGGTGACCAATAAATGGCAAGTATGACATTAGTGGACCCTCTATCATATTTTTTATCACCTCCTCCAACCAGAGATGTCTGTAATAGAGCAGCAGCAGCACGGAGGGACTAGTGGTGATGATGATAGTGGAGAAGCTGGGATGGAAGAGACATTAATGGCCTTTTTAGCCCAAACTGAGAAGGAATAGGAGACAGGGATGGGCATCACCACCACCACCAGCAGTGAGCTTTTGGAATTTGTGGAGTTTGCAACTGCACTAATTCTTGCTGCTGCTGATTTGCAAGGGTAGCAGGATGCTGAGGTGCAGGCTAGACTATAGTGGACACAGAAGGGAATGGGGTCGACAAGTGATGCAGGATTAGGACAGATTCCACTTGCCAGCAGCAGCAGCAGTACTCCTGGTCCTAGTTGCAGTGCTGATTCTGAGGCAGTTGCAGCAAAAGCAGTAACACCATCCTCTGCCCCAGCCAGGGAAAAGGAATGTGGAAGAGAAGAAGAAAGAGTAGTGTTGAGCGAGCACCCCGATGCTCGGGTGCTCGGGTGCTCTGACCGAGCACCCCCTGAGGCTCGAGTGCTCGGCCGAGCACCCGAGCCCCATTGAAATGAATGGGGCGACACCAGGCACCCCCTGCTCTGATGAGGGGAGGGTGCCTGGTCAATGCCCCCTTCATCTCCGCTATGCCCCCTTCATCTCCGAATGCCCCCTTCATCTCCGCAATGTGCCCCTTCATCTCCGCTATGCCCCTCTTCCACAATGTGCCCCTTCATCTCCGCTATGCCCCTCTTCCACAATGTCCCCCTTCATCTCCTCTATGCCATAGAAGAGATGAAGGGGGACATTGTGGAAGAGGGGCATAGCGGAGATGAAGGGGCACATTGTGGAAGAGGGGCATAGCGGAGATGAAGGGGGACATTGTGGAAGACGGGCATAGCGGAGATGAAGGGGGACATTGTGGAAGAGGGGCATAGAGTCTATGCCCCTCTTCCACAATGTCCCCCTTCATCTCCGCAATGCCCCCTTCATCTCCGCAATGCCCCCGTACCTCCAGTCCCTGGTGGTCCAGCGGAGCGTCTTCGGATCTGTGCCTCTTCCGGCACAGATCCCCGCCACCCGAACATGGCGGGAGAGCACATGGCGGTACTCGACGAGTACCGCCATGTGCCGAGCAGAGCGATGCTCGAGCCGATCCGAGCATCGGCCGAGCACGCTCGCTCATCACTAAGAAAGAGGCCATTCTTCTCTACCTTTCTCCTCCCCCTGAAGTCATGGGTGTGGGACTATTTTTCTCTTGGGACAGGTACAGTGCAGTCATCAACAACGGCACTGTGCTCAATTTGTAACAAGTCAGTGAAAAGGGGAAAGGAAAGAACACACCTTGGCACAACCGCCCTGATAACACACATGAAACACAGACACCATGACATTTATGTGAAACATGTTAAAGTCAGACACCCACCACAGAGATCAGGCACCAGTGTTGCTGATCACCCTGACTCTCCCCAAAAGCAACATGAGATGAGGTGGAGATCAAAGAGAAGTAAGAAAAGAGAAACCCAGGCTGAAAGTTTGATGACAAGCGAAGTACCTGGCTCAACTTCACCTTCTTGCTCTAGTGTAACTACATCTGCTGCCAATCCACCTCATTCATCATTCCCTTCCCCACTAAGTGATAGTCATTCTGAAGATGTCAGGATGTGGCAGTTCATGTCCATCCTTTGCACACTGTGTGGTGCACTAACCACACATGGCAGTGTGGTGGAGGAGAATAGCAAGCAGGGCATAAAGTGGCATCTGAGGAGATTCCATCCCACAGAATATGCTAAGCTGGTGGCAGGGAGGGTTTATCATTACTAATAATCTGTCTGCAAGTTGTCATGTGCCCTTAGCGGGGTGTGGACAAGGGGCATAGTGGTGGCAGCAGTACTTGTTTTCTGGTGGGAGAATTTCACATCGGGGACCCTAAGTTTCATGCTTCTTGGATAGAGTTGTGCCAGGTGTTTCATGTGAGTGCAGATGTACCCATTGTTCCCAGTCCTTCCATTATTTATACCATGCAGTTGCTGATATGAGAGGCACAGGTCCTGCTCTCAAGGGAAACATTTATATTCTCAACACACCCATGATTTAGGAGAAGGGGCAGGTGGAGAAGCATTATTTGTCAACTTCTTCTTTTCTCCACATATACCTTGAGTGGTGGGGGCTAGTTATGGTGCTGCTACTGCAAGTGGAACCTTCATCATCCATCACCCATATTATTGCTGTTGTTGAACTCATTCCCTTTGAGCTGCCTAATCATTCTGCTACTTAAACAACTCAGCAGCAGCTGCAGCAGCAAGAACAGCAGTCGCAAACTCTGCATCTACATCGGGGCATTTGACAATGGCCAGTGGCCAACACAACAGGACCTGGGGGCACTAGGCCAGCAGGACATTTTTTTTTCCTCAGGGCTTGTTCTTTGAAAAAAAAAAAAAAGTAGGCCTACAAAAAAGTAAACAATTTTGGGGGCTTGTTTCTAACAAACCTAAGTCCTACAAAACAATGTTTCCTTAGGGTTTTGCCAAATAAGACTATGTCCTACAAATCAATGTTTCCTTAGGACTTGGGCCTAACACAAGTCTTAATTCCTACAACAAATCAATATTTTCTCAGGGCTTGTGCCTCTAAAACAAATCTTACAAATCATCCACTACAAAATACTCTATCACATCAAGTATGAGTCTACCCCAGTCACAGCTTACATAAGGGGGTTATGTATTAATTCCTTATTTATTCCTTTTTTTTATTAACTGTCCCCCAATACCAGTCAAACAACCCCCTCCAAAATAAATTCCCTGTTCAACTGCTTATTTCCCCAGACTCCACCCACCAACACAGAGACCTCCTAAGACCTCTTTTACACCATGTCTTATTTTTTTTTTTTTAATTGTAATTAGTTTTTATTTTTATTGACTGTCCCCCCAATCCCAGTAACTCCCCCCAACAAAAACATTCCATGTTCAACTGATTCTTTCCCCACACTTCACCAACACAGGTACTCTCATACCCCTTTTATACTATGTCTTTGGGAAATAAAATAACATTTGCTATGTGTTGTTTTTAAATTCAATGTTCCCATTGATTCCAATGGAATTAGCTTAGCGAAAAAAAGTGTAAAAACGGCGGTTTTCAAGGGAAATTATTTGCCAAGTGGGAAATGCCATTAGTCGCCAATTTTGGTTTGAGGAGAAAATTTTCACCCATCCTTACTGATGGTACCATTTATAACATATAATGCTTTAGGAAGGGTCTATAAAACTGTTTGTTTCACTGATGTTTTAGCATTTCTTCTTGCTTGAGGTGCCCCAGTGCATAGAGTTAAACAGTGTAACTGTACATAAAGAAAAGCGGCAGTATTTATTTATAGTGAGTCATCCTACTAACTAATATTTGCAAATAGGAACTAATGTAGTTTTCAAAAGGATGTGGTGTTATATAGAAGAGAACAGTAACCAATGATATATAGAACTGGACTTCATTCTAACTGGAAATATTGGAATCCGTAGAAGAAACCAGTCCCTTTGTAGCACCTGACAAAATACTGTTGAGTATCACTGTAACACAAATGATCTTTAGCTTTTGTATTATTGGATCCTCTCAAAAGTATTTTCCACTTTTTATGAGTATGTCCCATGACGTATCTTGTGTTTGTGTATAGATTAACTGTACATTATGTTGCTTGTACTGACAGGAGCCTGTCCAGTAGAGTGCAGCAGGAAGAGTGGCTAACCAGAGTGGGATCTTGTGCAGAGTGTGCAGACAAGAGAGATTTATGATATCATAAGATGGTAGACATTCAACTGTACAGTTATAGAGATACTTGATGCTAACTGTCTGAGCTCACACCAAGTCATGTGCACTTCCTGGAGTATGACTGGGGGAAGTCTGGGTTGCCTACCAGGGAGAGAAACCAGTAAACCAGATGTTTCAGGTTCTGCCAAGCTCTGATAATATCATATGTGAGGGGATTATTCCTTATATCAGGTTTTAATATTTAAATACCTGGATAATTTCTTTAACTTATCAAATTATCTTAGTAGATGTCCTTCATACAGCATTCAGCTACATCTATATATTTTTCATTGTATATGCAGTTTCCTATTCATAGTGATCTCTGTTGAAGTCTACCTCTAGTTCACACCTCCTCACAGCAAACAACAGGGTTCAATAGACCAGAATGGCTTGTAAGGGACATAAGTTGTAATCAGATTGTAATTAGAAACAATTATCAGTGTATTTAGAAACAGATCGAAATATAAAATGTAGTATGTAAATCTAACTGATTACTGTTTGAAGGACATCAACATAGGTAGTCCTTCTGTTAAACAAATTAAGATCCACTTTTACTTAGGATATATTTCCCCTTGAAAGAAACAGTCAACCTCTTTTTGACTTTACATATTCTGCAAGTTCATAACATATAAAGTTAAATTGTCTATATTCTTTATTTAGGTTTTTTTTCTTGATCAGTCTCTAGAGAGAGGAGCTTCGCCAACTATACCTCAACAAAAAAGCAGAGATAATGAAACAACATACCGTTATTCCCACTAAGGAAAAGATTGGAGGAAGGGAACTTAAGAAATTCTCTCCCTCCAATACAATGACACACACACACACGCACACATACATATATTTAAACATTTAAGCACCACATACCATCTGGCACTCAAAGAGTTAAATGTGGGGCCTCTGCACACCCACACACATTAACTCCCCAAACCCCTTTGTCCCACTGCTCTGACTGCATGGATCTCTGCCCTGCTTATGTAACAACAGCATCATCACAATGTTTAGGCTCCATTTGTCACATTGTTATAGTTCCCTGGAGGATGACTCTTGAGTTCACCACATGACACTTGTTGACCTCTGGTTATGGCTGCTTTCATTGTAGTAAGGCACTCGAGTTGTAAGTAACATGACTGTGTGCTAACAATGCATCTCATCTACAAAACAGGTGAAATTCTGGAGCAAACCCAGTGTTCCATAGGGGATAAACAGAATTCCCCATTAAATTAAGTGGGGTGTTTAAGCCCTGGAACGCTAGAGGCTTCCAGCTTATTGCGAATGCATGGGAGAACTCTCTAGCATTCAAGGGATTAGAAGCTCTAATTACATGAATGGAAACTGTTGACATGTTTAGTTGTACCCTATAGTGCAATTGGTTTGCTGCAGAATTTCACCTCTTTAGCTTATTGAATTACAATAATTTTTGTGCAAGAGAGAGTGTAAGAGAAAGAGAGAGCAAAAGAGAATGACAGAAAGGAGAGAGGGCCCAAGACACAAATAAATAGAGCAAGAAAAAGATAGTGCAGGACAGACAGACGGGGCATGGACTGGGATTCACAGTATATACAATGCACTAAACCAGACGTATCATGAGAACCTTCTCACTTCCTCAGGGGATAATGAAACAGCTACCTCTCTCTATCTCCTGATACACCCTCCTGTCCTACCTTTAGCCAATCAAAGGGCTAGATTTATAATTTGACTCCCAACTACTTCTACAACTTCTGGGCTTTTTGTGACGGGTATCCAGCACCTGTGTCTGTAGACTTATGTATTTATTTATTTTTTTAACGAATCAGCATCTAATACCATCTGAGTATCCTGTAGCAGAAGCTTAAAAAAACACTATCCACATGAGAGAAGCATATGGCACATGTAGAAACAGCAGCACTGTGAAGAGATATGCACAGTTTCCACTTTTGCCACCATATACGTTGGGACCAGTGCTATGAAGACCGATGAATGACAAGTTATAATGTGAAGTTATATTGGAATCATAAATGATACCACAAATAATTTGTCTAGCATTCCTTCCTACTTGTCAGGATCATCATATCTTATTGACCACCATCCACTCCACCACATGAAATTCAACCTTTTATTTTTTTTATCTTTATGTTGATGAATGATGTTGAGTTTATAATTTAATGTCATCATTGCTTTTGTTTATTACTATAATTTTAGAATTACACTATCAAGAGGAATAGTCTTTTCATTCAGATAGCAATACAAAGTAGTCATACTCATACAACATACACAGTTGATATGTCTTTCCAAACAGAATGATGGTAAATGGGGGTGTTCTCTGTAACAGTAACTTACTAGGAAAGCCTTTATAAAAATTAGGATTATTTTGCATACAACTTCTCCCCTTAAAGGGATAGTATTGCTTAAATTGAACAGAGCATGAACAAATTTTGAAGAGGAGGAAGGACTGGGATCACACATACCTTGACACATCTGCTCTTATTAAGACTGTGGACAATGTTAAACCATCCCCCAGGAAATCATGTGATATCAGTCACTGTGTCTCTTGTCCGTCCCCCAAAAACAACAAGTTAATGGCAGAGGCAGTGGGAAACTGACACTTCTAATGGATCATTCATTACCACTGCATGCCATGCGCTTGGTGTATTCTGCATAGTGGTCATTCTGCAGATGCTCCCTTATCCCATGCATTCTTGCTATAACCTCTCATGATGATGGTGGGACTTGGAATCAGACAATTCAGCAGCAGCAACTTCAGAAACTACAACTTTATTGCCACCAAACAACATAATTGCCGAGAAGTGCAGGAAACAATTAGGCAAAACAGAGTAGGCCCATAAAGAGGCGGACGATACAGCGCCCGTTCCATGACATCAGAAATGCTAAAGTAGGGCAGGTGCATGTAGATCTCTCTTAGCGACCCAGGAATGCTCCTCAGGTCCATACCCCTTCCAATGAATCAGATATTGTAGCTGGCCTCTGACCCTGCAAGAGTCCAAAATACATTGTACCTCATATTCCTCATGCTTTCCCATTTGGACAGGTCTGTGATGGACAGGAGCAGTAGTATATCTGTTACAGTCCAAGGGTTTCAATAGCGACACATGGAACTCATTAGAAATGCGCATATTAGAAGGGAGTTCTAGAGCATAGGTTACGGGGTTAGTCCGAAAGAGAACCCGATAGGGACTCACAAATCGGGGAGCCAGATTTTTACAAGGCACCTGAAGATGGAGATTGCGTGAGGACAGCGATATTCTCTCACCCTCCTGGAAAACTGGAGCCAGTAGCCATCGACGGTCTGCTTGTCTCTTATAGCGCAACATGAAACTCTGCAGGGATCTCTGAACCCATACCCATTTGGCGTATGCGCCAGGGCGGAAGCTCGAGCAGCCAAAATCACCTCAACCAATGGCGATGTAATACTAGTACATTTCGTAGCCAAGATGTGGTTTGGAGGAATGATAGGTACCGGAAGAGACTCCTCCTGGGACTCAGCCCCAAATTGTCGTGAGAGAGTATCTGCTTCTAATGTTTTTGTACCAGGGAGGTAGGAGACCACAAAATTAAACCTCGAGAGGAATACGGCCCATCTGGCCTGACGTGGGGACAAACTCTTAGCCTCTGACAGATATGTTAGGTTCTTGTGATCTGTCAGTATCAGGATAGGGACTATAGTACTCTCCAACACATATCGCCATTCTTTCAAGGCAAGCATGGCGGCGAGTAACTCCCGGTTGCCTACATCGTATAAACTCTCAGTCTTAGACAGTTTCTTAGAAAAGAAACTGCACAGAAGCAATGGTTTCCCAGGGTCCGTGCGCAGGGACAACAATGGGCCCACTCCAGACTCTGAGGCGTCAGCCTCCAGGGTGATAGGTAGGGTGGGATTCGGGTGGGACAACATGGGAGCTTTAGCAAAAAACCGACTTCAGATCCTCAAATGCCTGCAAGGCCTCAGGTGACCAGTCTGAAGGATTAGCTCCCTTCTGAGTCATGTTCGTGAGAGGTTTGACTACAGAAGAGAAGTTTCATATGAACTTCCTGTGGTAATTAGTGAAGCCCAGGAACCTCTGTATGGACCTTAGCCCCACTGGAAGTGTCCACTGTAATACCGCAGATAGTTTTTGCGGGTCCATGGCTAGGCCAGAGGATGAAATTACATATCCTAGGAATGTCACCTGGGATTTTTGGAATTCACATTTTTCTAGCTTGCAGAACAATTTGTTCTCCATGGGCAGTTGTAGACCCAGGCTAAGTCTGCTCTATGTGTCTCCAAGGTAGGAGAATGGATGAGTATATCGTCCATATATACCACAACACAACTCTGTAGTAGGTCCCTCAAAACATCGTTAATGAATTCCTGGAAGACAGCAGCATGAGCAGTACACAATCCGAAAGGCATCACCAAATATTCATAGTGTCCTCTCCGGGTGTTAAACACTGTCTTCCACTCATGACCCTCTTTTAGTCGAACCAAATTGTACGCGGTCCTCAAGTCAAGTTTCGTGAAAATAGTTGAGCCTTTTATGTGATCAAGTAGCTCCGTCATCAACAGAACTGGATAGGCATTCTTTACCATCAGTTTATTCAGACCCCTGAAATCAATGCATGGTCTGAGTTCTTAACGAAAAAGAAACCTGCGCCTGCAGGTGAGGAGGACTTCCGGATAATGCCCCTAGATAAAGCATCAGACACATAATCCACCATGGCCTTGTTCTCCCCCACTGACAAGGGGTATACTCGGCCCTTAGGAGGCCTGGCCCCTGGTACCAGATCAATAGTACAATCGTACGGCCTGTGTGACAGTAATGTACTGGCCTTTACCTTATTAAATACCTCTTGGTAGGACTGGTACTCAGCAGGTAAAGAGGTAGAGGTACACAATATCCTGGTAGGCTGCTGGAGGCAAGATTTTGTACATTGAAAAGACCACAACAGAATATTGCAAGTCTGCCAATCAATTCTTGGGTTGTGAGTCTGCAACCAGGGAAAACCCAGATTGATGGCATAATGGGGAGAATGTATGACCTGGAACTGTTGTGTCTCCACATAGAGTGCCCCTAACCTTAGAGACAAAGGTAAGGGTTGGCCGTCAATGGCCTCAATCGCCAATGGATAGGAGTGAGGTAGTAAAGGGATAGAGTGCCTAGCTGCAAAGTTTGCATCGGTGAAAAAAGTCTGTGGCCCCTGAGTCCAGTAGTGCCGAAGCCACTACCGATGACTCTGCCCAAGACAATACTACTTCAAGAATTGGTTTGTCCTGAAATCTTTCTGGGGACTGTGAAATTCCACCCAGGATCTGTCCCCTACCTGACCCTAGGACGAGCTTTTCCCGGCCATATAGGGCAAGCACCTAACATATGGCCCTGCTCCCTACAATATAAGCAAAGACCCCTCCTCCTGAGCCGAGCCCTCTCCTCCACTGAAAGGCATGGAAAGCCTAGCTACATTGGTCCCCCCCCCCTGTGGGCTCAGGACTAGGAGGTGAGGGAGGACAGGGTGGGCGTAAGAAGCTAGGTGCCAAGCGAGGTAAAGGTTTACCCCTGTTCCCTGAACGAAAACCTCTCATGGATTCTCGTATCAATCAGGATGGTGACTGCGATAAACTCCTCCAGATAACTATGCAGGTCTTGGGCTGCCGTCTCATCTTTAATAGTGTCACACAAGCCCTGGGAGAAAGTGGCAACTAAGGCTTCATTGTTCCATCCTACCTCTGCTGCCAGAGTACGGAACTCAATATTGTAGCCTGCTACTGTACGTGAGCCCTGCTGTATTGCCATTTGTCATTTGGCAGCGGAGGTTGTGCACCCAGGAACATCAAAAACTGCCCGGAAAGAGGCCACATATTCCGTGAAGTTATGAATTATGGGTTTCTTCATCTCCCAGATTGGGTTGGCCCAGGCCAATGCCTTGCCGGAAAGGAGGGAGATCAGGAATCCCACCTTACTTCGCTTAGTAGGGAATGCATGTGGTACCATTTCTAAAATGCTCTGACTAGGTGGACTGCCTGATCCTTCAGTAGACATGGCCCTTACGTACTGTCACGGTTTTCAGGCAAAGAAGGATAGACGCAATCGTAAAATATAAATAACCACCTTTATTTATAATGTACAGCAAATAATAGTATAGCCCATACAACCCCAGAACTCAGGATAATAGGATCCGGGCTCCTACCCAGAGCCTCACACTGTGCTGTGCAATGCACTACTGTGAGATACCGGAGACTAGGCTTGAAGTGTGGATGAAACAACAGAGGGGATACTACTGATGCACCAGTCTCCACTCCAGGTCACGCGACCAGAGGCAACAGGGAGCGAGAGCAGGCCTGAACCACGGAACACCAAGACTGATGGTCAGGCATGCTAGGAGGATACTGAGCAAGTAGTCAGCCAGAGCCACAGGTCAGAACCAATGTGGGTAGTCAGACAATCCAGGGTCATACATGGAGTGAGTTAGTCAGCCAGAGCCACAGGTCAGGACCAATGTGGGTAGTCAGACAAGCCGGGGTCATACATAGAGCGAATAGTCAGTTAGAGCCACAGGTCAGAACCAAGGTGGATAGCCAGACAAGCTGGGGTCATACACGGAGTGGATTCTCAGATAAATCACAGGTCACAACGGAGCACAAGAGACACTAGTGGAAACATCACGTAAGGGCAATGACTCCTAGGTCCAAGGAGGTTAATAAAGGCACCAATAAGGGTAGGAACCAATTAGGCAAAACAGAGTAGGCCCATAAAGAGGCGTAAGATACAGCGCCCGTTCCATGATGTCAGAAATGCGGAAGTAGCCACAAACATGCTGGCCAACATCCCAACAGAGGAAGGAAGCACAGGAACGCTAAGGCCTCCTTAGGGGGACTGTGATAAATAAACTAGGAAAACTCTCAATGTATCACCAGTGGTACCATCACCCTCATCATCATTAGTAGCAGCACCAGAATGTTCCTTCTCTTTTACTGGTGGTGGTAAGTGTAACATAGGTGTAGGTGGTGCACCTGGTGTCACACTCACAGACACACAAAAGCATCAGGCTCAGAAACAGGCAGCAAATTTACACTACTATTCCTGCACACATCCGCCTGGGGAATTAACACATTTTAGAAATCAAACCTAGTGCCCTGGGTATGTGGTGGCAGCACTATCTTCTAGGGTGGTGGTATGTGCAATCATATCTGTTGCTACAGGGGGGCTCTGATTCACATGGGATATGGTGGTGGGGCTGATGACTGCAGATGCACTATCTTCTGTCAGCTCTGGTGTCATAGCAGAGAATGTGGTGGGTACTATCTCGTCCTAATGGTTTCTGAAGTCTCTTAATCACAAGGTATGTGGTTGGGGCATTAGCAACACTATCTGCTGCTGCTGCTGCTGGGCTCGGGTGTCTCTCAGTCAATGGGGATGTGGTGGGGGTAGTGCTACTGGTGGGCTCTAGAGTCTCTCAGTCACATGGATGTTGTTGGGGTGGTAGTAGAACTATCTAGTGGGCTTTCTTGCTTACCACTGCTACAATCAGGACTGCTGCTGCTGAATTCCATTAGCAGAAACTCTATATTTTTCTATACATACACAATGCAGCAGGTAATATCAATATTGTTTCTTCTTTTTATACCTCTCTCTATCTCAGCTATACCTCACAGAATGATGGGAGGTAATGGATTGTTATTGTCGGGGGTGGGATTTATCATGGTCATAGAAAGCAAATGGCAAAGTTCTCGAGAGAAATTCATTAGTGGTAGTGGAAAGGTGGAAATTTTATTAATATTTAATTCATTGGAATGTTTGTAGAAAAAGCAGCAAATCATGGATTTTCCATGAAAATTCCTGATAAAACTGATTTTTCACCCATTTCAAACAAACTCAGATCAATGTAGGTGCTAATGTTCCTTTAAGTCTGGGCATTTTATTTTTAACTTGTATCACATTTAGATAGAAAACGTATATTGTCAATGGAGAAGTCATCTTCCCTTTATCACCTCTTTATCGCACCTTAGTGCATAACCCACCTAGTGTTCATCATTGGTATGTTATGGTTTGTTTTGTTTGCCCTTATGAGTATGTCTATTTAGTACACCAAGGGGTTCATTCCTCAGGGCTAGGGTTTTACAGCTGATTGGATTTTTATTAGCAAGCGATTGGCTTACCTGCTGGTGTACAAGGTTTAAATACCCATTAGATAGTAGGTAACATATTTATGGTCCCTGAAGAAATGCTGGAGAGGAGATTCATTTTTTTATTTATATAGGCTGAATATTATCATATATTTAGTGCCGAGCTTTACTGCTATCCAGTTTCTGTCTGCGTTATATAATTTGAAGAACATCACTACCAGTATTTACATCCATTGAAGATCACTGGCAACGGCTCTGAATTACATATATAGAGGACCTCTGCCAGCCTGGGGCTCTGTAGCCCGGAGAGAGATTTCATCTTCATACCTTTGCCCACAGTCCAGAAAATTGGAGAGTTAGCCACACATCAAGAGGCTGCATAGTGGAAGGCCTCTCTCTATCCCACTGCTTGCCATCTACAGTAATAATGTTTACTACATCAAAGTGCCACCTGCACACAGCTGTACTGTGTTGGAAGGGCTTATTCCAACTGCTCTTTACAGCTAAGGAGGCCCCTTGTACAGTCACTTACTGAAGAGTTAAAATAGGACACCAGTCAGGAGAGGTATACAGCTTACATTTTATTCTTGACGGGAGAGGTCCCTAACTGTTGGTTCATCAAGAACTGTTAAGAGACTTTGTCTAGAGCAGAGGTTCTCAACCCATGCCCTCAGAGGCCACTAACAGGCCAGGACTTAGGAATTTCCCTGCTAGAACACAAGTGTATTGACCAGAGGCTTAGTCATATTAATTAACTCACCTGTGCTCTTAAAAGGAAATTCTCAAATCCTGGCCAGTTATTGGCCACTGAGGGAACGGGTTGAGAAACACTGGTCTAAAGGACATTATACATATTGTAAAATCTCCATCTTACTAGACATTTCCATGTTTAGCCCAGTATTTTGCCATCAGCAGAGACAATCTTTATTTCAACATGCTCCATTCTGTAGTTCAAAAGGAATTCACTGCTAAAGGATTCCCCTTCCCTCCACTTTTACCCACGTCAAGCTGCCTCTTTCAGCTGGCCAGATGGAGCACACTGAGGGACAATCTTCACTGATCATGACTCGTGTGGACGTGGAGTCTTTAGAGTCTCCCGTTACCCCAGAGGAACTCTTGCAGGCTTTTAAGTCAACTCCTACTGGTAAAAGTCCGGGTCCGGATGGCCTCACTCGAACCTATTATAAAACTTTTCAAGATGTTCTATTCCCGAGGCTTTTAGATGCTCTCAATGCCCTTCAGCCTGGAGTGGCTTTTGCTCCTCATGCTCTGGATGCTACCATTACGGTCATACCAAAACAGGGTAGAGATCCTGAGCTATGCTCCAGTTACCGTCCCATTTCTCTCTTGAATACAGATCTGAAGCTTTTTGCCAAGGTTCTGAGTCTCCGCCTGCGAAACATCTTGCCCCGGCTGATACATTCTGATCAGGTGGGTTTTATTCCGGGGCGGGAGGCACGGGATAATACTGTGAAGGTGATCAACCTTATCCATTCGGCTAGGATAGGGAAGCACCCTGCACTCCTCCTGTCAACTGACGCCGAAAAGGCCTTTGACAGGGTGAGTTGGCCTTTTCTAGGACACATTCTCCGACATATAGGTTTAGGCCCACGGATGTTTCACTGGGTGACTTCCCTGTATGACCGCCCTTCTGCTCGTGTCAAGGTGAACGGCACATTGTCGAGACCGTTCGCTCTGTCGAATGGCACCCGACAGGGTTGCCCCCTGTCCCCTCTTCTTTTTGTTTTGGCCTTGGAGCCTCTTCTCAACGCTGTTCGTTCTATCACTTCCGTTCACGGGGTCACTACTTCATCTCACTCTTATAAGGTGTCGGCTTTTGCAGATGACTTGTTGTTTACCCTGACCCAGCCACTCGTCTCTTTACCTAATCTGTTGCGAGAACTGGAACTTTACGGTCGCTTATCGTATTTTAGGGTTAACATGGACAAATCGGTGGTTCTTAATGTCTCAATGGCGTCTCCTGATGTTGAACTCTTAAAAACGCATTTCCCTTTTCGATGGTCATCCACAGGGGTGAAATATCTGGGCATCTGTCTTACTGCGGATCCTGCCTCCTTGTTTGATGCAAATTTTGCCCCTCTCCAGTTGGCGCTCAAGAATGACCTGGATCGCTGGTCCAGGCTGCATATTTCCTGGTTTGGTAGGATGGCGGTGGTTAAAATGAACATTTTGCCTCGCTACTTATATCTCTTACAGACTTTACCTATCGCTATTCCTAGATCATTTTTTTCTTCTATCCGGAAACTCCTGTTGGCCTTCATTTGGAAATCAGGGAGTCGGAGAGTGGGATATACCTATCTAACTCGTAGACGGGAGTTGGGGGGTGTGGGCCTGCCGGACATGGAGGCGTATTACAATGCTGTTGTTCTCGCTAGGGTGGTTGAGTGGACAATCCCATCTGCGAAACAGTGGGTACGGCTGGAGCAGGCCACTCTTGCTGTGCCACGCCGGTGGCCGCATGGGTGCCGGGACGCCCTGGCTTATGCTTGGATCGCTCCCACCCTACCGTTCCGAATACCTTGAGATCTTGGAAAAGGCTTGTCTCAACTTCGGGATTGACTGGCTGCCCTTCTTCCCTGCTCTCTCTCTGCCATAATACTGATTTTCCGCCTGGGACGCTTCGTGGCCCTCTGGGCAAATTACTCCCGACTTCGATTCAATTCCCTAGGCTTCGGGATGTGGTGGGTGATGCCAGGCCTGTACAGCTTAAACCCTTGCTGGATATCCTGGACGACAGGCCATGTCACCCTTCTCTCCTATATTTTCACACTCAGCTCCGTCATTTTGTTGGCACTCTGGTTTCGACATCTTCGGTGGAGGACTCTCGGACGCCTTTGGAACGTCTATGCCTTATGTCCTCTCCGCCACCCAGGCTGGTATCAACGGCGCATGCCCTTCTTCTGTCTACCACCGCGGCCACCAAGCCATATTTTGTTCGTTGTTGGGAATCTGATTGTAACTTGGTGCTAACTGAGTCACAATGGACTAAGATTGCATTACTTGTACATCGTTGTTCTCCATCCGCACACATTCAAGAAAATGCTTATAAAGTTTTGACCAGATGGTACAGGGTTCCGGCTTTGATACATAAATTTTGTCCCTCTGTGACTAGTAGCTGTTGGCGTTGTAAAACTCATCTTGGAGATTTCTTACATATTTGGTGGTCTTGTCCTCTGCTTCAGCCTTACTGGCATGCCGTGGTTGACACGATTAGACTGGTAGCTGATTCTGATATTGCTATGGACCCTCTGACACTTCTGTTGCATCATACTTCTCATTCTGTACGAACTTATTCTCGTTCACTAACAGTCCGTTTATTGAATGCGGCTAAGGTGGTCATTCCCAGATACTGGAAACGTTCTTCTGCCCCTTCGTACAGAGACTGGATTGCCGCGGTGGAGGATATACGTTCCGCGGAGGGTTTACTTCACGCAGCGGAGGGTAGGGGCCTGGTTCATGAGAGTAGATGGTTATCATGGGCTGAGTTCTTGGAGAGTGATGCCTTCAGACTAAGGCTTGATTAGGACTGGATGGCCACCCCTGGAGTAGTGGACGCTGGATGGGGGGTGTTTTGAGTGGGAGCCATCTCTCTCTCTCTCTTTCTTCCTTTCTTCTTCCTCCCTCCTGTTTACCTCTCCAAATCCTGGTTCTCCTTACCCCTTATGCCCCCATCCTCTGCCCACTCTTTTTCTCTCTCTCTATCTTCCTAAAACATTATTATTATTTTTTTTTTTTCCCGTGATCCCCCCCCCCTTCCTTTGTTACTTGTCCACTCTGTGTCTTTACTGTCCTTCTTTCTTTCTCTTAGTTTTCTTATCTCTTTTTCTTTTTCTGTTGGGGAGGTTCCCCCCTCTCTCTTTTTGCTTTAGTGTGGGAGCTCCTTCACTGATGAGACTCCTGTGACTGGTGTATTTTGTACCTGCGAAGGGATCTCCTTGGTTGGCGGGAACTCGATTCTTGCCACCTGGGGTAGGTCTTACTTTATATTGTCGCCCGGTCCGGTGACTGAGTTCTATGTAACCTTATGTGATTCTCCATGTATCACCCTATATGTGACTTACCTGATATTTGACTGGGGTCTCCCCGTCTCTTGTTTCTTTCTCTTTCTCTCTTTCATTTTATATTTTTGTCAAATATATGTAAATTCCAATAAAGAAATATTAAACAAAAAAAAAAAAAAATCTTCACTGATCATAAGGCAAATCTTGTCCTTCTTCATCAAGGCGGGCAGGGTTTTCCTTATACTCTGTGAATGAAGATTGTCCCTCTCTGTTCACTGTCCTGTCCCACGACCAGATTCCACATCTAAGGGGAGGAGGTTTGCAGTATGTAAAAGGGCGGGAGGGGAAACCTTTAGCAGTGAATTTCTTTTGAACTACAAAACAGAGCATATTGAAATAAAAAGTTACATGTTCTTCTTTATATGAGGATAAATCAGAGCTGCATTTGTTTCATGGTAATACCCTTCAAATATTTGAAGGTAAATTTGTGAAATTTCTGTATTACATATTGCATAATCATATACCTGAGGCGTTTATTCTTTACTAGTTGAAGAGCCCGTGGACACGGGCAACAGTGCCATCCAGCAACGGCCGTGGTGCAGTGATGCACAGTAGAGACTGCCTATGCCACGGCTGATAGGGGGCTGGGCGCTCTGAATTCAGACCATAGACTATGGTCTGAATTTGGAGCCCCGCTCCATTATCATCCACGGCGTGGGCAGTATGTAGTGCGCATGACTGCAACGCACGCAGCCATCTCTACTGCGCATGACGGCTTCTGACAAACACACATTTAGAGAATTATCATATAGGATGGGGTTTTTTTTTTTTACTATCAATCAAGAGCATTACAAATGTAAGCTTACTAAAAAAAGTTTCTATATGAGGTTGGTCCACTATTACCTACACAATAAACTCATGGAAATATAAGTTGTCTGTGTTAAAACAGTATTACAAATAAGCAGCAGAATCTTAGTTCTGACTATTTTCTGGAAATCCAAACATCATGAAGACCAAAGACACCTTTGCCACACAAAAAATACCCTAAAAACTATCATCAGTACTCTTAATAACATAAATGACCACACAACCCTTTACAGCATATTAAAAAAGGAAATATGAGGGGAATTTGAGGAAATGGGACTTCATTATGAGAATTTCAGAATGACACATTTGGATCTGTTTACTAAGCCATGAAGGATGAGCAGTTTGAGAAAAAAATAAATTTTTTCAGTGAATCTTCTGTTGACCTTCATAATTCTTTACTAAACTTTTCCCTTGGTTTTTGCGGGATACAGTGACTGATGTATTTAGATGACCTGAAGCAAACAAACTACACCATAAAGGACAAATAAAATGGCTTTTCCATTTAATTTTTGTTTTGGATACAATTCTTTTTTTTTTGCTTTTTAGTAAGCATGTGATTTTTCCCAAGTCTATTATCACCCTTTAGGACATTTTCTCATAATCTGTCTAGTAGTTAAATAAATGGGCTGTTTACCCTTACAGCTCAGTGGGCAGTCCAACATATTGAGGAACAATTCTTTGAAAACTCCTCAGATGGTTAAGACCCCCTCCTCTGACAATCAGTTTGTTAGCACTTGAGACAGTAGGAGGGTTAACTCCCTCTCTCCAACATAGGATTAACACTATCTCTGACAAGTGCAGAAGGAAACAACACCCCTCTTTGCAGAGTCTTGCAGGTTTCTCTGGTAGGGAAATATATATCCTATATATTAATTCGCTAGGATGTTTGTCATAAGCTGTCATGCGCAGTAGAGACTGCCCGAACGCACAGAATGCTGGGAGTTCTCTGCTGGGAGCATTCTGTGTTTTCGGGCAGTCTCTACAGTGCATGACTGTGTCGACGGCAGGGCACAGAGCAGGACTGGCCTCTTAACATCACCCGGACCTTGGCCCGTGTACAACGGCTTTTACACTAGTATATATATATATTATTATTATTTATTTTATTTTTTTTAAAAGTCTTTCTTAAAGTCTTACACATTGGTACGCACCCTTCATTTTGGCATCATATACTCAATGAGATTATGAAAGAAAGAAAAAAAAAAAGAAAGAAAGAAAAAGAAAGAAAAAAAACAAAGAAAGAGGGGGGCATGGCCTGAACCTTGACCAAGAAGGCGGCGTGAGCTTCTGGGCCAATACACCTATTACAGCAGTCTGAACCCCTCTCATTTAGACAATTCTGCATCGCTACCCTCTTAAGAAGCTCAAAAAGAAGTAGGGAGGCAAACCAACATCGAACACTCTGTTTCTACAACTCCCCACTCATACTGGCGGGAAAACTGCACACAACCCCAGAGGCACCATGCATTACATAGCCTCTCAATTAACAACAAACCAGAAGAAAAAGAAAATACTATAACAGCACCAAAACCCTCTCTGATTTACAGGTAGGTTGCTCCAAGCCACAGAAAGTGGCACCAAAATAAGAGGAGGGGGAAATTAGGGGGGGGAAATAAATAAAATCTAACTTTTATTATTTACACATAAAATAGGAATTAATTCCCAAAACTTTTGGGAATTAATTCCTATTTTATGTGTAAAAAATAAAAAAGTTAGCTTTTAATTATTTTCCCCCTAATACCTGTAAATAAGAGGGGATTTTGGTGCTGTTATAGCCTTTTCTTTTTCTTCTGGTTTGTTGTTAATTATGTGTTATTTAATTTAGCACATAACCCAGTCCATTTGACACCTCAGAATACACCTGAGAATACACCTACATAGCCTCTCTACACACATACAGAGATGTCCTCTGCTTCACAGCCTCTCACAGGGGCTGCTCCACCACAAATTCCACCAAAATTTCTTGCATCACAGACCACCAAAGACGACCTTAAGATGCTAGTAACGGACATCAAAGCCACTTTCTGGGGTGATGATTCTACTCTGTTCACCATTATGAGTTTGAAATACACCATAACCAAAGTGTTATTTTTTGTGTGCGTTTTCTATCTCCCCCATAACTTGACACATCTCTTAATCTGGGTATATTGCTTTTTGACAATAAACTCTTTAAGGCCCACACTCATGTCCCTTCTATAATTATCCCACCCCTTATGTTGGCCATCCCTTACCCTGCCAGTAGGAATTTATTTTGTTATTAGGCTTGTTGGCCCTTATGCAACTCTTCTTGTGGTTCGCCTGTATTGTTGATTCACGACATATAGGCATCACAATGGTATTACTAACCCTCTTTTCTTTTCCTTGTATCCTTCCCCTCTCTCTTCTACCTTTACAACCATTTCCCCACTTATTCCGTAACTTATCACAAGTCCTCTTTATTGTTAAAGCCAGACCCGTTTGGTACCACTATTTACACGAGCAGCACATTCACTAAATTATGCCTATACCACCCCTAAAATGTATATACTACAATGTAAAGGGTTAGAGTAGTCCTGAAAAGAGATCTTTGATAGTCAGGGAACTAATCCGCTTCTAGTCCGATATGGCTTTCCTGCAGAAGGCACATCTAGTTAGGGACAAACGTTCTAAATTGACCACCCATGACAAAGAGAGGAGTCGCCATCCTTTTCCACAAGTCAGTACCATGATCTCACTCCCACTCCATGATGGACCCTGAAGGGAGCTACCTGTTCTTAAAAGGCTTAAAGGGCACAATAGCAAAATGACAGTCACCTTGGCTACTATATACTCTCCCAACTCGCAACTAGACTTCTTTACCACAACCTTGGTATCACGGTGCCTGTGATTTGCTTGCCTGCTCTTCTATCCAGTGGTGCGGTTCTTGGACTGCATCCTCTGGTCTGCCGCTAATGGTGGGCGCGCTTCTCTGACATCACACTCGCTATTTTGTAGCTTCCTGTCTGCATGGCCTATTGTGTTCCGCCCTCCGGCGCCGGTCTTACAATCTGCCTGCGAACTGTGCTTAAGGCCCTTTCCTGGTGTTTATGTGCGCATTCCATTGTTGCTCATTTTGACCTTTGCTTGGCTTCTGATATCTATCCAATCGGGTTTTGATCTTTGGCGCCATCTGACTATCTGATCCGTGTATGACTCTGGCTTGTCAACTACCCGCTCTGTGCTGACCCCTGCTGTGGCTGACTATCCGATCCGGTTCCTGACTGTGGCTTGTCTGACTTATGCTCCGTGGTACTCTCACTCCTGTCTGACTACCATTGTTTCCAGGTATAGCTGTAGGCGCGTTCTACCTATCCAGTACAACTACTACCTTGCTGGTAGCATTGCTAGTTGCCTCCACACTGTGTGATCCTATTGCCTCCAGTCTCATGGTGTTACCGGTATCGCTCAACCCGTTGCCTCTTGGTACACTAACATAGAGTGTTCCTTGCTGTCTCTTCCTGTACTCACCCTGAGTCCCACACTGTCTGCAATCCCGTATCTGGCAGTCTTTTAGTGTACCTCCACTGTGTGGCCTTCGATCAGTACCTTACTGGTACGCTAGCTGTTCGAACTTATCTGACATCCCTTTCAGGAAATTGTCCGGGTACGCTCCATTACTATCCCTGGTGTTCCAGGTTCCTATCTGTCAGTGAGAGCCAAGTCTGGTTCTATACCCTTGTTATCTACTGTCCGATTACAGTTCAGTGTCAGCCTTGGGTAGTGGACTAGACACTGTCCTTACACCTGTCTCCCCAAGGTTGAGGAAGTGTTCGCTCCTATTGTTATTCGTATTATTATTATTATTACTATTATTATTTTCTTCAATAAACTGGTTAAATTCACTTGTACTGTGTCATGTGATTATTTTTCCTGAGTTACCGTGACACTTGGCTAAACCTGAGGACTTCAGGGAAGGCCTTCGGATATTAGGAGGGGATTTTAATTTAACTCTGGAACCATCATTAGACTGCTCTACCCCTTGTCCATCCCACTCACCCCCTACCCATGTTACTAAGCTACTAAATAATTTTTCAGCTGTAAATGCCTGGAGAGCCAGCTATCCCTCATCCGGAGATTACTCCTTTTATTCTCACCCCCATGCTTCATACTTATGACTGGACTATTATTTCAATAGTCAGTTTCACTTAAACATGGTAACTAAAACTTTCATCGGACATATCACTCTTTCTGACCATTCCCCTGTTTTCTTTGACAATTTCCTTGGCCCAAAGTCCTAAACACTCTTCTTGGTTGAGACTTAACGAATCTCTTCTAACTGACTCGCACATTACAGATCGAGTGAAACAAGAATTAATAGATTTTTTCCAAATTAACTCCATAGGAGATGTTTCACCTACTTCTTGTTGAGAAGCACATAAATGCTACCTCAGAGGATTCTTTATTTCTATAGGCAGTTGGAAGAAAAAACAATGTTGCCTCTTAGTATACCAACTGATTAAATCAATTGCAGCTGTGGAAGTACAGCATAAAAAATCCCAATCCTCTATGGTCCTGGACCAACTCAAAAATAAAAGAGAAGCTCTGTGATCTCTACTTAAATCACAATGCATTAAATCACACACATGGATCAGATTCCAAAACTATCTTATTGGAGATAAATGTGGTAAAACCCTAGGTAAGCTGGTTCGCAAAGCTAGGCTGAATTTGCAGGTACATAAGATCTCATCACCAGGAAAGCCACCTTTACTCCATTATGAAAAAATAGCGGAAGCATTTCAAGATTTTTACCATAAACTTTACAATCTTACAGAATCTATACAATTACTATCTAACTCTGAACATTCCATCCTCATTCAGAATTCCCTGAATAATTTCCTTAATGATGCAGACATCCCACGTTTGACCCCGGATGCTTGCCTTAATTTGGAATCTCCAGTTACTAAACAGGAAATTAAGAATGCCCTCAAGTCGCCACCTGTGGGATGAAGCCCAGTACCTGATGGTTTCTCAGCTCTATATTATAAAACTTTCCTTGATACCCTACTTCCTCATTTACTAATGGTTTTCAATAGTATTCTTAATGGCACCTCATGGCCTCCCCAAACACTTCTAGCCCATGTAACGGTAATCCCCAAACCAGGGAAGGACAAGACTCAAATTAATTGCCAAAATTTTAGCGAACTGCTTAAAATCATTAATGTCTAGGTTGATCTCTTCAGACCAAGCGGGTTTCGTACCTGGGAGGGTGTAACGGTTTTCTGACACTCAGACCAGGATATGAAGTAAAAACACAGTTTTATTGAATTAGGAATGTAAAACAATGCCCCTAAGGGCCAGCACAGGAATAACAGTAATGGCAATTACAGACAATGTGATTGCACACAATGGTAGGAATACGTGCTATGTATGGACAGGGAATAACCCCAAAGGGTTAACAGGTGCAATAGGAGAGACTCAGTCTTAGATTGGCCAACGCCCAGGATATAGAGCAGTCTCTGGAACACAGTCTCTGAGTAGCTGAAAAGGAGTAAAGTGTCTGCACTTAATTCACTCTCAAGTTGGAATAGGAATGCACACCAGTGCCCAGAGCTGAGCCAATACCACCTCCGTGGGCTTAAGAGGAATGCTACTACCAGAGCTGAAGTAACCAGAACCAGAATCGCCCTTAACTGAAAATAGTAGTAACCCTGCCTGTGCCAAATGGATTGTGCCCTGACACCCCTTGGGTGCCACTACTGACGGTTACTGCACAAGCTACAAAGAGCCGAAGCACTGGGAAGTGCAGTGGATAGCGTACCCTCTGAGCGTATGTAGGCCGGAGCCAGGACACCCTTCCGGTGCCGTACACAATTCTCACAGCAAGAGCGAACAGACTACCAGCGCCAGCCGGCGCGGTCACGGTGCACACCGAACACCGGACAGACAGTGCTCTGCGGGAGATAATAGGCAGTAATAGAGGTGCTCAGAGTAGCGGCTCAAACGGGTAACCGTATGCTTGGCAAACAATAAAGGAGGCATGAGACCGGAGACTACAGGCACTGCACGGGTTAAGTGGTTCTGTACAGGAGAGAACAGCTTAGCAAATAGCAGATGGCAAAGCAACCTCAGGTCATGAGTGGTCATAAGATTTTGACTAGGTGGTATAGAGCCCCATTACAACTGTCCAAAATGTACAGGTATAGGTGAAGTGCCTGCTGGAGATGCAATGACCCTGAGGGCTCACTGTTTCACATATAGTGGTCATGCCCAAACATCCGACCTTTTTGGAAAGTGATATACCACCACGCTTTTAAGATTTCTGGTATAGATTCTACATTCAACCCCTTACCACTCTTACTCTCTATACTCCCCTCACAATCACAGCACTCATCCATACCTCATCACTCTAAACAGTCCTTTAGAAATTGTTTACTCAATCACGTCTGCTAGAACATGCATTCCTAGATACTGGGGCTCACCTGTAGTGCCCACTGTATCAGACTGGAAGCGGAGCTTACTACGAACACTAGACATGGAATGATTATACTACTATTCGAGAGGTCTTCATGGTATTTTTCATGGTCTCTTTTCTCCTTGGTATCAATACATTACTCCTAACCATCCAACGCCTCCTTGATCACTGTGGATTACTTGGCATTAGTTTTATGACTCGACAAACATTTATCTACTCCCCAAAACTTCCTTCCCTTCCTCCTCTGCCTCTCCAAGTCTCCTCCTTTTCCCACTTTCTCTTTTGATTCACCCCCTTCTTCTCCTTTTTCTCCTCTCATTACTAACCCTATCTCAGCCTTCTCTTTGTGACTTCATCTTTATTTTCTGTTTATCAACCACCATAGGGGACAGATAAAAATTCCCAACATTGTAATTGACTTAAATAGGGGTTTCACCTGCCATCCAAGGGGGCCATTCATCCGAGGGGCCCAAAAGGTTTTAGACTGAACATTTCTGTTAGGGAGCTCATAAAATTATCTGTACTAGGGCCTCCCAATGACTAGTTATACCACTGATTGCCAAATAGTATTAGATTGCTTTGTAGCTGTACAAATATAATTCACTGAAGTGTTTCTTGGCAAAAGACATTACTGTGCATCAATATAATTTACGACACAGAGCAATGTCAACATATTAAGGCCTGTTTCATTGTGATAAGCACTATTATGTTTCGCTATTGTGGTCTCATTAGAAAACCCTTTTTATTGAAATACCATTTGAATTGAGAGTCATTTTTCATTGCAGTAGCACTACAGTCTATAGCTGTGCAATTCTGGGGCAAAACAACTACACCACTGTGTTTTCAGTTTATGTAATTTTAATCCCTTGAATGCTTGAGAGGTCTCCAGTCAATTTTGAAGCATTGAGTTGCAGACCTCTTTATCATTCTAGGGGTGAAAAGCCCCATTTAAACTGGGGATTTTCATGTGTCCCCTATGATGCATTTGGTTTGCCCCAGAACTACCTCAGTTGCTTGTTGAATAAAATCTTATGTCCTTTAATTATCAAGCTTAAAGGGATAGTAATACTTAAGATGTAAAAAATATATTTTGTAGGGTTTCTGTCCCTGAATAAAACAAGGGTACTCCCACTGCTGAGAGATATTTTATGGAAAAATTATAACAGCTCAAACTTGAATTTTTTAGGTGCAATATCACAGTGGCCTGAAAATGTACAGTGGCACTGTTGCTACACCATCCTATGGAGATTTATGGTCTACGGACCAGAGCAGTCCATAGGATGGTGTAGTAACAGCGCCACTGTAAATTTTCAGGCCACTGTGATATTGTCCCTAAAAAATTCAAGTTTGAGCTGTTATAATTTTTTAATAAAATATCTCTCATTTTACATTTTGAGTATTACTGTCCCTTTAAGTGCAGCAGTTCTGGAGGGAAACAAAGGTACCATTGGTGTAGTATAAAACTTCACAATAAGACTTGATTTTTAACCCTTTGAATGCCAGAGGGGTACGGAATGCATTGCTTTGTAATGTTTTCCGTACCCTTCTGGCACTCAAAGGGTTCAGGGAATTTTAACATCTTGAATACTAGAGTTCTCGTCCCCTTTTAAATCAGTGGTAACTTTATTTCCTAATTGTGCAGTTGGTTTACTCCAAAAATGCTCCATTTCATCTTGATACATGTGGTCCATATATGGGCCTTTTGTGTCAAAGCAAAATGGAGCCATTCCAGGGCAAACCAAAGGAAATGTGGGAGAAGTAAAGAATTCCACGGATTTAAATGGATATTTTTATCCTTTGAATGCCAGAGTGGTCTCCACTGCATTGCAAAGTAATGTGGCGCAGTTGATTTGCTCCAGCATTACTCCAGTTTTCTTAGATACATAAAGCATACGTTTTATAAGCTTTGTTGGCTTTGTCAAAAAAGGACAGCAATAATTACAATACACAAGGAGGGGGGAGAGAAAGATTCTATTAAAAGTGACTTTACATATTTTTATCCTTTCCATCTTCAATTATTTTGTATACTTTTATATTCTTGACATTGAGTTCCTTGAATCTGTTTCCAGAGAGCTTTCTGTTAGGGACTGTGAAAGATGATATAGGCAAAAAATAATAAAAAAAAACAATGCAAAAGAAAGCATACGGCATAGAGAACACTCAGTGATGCAAGTATAGTGTTACAATAAAAGTAATAAAATGTATAGGCAATCTGACTTTACATATTTGCAGAGTAAAGGTTTCTTAAAGGGACAAGACAAGAAAGAGTTACAACAGTGGTTCCAGACAATTTCACCAGATGCTCCACTGTTGGTTTTCACTAAACCTTGATGCCCACTTTTATTTGAACCCTTTCTTTGACAGAGGGGTGTGCAATGCATTGCTTTGCAATGCATTTCATACCCCCCTGGCACTGAAAGGTTTCCTGAACTGAACACTTTGCACATGCTTTTATATTATATATTTGCATCTTAGGCTCCCTGCTAAAAGTACACATATAACAAGCATAAATATGACCGATTCTGCTGTTCACAGCAATACTCTGTATCAGCCTTTGCCAAACTTCAAAATGCAATCACTTTTTGTCAATTACTCAGACTGTTATATTGAATAGTGATGCAGAATGTAGGTGCTAAATCAAATTCTTGTGTCCCCCCCCCTTCCTTGTAAAAGCTACTACCCCCTGTTTGAGAACCACTAAGTTGCAACATAGCATAAGCTGACCAGACCTTCTGCTTTAACCAGGAACACATAGGAAATATGCATATTTCAGGACTGCATTGAAACCAAAGCAGCCCTGCAGTATACATTTCACATATGTGTCCCTAATTAAAGGTGAGGTCTGGTCAAGCTAACAGAGAACTCTACTTAACCCATTGTGTCCTAAAGATGTCTTAATCACATTGCTTTGCAGTGCACTGGAGACCTCTATAGCTGCCAAGAGATCTTAGTAAAAATAAAATTTCTCCCAGAATTTCCCCCTTTAACCCCTTAAGGACCAGCCGCGCACGCACGCGGCCGTCATAAGGACCACAGAGCATTTTTTTTATTCCTATTCCGGACTCCCAGACCGGCGTGCAGTCGAGCGGGGAACCCGGAATTCCATGACGGTCCTGGTACATCATGGGTCCTTAACGCAAATCCAGCCATGACGTGCCAGGACCGTCATGGGTTGTTATACCCTTAAGGACCCATGATGGTCCTGGACCTATCATGGAATTCTGGACTCCCTGCACGGCTGCACACCGTTCGGGGAGTCCAGAATTGGAATCCGGAAACAAAAACAAAAAAATGGTCCCTGGTCCTTAAGTGACCGCACTGTGCGTGCGCGGCCGGTCCTTAAGCGGTTAAGGGGGTTAAAAAAGTAACTTTTTTAAAAAACTCCAATTAAGAAGAGTTTAGCAGTCAAAATGAAAATCTCCCCAGGTACAAAAGGTAAATACACATTTTCTTTTAAAGGACTTGAATACACAACTTCTTATAAAGGTAGGCTGACCAGACCTCACCTCCTACGTGTCCCCGGTTAAAGGTGAGGTCCAGTCACCCTATTTAAAGGAGTTGAATACACAATGTCTTTTAAAGGGGAGATCACCTCTTTTTAGTTTTAATGCAGGTTAATAACTTGACTAACATTCACCCATAACCATCCAAAGCACCATTAATTCAGCTCTAATAGCTACATCATTGGCATCAGATTGAATGACAGAGCAAAAAAGTAATCCATATGGTTAACCCTTTAAAGTCCAGGGGCTAGATTCTATTGCAGGTGATAAATGTTAACACACGTTTAATCAAACATTTTCCTATTGAAGTCTATGGGGAAACCTGGAGATAAAAGCAGTGGTAAAATTAGCACCTGTAATAGAATCCAGCCCTAGATTGGTTTGCAAAGCATTGCTTCTCAATGCATTGAATACACTTCTAGCCCTTAAATAATTAACCCTTTGAGCACCATAGGGGTATGTGTGGTGCACCCATCTGGCACTCAAAGGGTTAAATAATTTATATAAGTAAGTTTCAAATATTGCTATTTTAGAACTCTTTACTTTCAAATGAAATCTCAGGTGAACCACAATGATCAGGCCCTTTAATCCAGGGGTGTCTTCTTTCAGTCCTCAGCTGAAAGCTCTACAGGATTTAAGAATTCCTCTGATTAATCACACTTGAGTAATCAGTAGGTATTCATTATATTACCCACATGTGCTCAAGCAGAGAAACCCCTAAAGTCTAGCCTGCTGGTAGTCCTTGAAGGCTGAACTTGTGAACCTCTCTTTTGATCCATTCAATTCTACAGATGTCTCCACACACATTGAATTGCAATGCATTGGAGACCTCTAGCATTCAAGGAAATAAAATGATATCCGTATTAATTGTATTTGAATGGTAATTGCCACTGAGAACATCACTAAACTATTAGTCTTAATACTGTCAGGTAACAGTGTATTATTTCTCTTTAAGCTGTAATATTTATTTCAAGAGAAAACACAGTATTCTGAAATGTTTCAGTCTTTCACACGTTCACTAGTCACAGAACCATACATACACTGGGGATGACGTATTACGAATATTACGGGACAATTATGGGGCAAACAGTTTGCACCAGTGGGAACAAACGAACATCCCCATCAATTTAAATGGAGCTTTTAACCCTGTGAAATAGCTTTTTAAATCAATTGGATTTGCATTATGCAATTCTCCTATGCATCCCCGGTTAAAGGTGAGGTCTGGTCAGTCTACTGTTAAAGGGATAGTAATACTTCGTTTTAACTTTATTTTATTTTGTAGGCATTAAAAAAACATGAAGAATGATATAAGTCTTATCTCTCAAACCTTTATGGTTTATGAGCTATTCACAAGCAAAGTTTCCCCCTCCCGCCCCTTTTACCTAGTGTAAGCCATCTCTTCTCAGATGTGGAATACAGTCCATAGACTGGACAGATAACAGAAGGGGACACTCTTATTCCTATGAGAACAATGAAATCCCTGCCCCCCTTGACAAGCTTTTCAGGTTTTTCCCCTTATCTTAATTGAAAATTGTCCCTCTCTGCAGTCTACCTGGGCAGCTCCCTTCTGCCCTGGCTGAAAAATGTTACATCAGTAAAAGGGGCGGGAGGGGGACACTTTGCTTGTGAATATCTCTTAAACCATAAAGGTTTGAGAGATAAGACTTATATCATTCTTCATGTTTTTTTAATGCCTACAAAATAAAATAAAGTTAAAACGAAGTATTACTATCCCTTTAAATTGCTCTAGTTCATCTTAGAACATCAGCCTCCTTGTCTGCAAATTCAGATTGTTTTTCTTTTTCCACTGTCTACTGGTCAACTGGAACCCCTTGTTTAGGCATCCGAGGGGGGGTGCACTTGCCCACCCACCCACACAATTGCCCCCTCCATATAAAAAGGGGCTGGATGGGCTGGCCTGGGGGTCATATTATGCCCCTGCTTGTACTTCTTCAGGACCCTGCTGTTCTGCAGAAGCCAGACTAAAACTACTGAAGTAACATGAACTGTTTGAATGCAATTACTTAAATACAAAGTATCACCCAACATTATTGATTTAAAAGAGAAATGAAACCTTGTTTTTGAGATGCAGTAATATGGGAGTGATCAAGCAGTGCATCTCTTGTTGAACTGCAGTTCCCATCATCCAATGAAAGTTCATGGGAATTGTAATCCAACAACAGCTGGGGTGCTACTGGAGGTGCACCCTTTCCAGTAAGTTATATCTCAGCATGATTATTTGTCCATAGATAGCAACAGTTTGTTTGACTTCAGCAGTGGCTAATCCCCCTTATTCTTATTTACCTTGTAGCCAAATCCTAAGCCTTGAAGCGCTCTTGTCCTTCATTTCAAACATGTTGCAATATGTTTCTCGCTCTCGCTCTCTGTCAGAGCTGCTCAGTATCACTTCACATAATATCCTTTGGAACTTGAAAGAACTGCAGCCCACCCACCTATCCCATAAGTATAAATGTTAAAAAATGGTGAAAACCACAGACACAAACTTTTTTTTTTTTTTTTTAAACACAGAAGCACACTTCTCCATTTCTATATCCTCTGGGGTCTGCCTCAGTCTGTCATAAAAAGTGCAATGGAGAAACAAAATGTTTTTGTGGTGATTCAGTTAAATGAAGTTCTAAAAATTAGCCTGCCAGCTAATACAAGATGTAGTACCCCAAAAGAAAATAGGTATACTATTCATATTCTCTCTATAGTGTCTGGTATAGCTTTGCATAGGTCAGTACTGAAGGAACAGACTCATTTAACAACTTTCATAGTGATTACAATATAATGTACTACCAACCAGAATTTTGACATTGGTGCAGGAGCATGAAGCTCTGTCATAAACGTACTCTTCTTATGATTCTGTAAGCAGCCATGACAGACCATTAGATCAAAGTGTTAAAAACTGATAAGGTCTAAACTGACTGCTCTGTCCAAATGAATCTCATGAAATGTTCTCAAAATATGTTCTCCGTGGCTCAACTAGATGAAGAAAGATAATGTTAACTCTAGTTACCTTGCCTTTTGTACTATAAACATCAAACTATTGTCACCATGTTCCTGGATTGGACCCCATGGAGGGATCTCCCACTGCTCAGAAGACCTTCTCAATCCCATCCCTAATTGTGTACACACACGCACACACAGAAACACACACAAACAAACATGAACATATATACATGCATTTTTTCATGACCTTGTTCCCCAAAAAGGACACAATCATGAGCTGCAACTCTCTTGCTTTTTGTAACATCAGTGGTGGATTAATTGACTTTTATTTATTTTTTGGATTGTAGGTGATGTCCACATACATTTAGCCCATCCCCTTGATCACTTTTAGCTTCCCGATGTCCATTTGGGTGTATCTGAAATAAGACTGCAATCTCTCAGCTTGAATAAATACATATATGGATTTACTGCATGTACTAGTGGTTACTGATGAAAGTTCGTGAACACTGTTACAATTCCTTTTAGCTGTATCCACAGGAAGGAGCATCTAGCCACTAACATTACAGGAGCCATCACCTTTGTCTATACTTCTAATTTGATTATGTGGAGTCCTTGATGCAAGTGAACATCCAGTGACAGAATGAGTAAAGATATATTGGTGACACTTCAATCAACAGACTGCATTATTAATTAGGTTCTTGACCAACCTCATGCAATCATCCTGGGAGTCACTTCTCGGTATTTAACTGCACAATCAATGAGACAATTATGGATATGCAAGTATTAGGAATAAGCAGTCCTGCATACCACCTGAGAAATGGTGAGAATTATTGGACATTCCTTGTGGCTGCCACCAAAGGGCGGAGCAGCATGCCATCAACACTAGCTGAGTGATTATCTCTAGCTTCATAATAAAGCTCATATCATTTGTTATTATGGAGTCCCAGATGGATGAGTTTGACAGGATCACTTTGGATATGTACTGTCAGGAGACAGAGCCAAGGTTGAATTAAGATACCTCACTCTGCTGATCATAAAACTCAAAAGTGATCTTCAGATATCTTTGTGAGTTTATTTATGGGACCATGCCATTAATATCTGTAGTGGATTTAGACTACAAGGATGGGGTTAGTACTGGTATAACAGACTTTTCATGTATTTGTTGCAAGTTTACATTTTCATGGTTCCATGCAACTTGCTTGTGTTACATAATTATAACAATGTCTGGGAGGCTATACGTGAACCCTTGCAGGACAAGAGTGGTAATGTTCAGAGAGGAGTATCTATTATAGGGAATACAGGAAGAGATCACAGAAGCTCCTGAGCAGGATGCAACACTCACATCTCAGAAGGAATCTAGGCAGAATCTGGAATACAACAGGCAAGTTCAAGAAGGATGACTTGTCCGGATGAACTGGTCGTATTAAACAAGATTCCCTGATGAAGTGCTAGGTCTTAGCAGGAAACGCATTGGAGAGACCCTAATAGTTACTTGCAGAGTGCAGATGTTCATTATTGTGTGCAGGTTTTATAATGCTTCATATCACTGAAAAACTGTATTTTACAAGAAAGGATCAGGAGGAAAAGAACCCTGCCTGCTGCTCCTGGTTAACAGCCTTTGAAAAGCACGTTGTTGTCTATATCACCGGAAAAGTTTAATAGAAAGACAGGGGGTTTTGTACTTGCCCGGAACTTGAGAATCAAGTCCAGTGTTATCAGTTCTGCTTTTAACAGCTTCTAAGGTGAAATACGGGGGACCACATATTTGCCCATGCAACTAAACTCCTATATACTGGAGGTCTATTACTATCATCTAAGCCGGAATCACTTCTTTGTAACATCGGAGACAACTTTATATATTACTAAAGATATGCTATCTGCTGTACAAATTACAGTTACCGGTAACCAACAATATTTTTTATATCCAGAATAATATTTTCTTCATATATAAGAACTTTGACTTTAAGAACTGCACCTTGAAGGATATTTAGGAAATGTTGTATTCTATTATTGTGTTCTTTAGGAGATATGTATTTTCTCTTTTTTATATGTTTTGGTATGGATTAAAGCGTTCCTCTTAAGTCATCTCCGTATCATATGTGTATTATATATATATATATTTATTTATTTTTATTACATAGTCTTTAGGAGCACGCTCCTTATCTTCAGTCAGAGATCAACCTGCCGGGACTTAGGCTGGGATCAATCCCATAGGCCGTTGAGTGATGGCAGACCCTGCAGTAGATCGGCCTGCCACTTGCAACATTGGGATCAATCTGACTAATAGATAATTAGTAGCAGGCAGAGTCGGAGATCTACCAGAGGTCTCAGGAATCTTTTGGTAAACGAGCAGCTAGTAGTAGTCTGGTCGGAAGCCAAGTTCAAGCCAGGATATAAGCAGAAGGAGTATAGTTGAGGAAATCAAGTCAGGTCATAATGGAATATCAAACAAGGTACAGGATCAGACTGAAGCAGAGGGCAGGAATAGGCCGAGGTCAAAGAGAAAAAATTCAGCAGAGTATCGCCAGGAACGTAGTGTAGCTCAAAGATCAGAAGAGGGAAGCCAGGAACCAATCAATCATGAGTGATAGGGGAGGAGAATAGCAGACATAGTGATAGTAATGTTTTCTAATTTGTCCATATGGATTTTTGATTCACGTTTGCTTTGCTATTGTGGGCATTCAGCCTGGTCTGCATACATTAGTAATGATGATGCATAGTTCGTAACCGTTGCTAGTATACTTTATGCTTAGTTTTGTGTAGTCAAATCTCCTCCTCTGCCAACAAGGACAAGGAATCTTTGGTGCTTTTTTTTTTCAGAAGCAACATGGGAGATCTGTTTAGTCAACATATTATTTGGTATATAAACACATTTGTTATGACATTTGTTACCCCTTTTGCCTCAAGGAATGTGCAGTTGAGGACCAAAAACACTTGATTAGAAGGGTCAATAAATTACTTATTTTTTCACTGCATAAGACTGAGGGGTGTCTCCTTCAGGTTTTGGATGCCCCAGGTTAAGTATATTTGTTTATTTTTGTACTAGTTTTAAAGCCCGTGTACAGGGGCCAACAGTGGCAGTGCTGCAGTCATACACAGTACTGACTGCCCGAACACACTGCGGAGCAGTCCCAGAAAGGTGCGCAGAGAGGACTCTGGTCTGAATTCGGAGTGCCCCGCTCTGTATCAGCCGCAGAGCGTGCTCTCTGTACTGCGCATGATTGTAGAGCACGCAGCCGTCTCTACTGTGCATGACGGCTTCTGACAAATGTCGTTAGCGAATTATAATATTGTATGTGATAACATGCACCAGCAAAATGGTACTGTGAAACCTTAGTTTTAATTAAATATTCAATATCTACTCCACTGTGTGCTGTTTCATCTTGGTAAGCCCAGGCTAAATGTATCTGTTTACTCTCTGTGGAACATGCACCAGAATTTTTGTATTTGATTGGTATGAGTGCCACTGCCTACTCTTGTCTTATATATGCGCCTTTTTATGGCAGGAGATTTTGCATGTGTCAGTGAAGCTGAGAACTGTGCCATCTGGCGCATATACTCCTAGTAGGATCACCCAAGGTAGACAGATCAAAGCTAACACATCAGACTAGAAAGTATTCCTGAAATAATTTCTTCCAGTGCTATCAATCTAAACCGTTTCTATGTTTTTCAAATAATTTTACCCCTACAAGAAGACACAGTGATGATGAAGTTGAAGAATTTTAGGATGATTTAATACGCCTCTACAAACAGGACAATTACCACAACAAATTTATATAAAGTGAGAATTGGTAAGATACAAAATGGTGAAAAATTGATTGGACCACATGGAACTGGAAAAACAGACGACAGAGGCAACTAACTGATCAAATTTCCAAAAGAACAAAATTTGTACATCATGAATTCATTCTACAGAGGCCCAAAAAATGGACATGGAAAAGCCCTAATGATAATACAACTGAAATAACTTCATACTTGCAAATAATAAAATAGTCACTGACTGCTCAGTCTTAAATCATTTAACTATCGTCTAATGAGAGAAAAATCCAAATTGACTGCAAGAAAGGAAATGATGTGAAGATTGACACTAGCCAGCTATTTAAAAATCACAAGAATTTTGAATTAACACTAATACCTTCCACAGACATTTCAACCCACAATGAAAAAGTTATTGAGGCTATTGTAGGCACTGCCCGTGACATTGCACTTAATGTAAAACAAGAAAAAACAAAGTGAATATCAAAAGAAACAGTTGCCAAGATGAAAAAGCAAAGAGAAATTAAGCAAAATTGTAATATTAGAAACAGGCTAGAATATGTAGAAATGTGCAAGATCATAAGGAAATATATAAAAGAAGAAACACTTAAGTTAATTGTTGAGCTCATCTAAAGGGCACTGGAAGAAAATCAAAGGCTAAAGAAATCAAAACAAAAGATGGCCACACATAGGAGACAAATGTTTGCATTAAAGCTTGACGATGGTACAAAAGCAAAAACTCATCAACAAATAGTCAAACAAGAATTTTATTCAAACCTTTATAAGGATGAAAGACAACATTGAATGCCATGCCAGAATTTTGTAGTAGAAGCTGTAATAAAATGAATTAAAACTGGCAAAGCAGCTGGACCTATGTTGAAAGCTGGAGATCAACCCTCATACCAAGCAATATCTAAACTATTTTCAAAATACCTACTCCTCAGCAAAGTTCCTGAAGCATGGAAAACTGCAGAAGTCATCCTACTGCACAAAAAATGAATAAGGTGGATTTAAAAGCTACCAGCTAATAAGCCTATTGCTAGTCGTTTGCAAGTTTTTGGCAAAAGGTACTATCAAGAAGAATAGACACAATACTTAATGTGGTACAATCTAAAGAACAAGCAGGCTTCAGGAGCAGTTTCAGTACAATGGACCATATCCAGATAGTGCAGAAAGTTATAGAGCAGCATAAAAACAAACTTCCACTATGCATACCCTTCGCTGATTAAGAAAAGGCCTTTGACACAGTAAAAAAGTAAGCAATAAAGGATGCCCTGTTCAACCAAGGAATACATAGAGCTTACATCAGTATACTCCAGGTCCAGATCATCATACAAAAAGGCATCCCCAAAGCAATTTTCTGCTTATTTAGACAAAATTTTTCCTCAAAATAAATTGGGACAACAAAAGACTTAAGATCAAATGTAGTGAATGAGATTACCTACATCCCTTACATTTTGCAGACAATATCAAACTGTTTGCCAGTAGTCCTGAAGAACCGCAAGAATGTATTGAAGACCTACACCAGGACAGCAAAAATTTTGGTCTGAAGATAAATATCAACAAAACACAAGTCATGTTTAACAAATTTACCATACCAAAGGAAAATCACAGTAGATGGACAAGAACTAGAAGAAGTGGACAACTATGTTTACCTTGGACAAAAAATGTCAATAGATAGAAACACCATGATGGAAATTGAGAGACGAATAAAACTGGGATGGCAAACATTTGGAACGTAGCACTTAATAGTACTATCTTTAAGACAAATTTACCACTTTATCTCAAGCTCAAGGTCTTTGACTGTGTCCTTCTCATTTTTACTTATGGTTGTGAAACATGGACACTGAATGCAAAAGCCGTAGAAAAACTTAAGGTTAACAGAGAAGTATAACAAAAAGAGGCAGAAAAACATGTGCATGGATTTGTCAGCATGCAAAGGTCTATGACATCATTCAAAGAGTAAAAGTCTAAAATGGAAATGGGCAGACCACATAGCAAGAAGACCTAACAGTAGATGGACCAAATATATTCTGGAATGGATTCTGCTCGATACTAAACGCCCAAGATGAAGACCAAACGCAAGATAGGTAGTGAAATGATCAAGTTTGCTGCTACATGGTGGCAACAAAAGGCACAGGCACAGGAATGTATAATTACAAAATAAGAAGCACCAGGGGGACTTTCAAAACAAGGCAAAAAAAAATTATGTTTTGAGGAAGGTCCTGGCTTGGACCGACATGTTGACAGAATAAAAATTGTTTTATTGCCTTGTTTTGAAAGTCCCACTGGTGCTGCCTCTTTTGTACTTTGTATATCTGGGCATTGAATTGTTATAGAAGTGAGTGCTTCCATCATTACTGTCATGTTCCTCCGTGCTTACTCCTTCCTTGCCAGTAATTGGACTGGCTTTGGGGTGGTTGTGTGTGTGCATGGTGTGTGGCAAGCGTTGGATATGTCAGGCATCACGCCATTGTCATTAGGGATTCGCCTCTGCCTTCTTAAGCCCTGTTAGGCTGGGACTTGGAGCTCAGTTGTAGCTCGAGTCCCAGGCATTAGGTTGTGCCATCTTTATTGTGTGCTGGATATCTGCTTACTTTTGCTTCTTCCCCTAAACTTGCCTTTGCCTCAGCCTTTCCACCAGGCCTGCCTGTGGGATCCTCTGCTTCCTGCCCATCTGTATTTCAGCATTGCTCCAGGCCTGCCTTCAAGATCTTCTGTTTCCTGTCTTTCCTTTTGGACTGACCTTCAGGTACTGAACTCTGGCATTGTTAACTGGACTTTCACCTAGTCTACCTGCCCTGACCTTGGCTTGATAACTGGACTTGCATCTAATCTACCTGCCCTGACCTTGGCTTATTAACTGGCCTTGCATCTAATCTACCTGCCCTGGCCTTGGCTTGTTAACTGGACTTGCTCATATTCATCCTGCCCTGACCTCTGGCATTATTAACTGGACTTGCTCATATCCAACCTGCCCTGACCTCTGGCATTGTTATCTGGACCTGAACATATTCAGCCTGTCTTGGCTACTTGCATTTCTCCTGGACCCTGCACCTTGTCTACCTGCTCCTGTATTTGTCTGCCTGATTCTGGTCTATTGATGGACTTTATCTTTGGCCTTCAGGTACTGTTCCTCCAAGTTACCCTGCATATTGGGGTTCCTATCTGTTATTACAGACTAAACAGCTTTCTGCTAGCCTCTGGGCAGCTACATCTGCTCAGAGGTAAGTGCCAGTAAGCTAACAATTCCAACAATTACAGCTCTATATCTACACATACACAGTTGTGGGATCTACTCAAAACCTCAGGGTCGCAGGTTCTAGTCTCCAGCAGGGTCAAATATCTGCCAACCTGCATTGGACCAGCATGGCAGATTACAGACCATACTCTTAGCTTGCTGAGGAGGCCTTCATCTTGCAGTGGATTGACAATAGCTGCAGCTTTACTGAATATATATATATATATATATATATATATATATATATATATATATATATATATATATATAAAAGAAGACTTTGTGCCTGGCAAAACACACCCAGGGGCGGCAGTAAGGAGGAGTTACTGCTTCCACTGGGTAATTTAATGTGGGTATGATTATCACAGGAGTTGCAGGAGCCGAAGGCCCCTGCTATTCCTGTGAAAATCATGCAGGGAGTTGGCCCGCCCCCAATATCCAGCCTGTCCATCACTATACAACTGAGCAAAAAAAAACAAAATGGCTGCCACTCACTGCTACACCACTCTAATACACACATGCCCCACTCACACACAGCACAAGACACACACACACACACACACACAAAAAAAAAGTCTGGAAGTACAGCATCTACTAAGTACCCATCCTGCTCTGTGCTGCTGCTGTCGGCAGTGCAGTCTCTTCTCTCTCCCTGATATGTAAAAGTCTCAGGCAGGTATGTGGTTTCACAGCACTAGGTCAGTCTACTACCCTCCCTCATGTTCCTCCATTTGCTACAGTAGGAATAGCTCCATTCCCCTGCACATCAATATCTCATCTTGAGCCCTCTACCCTTTGAGTGCCAGAGAGGTATCCCATGCATTGCAACCCAATGCATGGGATTCCTGTATGGCAGTCAAAGGGTTAAGGCTTTAACTGTGTTTCTGCTTCCCTACTGACACACAGCTGTGCTCCTACTAATGATTACAGGTTTAAACCACACATTGTGATCTTCTCCAACAAAATAACAGCCAAACAACTCTTACTTAACTTAATTGCCCTCCCTCCAAACTTTCCTACCTGCACACAGCCATGTCAGCTGGTTGCCTAGCAACCACCCTACCTCATACACTATAAAGGAAGCTGTGAGAAACCAATCGCAGTTTTTGCTGCTGAGAGAAATACCCTGACCTGCTCTGTGTGCCATCACTTAAGACTCAAGACCACTGTTGCTGTATGTATGTTTCACACTATAGGGACAGTGTGTGTGTCTCAGTATGGAATGTGTATGTGTGTGTGTCACTATGGATTGTGTATGTGTGTCTCAGTATGACGTGTGTGTGTCTCACTATGAGATCTGTATGTGTGTCTCAGTATGGAATGTGTGTGTGTGTCTCTCACTAAGAGATCTGTATGTGTGTCTTAGTATGGAATATGTGTGTGTGTCTCACTATGAGATCTGTATGTGTGTGTGTGTGTGTCTCTCACTATGAGATCTGTATGTATCACAGAGTGACTTGAGAAATAAAGACAATGACAAGTACAGATAAAATAAAATAGATTTTATTGAAAATATAATAGTAGCAGCAATGTACCTCTCCACTTTCACAAGACCAGGTAAGGACAGTGCACGACACTTCCTTCACCCTTCACTAGGCAGGTGTGAGATGGTACCATGTCTGTACCCTAACGCTAGGGTAAACCCAAAGGCAACAGGAGCGAGAAACTCCAGAACGCTGGAGCCGGCAACAGGAGCGAGAAACTCCAGAATGCTGGAGCACCACCAAGTAGGACTATACCTCCACCACCTTCATGAGTCCAGGTTTGAGGACAGTGCGCAGTGCTTCCTCAACCTTTCACTAGGCAGGTGTAAACTTGTAGCATATACATACGGGCCCATCGCACCCTTCACAAGACCGGGTTTGAGGACAGTGCACTGCACGTCCTCCACCTTTTACTAGGCAGGTGTGAATAGTAGCGTATACATACTAGCCCTCCGCAACCTTCACAAGACCAGGTATGAGGACAGGGCACAGCACTTCCTTATCCCTTCACTAGGCAGGTTAACAATAGTGCAACTATACCCTACCGCTAGGGTATACCGAGAGGCAAAGGTAAACTGCACCTTGAACGCTAGGCGAGGCAACAAGTCACCCGGACCATAGGCCGCAGAAGGTCAGTGACACGGACTGACCGAACAAGCACTGCTACAGGGGTAGCAAGCGCGGCAGTAACAGTAGGCCCAGGAAGCCGAGGGTTAACGATATCTGGGGCTTGGTAGCTGAGGCTGGCAGTACACGAAAGCCAGGAGCGCAGCAGAGCAGGAGGTAGTCAGATGAAGCCAGGAGTCAGAGCCGGATTGGGTAGTCAGAGGAAGCCAGGGTTCAGAGCCGGATTGGGTAGTCAAACGAAGCCAGGAGTCAGAGCCGAATCGGGTAGTCAAACAAAGCCAGGAGTCAGAGCCGGATCGGGTAGTCAGACGAAGCCAGGAGTCAGAGCCGGATCGGGTAGACAGACGAATCCAGGAGTCAAAGCCAGATCGGGTAGTCAGACGAAGACAGCAGTAATACACGGGAATCAGTAAATGGACCAACACAGCACAAGGCTCAGGTACACCATGAAAGGGCACCGGGTATTTGAAATGCTACGGCCTTTAAGACCTAGTAGGTGGGCGGAGACATGACAGCAATTACCAGTGACCTATAAGAACAGCGACTTGCACTGAGAGACAGCCAGGAAGTAGCAAGGTCACTGTTACAATAAAGAAACACTAGAGGCAATCACAGGCACCGTGACATTGTGTGTGTCTCAGTATGGAATATGTGTGTGTGTGTGTCTCACTATGAGATGTATGTGTGTTATGTGTGTGTGTCACTATGAGATCTGTATGTGTGTCTCAGTATGGAATGTGTATATGTGTGTGTGTGTTTCATTATGAGATCTGTATGCGTGTCTAAGTATGGAATGTGTATGTTTATGTGTGTCACACTATGAGATCTGTATGTGTGTCTAAGTATGGAATGTGTATGTATGTGTGTGTGTCTCACTATGTGATCTGTATGTGTGTCTAAGTATGGAATGTGTATGTGGTGTCCTTTCAAAAAATATGCTGGAACCAGGGATCAGGTAATGGAGTGGCAACCGGCACACTCCTTTTATTAAAAGATACACTCTTCTTAGGAAGGGGGGAAGAGAAAGATATAGCTTCCCTATATTGTAGAGCTCTCCGCAGAGTGACCGCCCAGTCTCACGGCCTGCTCTGTACTGGCTGATGCACACGCTCCGACTCGCTTCCTGCTTCTGCTCCCAACAGCCTCCACCTCACTGCCGGCTGGTTGCTAGGCAACTAGCCACCAAGCTGCGATACCCACTCTTGCATTGAGCAGATATAACACCTCCTCCCTTTCCTAAAACACAGAACACACACACACACAACATATAAAGAGATAAGGGATGGGGAAGAAAAAACAGAGATACAGGACTTAGAGACCCTTATGGTTTCTTCCAGGACCGTAGCACCACCTCCGGTTTCCAACCTACTTGAGGTCGTCTGTCTCTGGCAGGTTGACCACTTGAAGTTTCATGGAGAGATATGTCCTCCACTGTAGAATTTGAACTCTGTACTGCAGGGTCTGGCATTTCCCTTTCCACCATCCCCCTGTCTGTCACTACTGGCATTGACACTGGAGTGGGAGGAGCAACAGTGGGCACAGGCATCTCAAAGACATTGTCTCCTCCACCAACAACAGGAAAAGAGGAAGCAGGCTGCAGGGTAGCAGGCAGACCAGGTGAAGTTGATCCAGGTGTCTGCGGCATTGAAGACCAGAATCTGTACGCAGAACATAGGAACGGGAACCCTTGACTTCCACAACCGATGTGGGAAACCAACGGAAAGGGCCTCAGTACCAGCGAGCCCAGACCTGTGAGCCCAGGGTGTAAGGGGGAGCCCAGACGGCCCCACCTTCTGCATGTCCAGGACTATAGGACTGGATAGTGGACCCAGGATGAAACAAGTCCAATTTAGATTGCAGAGGGCGGCCAAACATCAACACTGCAGGAGCTTTACCAGTAGTCGCATGAGGGGTATTCCTGTAGGCTTGTAGAAAGTTCATTAAAGCATCCGGAACAGGAGTGGAGAAATGCAAAGCTGTTAAAGTGGATTTCAAGGTTTGTACAAAACGTTCAGCGAGCCTATTCGTGGCAGGGTGGTAAGGGGCCGAAGTCAGATTCCGTACTCCAATGGACTGTAAAAAGTGTTGAAAAGTGTGTGCCATAAATTGCGGACCTATCACAGTGCCTGTGATTCTCTGTGCGACATTCTTACTTCCGGGTTTGTGTTTGGCTGTCTCTTAGTGGTGCTAGCTGACTAGCCCCTCCCAGGGCTAGCCTTTGTATACGCCCTCCTGTCATTAGGCCAGTGCCCTTTCGTGGTGTTACTGACCTTACGTTATTCTATGCTCCTGTTCCGTGTTCACCCGGTTTTTGTCTGACCTTGTTCCTGTTCCGCTCCCGTGTACCGATCCAGGCTTTGGCTGACTACCGCTCTCTGTGTACCAATCCAGGCTTTGGCTGACTACCGCTCTCTGTGTACAGATCCAGGCTTTGGCTGACTACTGCTCTCTGTGTACAGATCCAGGCTTTGGCTGACTACCGCTCTTTGTGTATCGTTCCAGGCTCTGGCTGACTTCCGCTCTCTGATACTGATCCAGGCATTGACTGACTTACTCTCTTTGTGTTCCCCTCGCTATTATTGTCAGTCCTCTCAATATTGTTGCCTCCGGCTGCGCTACTCGCTGCCTGCGTATCTCTGTGGCCTCCGTTACGTACACCCAGTCTGTGCATTCCGGTCACTAGCGGTTACCATTGCTAATCCATATTACTAAGCTCAGCCTGTGATTCTCTGTGGCCTCCATTACGTACACCCAGTCTGTGCTATCCGGTCACTAGCAGTTACCGTTGTCAGCTCATTACACTATCACGGTTCCCGTGATTACCTGTCACTCTCTGCTGTGGTGTGTTCCTATTGGTAGCACCTGTTATGCCCGCCCAGTATGGCCTTTTTATACCGGGCCTTTGGCACCTGTCAGGTGCCCTTTCATGGTGTTCCAGTACCAGTGCTTCCGTTGCTGTGTTCCTGCATTCCTGTGTACCGATTCGGCTTGTCTGACTATTCTCCTGGTTCCTGCTCTGTGTATGACCCGGCCTGGCTACCGTTCCTGCTCCGTGATTGATCCGGCTTGTCTGATGCTCCTGCTCCATGTATGACCGGCCTGGCTGACGTTCCTGCTCCATGATTGATCCGGCTTGTCTGACGCTCCTGCTCCGTGTATAACCCGGCCTGGCTGACTTTCCTGCTTGGTTCCAGTTTCCAGTGACAATTCGTCTATGTCGCTTGGCGACATTGTGAACTGTCAGACTTGTGCCTCTTTTACTGACCTCCCACTTGCTGAGCTTGTTGCCGCCGTTACCGAGCCTGTCCATTAACACTTGCAGTGCTTGTTGCCTCAGTTTAAGGGTCGTCTGTTAACACCTGCTGAGCCTGTTGCCTCCGTTACCGAGTCTGCTCGCTGACACTTGCAGTACTTGTTGCCTCAGATACTGAGCTATCCGTTAACTCTTGCTGAGCTTGTTGCCTCCATTACCGAGCCTGTCCATTAACCCTTGCAGAGCTTGTTGCCTCAGATACCTAGCCTCCCCATTAACACTTGCTGAGCTCACTGCCATCCTTACAGAGCCTGTCCGTTACACTTGCAGAGCCGTGGTGATTTCCGTTACTGTCTACCTAGTGCTCTTGCCATTCACACGATCCGTTAACGCACCAGAAGGGTGCTACTGGCTCTACTCAGCTCTAAGCGGTGTTGGGGTATCCGTTTACGCACCACGGGGTGCTACTGGCTCTGGTCCCGTTCAGTTCTGGCAGTGTGGGTATCCGTTGATGCATCAAGGGGTGCTGCTGGCTCAGGTTCCATTCAGCTCATGCAGTGTCATTAACTCATTCAGCACCGCGAGTGCCGTTGGCTCTGATCCCATTCAGCTCACGCAGTGTGGCTATCCGATTACGCACGGCAGAGTGCCCTTGGCTCTTGTATTAAGTGGCTCTAGCATAAGTGGTTGGTCTTGCAAATCGCCAGTCCTTGAGGACACTGTTTGGACTCACTACCAGGTGCTTCCATCTTGCACAGTAGTCTCTGGCTGCTCTTATCCACTACTGGGCGTTGTCTTACACACCACATCAGAGACTGATTATTGCATTGGACTTAACCCTTGCTTTACTCTGTTCCATTGTTTGTACAGTATTGCTCCTTACCCATACTGTGTCTGCTATATTACCATTTTGCCTGCAGTTATGTGTAATTACCTATTTCTGCCCTTAGGGGGCCGTGTTCCTCATTCGTTCTCAATAAAACTGTGTTTTATTTTTTACCTCTGGTCTGAGAGTCTGAATAACCGTTACATACACTCACTCAGCCTGTGACCCGGTAGAGCTTCCTCTGTTGCTTGTTGCTCCAGATACCAGGCTGCCTTACCCGGTATTCGGTAAGGCCGGTAGAGCCTCCTCTGTTCCTTGTTGCACCAGATACCAGGCTGCCTTACCCGGTATTCGGTAAGGCCGGTAGAGCCTCCTCTGTTCCTTGTTGCACCAGATACCAGGCTGCCTTACCCGGTATTCGGTAAGGCTGGTAGAGCCTCCTCTGTTCCTTGTTGCACCAGTTACCAGGCTGCCTTACTCGGTATTCGGTAAGGCCGGTAGAGCCTCCTCTGTTCCTTGTTGCACCAGATACCAGGCTGCCTTACACGGTATTCGGTAAGGCCGGTAGAGCCTCCTCTGTTCATTGTTGCACCAGATACCAGGCTGCCTTACCCGGTATTTGGTAAGGCCGGTAGAGCCTCCTCTGTTCCTTGTTGCACCAGTTACCAGGCTGCCTTACCCGGTATTCGGTAAGGCCAGTAAAGCCTCCTCTGTTCCTTGTTGCACCAGTTACCAGGCTGCCTTACCCGGTATTTGGTAAGGCCGGTAGAGCCTCCTGTATTGTATTGCTAATTGTATGCCCTGTCCTGTGTCAAACTTTATTACTGCTGTTTGTAGAGTTTGGACCCGTGAAGGGCCTTGTTGCGCTTTATATTTCCTAATAAAGCTTTTCTATTTTATCCTACCCAATTGTCTGAGTGTTCAATAAAACCGTGACAGGACCATTATTGGTCACCACCAGTTTAGGTAATCCAAAAGTAGCGAAAATGCGACGTAGGGCCAGAACCGTGGCCTCCGCAGAAGTCAAGGACATGATACAGACCTCTGGCCACTTAGAGAAGGCATCCACCAGCACCAGGTACATCTTGCCCTGAACCGGCCCATCAAAGTCCAGATGAATACACTCCCAAGGGGCAGAAGGCTGAGGCCAGGTGAGTAGGGGCGCGGGAGAGGGGGCTTTCCTGGTCTGGTTGCAGCCTATGCAGGAAGAAACACATGAAGCGATATCTGTGGCCAGGGAGGGCCACCAGACATGAGCCCAAGTAGGTTGTTTCATGCGTACCACTCCAGGATGACCCTCATGAAGGAGTTACAAAGTAGAAGTAAGCAAAGGAGGAGGAATAACCACTCGAGTACCCCATACGATGCAGCCGTCTTTGGTGGTAAGCTCCAATTTGCGCCCGGCATAGGGCAGGAACGCCGGAGGCACATCCACAGGCCAAACGGATTGAATGTATTTGTAAACACTGGCCAGGACAGCATCCTGGCTGGTCACCAAGACAACTTCATGAAACGTATCCACCGAAGTAAAACACACATGCTGGTGATCAGATGGACACAGGAACTGAGAAGAGTTCCAGGAACTTCCCAGAGGGGAGGCTGACAAAGGTAGCTGAGACATGGCACACTAATCATGTGGACGGTATTGTATCAAATAGTCAAAAGCCCCCAAGTGCAGGGCATATCTCTGAAGTCTGGCTGCTGTAGTCAGGGAGATGCCTTTCCTTGGATTAAAGATTGCCAACAAGGGTTTATGGTCTGTCACCAAAGTAAAGTGTCTGCCATACAAGTAGAGAGTAAACTTTTGGAGAGCCCAAATGATGGCTAACGCCTCCTTGTCAATTTGTGCGTAACTGCGTTCTGCAGAGGAAAGGGAGCGGGATGCGAAAGCAATTGGTTGTTCCGTGCCATCAGGGTGCATTTGAGAAAGAACCGCCCCCAAATCATAAGGGGAAGATCACAAGCTAGCGATACAGGTTTGGCCAGATCATAATGGACCAAAACCCTTGACTTGTGCAACACGTCCTTAGCTAGCTGGAAAGCCTCTTGACATGTAGACGTCCAGACCCAGAGGGATTTTGCTTCCAATAGTTGGTGTAAGGGATGGAGAATTTGAGCAAGATTAGGCAGGAACCTGTGATAGTAGTTCAAAAGTCCAAGAAACGATCTTAATTGGGAGACATCTGTTGGAGGTGCGTCTGTACCAATGCCTGCACCTTTTCGCTCTGAGTGTGAAGGCCCTCTTTATCAATAACATGGCCAAAGAAATGTAACTTGGGCTGGAAAAATTGTCATTTCTCTAGATTCGCCTGCAAACCATAATTTTGTAGACATTGCAGTACCATGGTGACAATGCGGCGATGTTCATCCTCAGTAGCACCAGTTATAATCATATCATCGAGTAAGCACTTAGTATGAGGAATATCTGCCATAATCGTGTCCATAGTCCGCTGTCGGATGGAAGGCGTGGAGGCTACCCCGAAAACCATCCGTTATATTGAAACAACCCTTGGATGTTGATGGTAAGAAATTTTTTGCACTCTGTGCGGACTTACAATTGAAGATAGGCTTGATGTAAATCCAATTTGGTGAATGTTTTACCCCCAGCCAAGGAAGCAAATAGTTCCTCCAATCTCAGCAAAGGATACTGCTCCACTTATAATTGGTGATTTAAGGTGAATCTGAAATCTCCACAAAGTCTAATTTCGCCCGATTTCTTCACCACCAGGAAAATAGGAGACGTCCACTCACTACAGGCCACTTTTGAAATTATCCCCTCTTGCTCCAGACGTGAAAATTCTTGTTCCACACGACCTCTTAGTGCAAATGGAACAGTCCAAGCCTTGCAAAACTTTGGTGTTGCACCCGATCGCAGGGACAGAGAAGAAGACATATACCCTTAACTTTACTGAGAGCTGGCTGGAATAAGTCCTGAAATTGAGTACACATATCTCATACCCATGCTTGCGTTTGCTCAGGAAGGTCCCCTCCAACTGTGTATACTGGAACAGTCCAAGAAGGCATTCCCATCATTTTTCATCCAGGAACAACCAAACAGGGGAGGACCTCCCTTCTTCACAATATATAAAGAAACTTTGTACTCCTTCCCTGCATACTGCACCTGCACTCCAGGCATAACTGAAAGGCTTTATCACTTGGCAGCTATAAGTCTTCAGTTGAACTGATGTATCCAGTACAGACAACTGTATATTTGCTTGGTGGACTTGATCCCGGGTCATGACAGAGATAGCAGACCCTGTATCCAATTCCATGACTGTCTTCTGACCATTAATGGATACTTGTACAAGTAAAGCATCTCGGTGGTCGCCAAGTTCATTAATACTGAGATGTTCCACCCATTCTCCAGGCTCAATCATGTTCTCTGGATCTTGTCTTGCTTTAGAAAATGTGTGGACTGGCGCCTCATTCCTCTGTAGGAGGTGCTTTGCGACTGTTGACTGCGACAGACCTTACTAACGTAACCCCGTTTTGAACAATTAAAGCAGATTTCATCTTTAATTTTGCACGAAGAAGCATCATGGGCAGTAGAGTCACACCTGTAACATTGAGTACTAGTCCCAGTTTTCAGTTTTGGAGTAGTATTTGCGACTGTATACACAGGAGTTGTGTCTAGCACTGCAGGACTGCCTTGTGTGTGTCCAGCATTAACGTGAGTAGCATCTTTCTTGGCCATCTCCATTGCTGCTGCAATTCCCAGTGCTGATTTGTCAGTTAGACCTTTCTGTGACAGTTACCTAGTTTCAGAGACGCTGCCAACGAGGATGCAGGAGGCATCAATATGTCGCGGTCACTTCCTCCCAGATGTCGCTGAGTATGCCTGGTTTGAGCGTGTCTGTCGGAGTCATTGGCTGCCCATGTCCTCTTGCCAGCTGGATTTGGCTCTCGTTTTGACGCAGATGCAGGCCGCTGGTTTGACTGACTAACTACTCTGTGTATGACCTGGCTTGTCTGACCATCCATCCTGGTGCTGACCTGTGGCTCTGTCTGACTATTCTCCCACCTACTCCTTGTGTATACCGGACACCCAATCTGGTGCAGATATGTGGCTCTGGCTGACTAACTACTCTGTGTATGACCCAGCTTGTCTGGCCATCCATCCTGGTGCTGACCTGTGGCTCTGTCTGACTATTCTCCTGCCTACTCCTTGCTCATAGTAGACACCCAATCTGGTGTGGACCTGTGTCTCTGGTTAAGACTAACGTTCAATTTAATTTTCCTTGGAACTGACGGGATGCGTGAGTCTGACTACTCCTTGGAACTGACGTCAGATGTGCGTCAGTGTATCTTCCTATCTCTGCCCTTTGGAAGATCCCTCTGCCTTCCCTCTGACTGCAGTCATGAGTCAGGTTGTCTCTAGCAGCGCTTCCTGAGTACCTTCCTGGATACAGAGACTACAGGGGCACGTGCAGGTCTCTGGTAGAGGTCCCTCGTTTAGGCAGACTCCTATTCCTGATAGAGTTGCTGACCTCTAGTGGGACCTCTACTGTTCCTTGTGTCTAGTGCCTGTGATTACTCCTAATTATTGTTATATTCTGTTTGTATTGTTTAATAAATATTGTCATTTTTACTATACCGGTCTGACTCCTGAATTATTCTTGGGAAACCGTGGCCAACAATTTCTTTTGGATGCCTTTCTGTACAATACCCATGACAAATTGGTCTCTTAGAGCTTGCCCCAGGTGAGTTGTTAAATTACATGTCGTTGTGAGCTGTTTGAGTTCCACCATAAAACTTTGCACAGTCATGCCAGGTTTTTGTGGTACCATTCAGCAATTTCTAGCGGAGCTGGCTGATAATAATTTGTTAATGTTTCCAACAAAGTCTTCAATGGCTTGTCGCCAGGCTTCTCAGGAGCCAGTAAGTCCTGTAAGATAGTAAACAGTTTCCTCCCCACTACGGTCAAGAACACCGAGGTTTGTTTCTCTTGCGGTATCTCATTTGCCGCCATAAACTGTTCCAAGCGGTCAGAGTAAGCCGCCCATGTCTCCACTGCCTCCTGAAATTCCTGGAGGGATCTGAACACCAGGAACATAGCCACCATGGTGACTGAAGAGAAGAAAATGCAGAAGTAATTAGAAAATCCACACAGGAATACACAGGTAACTGTATATGGAAGTCACCAGCAAAGTAAAGTTGTGCAATGGTGAAAAGCCAGGGAAACAAACAAAGCTACAGGAACAGGCACAGTATGGGCCAGCACAAAGAACTATCACAGGGGATGTAGAAAACTCCACCCCAAAAGAAGAGAAGGTTCCACCAGCATAAGAAATTGAAAAGCAGATGATATATAGCTTGTTGTAATGGCTCACCCAGGCATCATATGAAGTCTCAAATGTAGTGAAGTCAGGTCCCCCAGACTTGTCGCCACTGTGGTGTCCTTTGAAATAATACGCTGGAGCCAGGGATCAGGTAATGGAGTGGCAACCGGCACACACCTTTTATTAAAAGATACACTCTTCTTAGGAAGGGGGAAGAGAGAGATATAGCGTACCTATATTGTAGAGCTCTCCGGAACATGACTGCCCAGTCTCACGGCCTGCTCTGTACTGGGTGATGCGCTCGCTGTGACGCGCTTCCTGCTTCCGCTCCAAACAGCCTCCACCTCACTGCCGGCTGGTTGCTAGGCAATCAGCCACAGCGCTCCGATACCTGCTCTTGCATTGAGAGGATATAATAGATATAACAGTGTATGCATGTGTGTATGTATCACTATGAGATCTGTATGTGTGTCTAAGTATGGAATGTGTATGTGTCTCACTATGTGATCTGTATGTGTGTGTGTCTCAGTATGGAATGTGTGTATCTCACTATGGGATATGTGTGTCTCAATATGGTGTGTGTCTGTCTCACTATGGGATGTGGATGTGTAGTGTGTGTGTGTGTGTCTCTCTCTCACTATGGTCATAGCTGGGAACTTTTGAAATACCATCACTCAGAGATCTGATATTAACCCTTGAAGCCCAGTGGGGGAAAAAAAAGAGTACATTGCCTTAACCATTTAACTCAAGGAAAAAAAGAAATAGTGATGCGCTTAGTCCATGAGTGATAAGGTGAAAGATTAAATGTCAGGATTTCAACCAAATTTGTGGGAGTTTGTGCCGCTGTATTTTGTGGGTTATCACGTCTCTCTCCCCACGTCTCCAAAGAACAGGCTTGTGATTTTTCATGCAGTGCCTATTGAGACTTATCTATATAAGCTAAGTGTCATATCCATACTTTTATTCTAATCCTATTGTGCTTTTTTTTTTTTTTTATATCTTTTTATTTTTGAAAGCTCCTAGTGGTGATTTCACACTTATATCTGCTTATATACAGATATTGCATATACTGTTTAACTTTCATATATATTTCTTGGATGCTTTTAAATATTATTATTAAAGTATATATTTTTATTGAGATATATTTTATATTAAAGCTCCATATCCCCTAGAAATATTTGCACTACTCATTATACTAGGTTCTTGTATCCCCACATTATTTGTGAAGAGTTTTAACCCTACTACCCTACCAGTGCATGTGGGTTAATATACAAGATCCACGCTTGTTCAGGGGAACTTCATCTCACAAGTGTCATCACCCTGGTGTGACTCCCCAAAAATCCAGTGCAGGCCTACAAACTGAGAGGCAGGGGAAGCCTCTCTATTATGTGAGTAGTTTACTTTTGGGGAAAAGGGACTTGATTCATAGTGCTTAGAAGTGTGCCGTTTGTTGCGCTGTTTTCTGTTTTTTCTGTAGTTAACCATTTGACTGCCAGAGGGGTAGGTAATGCATTGCAAATTAATAAGAAGCATTCACTTATGTATAGTTATATGTGTGTGTATGCCTCACTATGTGATGTGAATATGTGTGTGTCGCTGTATGAGATGTGTATGTGTCTGTCTCTCTATGGGATGTGTATGTGTGTGTCTCACTATGGCATGTGTATGGGTGTGTGTCTCTGCATGGGATGTGTATCTGTCTGTCTAACTATGGGGTGTGCGTGTGTGTCTCTTACTATGGGATGTGTATGTGTGCGTGTGTCTCTGCATGGGATATGTATGTGTGTGTGTATGGGATGTGTATATGCGTGTGTCTGACTATGGTATGTGTGTGCGTGTCTGTATGGGATGTGTATATGTGTGTGTCTCACTATGGCATGTGTATGTGTGTGTCTCTGTATGGGATATGTATGTGTGTGCTCACTATGAGATCTGTATGTGTATCTCAGTTTGGAATATGTGTGTGTGTGTCTCACTATGAGTTCTGTATGTGTGATATGTGTGTGTGTGTGTGTGTGTGTGTGTGTGTGTGTGTGTGTGTGAGACTATGAGATCTCTATGTGTGTCTCAGTATGGAATGTGTGTGTGTGTGTGTGTCTGTCTCACTATGAGATCTGTATGTGTGTGTGTGTGTCTTAGTATGGAATGTGTATGTGTGTCTCAGTATGGAATGTGTATGTGTGTGTGTGTGTCTCACTATGAGATCTGTATGTGTGACTAAGTATGGAATGTGTATGTATGTGTGTTTGTCTCAATATGTGTTCTGTATGTGTATCTCACTATGGGATATATGTGTCTCACTATGGGATGTGGATGTGTAGTGTTTGTGTGTTTATCTCACTATGGCATGTGTATGCATGTGTGTGTGTGTGTGTCTATCACTATGGCCACAGCTGGGAACTTTTGAAATACAATCACTCGGACATCTGATATTAACCCTTGAAGCCCAGTGGGGGGAAAAAGAGTACATTGCATTAACCTTTTGACTGCCAGAGGGGTAGGCAATGCATTGCAAATTAAAAAGAAGCATATACTTATGGATGGTTATATGTGTGTGTGTATGCCTCACTATGGGATGTGTATATGTGTGTGTCTTTGTATGGGATGTGTATGTGTGTGTCTCACTATGGGATGTGTATGTGTGTGTCTCACTATTGAATGTGTATAGGTGTGTGTTTCTTTACATGGGATGTGTATGTGTGTGCTCACTATGGCGTGTGTGTGTCTTTGTATGGGATGTGTATGTGTGTGTGTGTCTCACTATGGGATTTTTACGTGTGTGTGTGTATCTGTATGGGATATGTATATGTGTGTGTGTCTCACTATGGCATGTGTATGTGTCTCTGTATGGGATGTGTGTGTGTGTGTCTCTCTCTATGGCGTGTGTGTGTCTCACTGTGGCATGTGTATGTGTGTCTCTGTATGGGATGTGTATATGTGCCTGTCTCACCATGACATGTGTGTGTCTGTATGGGATGTGTATATGCGTGTGTGTCTCACCATGGCATGTGTGTGTATGTGTGTGTGTGTCTGTCTCTGTATTGGATGTGTATGTGTGTGTCACTATGGCATGTTTATGTGTGTGTGTCTCTGTATGGGATGTGTGTGTGTGTCTCAGTATGGGATGTGTATATGTGTCTGTCTCACTATGGGATGTGTATGTGTGTGTCTCACTATCTCATGTGTAAGGGTGTGTGTCTCTTTGCATGGGACGTGTATGTGTGTGTGTGCTCACTATGGCATGTGTGTGTGTCTCTGTATGGGATGTGTATGTGTGTATGTCTCTGTATGGGATGCGTATGTGTGTGTGTGTGTATCTGTATGGGATGTGTATATGTGCGTATGTGTGTCTCACTATGGCATATGTGTGTGTGTCTCTGTATGGGATGTGTGTGTGTTTCTCAATATGGCATGTGTATATGTGTCTGTATCACGGTGCCCGTGCAATACGGGCGACATTTTGACACATGTTACTTCCTGATTACTTTTATTGGCTACGATGTTTTGCTCCTCCCAGTGACAGCCTTTAAATACCCAGTGCTGTCACTTATGCGCTGCCCTTTCGTGGTGTTTCCATTGCCTTACGCTTGCTCCATTATTTTCGTATGATATCAGTGTATGACCCGGACTGCCTGACTATTCTGCCTGATTACGTTCCTGCTCTGGGTACCAACCCGGATTGGCTGACGTTCCTGCTCCGTGTACCGACCCGGCGTGGCTGAAGTTCCTGCTCCGTGTACTGTTCCGGCTTGGTGGACGTCCTGCTCCTTCTGTGCGGCCAGAGTTACACACATGCTCTCTTTTGGTCTGTACCAGACCTCCGGTTACCTCGGTTACTGTGCAGACAGTCCTATCCGTGACCTGTTCTCTCCATAGTGCCTATTCACTCCCACTCTGGTAGAGTGTTCTGGTTGCACCACTGTTGCCTGGTCTGTTTACTGCTGTCCCTGAGGTTGGGTTACTGTTGGGCGCCTCAGGCTATCTTTACAACTAGCAGTTGCCTTAGACCGGAGCGTTCGTTAACCCCTTGCAGGGTGGTGCAGTGCACTTGGATCAATATCCGCGGTAGTCTCAGTTTGGCGTTACGTTGCTCCTTACGGTGCTGTGCACTTGGGCCATTATCCATTGCTGTCTCAGTTTGGCGTCACTCTGCACCATCTGGTGCTGTGCACTTGGGTTATGAAACATTACAGTCCCAGGATGGTGTTCACGATACCGCTGGTTGCCGCCCTCCTCTGGTGCCCAGTAGCCAGTCGCATATCCTGGCTTCACTTGCTCCTTTGTGATTACAGTCGCTATTGCCACTCTCTGAGTAGAGAGTATACTGTGGGCCTTCCACTATTAGGGCCTATCCGTTGTTCGTGGCCTAATAGTATCATTCTGACATATTCACACTGTATCATACGAACTGTACCTGACCTGTGTTAGTATTGTATATTGTTCTTACATACTGGACCTGTGTGGGTTAATCATCTTTGTAACCTGTCCTGTGTCAGTTTTATATTCATCTGTATGCTGGACCCGCGAGGGTTACTGTTATTCGGTGTGTGCTAATAAAACTGTGTTTTACCAAAACCTTCCGTTTCTGAGTGTACATAAAACCGTAACAGTCTGTCTCATTATGGGATGTGTATGTGTGTGTGTGTGTCGTATGTGTGTGCCCCACTATGCCATGTGTATGTGTGTGTGTCTCTGTATGTAATGTGTATATGTGTATGTGTCTCACTATGGCATGAGTATGTGTCTGTGTGTCTCTGTATGGGATGTGTATGTGTGTGTCCCACTATGGGATTTGTATGTGTGATGGGATGTGTATGTGTCTGTCTCATTATGGAATGTGTATGTGAGTGTCTCACTATAGCATGTATATGTGTGTGTCTCTGTATGGGATGTGTATGTGTGTGTCTCACTATGGCACGTGTGTGTGTGTGTGTGTCTCACTATGGGATGTGTGTGTGTCTCACTATGGGACGTGTGTGTGTGTCACTAGAGGTGTACGTGTGTCTCAGTATGGGATGTGTGTGTCTTACTATAGGTGTGTGTGTGTGTGTCTCACTATGGCATGAGTATGTGTCTGTGTGTCTCTGTATGGGATGTGTATGTGTGTGTCTCACTATGGCATGTGTGTGTGTGTGTGTCTCACTATGGGATGTGTGTGTGTCTCACTATGGGACGTGTGTGTGTGTCACTAGAGGTGTACGTGTGTCTCAGTATGGGATGTGTCTGTCTTACTATAGGTGTGTGTGTGTGTGTGTGTGTGTGTGTGTCTCACTATGGGGACACTATGGCAGTTCAAGTCAGCTGGGAGGGGGACTAGGAAGAAGGGGAGGGCTAAAACAAAACGTGATCACATGCCTTTTTACAGAACTTTGATAACAGATGATAACAGATGGGCAACGCCATCCCACACTGCTAGTATGTATATATATATATATATATATATATATATATATATATATATATATATATATATATATATATACATACACACATAAGTCCGAAAGGATATGCACTCGCGCTGAAAAGGTCTTAAACACCGGGTGCCACAGTGGGATACGATACACAAGACAGAGCTGTACACTCACTGATTTCAAAGTATTTACAAAACCAAATTTATTGGCAAAATAACGCAACGTTTCGGCCCTCTCTTAGGTACCTTTATCAAGCAAACATAGAAAACTAATGTACATACATCATTTAAATACAATAGAGTACTCACCTCGTGTAACCCAAACGACCCCACGTGATGACATGAAGGGTAGTAAGAAAGAAGAGAACAAATAGAGAAACCGTCACCCAAAGTCCAAACCACCAAACAGTGCCACCCTGTGTTCAGGAGAAAGAATATACTACTCAGTATTAGATAAAAGTATCAAGCAATAATGGGCAATATCAAAATTATACAGTTAGCGCTCAGGTAGAAAACAATTAAATGCATTTTGTTCATTAAGTCCATGGGGACTGAGAGTATTAAGCTCTCTGATCCAAAAGCACTCCCGTTGGAGAAGTTTTTTATGGAGATCACCTCCACGTTTATTAACAGGTACATGTTCAATACATATAAAGTTAAATTACTGGCTGCATGATTAGCAGAAAGGTAATTTTTCACTACAGGTTTCTGAGTGTATTGATCTCTTATCGCTGTCTTAATGGCAGACCGATGGCCAGCCATCCGTTCACGGATTGTACATGTGGTTTTGCCCACATATGCTAGTCCACGTGGGCAGGTTATCAAATAAACGACACGATTGGTGGTACAAGTAATATGCAGCTTAATCTTATATTTCTTATTAGACTGTTGATGTGTAAACATTTTCACGGGACGCATGGATCCAAAGGTAGAACATCCCTTGCAACGAAAGCAGCCCGGAGGTGAAGTTTTTAACCATGTCTGTTTTTTAATGGTGTAACTCTCAACAGGGTCAGTCTTCACAATAAGGTCCCTAAGGTTAGGACCTCTTCTGTACCCGAGAAGGGGTGGCTGTTTGAAACAATGTTCATCTCTGGTCAAGATGGTCCAATTCTTTCTTATAGATCTTTGTATCACCTGTGATATTGCAGTGAATTTAGTGGAGATTGTCAATCTCTCATCGTTCATCTTCGGGCACCTGTTAGGCTCACAATGGGCATATAGTAATTCCTTGCATAGTGTTTACAGTACCTTTTTCTGATAACCTCTTGTGATGAACCGTTCAATCATCTGTTTCAATTGTGCATCACGAAGTGCAGTATCTGAATTATTCCTAATAACCGGCTAAAACTGGGATTTGGGTAAGGATGCTTTAAGTGCAGGAGGATGGAAACTGGTACTGTACAATAAGGAATTGCAATCTGTTTCCTTACAGAATAGGCAGTTTCCAAGGCAGTCGTTACTTCTAAAGATCTTTAACTCCAGGAACATAACTTCAGACGGATGGTGTGTCATGGTCAATTTAACCGGGTGTTGTACCTCATTGAGAAATGTAATCAATGAAATCAATACAGTTTCTGATCCTTTGGAAAGCATAAAGATATTGTCTATGTAGAGCCGGTATATAAGTAGATGCTCAGCGTGTGTATCTAATATGTGTATTTTTTCATAGTTATACATATACGCATTTGCATATGCGTATCCCTATCTCTAATCGGGAATTTATACTCTCCCTATTAGAGATATGTTTGACGAAGAACTTTTTTCAATTCCAATGCAAATGTCTGGCACCTCGGTGGGTGCCAGCATGGCACCGGCATAAGCAACTGCGTATAACTATGAAAAAATACACATACTAGATACACATGCTGAGCATCTACTTATATACCGGCGCTACATAGACAATATCTTTATGCTTTGGAAAGGATCGGAAACTGCATTGATTTCATTGATTAAATCTCTCAATGAGATGCAACACCCGATTAAACTGACCATGACACACCATCCGTCTGAAGTTACGTTACTGGACTTAAAGATCTTTAGAAGTAATGACCTCCTTGGATACTGCCTATTCCGTAAGGAAACAGATCATAATTCCTTATTGTACAGTACAAGTTTCTATCCTCCTACACTTAAAGTATCCTTACCCAAATCCCAGTTTTTGCGGGTTACTAGGAATTAGGAAAATGTTTACACATCCACAGTCTAATAAGAAATATAAAATTAAGCAGCATATTACTTATACCACTGATCATGTTGCTTATTTGATAACCTGCCCATGTGGACTAGCATATATGGGCAAAACCACATGTACAAATGAACAAAATTTATTTAATTGTTTTCTACCTGAGCACTAACTGTATCATTTTGATATTGCCCATTATTGCTTGATACTTTTCTCTACTACTGAGTAGTGTATTCTTTCTCCTGAACACAGGGTGGCACTGTTTGGTGGTTCCCTCTTTGGATGCTTTGGACTTTGGGTGACGGTTTCTCTATTCATTCTCTTCTCTCTTACTAAAGTGCCACCCAGTGGCCTTGGCTGCTACCCTGGAGCCGGGAGCGGAGACAGACGGTGGGCCATTTACAGTACCCTGCTCCGGATCAGCACGTTCAGCCAGACTCTACCGAGCATGACTGCATCATTCCAGCAGTTTCTACTGGCCATGTGCATGTTACACACACAGGGAGCTTTGCAGCCTAGCAAATTATTAATATATATATATATATATATATATATATAATATATACTACCACCCCAGCAGTGGAGACAGATGGGCAAACAGGGCTGAAATAATGAGGTCCCATGTGCCAAACTAACCAAATCACCACAGACCTAAAATGTGGCTGCTTTATAGAAAGGGAGTGGGTCATACTCACAGGACTTGTGCACCCTGAGAATAGGAATCCTATAGTTTTCAGGCTCCTATGTGAAGTGGGAAAAGATGGCTAAGTCAAAGTGTCTCTTGCAGATGCAGGTCCATTAAAATTCACAGGTCCTGGTCCATTTTCATCTAGAAGGTACAGGGATACGAGCCTACCTGATGGGGAAAGGGGATTGAACAGCCCTACAAAAGTTAAAGGGGATGTATCACCTTATAAAAAGGTGTTACCATCCCCTTTGTTATTAAAAGTTATTTTAGGAAAGCTGTTTTTTTTTTTTTGTTTTTTTTTAAACTTACTATTTTGAGAGATAATGCCTATTCTATTTCAGAAGAGCTGTGCCGAAGAATCAGTGTGTCCCCATTATGCTGACCGGCACTACTCTTCTGCACGTCCTATTTCTCCTCCCACCTCCCTCCCAGCTGCCCCAGAGAGCGTGTTCAAGCTTCCCTTCGGAAGCAAGCTGCGATTTGCATTATACTGAGGTTGCAACCTTGGAGCTTGGGCACTTGTCAGTTGCCCTTTCGTGGTGTTCCTGTTGCTGCGCCTTGTTGCCGTATTCCTGTGTCTCCTGTGTACCGACCCGGCTAGTCTGACTCTTCTCCTGCTTCTGCTCCGTGATTTGACCCGGTTCTGGCTGACGACCCTGCTCCGTGATTTGACCTGGCTCTGGCTGACAACCCTGCTCCGTGATTTGACCCGGTTCTGGCTGACGACCCTGCTCCGTGACTTGACCCGGTTCTGGCTGACGACCCTGCTCTGTGATTCGTTCCGGTCCTGCCTGCTGTTCCAGTTGTCGTTCCGGCCCTGCCTGCTGTTCCGGTTGCCGTTCTGGTCTGCCTGCAGTTCCAGTTACCGTTCCGGTCCTGCCTGCTGTTCCGGTTGCTGTTCCGGTCTGCCTGCTGTTCCGGTGTTCCTGCATCATTCCGGTCGCTCCAGCGACATTCTGAACTGTTTAAGCGACTCACTGTTCCTCTCACTAGTCAATAGTTGTAGCCTGAGGTTGCTTTGCCTTCTGCTGGTTGCCTAGGTGCTCGCTCCTGTGCAGAACCACTTAACCCTTGCAGTGCCTGTAGTCTCCGGTCTAGTGCCTCCGATATATCTTGCCAAGCATACATTTACTGACTTGAGCCTTTACTCTGAGTGCTTCTGTGTGTCTCTCATCCACCCTCAGAGCCTTGTCTGCTCTGTGCTCGTATTCTGGTAGCCGGTTCGCTCCCACTGTGATCATTTGGAACGGCACCAGAGGGGTGTTCGGGCCCCGGCCCACAAACGCTAGAAGTCACATTTCCCATTGCACTTCAGAGGGCGCCGGCTCAATTACAGCTTGCGCAGTAACCATCAGAAATAGCACCCAAGGGGTGTCAGGGCACAATCCAATTGGCACACGCAGGGTTACTACTTTCCCAGTTAAGGGCGATTTTGGTTCTGATCACTACAGCGTTGGCAATAGCATTCCTCTGTAGCCCACGGTGGTGGTATCGGCTCAGCTCTGGACATTGGGGCGCCTTCTATACCAACTTGAGAGTGTATTCAATGCAGTTACTTATTTCTATCCAGCTATTGAGAGACTGTATTCCAGAGACTGCTATTTATCCCGGGCGTTGGCCAATCTTGTTTATATCTCTCCTATTGCACTTGTTAACCCTTTGGGGGAATATTCCCTATCCATACATAGCACCTATCACTATCATTGTGTGCATTCACTTTGTCAGTATTGCCATTACTGCTATTCCTGTACTGGCCTTTAGGGGCATTGTTTTATTTTCAATAAAACTGTGTTTTTACTTCATACCCTGGTCTGAGTGTCAGAAAACTGTAACAGTACGAAAGGGCCATGACCTCAGACGGGAAAAGTGACAGTAATACACAGAACCTCCACTGGAGGATGGATGTTCACGAGCAACGCCTAGACCAACTGGCACTGGCCATGCAAACCTTGCTTGAACGTACTATACACCTCGATAAACCGAATCAAAATCCGGTGGTCCCCCAAGTTATGACACCGGACAATAATACTGGGCAATTGTTGGCACCCTCTAGAAGTTTTACGGCGGCGGCGCCGTTACCGTTAAGATATGACGGTGAACCCACACTGTGCAGAGGTTTCCTTAATCAACTAGAGATATTCCTAGAACTCACACCCCATGCTTTCCCGAATGACCGTAGCAAGGTGGGGTTCATGATATCTCTATTAACTGGCAAAGCCCTGGCATGGGCTAATCCTTTATGGGAGCAGGCTAAACCCTGTACTCTAAGCTATAACGAATTTGTCAAACAGTTTCACAGAGTATTTGAGTTACCTGGGCGAGCTATTTCTGCGGCCCAAAAATTGATGGTAATACAGATGGGCGACCGCACTGTGGCGGAGTATGCTATAGAATTTCGGATTCTAGCAGCAGAAGTAGCCTGGAATAATGAGGCACTTCTGGCAGCCTTTGCACAGGGCCTGTCCGACTCCATTAAGGATGAGATTGCTGCCAGGGAGGTACCTACTGATCTAGATGAGTATATAGATTATGTGATACTCATTGACACCCGCATGCGTGAGAGGCGCTTGACTAAAAGGGCTAGTCCCAAGACCTATGGGCACGAGAGGTCTTTTAACCCACCCTATCCTCCCATTCCTCCCGACCGGGCACTTGAAACAGGGGAACCTATGCAGATTGGCTTCACCAGGCTGTCTAAGGAGGAGAGGGCCCACCGCAAAAGACAAGGGTTATGCCTATATTGTGGTAAAAAGGGGCATTTATTAAATACTTGCCCGGTACGTCCGGGAAACGCACGCACCTAGGGTACCTTGGGGGACAGGCCCTAGGTGGTGTACAATCGTCCCCAGATCCTGATTACAAGAAACCCACCATTCCGGTGAGTTTTCTCCTAGGCGACCAAGCTGTGGAGGTACTAGCACTGGTAGATTCTGGAGCAGCAGGCTATTTCATGGACCAGGCATTTGCGGAAAGACACAATATTCCTTTGTCTAAAAGAGATACTCCGCTAGCCATTGAGGCTATTGATGGCAGACCTCTCGAACCAGCTCTTGTCACCATGGAGACTACTCTCCTCGTTATGTCTGTTGGGGCCCTCCATAAGGAAGAGGTTCGTTTTCAGATTATTCATTCACCCCATCATGCGGTCATTCTGGGGTTCCCTTGGTTAATGCTGCATAATCCCCAGTTTGACTGGCAAACATGTGAGATTAAGTCATGGTCCAACCATTGCTCTGGTAATTGTCTATCTCATCCTGTCAAGATTATGTGTACCTCTCCTTCTGTGCCAGCAGAATACAGCAAGTTCTGTGACGTATTCAGTAAGGGTGAGGCCAGCGCATTGCCACAGCATCGGGCATATGATTGTGCTATTGATCTGCCCCCGGGAGTGGTGCCACCGAGGGGTAGGACATACCCATTGTCCTGTGAGGAGACTAGGGCTATGGAGGAATACATTGAGGATGCCCTCAGACGAGGGATTATTCGTAAATCATCCTTGCCGGCAGGTGCAGGGTTCTTTTTCGTGAAAAAGAAGAGTGGCGAGTTACGACCGTGTATTGACTACCGTGGACTCAATAAGTTAATGTCCAAAAATGCTTATCCCATTCCACTCATCACATAGTTATTTGACAGGTTGAAAGGCTCCTCTATCTTTACGAAACTCGATCTACGTGCCGCCTACAACCTAATAAGAATCAGGGCCGGTGATGAGTGGAAGGCGGCATTCAATACTAGGTCAGGCCACTACGAATATCTAGTTATGCCATTTGGGTTATGTAATGCACCTGCCGTATTTCAGGAGTTCATTAACGATATCCTCCGCGACATGTTACAGTCTTGTGTGGTTGTGTACCTGGACGATATATTGATCCATTCTGCCAGTTTAACCCAACTCATCCAGGATGTTTCGGAAGTTTTACTCAGATTACGCAAGAACAAATTGTTCTGCAAACTAGAGAAATGTGAATTTCACTGTTCCCAAGTACTCTTCTTGGGTTTTGTCATATCTAAGGATGGCATAGCCATGGACCAAGAGAAGTTGGCTGCAGTCCTACATTGGCCACGACCCAAGGGGCTAAAAGCTATTCAAAGGTTTCTGGGCTTTGCCAACTATTACAGAAAATTTATTCAGAACTTTTCCACCATTACTAAACCTCTGTCTGACCTGACGCATAAGGGTGCGAATCCCTCTCAATGGTCTGAGGCAGCTGAGATGGCCTTTGAAACCCTCAAGAAGGCGTTTGCATCTGCCCCTATATTATCCCACCCTAACCCCACCCTGCCGTTCACACTAGAGGTTGATGCCTCCGAGTTTGGGGTAGGGGCAGTTCTCTCCCAACGCCCTAAGGAAGGGGGTAACCTGAGGCCGTGTGGATTCTTTTCCAAGAAACTGTCTAGTGCCCAGAGCCATTACGAAATTGGTGATAGGGAGTTGTTGGCTATCATCTTGGCATTAAAAGAATGGCGACATCTTCTGGAAGGCACAAGGACCCCAGTGTTAATCCTCACGGACCATAAGAACTTGATTTACCTATCCGAGGCCAAAAGGCTGTCATCTCGCCAGGCTTGATGGGCTCTATATCTGTCCAGATTTAATTTCATAGTGTCGTACCTGCCTGGGTCCAAGAATATTAAGGCAGATGCCCTGTCGAGACAATTCTGCACAGACATTGAGAGGGATGAGGCCCCGGTCCCCATTATTCGGCCAGATAGGATCCTGGCTACTATTCGTACCAGCATCACTTCGCCACTGGGAGAGCAAATCTTGTCATCACAAGGGCGTGCACCTCCAGAAACCCCAGTTGGCAAGTGTTTCATGGACGAGCCTTTCCGTACCAGATTACTTGAGACCTATCACTCATCTAAGGCAGCTGGGCACATTGGCAGAGATCAGTTGGCATGGTCATTATCACGAACATTCTGGTGGCCTTCACTGAAGGCCGACTGCTCTGCATTTACAGCTGCTTGTACCACCTGTGCCCGTGCCAAAACTCCCAGACATCTCCCTGTGGGACTGCTCCAACCGGTGCCTAATGGTGATCGTCCTTGGTCCCACATTTCTATAGATTTCTTGGGAGAGCTGCCTAGTTCTAAGGGCTATACATTTATCCTAATGGTGGTGGATAGGTTCTCTAAAATGGCTCACTTCGTGCCCCTCTCTGGCCTTCCCTCGGCCCAGGAGTTGGCATTAATTTTTGCCAGAGAAGTATTCCGCTTGCACGGGGTTCCTAGAGTAATAGTGTCCGACCGGGGGAGTCAATTCGTGTCAAGATTCTGGAGGGCATTCTGTGGCCAGATGGGCATTCAATTGTCCTTTTCCTCCGCCTACCATCCCCAGACCAACGGAGCCGCCGAGCGTGCCAATCAGGGACTGGAGCAGTTTTTACGCTGCTTTGTGACTGATCATCATGATAACTGGGCCGACCTGTTGCCGTGTGCAGAGTTCGCCAGGAACTGTGCGGTTAATTCATGGTCTGGGAGCACTCCGTTCCTTGTTAATTATGGGTTCCAACCCTGTCTACTCCCAGACTCATTTTAGTCCCAACAGATTCCGGCTCTGGATGAGCACATGGAGCAGCTCCGCTCCACTTGGGCACAGGTACAAAGGTCCCTCAGTCAGTCCTTCCACAGACATCAGCGGCATGCCAAACGCAGACGGCTGCCAGCGGTTTCCTTCCAGGTTGGGGGCAGGGTATGGCTTTCCTCCAGGAATCTCAACTTGCAAGTGCCCTCGAACAAACTGGCCCCCCGGTTCATTGGGCCATTTAAGATTATTCGCAAAGTCAATCCTGTGGCATACGCATTGGAACTTCCTAACACTATGCGTATTCACAATGTGTTCCATGTGTCATTATTAAAGCCCTTGGTTTGCAACCGCTATACTACCACTCCGGTGGTTCCTGGGCCGGTGGAGGTGCAGGGCCAAGAGGAATACGAAGTTCAGAGCATCATTGACTCCAGGAGATTTAGAGGCAAGTTGCAATATTTGGTCCACTGGAAAGGGTATGGGCCTGAGGAGCGCTCTTGGGTTGACCATAGGGACCTCCATGCTTCACGATTGTTGAGCAACTTTCACTCTAAATTTCCTCAGAAACCCAGACCCCCCAGCAGGGGAGGGGGTCTTTGAGAGGGGGGTACTATCACGGTCCCCGTGACTTTCTGTCAATCTGGTCTGATTTGCCTGTGCATTAGTGGAGACTGATTGGCCCGCCCAGGATGTGACGTTATATGCTGGAGCTTGGGCACTTGTCAGCTGCCCTTTCGTGGTGTTCCTGTTGCTGCGCCTTGTTGCCGTATTCCTGTGTCTCCTGTGTACCGACCCGGCTAGTCTGACTCTTCTCCTGCTTCTGCTCCGTGATTTGACCCGGTTCTGGCTGACAACCCTGCTCCGTGATTTGACCTGGCTCTGGCTGACGACCCTGCTCCGTGATTTGACCCGGTTCTGGCTGACGACCCTGCTCTGTGACTTGACCCGGTTCTGGCTGACGACCCTGCTCTGTGATTCGTTCCGGTCCTGCCTGCTGTTCCAATTGTCGTTCCGGCCCTGCCTGCTGTTCCGGTTGCCATTCCGGTCTGCCTGCTGTTCCAGTTACCGTTCCGGTCCTGCCTGCTGTTACAGTTACCGTTCCTGTCCTGCCTGCTGTTCCGGTTGCCGTTCCGGTCTGCCTGCTGTTACAGTTACCTTTCCGGTCCTGCCTGCTGTTCCGGTGTTCCTGCATCATTCCGGTCGCTCCGGCAACATTCTGAACTGTTTAAGCGACTCACTGTTCCTCTCACTAGTCAATAGCTGTAGCCTGAGGTTGCTTTGCCTTCTGCTGGTTGCCTAGGTGCTCGCTCCTGTGCAGAACCACTTAACCCTTGCAGTGCCTGTAGTCTCCGGTCTAGTGCCTCCGATATATCTTGCCAAGCATACGTTTACTGACTTGAGCCTTTACTCTGAGTGCTTCTGTGTGTCTCTCATCCACCCTCAGAGCCTTGTCTGCTCCGTGCTCGTATTCTGGTAGCCGGTTCGCTCCCACTGTGATCATTTGGAACGGCACCAGAGGGGTGTTCGGGCCCCGGCCCACAAACGCTAGAAGTCACATTTCCCATTGCACTTCAGAGGGTGCCGGCTCTATTACAGCTTGTGCAGTAACCATCAGAAATAGCACCCAAGGGGTGTCAGGGCACAATCCAATTGGCACACGCAGGGTTACTACTTTCCCAGTTAAGGACGATTTTGGTTCTGATCACTACAGGGTTGGCAATAGCATTCCTCTTTAGCCCACGGTGGTGGTATCGGCTCAGCTCTGGACATTGGGGCGCCTTCTATACCAACTTGAGAGTGTATTCAGTGCATTTACTTATTTCTATCCAGCTATTGAGAGACTGTGTTCCAGAGACTGCTATTTATCCCAGGCGTTGGCCAATCTTGTTTATATCTCTCCTATTGCACTTGTTAACCCTTTGGGGGAATATTCCCTATCCATACATAGCACCTATCACTATCATTGTGTGCATTCACTTTGTCAGTATTGCCATTACTGCTATTCCTGCACTGGCCTTTAGGGGCATTGTTTTATTTTCAATAAAACTGTGTTTTTACTTCATACCCTGGTTTGAGTGTCAGAAAACCATAACAGCTTTGAAGACCTGTCTAGCATCTAAGAGCAGAAATAATGGCAGTGCAGTAAGTTTTTACATAGAGCCTATATAATACATTATTTATTAGACTGATCAAGCACATTTGATAAATAAAAAACCTACTGACCCTAAACCAGGAGGAGGACCACATAGTTTTGGTTGTTTTAATCATTCTACATCCATTAAATGTCCAAAGCCCATCTAATCGATTAGAAAATTGATCAATAAAAATAATTTTAGAAATAGCATGTAAATTTACAAACAACTTAATTAAAGCTAACATTAGGGTTTTTGTCATATGAACAAAGCAGCAGAAGCCAGACTAACCATTAGACAACCTAGGCTACGTCCAATGGCCCATGGTCATGGGTGACTTATCTGCAACCAGGCCCGTCACAGGCTCCAAGTGACAATCGAGCAGCAAATTCAGATTTCCTCAGTGACTTACAATAGTCACTGAGCATTATGAACTTGGCAAAGCAACACAGTAAATGCTGGTTAGTATAACTGAAATTCATATCAGTGAAAAAAGTTCAGGCATGCTCAGTGACTGATGTAAGTCACTGAGCAAGTTTGAATTTGCCTCTCTGTCTCTAAGAGAGCTGGGGCCATTCATAAAAATAATAGTGGGTGAAAAGTAAACCCCACCCAGTCCCAAAACTTTATCTACATAAAGTTCTAGGTCTTCTGTGTCCATACAAAAGGGCACGATTCATGGTCTCTGTCATTCACTACTTAGTATGGTGAACACTCATGTACCCCTAGTATCTTCTTTCCCCTAGCCTGCCTCTCTCTCTCTCTCTCTCTCTCTCTATATATATATATAAAATATACCCAACACTTCAATGTCTCTCTTTACTTCAGCCTCTCTACCTCATTCCGTCTCTCTTTCAGGCTGATATACTAAGAAGAAATAGAGCAACTCTGGAACAAAGCAAATGCATGATACAGGAAAATAAAAAATCACCCAAATTCATATTGATTTGAATGGAGCTATTAACCCTTTCAATGTTATAGAGGTCTCCAATGCATTGTGAAGCGATGTGTTGATGACCTTCCTAGGAGTCAAATGGTTAAATGCCCCATTATCAATCAATAAAGATGCTTGTTTGACCCATTATGGTGCACTTGATGTATCCCAAAATTATTCAAATCCTTTATAGTACATCAGCCTCCATGTATCTCTCTCTACCCTACTATACAAACTTAACAACCTTTGTCTCCTTCTATACCATTTCTAGCTCTCCTCCTAGACAGTGTCCGCCTCCTCCTATCCATTCTCTATATCTTGGTCTCTCTTTGGTATCTTTCTGTAAACCCAACCCCTGTCTACAACAGTACCTGCCTAACACTACTGACGGCCTTCTGTTCGGGGCTTAGCGTGTGGAAGGTACTAGGATTAGGGAAGTGGCTTGTGGTGGGAAGTGCATTTTTGTCAGAAGTAAAAATATTTTCTTAATAACAAATACTTCCTTTTTGTGCCACTGGATTTCTATTGCCAAATTATGTCTATGCACCAAAGTAGTTTGTATTGTTATGCTTCACTGAATTTAACCCTACATAGAAATAATTATTCAAAGATATTCTGTCATAGTATATTCTGTCAAAGTTAAGTGGTATTTGTCAGGTAGGAAAATGTTGAGTAGGTCCTGAGTATCAAAAAAGGTTGCAAACTGCTGGTGTAGAGCCACATTCCCAGTGTTTTCTTGCAGCACTCTGTGATAAAAGTGCCAGATTGCAAAGGGTGAGGGTCATTCTGTCAAGGTACCCATGCGGCGGCTTCTCGAGTCGACCGTATCTGTCTCCAGCGGCTACACCCACATTGTCCGCCCCACGTTGTTTGCCTCCATTGAGGCTGGATCCCCTTCCTTTTTGGCGGCGCAGACGCCGGTGGTGTTCTGTTGCGGCTCCAACTGCCTCTGCTGCTGGTGCTCCGGCGGCGGATGACATCATAATTGGGCGCACATCCAAAGACATGGACATGCGCGCTATTTAAAGAGACAGCCACCTGTTGGCTGCTCCTCCTCTTCCTCTCTTTTCTACTATTTAAAGTGCCTGGACACAGGGCTCAGTCGCCTTTTTGTTGGTGTCCACTGCAGTTCTTTAGTTTGGGCTCTGTGTATAATCTGGCTTGTCTGACTAACCGACCTGGTGCTGACCTGTGGCTCTGTCTGATTATCCGCTCCGTGTATGACCCTTGGCTTTGTCAGACATCCATTCTGGTGCAGACCTGCGGCTCTGGCAGACTACCTGTTCCATGTGTGACTCCTGGTCCTGGCTGACTACCCGCTCCCTGTGTGACTTCTGGCTTGTCTGACTACCCATTCTGGTGCTGACCTGGGGCTTTGTCCACTGCGTATCCAGCATACCAACGCTTCAGTGGACATCCTATCTGGTGCAAACCTGTGGCTCTGGCTGACGACCCGATCTGTGCATGACCCCTGGCTTGTCTGACCACCCAATCAGGAGCTGACCTGTTGCTCTATCTAACTACCTTTAGTGTGGCCTTCCGTTCAGTTAAATAACCAATCTGGTGCAGGCTTGTGGCTCTGGCAGACTCTCTCCTGGTACCTTCCCAGTTGCCGGCTATCCCAAGGGCGGACCTGGGGCCCTGGTTACCCTCATCTCTTTCTGGCTTCTTCCAGGTGTGGACCTGTGGTATTGCAGACTCTCCTAGTCCCATTGCTGGGATATCGTTTATTAGAGAATCACACGGTAGCAGTCTTCTATTCCTGGTAGTTGTCACTTGCTCAGTTGTGTGCTTCTCTTCAGTCTTGTATATTTATATACTGTCTTTTTGATATTTCTGTTCTTGTTGCTGCCTTAATAAAGTTGGTATTACCTTTAAGTACTTGTCCTGTGATTCATTGCTGGGACTATGACACATTCATAATATGCACACACATACACACTGGCACAGTCAGTAACTGGATGCTACCTGTTTGCTGAAGTGTACATTGTAAAAGTGGGATTAGAGACTGTGATCAGATATGGCAGGTTTCAGTTCAGTATATGTGTAACAGAGGAGAGTTGATACCATGTTAGCTATAGAAATACAGGAAGCAAATATAGTCTTTGATACCTTTATTGGCTAACTAAGCAGATTTAGGATGCAAGCTTTCAAGACCTCTTAGGAATATTATACAGATAAATATGAAAACATCTCTTATATACAAGTACACATTGCATTGTTTAGAACAGAAATCAGATAACAAAATTCAGTCCAGACCCAGATTCTTTGTTCAGCCAATGGTAAATTGTTGTCTTCCTCTGAGGAGTTAGAGGTATTTACGATCCCAGTGGGACTGTTAGAAAGGTTAATACACAATGTGATAATGTGACAGGAATTCACTGTCTCTATTCAAACCATAATGTAAAGCATTACACTTCAACATTAATTAAACCTCCCATATTTTTCTGTCCCTCTGAGTGTAGAACAGTCCCACTAGTACACTTAATTTAATATCCCTGACACTGTGTCCTTTTTGGCAAATTTTTTCTCCCACTGGTGTCTCTGTCTTTTTGTTGTTAACACTGGATCTGTGGGAATTAAACCTTTTATGTAATGGCTGGCCTGTTCCACCCACACAAAGAGCTGACATTTTGCACACATGATGAGGTATATTACATTGGATGATTTGTAGGTGAAGGTACCATTGATCTTATGGTGTAACTGGGTGTTTGGAATGGATATCTTGTCTGTGGTGTAAATGTGTGTCAGATTTCACACCTACTTTGTAGGCAGGGAGATTTGCCATTTCTTTGTATTTTTATTCATAGCACTCCTTACAATCAGTTGTTTTAAATTGGGAGGCTGTCTGAAGAAGAGAAAGTGAGGCTGTGGGAATATGTTCTTCACCTGCAAATCATCCTATGTAATATACCTCATCATGTTTGCAAAATGTCCAACAGCTCTGTATGTAGGAGAAACTGGACAAGCACTACATAAAAGGTTTAATTCCCACAGATCCAGTGTTAACAACAAAAAGACAGAGACACCAGTGGGAGAACATTTTTGCCAAAATGGATACAGTCAGGGACATTAAACTGACTGTACTGATGGAACTGTTCCTCACTCAGTGGGATAGAAAAAAATGAGAGGTTAAATTAACCATATCATTTTGAGTATTTTATTCATTCTTTATTGTCTGCTTTGTATGTTTAATTGAATTTAAAAAAAAATAAAAAAGAGCAAAAAAACACACTTGATCAAACAAGCATATCAATAACAATTTTAAATGTCTGCGCACTTCCCCAAAAAATGTATAAGGTATACAAATCAAATGAATAATGCAATATTAAAACAGAAACATGGGGACAATATATACATAAAAACACAATAGGTAAAAAGGAGTCATGTCCGAACTAAACACATGACATTGTCCATTAGATGGTAAAGTAAAAAAAAAACAGTTGACCTTAATGGCACCAGTAAACTAGTCCAATCTCCCTTAAAAGAATTAAGGTGGGTTGATCCCTCGCGATGCTTACAGTAAGTGGTCTTGTATATCCACAGTTGCAAATAAAAGCTTTGAAGCGCTCGCAGAGTAAAGCAATAATGGGATAAAGCAGAAAGCATAAGAGTGGCAATGTAGTAATCTACTGAATAAACATCAACTAAAAAAAAAAGTATAAATGCTCACTCACAAATGAATAATAAATTAAAGCATCTCAGGGATCCAAACCCTCTTACTGCAATCTCGAGCAATGTCCTTGTCTTCCTGTACCCGGTGATCTGTACTTGTTTCAGGATGGATGGAACAATTCTTATCCTTGATAAACCCAGTGGACAGACACAGTATGGCCAACTACGCTGAGACAGTCCACATGTGGGCAGGGCAAGGAAACCAGCACTAAAATGTGTGCTTGTATGTGGTAACCCGAACGCGTTTTCGTGGGAATACCTCCCACTTCCTTGGGGGTTTCACAGATTGAGGGAGAGGAAGAATATAGTCCCATTTATACTCTCCTAATGTCCATCAAATAATTTTTTAAAAAGTGTAATGCACAAAATTCCCATATAAAAATGACATAAATTATGTATGTGTATCCACATCTTGGGAAACCTATGTTGTTCTATCAGATGAATGAAAGCGCAATCGAAGTAACAAGATCCTCAATTCAAATGATTGCGTGAACTCAAATTAACTCGGATACTTAGTATATATACATATATATATATATATATATATATATATATATATATATATATATATATATATATACACACACACACACACACACACACACACACACATACACACACACACACACACACACACACACACACACACACACACTTCCAAAGACCAGGACAGGTAGAGCTCTTAGTACAAATGAGGTCAAGGATACAAATGTATGAATTACCTAAAAACTGAAGTCAGAACCTATAATATTGTTACTCAAAAAAGATATAAAACTAAACCGCTATCCAGGAGGATGTACATATACACACACAATACGTGACACAGTGGTGTTTTACAAACATCATCATAAGATGAACATCATAAAATAAAAGCAACAGACTAAAATAAGAAAAATGCTGGTTATAAAAAAGGAGATAGAGTAGACTACCTCCATAAGGGCACAATACATCTAACCATAGTAGGGTAATAGTTTGCCACTAGGATCCATAAAAAACATATGGAAAGCATAACAGTTAGAATGACATAATGCTAGTAAGCCTGTCACATAGATATTGAGGAGAGTTATAGCCACATATCCCATACATCAATATGTAATGAAAATAATAAAGGTATGAGAAAAATAAATACACACACAACTCAAAATGTGAATTATATTAATTGTAAAGGGGAACTTTCACCCTCGGGATACTCAGCTTTGTTGATGTACCTATCAAAATTGCCTATAGATTGGATTTTTTCCCCCAGATCTACATATTTTATTAGGTATCGCTGTTTAAACATTACTAAGTGATGTCACCAGTTCCTGTGTCACAAGCTATGCCGCAGAGCTCTGCTGGACGTCTCCTCTACATACATTCTCCTCCCACTTCTCATTCTAGCGCTCCCTAGGAGTGAGCGAGCTCCCATCATTACATTTTTGAAGGCCTAGAGAAAGTGCTTCCTTACCTACGTTTGCTGTGCTGCTCTTCCTTAGGTTCCAATTCGGTAGCCGCTAGGATCTTGCTTTCTTCTGGCTTTACGGGGTGTACAGGGAGGATGTGAGAAAACAATTCTCACCCCTACCTTCCCTTCCATGAGGTGGAAGAGTTGCATGCTCCTCTGGCACTTGCATTGTTAAAATGTCCATGTTATATGCACCATATACCTTCTTTTGCACAGCAGAATATATAAATAGAAGAGTGCAAAAGACATTCAGTCTAAAAGTGGTGTTTATTAAAGTATGCTAAAAAAACACACAAAAAATGCACACTTTCAGACATGTATATGTAATAAGGCATGTAACTTTCCTAGGCAGCAAAAGCTCCTAATGCGCCTAATTCTTGCTCTCTCGCAAATAATGAAGAGACTCAGCTGTTATCTACTAGGACGTCTCCGAAAGATTAGACTGTAATGTGTGGTCTAAAACTTGTGGAGCTTGATTGTTGACCATCTTTAGTCGAATACAAGGTGCATGTATCCCATGCTTACCCAGGAGGTAATTGCACAATGCAGCTCACCGGAACATGGTCTATGGCATCTTGCATCGCAATACAGGAATCGCATTGTGGACAACAGCAAGTGACCTGGCTATATACTAATGTCTATGGGTGATAGTCTAAGCCGCCTCACACCAAAATCATATTAGCTTCTTTTTGTTCATTTTGGGTTTATTTTATTCTTTAGCATATTATGGTTGGTTTCTCTGGTTCTCCTCTGGTCATTTGTGTACCACTTTGAGATATAGCAAAGTATGGTAACACATTGACATAACCCGGAGTTCCTTTATTATGTATGTTTTCATCTTCTTAATCGTCACTGATGTGCCACCTTCTTTTATTACTCTGAATGACTCCCTTTCCTCTTGTTGGCACCGGGTTTGTCCTCAGCATTGACACAGACGAGTGCTGTGCAATGCAGGGAAACCCACTATGGAACTAGGCAGCAAGAAGGTCTCTTATGCCTGTGGGGTCAGCATATACTCTGAAATGGACATTCGTCCACATTTTTATCATGGGGGGGTTCCACTCCACTTGGTATCACTGGGTGAATATACAGTCATAGGCAGAGTCAATGGATGTGCGATGCCTGGGAGTTTTGTGGTGGTATCCGGTGGAGTGATAACTCACTACTTTTGTATCATGCTGCAATTTCATTCATCAAGAATCATGATGCATTTTTTGACAGATACATTTTTTTCTGAGGAGCAGTGCAGAGCCTTGATACATGGGGGCCAGCTTAGGGAGGAGCATCAGCTGCTCCTGAGAGGGAGAGCACTGCCAATCATTTTAAATGTCATCAAGATGGCAGCACACTCCCTCTTGAAATGGAAAATAAACAGGTACATTTTCTTATATAGGAAAAAAAAGTTTCGCTTTTGTAGAATCTGATTTTGTCTCAGTAAACATCCTTGAAGTCAGGATATCTCCCTTGAAGGAGGATAGGGAGGCATTTCTTTTTTCAGGGTATAGGAATGTTATCTATACTGCACCTGTGTTTTGTATGTGGGAAAATATAGTTTCGCATGGTTGAGAGAGGCCACTCATCTAATTCTTTTTTTGTCATTAGGGTGATTGACACTAATTATCTTTCCTGACTTTTCCTGGTAGCAGACTGCCACCTAGTGACATGATAGATTTACTTCTTCGAGTGTTCTGTATATGATATTTATCATTTTATACACCTAATATGCTAATTCTCTAAGGAGTGACCTATGAGAGAAGAATGGGCGTACCTTTCTGTTAAGGGGGTTTAGGTGATATAAGCACCCAGTACATTCTGGGATAATTTAGTTAATTTTTCCAGTGGACTTGGCCAGCCTACTGAGAAATAATTTTCCATTAGCCATTTGGCTGTAAAGTTAGAATAACATTGGAGGTTATACAATCCAATCACTGTAGTAATAGGGTAAGATCAGGTTGATAGCAATTTTTGATCATTGGGAGTTACAGATTAGATGATAGGGCTATACCTGCAGAGCCAGTTGTTTATTGTGTGTGTGGACTGCTGTGCAGGAATGCTGTGGGATGCATTGGTGTCCACTGCAAGTATGCAAAGAAAATTCACAATAATGCTGTTCTGAGATGCTCTTTTGATATGGTGTTCTAAATTAACATTTACATTGCTGTCTGGGAAGGTTTCCTTCTGTTTCTTTGTCTGTGGATCTGGTACTTTTTGGGCTGGTTCTGTTTCAGATTTGCATTGTCTGCTTGTGGTATCTAGGCATGGATTTGATCTGTTGGGATAGTCACACTTGTGAAAATCCTGACAGAACAAGACTTTGGATTGAGTAATTGGCTGGTCCTTACTGTCCATAGTCCTATTAATCCCTGCTGCTGAGATGTGTGCAGACATGATTTTGTCATTATAATCTTTATGGTATATATGCTCTGATGTATTTTCGGATATGTTATCATTGTATTGCTATATTCATACTTTATTTTAATTGTTTAACCCTTTGAGTGCCAGAGGGGTACACAATGCATTGCAAAGGAATGCGTTGCATACCGCTCTGGCACTCAAAGGGTTAAGATTATAATGTGGTAATGCAATTTTTTACTGGGAAACTTATTTTATTATTCCATCCAGAGGTATGCATAATTGAAAACAGCAGTAAATAGTTAAATGCTATATTTGTTAGCTCTGGGACCTTATGTCTTTCAGATAGTGTTAATTCTTGAAAGACTGTGCATTATGGTTATCAAAGGGTTGTCACTTGACCTGTGCCCTATTGAGCACAACTCACGTGATAAGGTTCCTGCCATTTAATTGCCTTAGTAAATACTGGGTGGGGCATGTGTTGTTACACTGCTACCTACTGTATTGTCTATAATTGTAAGGAACTGTTAACCTAGCTTATACCTCTGGATAACTATAAAGTTTAACCCTATAAGTGCTTGTATGTTGTCCATGTAGTTATCTGATATATCCTTTCGTATTATATTTTCTTTATGCCATAAAGATATATCTTAGTCTAAGACTTGGTTGCATTAAGATATATTACTTAGTCAATTTTGTATACCTTTATATCCCAAGTCACCGATTATTATTGTATTTTATATATCACATTTTATTTATCTTTAAATAAAATTGCATATATTGTTTCACGAATATGAGTAATTGATTCTTTTTAATCAATTATGTTCACTGTGAAAAAGTATGTCATACCTAGATTGTATACAAGATCCCAAATGTATTTATTTATATTGTTTATTTTATGCAAGATATACAGTGCATGGTCTCCTGTTCCCTTTTGTATATTTCGACATAAAATTGGAGGCGCTGCTGAGATGCACGCTTGAAGGTTAAGACTGAAGAGCAAGAGTGGAGTGATTCCATTGGGTCAGAGGTTTTAAAAAAATTTGACCATATGCGGCAACCAGATAGCTTTTATTACCAAGCCCTTTAAAGATGTCTGGACACTGGGTCCACAAAGGAATTAGATGCTAATTTAATCGCCATTGTGACCAAACTGGTGCATCCTCTGGTTTATTGTAAAACTAAGTTGGATGCTGGCCAGAAATAAATTAATATGGTGAAACTGGCATTTAATTCTAAATCAGCCAAGGTGTCGGAGTTAGAAACACAAGTACAGAAATATCAGAATGTGGATACTGTGAGTCCTGTAAGGGTAACTCTTTCCAACAGAAAGTTGAGGAGCTGGAAAGAGATGTCTATGATACTGAGAATAAAATGGAAAATGCTGTTAAACAATATGCTGCACTCAAAGCTGATTTTGCAAATTTGCATCTTAAGAATGTGGATTTGAAAACCCAGGTTGAGACACTCCAAACTCATTGTGAGGAGTGGGCCATGAGATAATTTCTGCTGAAGCCGACTATATCTGATTCCCATGCTAGCTGTGGTGTCCCTGAAGGGGATAGGCCAGCTGATCAGGGAATGTTTGATATCCTGTCCAAACAGATTGTCACTGAGTGACTAGACAGATAAAGATTCTGACAGGTACAGGTATAATAAGAATACATTTTATTAACCCCTTAAGGACTGGGAAAATCTGATGTCGTTTTCCCTTAAGGACCGGAGCAATTTTGACTTTTTTGACTATGTCTTTGTTCAACCATGTTTTCTCTTTAATTCCTTTTGTGCACCCACATAAATTATATACTGTTTTTTTAAGCAGAAGTAGGGCTTTCTTTTGATACCACAATTATATGAATACCTCATTGTTTAATTTGATTAAAATAGAAAAAAAGAGGAAAAAAATTGAAAAAAAACAACATTTTGCTTACATTTTTCTGTCAGGATTTGCATACTATTAGTTAATGAAAAAAAAATACCCCTAAATATATTCATTTGCTTCTCCTGAATATAAGAATACCCCATATGCCTAGTATTTTAGTCCTTTACTCACATTTACAAGGTAAATATTACAAGATGGCTGCCGTTATTTCCAACTTGTGATTTCTCAACAATTGGCATGTGAGCATCATAGCTTAGCTGACGGTGCCAGAACCAAAAATGTCCCACAAAGGTATATGTTTCTGAAAACTAGACAACATAAGGTAAATAATCAGGAGAATTTTTGAGTTTTTCATGCAGCTATTTTTCCAGAAAAAAATTTCAAAATTGTGGTAATATTTAGTTTTTTTGCAGTTTTCACACTTACATTTCAATACTACTGTTGATATCAAGCACATGATAGGTGAAGATTTTTTAAAAATGCATTGTTTAGTGTTCAGCTCCTTCTTCTGAGTACAGCAATACCCCATATGCATAGGTTTCTCAAGGTTTGGGAGAGCTACGGGGCCCAAATTGGAACATGCGCGTTTCCAGTTTCACACTTTGAATTTTCACAGCTTGCATCACTGGTGCCATGTCTCATTTGGGGCTGTGTAACAGTGCTCCACTCTAAGATTTCCCCCCAAAAGTATATATTTTTGGAAAGTAGACACCCCAGGCTTTCATTTTATGTATGTTTTCAATTTTTTTACGCAGCCATTTTACCACCAATCGCTCGTAAATCTTGACGTAAGTTAAAAAAACAGCGTTTTTCACACTTGCACTTCAATGTTGATGTGAATTTCAAGCACATGATAGGTGAAGATTTTTAAAAATGCATTGTTTAGTGTTCAGCTCCTTCTTCTGAGTACAGCAATACCCCATATGCATAGGTTTCTCAAGGTTTGGGAGAGCTACGGGGCCCAAATTGGAACATGCGCGTTTCCAGTTTCACACTTTGAATTTTCACAGCTTGCATCACTGGTGCCATGTCTCATTTGGGGCTGTGTAACAGTGCTCCACTCTAAGATTTCCCCCCAAAAGTATATATTTTTGGAAAGTAGACACCCCAGGCTTTCATTTTATGTATGTTTTCAATTTTTTTACGCAGCCATTTTACCACCAATCGCTCGTAAATCTTGACGTAAGTTAAAAAAACAGCGTTTTTCACACTTGCACTTCAATGTTGATGTGAATTTCAAGCACACGATAGGTGAAGATTTTTAAAAATGCATTGTTTAGTGTTCAGCTCCTTCTTCTGAGTACGGCAATACCCCATATGCATAGGTTTCTCAAGGTTTGGGAGAGCTACGGGGCCCAAATTGGAACATGCGCGTTTCCAGGTTCACACTTTGAATCTTCACAGCTTGCGTTACTGGTGCCATGTCTCATTTGGGACTGTGTAACAGTGCTCTTTTTTTAAGATTTCCCCCTAAAAGTGTATATTTTTGGAAAGTAGACACCCCAGGCTCTCGTTTTAGGTGTGTTTTCCAATTTTATACACAGCCATTTTACCACCAATCCCTCGTAAACCATGACGTAAGTAAAAAAAAAAACAGCGTTTTTCACACTTAGGGTTGGCGGCAGTATATTGGGCTGCATACAAATTGGTTTGGGAAACAATTTCACCTAAAATGTCTTCCCCAAAAAACAAATCAAAAAAATGATCATGGGTAAATCCTTCCACATCAATTTGAATCCCTGGGTTGCCTGTGAATTCTGAGATTTGTGGGCATAAATTGATACCCATTCATTAGGATCCGGAGTGGCAGGTGTTGGGGCATTTCTTTGGGCAGGTCTTTGGGCAGATCTTTTGGCAGGTGCTGGGGCAGTTGCCAGGGCAGCTCTTGGGGCAGCACTTGGGGCATTTCTTTGGTAGGTCTTTGGGCAGATCTTTTGGCAGGTGCTGGGGCAGTTGCCAGGGCAGCTCTTGGGGCAGCACTTGGGGCATTTCTTTGGGTAGGTATTTTGGTAGGTCTTTGGGCAGTTCTTTTGGCAGGTGCTGGGGCAGTTGCCAGAGCAGCTCTTGGGGCAGTGCGTCTTTTCTTGACAGAAGGCCCAGCGTCATCACTAGAGCTGCTCTCACTTTCTGAAAACTGCGCTGTGTCAAAATCTGACGCAGTGTCTGTTGCCTCAGAGTCAGACGCCAAAAAGGCATATGCCTCTTCAACGCTGTACCTGCGCTGCATTTTGCCCACTAAAAAAACCTTTTTTTTTCTTACGCTATCCCTAAACCTAAATCTAACCCTAAAACTTACCCTAGCCTACGTATATCTTGAACCTACCTAACCCAAATGAACTACCTATCTAAACTGCACTTATATATATATATATATATATATATATATATATATTTTTTTTTTTTTTTTTTTGGGGGGGGTTTGGGGTTTTTGGGTTTTTTTTTTTTCTTACGCTATCCCTAAACCTAAATCTAAACCTAAAACTTACCCTAACCTACGTATATCCTGAACCTACCTAACCGAAGTGAACTACCTATCTAAACTGCACATATTATATATACATATATATTTTTTTTTTTTTGGGGGGGGGGTTTTGGGGTTTTTTGGTTTTTTTTTCCTTACGCTATCCCTAAACCTAAATCTAACCCTAAAACTTACCCTAACCTACGTATATCCTGAACCTACCTAACCCAATTGAACTACCTATCTAAACGGCGCTTATTATATTTTTTTTTTTTTTTTTGGGGGGGGGGGGTTTGGTTTTTTTTGTTTTTTTTTCCCCTAAACCTAAATCTATCCCTAAAACTTTCCCTAACACACGTCTACACTAAATCTACCCAACTACCTACCAAAATACCTAAAGAATATTTACTATTAAAAAAAAAAAAAAAAAAATTTAAAAAAAATTAAAAGAAAATTTAAAAAAAATTTAAAAAATTTTAAAAAAAATCTAAAAAAAATCTAGGGGGATGGGGGGTGTCCCACAGATCAGAAAACACTGATCTGCAGCAAATTGATCACTCCAAGAGTGATCAGATGGGGGGGCACTTATTGATCACTGCAGAACAGTGATCAAAGGGTTAAATTTCTTTATTTAAATTTTTTTTTTGACTTTTTTTTTTTACAGTAAGGCAGTAACAGCATGTCTCTCTGTCTCTCTCCACCTCAGCAGTATGCAAGGTGGAGGGAGGCAGAGAGATCTGACAGGGACAGTATTTACAAATACTGTCCCTGTCATTCAGGTTTTGCAACATGTGATTCGCTTTTGAAGCGAATCGCATGTTGCAACAATGTTTCAGCCGCTTGTTACTAAGTGTCCCGATACCGGGACACTTAGTAACAAGCGGCTTGAACTCTTCCATCGCTCCGTGCGGCCGCGATGGAAGAGTTTAACCCATGACGGTGCAGGACCGTCATGGGTCCTTAACGGGTTTGCAACCCATGACGGTCCTGCACCGTCATGGGTCCTTAAGGTGTTAAGAACAAATGCAAACAAGATGGCAATAAGCACTTCCCCAACCTCCCTGGGTAAGGCATGAGAACAGTGCACAGCACACTACCAGGAATAGCACTGACCGTCCAGAGATAGAGAGCGTACAGCACTGACAGCGTGTAGAGACTGGAGGTCCAAAACCCTACAACACTAGTGTCCACCAACACAATACCCTAGAATGCTAGGGGACACAGGAACTGCCACATGTCCTAGAAGTCTAGGACTACAAGCGACCGATAGGACCAAGCACTGCTGGACTACAGAGTGAACTCACCTGGAGGCAACCAGGCCCCTGAGCCTGCACGGAGCGAGCCAGGCCCCAGGAAGCATGGAATGGAACAGACTAAGCTAGGGTCATACACTATTCGGGTAGTCAGACAAAGCCAAAGTATAGCACGGAGCGGGTAGTCAGCCAGGCCAAAGTTCATACACAGATTGGGCAGTCAGACAGAACCAGGATTCAAGCACGGAGCGGGTAGTCAGACAAGGCCAGAGGTATAAACGCTAATCGGGTAGTCAGACAGAGCCAAGGGTCATACACAACTCGGAATCGGCAGCCAGAAATGAATCACAAAGGAAGACTAATGAACGCTCAGGTACATCACGAAAGGGCACTGAGGCTAGGACAGAATGCAGCATATAAGGCCTATCGGAGGGGAGGGGCCACGCTTGACCATATCAGCCTAGACTATAATAATAGTGAGTGTGCCAAAATGACGCGCAAGCAACCAGGAAGTCAGTGATCGGTGACACTGCTGCCGAGCATACCAGGAATGGACAGGTAGAGCCATAGGCCCAGATCAAGGGCACCATGATACAGATACAGGAACTGTCAAAAAGAGTACAGGCTATTGCTGTATCTCCAGTTGGCAATCCTACATCTGTGCCTGCCTAGGCCATTGATCCAGGCAGAACTGTACAGACCCAGTGTGCTGATGATGATTGTAGTTCTGACCAGTGAAGTGGCACTTCAGGAGTCACAATTCAGGTTGAAATGTGATGATGAGGACAGCTTCTAGGGACATGTGTCACATAGTCCACCTCAGAGTTTATTAATAGGCAACAGGTTACCCTCACACAGGAAGCCACTGGTTCACCCTAGCAAGAGGGCTAAGCCCATGCTAAGTAGGTCTAGGCAAGAACATAGGTCATCCCAAGTGTATGAGTTCCAAAAATTCATTAGATTCCTCAGGGAGACTGTCCCACCATTTAAGAAGAAGTTTAATGTGTCAGTGGTTAAATATTTGAAAAATTATGTGGAGGCACTGGAGTCTGTCGGTCAGAGACAAAATGTACTATGAGCCTTGGATCTTCGATGCAAGAGAAGGATATTTCTTCAGCTCACTAAAAGATATGGAAATAACCATATGGGAGCAGACTGTTGATGAAATAGTCTTAGCATTTGGGCCCTATAAAACCTGCCATGAGGCTAAGTATGCTATATATGCACTCAAATGCAAACCAGGCCAGAAGCCCAGGCAATTCTTGTCAGAATTAGTGTGCTTACTTCCTAGCTGATAAGGATGCTGACTTTCAGTCTTCTGAATTTAGGGAGTTATTCTTTAATGCTTTGCCTAGGTATACGAGAACCAATCTGGCCAGGTATTATTCACCCAGATTGCCATTAGATTGGTTACTCTCCCAAGCTTTAAAGCTGTATAATGTCCAGCAGACTGAGAGAACCCCAGCTAGGGACAAGAAGCCTACCACCCAGTGTGTAGTGGAGACTAAAATTGAGGAAAACTTGCCATTTGAATCTGGTAAGAGAACCTATGCAGAGGTGTTAAAATCGCCCCAGGTTCATGATCAGGCCCCAAGCTCCCAAGGGTCCACAGAAGCAAAAGGCTGTATGCCTTTTGTTAAGAAGAACCAGGGTTATAACAAAACCAGAATAAGTTTAAAAAGACGTTTAAGACAAATAAATCCTCTAATAATCAGGAACACAGGTCCCAGCAGCCTCAGCAACACACCAGCTCTAACTCTGGAAACAGAGGCCAGAAAACAGTAAGCCTTAGGTCTCAGGTGAAGAACCTTAAAGACATGATGACTAAGCTGATCACTAACATGGGACAGTCAGGTCAAGGCCCCAATACTGCTACAAAACAGGTATCTAATGCTTTTTAGCTCCTAGGGGGATAAGTTCCACCCCACAGTAGATCAACAGGTTAATGTAAACCCTGTAACTACCGATGATATTTTAACTCCTGCAATATTTAACACCCTTCCTTTACAGGATGAATGTGTTCAAACTGACATTAAAATCTCTTCCTTGTCTCCCACACAGCTAGGTACACAAAACTCCGTTCCTGATGACCTTATCGTCTCTCCCAGTACTTCTTCAGAGCAGCTTGGAGATGATGAAGGAGGGAAGGGGAATGTCTTATCAGTACAGACACTGAGAGAACTTTTGCAGCTACGGGAGTTAACCCTTGCAAGCATTGGGGGAATTAAAAAAAGATTTTACATCGTAATTATTTATGCAAAATGCATGAAACTGAAGGGAGATATTTTATAGATGTCAATTTACAGGCCTTGATAGACTCTGGCTCGCAAATTACACTCATATCAAATTCCCACTTACATCATATTATGGGATGTGCTAAGGTCAGGCCAGTGTTACAGGCATTTGATAGGTCCCTAATAAGCGTAGGAGGTAACGCCTTAAACGTGTTGGGAACCACACGGTTAAAATTCAGAATCGGTAGTAAGTCATTCACACACAAAGTCATAGTGGTTGAGGTTCCGTAAAACAGGTTACCCTTGCTTGGCTCCGGTGCTCAGAGAGGAGGCCGGTCCCCTCAGCATGCATCTTCGCGGCTAAGCCGCTTCCTGTGTTGGGGAGAACCGGATGCCTTTGTCTCGTTTGGCACCGGTCTCTCCCTTCTGCCTATGCAGCTCCTGCTGCATCCATTTGGCTTCCCCTTCTGGCCAGCAGAGTCGGGAGTGCGTCACTGGGATTCCCTCTAGTGACGTCGTATTCGGCTCTTAAAGGTACAGGCCATATTGTGCTCCACCTTTCAAGGGTGGAGCAATGAGTATTTAAACTGCCAGGACACCACACCAGTTGCCCTTTCGTGGTGTTCCAGTGCAGTTGTGTTGTTTGGGCTCTGTGTATGATCCTTGGCTTGTCTCGCTCCAGTATTCCTCCCTGTGTCTAGTTGTGGCTTGTCTGACTACCCGCTCTGGTACTGACCCCTGGCTTGTCTGATTACTAGCTTGGTATTGACCATCGGCTCTGGCTGACTACCCACTCTGGTACTGACCCCTGGCTTGGCTGACTTTCCACTTGGAATTGACCATGGGCTCTGGCTGACTACCCGCTCCGGTTCCAACCCTTGGCTTGTTTACTTTACCGCTTGATACGGACTATAGGCCGAAGTCAGTCTGAGACCGTTGCTGCGACCTTTACTCTTATTTCGGTCCTGGGTCCTAGCCCCAGTATCGTTATACAGATCTCTCCTGGGTCCCAGCCCCAGCAGGTGCTATTGCACGAGCTCTGGTAGAGAATCTACTCTGGTAGGAACCTATTGCTGGTAGAAACTGCTGTCTTCTTGTGTTAAAATCTATTCTGCCTCATGTGCATTAATTGGCATCCGTAACAGGGAGCCCATTTGCGAAGATCTGAAAGGATGCGGGCGATGACAGAAGAGTAATTAGCCGCATATAGGGAACAAAGGGTTTGGAGAGTGTAATACCTAAGAACTTAAGGTGGTCAGGTGCCATAAGGAAGGAAGAAAGTGAGAGAATGTCCGGAGGGACTGAATGCGCCAAATATAGGGCTTGCGACTTGTCCAGAACAGCCACTTCTTTCATTCATGGTATTCATTTTCACTGCCTAGTCATCACATAACCTTGATCACCACTATGAATGACAGGCGGTGTACTGTGCGAGGATCTGATGAGCTGTTTTTCTATCTCCTTAGTGGACATGTGGCATATCACTCACTTCCAAGACGCCATCTTGCAATACTCATCTTCTGTACTATTTTGTCTGTACCTGGAGGGTGTTTTTGGACATAGTGGGCTTGGAATTAATCTCAAAACATTTCCAGCTAACAGGAATATACCGAATGGTGTCTGTGGGGGCCCTCCAGCATTGAATACAGGGGTGAGGGAGGTGAAGCCAGGAGGAATTATGAAACTGTGCTGGGCAGGCTGCAAGTTGTAGTTTGGGAGGTATCACATGACAGTAGAAGGTAAGGGAGAAAGAAAGTGGTGGATTGGCAAATACGGAGTGATAATGGCTTGGAGTGTGAAGTTGTGCACTGAAGGGAAGGCATCCATTAACGGAGAAAGAGGTATGTGCTTTATATTGTGAACGAAGTAGTAAAGTGGAGGCAACGAGTGAGAGTGAGGTTCTATAGGGATGGGATGGTGGACGATGTGTGGTGTGTGTGTGTGTGTGTGTGTATTATACACAGGGCTTATCATTTTAAGTCTTTTGCTACTAGCCAGACCTGAAAAGTTACTCTCCACTGCAAGCCAAAACATACCGACCAGAGCTGAATTTCTACTCGCCAGGGCTAAATTTTCACTCGCCATTGGCTAGTGGAAGTTTTGAGCCCTGTTATATATATTTATTGAGGAAATTGTTAAAGCCAAGGCGACTTGAGTCGGAGCGCATATATTATGCAAGGCTAGGATGTCATTAACTGAGGGCAATTTAGAGGAAGGTGTCAAATCGGCAGCATGTACACTTTAACATATCTTAATTTACTAGTCAAATATTTGCAGTGTTTTGCTTCAGAGGCAACATTGTTTTGGAGAGAAGTATAAAGTGATGGGTGTTATATATTTGTAGGGAGGTGGTTTAGAGGCAGCATACAATTCTAGAGTAATGTGATCCAGTGGAAGTTGTACCTCATTGGATACTTTTGTGAAAATCATGCCCCATGCCTTCACTAATGGGAGAGGCAGTGTGGATGAGGATTGCATAACTCCTCCATACTGCAGCCCCTGAGTGTGTGTGTGTGGCAGGGACACAGAATGGGGTTAAATTTAGTCAGAGGTTAAAAAGAGATACTTGGCTGGAATTCAAGAGAACAAGAAGTGTGGTAGAGTGTGTTTGTGAATTATTTATTACATGAGACTATTGTGGCATAAGGAGAAGTCTGGGATGGAAGAACAAGATACAGCTCCCTGAGTAGGTCCATTTGTTACACACACAGTAATTATATAGCTATACCTGACTGCTATATGATGGATTCCTACCTAGATAAGTCCTTCTGTTACATCCTACCTAGGTGAAGCCTTATGTTACACACAGTAATAAAGCAGATATACCCGACTGCTGTATGATAGACTCCTAGCTAAATAAGTCTGTTACACATGATAATTAAATAGAACAAATGGATGTATGATGAACTTGCACCTAGGTAAAGCTTTGTCACACACAGAATTTCTATGGATATACTTAATTTAGATTTTAACAACACCTACTTAGGAAAGTCCTCCTGTCATACACAGTTAAGATACAGATATACCTGACTGCTATTAGAAGGACACCTACCTAGGTAAGTACTTCTAATACACAGACTGTAATTATATACCTGGCTGTTGCATGACAAAAGACCGTTCTAAAAATATATACTCCCTTGACCGAGTCCCCTAAAGACTCGTGGAAGTAACAAAGCAAATTAGGTTGAAAAGACAAGTTCAACCTTTGCCTCATAACCCAGAAAATTAAGAATGATATCAGCCTCCCTGCCACAATAGGAGTATTAGTCTATTTACAGGAACGTCCTGTTTTACCTGCTAATACACAGTATAACCCAGCATGTCCTCTCTTGAAAGAAATGCATCTAATCTTCTCTTAAATGTATACAATATATCTGCCTATTACAACATACTTGGCAAGGAATTCCAGAATTTAACAAACCTTACTTTATCTTAAGGGGTGGCCTGTAATTATTTGATCAAGCCTTGGAATGAAAAGCTCACTAGAGAGATCCTTGTATTGACCTTTCATAAACTTGTACATTGTTACAAAACCTCCTTTTAGTCAAAGGAGACCTGCTCACAGATGCTTATGTGACATGCATGGTATACATAGTGGCACTGTGGCCCGTAATCAAATATTTATTATGCTTCCCCTGCATTTGTACTATCTCCAGCCTGCCCAGGTAGGTGGTTGAGCGAGTGTGAGTGTGGCGCTGACATTTTTACACATTCAGAATATAATGAGATAGATTGTGGCTAGATAGGCAAAAGGAGAAGGAGAAGTGGGTTAAATGATGCTTTTATCCACTTGAATAATAAGGTTTTCGGCACAATGCAAAGCAGTATTTTGGAGACCTCTCCACTATTCAAGTAATTAAATGTGTATAAAAAGTATAACAAGAGAATAAGAGGTGTCTAACTAAAAAATTAAAGAATATAAATGTCTTTAAATTTAGAAATGTTTTTAAAATGCACTATATGACTTACTTATATATAAATCTATTCATTTGGAATTAACTCAGTATATATATGTACATATTTATATTAATATGTTTGAATGTTAGTATTTATAATCTGAATTTTGGAGAATGTTATTAACAACTTTGATTTTTAGACTGTAATAAAAAGGCTAAAGTTACCAAAAAAATATATATATAAATAAATAAATAAAATAAAAAAAATGGTTAAAAGTACCATTAAAATCATTGGGACGTTACATTTATCCCTTGTGGTACAGCTGTCTTGCCCCACAGTTATTTCAAATCTACTTAAAGGGTTAGTAATGGCCATTTATAACTTTATTTAATAATACTGTAGAGGTTACAAAAATAAAGTAATGGAATAAGTGCCATCTCTCAAACCTTTATATTTTGAGAGTTATTCTCCACTAAAGTTCTTCCCTCCCCTTCTCCTGACGTCAGCCCTATGCTGACAGCAGGAGATCCCGACACAGGGACCAGCCGGCGGCTCCGCAGCAGATCCGAAACTGCGTTATTTAAAAAGAATTACTTCATTGGAATGGTCTACAAAGTGTGCCTGGTTTGCAAGCACACTTCGTAGACCATTCCATTGAAGTCGTTCTTTTTAAATAACGCAAATTCGGCTCTGCTGAAGAGCCTCATCAAGTCAGCCGACTTGAATTTCCTGCTGTCAGCTTTACAGCTGACAGCAGGAAAAGGGAAACTTTAGCGGTGAATATCTCTCAAACCGTAAGGGTTTGAGAGATGGCATTTTCTGCAAATAGTTCAGTTTTGTAACCTCTACAATATTAAAGTTATAAACGGGCATTACTGACACTTTAATACATCATAACACAAAATATTGTGTAGGAACTTAATTGTCCTTAGCAGGTACCCCTCCACTACAAACACTTTGTTCTTAGTGGTACATCCTATCACAGGTGCAAGTAAAGGCAAAACTGCAATTTAAAGGACAAATTATCAAAATGGGCAAGAAATCCCCCACAGATGTAATGCAAGCAAAGTCTGTAGCTCTCAGCCACAAACCCTTGGGTTGCATGCACTTTTTCCATAAACCTGGAGGTGCTGAGCTTTGAAGTAAACTAAATAGCTGTTATATGGAGAACCTGCATCACAGGTGACAAGAAACTGTCTAGAGATACAGTACAACTGGGGTATATCCACAATTTCTTTTCAAACCACCACTCACATTGTAGTCCCAGTTTAAATAATCAGCTCCACTAAAGGTAGGTAAAGAATCGATTTCATAGCTTGAGCACAGCTATATTAATCAGATACCTGGTTAGATGTTTCAAATGCTTGTTTTGAATCAGGAAAACCCTGATCTGTTTATGTACCTTGAAGTCAGGTTTTAGGACTGGGGGGAGGCGAATGCATTAAAAGGGATAGTATTGTATCATTTAAAAAAAAAAAAATGAATCTTGTAGCCATTAAGAAAATAACTAAAACGACGCCAATGCCATCTCTCAAATCTTTATGGTTTGAGAGATATTTGCAGTTAAAGCGGAACTTTCATATAATAGCAAGTCGCCATGCATTCATTAAATCCATGGCGACTAGCTTGACAATGTATGTCTTACAAAAACAAAAAAAAACAAAACACTTGTACCTAATGGAATCCGACCCGTTTGGAGACCGGAACTGAGACTAGACCCCAGACATCTTGTCTGTGCGCATGTGCCGTCAGTCCAGGTCTCAATAGTGTAGGCTGCTTTGCACCATATGGTCACTGGAAGGGACTGACGGCGCAGGCTCACAGAGCGCATTGACCTGCCTGTCAGTCTCGAAACGAGACGGATTCCTCTAGACACAAGTACATTTTTTTTTGTAAGACATATTTTCAATCTAGTCGCCATGCATATAATGAATGCATGGCGACTGGCTATTATCTGAAAGTTCCGCTTTAAAGTCCCCCTCCCCCCCTTTCCCTGATGTCAGCGCTTTAGGTGACTGCAAGAGAATCTGGTCCCGGGACCTGTGGAGGCTCTTCAGCAAAGCACACTTTATAGACCGTTCCAATTAAGCATTTATTTTTAAATATTGCTATTTCGGCTCTGCTGAAGAGCCTCTGCCGATCCCTGGACCAGATTCTCCTGCAGACAGCTAGAGCGCTACCTTCAGGGAAAGGGGAGGGAGGGTGGTACTTTAACTGCGAATATCTCTCAAACCATAAAAGGTTTGAGAGATGGCAGTGGCATCATTTGAGTTCTTTTTTTTAATGGCTACAAGAATCAGTTTTTTAAAAAAATGATACAATACTTTCCCTTTATTTTAAGGTAAGACTTTATTGATAATACGAGTACAGTACATGAAATGCAAAAACACCCAAAATAGCTATGGGATACAAAGGTATTGGCAAAATACACTAAGGGAAAGTGATATGAATAGTATCACAAATAACAGTAGTTACATAATACCATTCATGGAAGCAAAACATTGAATGGGAAAGGATTCAAGCAAATCATGGACAAGTCCATGGGTATAGAACATCGTAACACAACCACAGAACAATAATACCCCTAGATAGTAGAGTAGTAAGTATGTAGGAAATCGCTTTATTCAGGGTTGAGGATATCGGCTCATAGATAGGCCGGACCAAAATGTTACAGAAGGAAATAGGGAAAAGTTAATTATGGAGCTGGGGGAAAAATCCACTGTAAGGGTACAGAGGAAATTAGGGGTTGTGTGAAAAGAAGAGTAGAGTAAGGGAGAGAAAGTGAAAAGAGGGATAAGAGGAACATAGGAGGAATAGTTGGAAAGGAATAGAGGAAGAGAAAAGAGGGGAGAGAGCAAGAGGAAAGGAAGAAAAGAGGAAACAGAGGAGAAGGATAAAGAAGGAGGATAGATCCAGTCTCGGGCTCTGGTCAAAAAGTATAGTCCACACCCAATTATTGAGGAGGGGGTAGCGGTAGATTAGTCTGAAGGTACATTTCCCACGGATTCCAAATGGCGCTGAATTCATGCCAGGTTTGCGTGACCTTAGCGTGTAATTTCTGTGCCGAATAATAGGCCTGAAATTTTGAAACCCACGTGGGTAGTGAGGGAGGACTCACAGACTTCCACAGGAGAGGTATTAGTGATTTGGCAGCATTAGTAAGTGAAAAGAATAAAGAACGAAGGTGTGAATTCAGTTTAAAAACAGTGGGCGTTAAGAGCAAGAAATAGAAGTGTAGGATGTGAGCAAATATCCTTCCAAAAGGGCTGTAGGTCTGAGCATGACCCCCACATGTGTAACGTCGAACCACACTCGGTAGAAGAACACCAGCATTTATCTGGGACAGATGTAGGGTAAATTTTGTGTAAGGTTTGAGGGGCACGATACCACCTAGTCAGCAATTTGTAATTACATTCTTTAGTAGCAACATCTGGGGAAGAAGAGATGAGATGTCGGAAGATACTCAAGCAGTGTGCATGCGGAAGGAATAAGGTCAGCTCTCTCTCCCAATCGCAAAGGAAAGATGGTTTCGCATCTGGTGAAAGAGAGAAGGAATCTGTACCATTTAGAGAACGAGTGAGAGGAACGAGCTGGGTGAGTTAACAGGAACAAGAACGTGGATGAAGAAGAGAGAGAAGAAGAGGAAAGGGATGGGAAGTTGTATAGTAGACACTGTAAGAAGCGTTGAACCTGGAAGTGGTGACAAAACTGGTCAGCATGTAGGCCGTGGCTAGAGACCAATCTGTTGAAAGGACATACGGAGCCCCCACAGATAAAGTCCCCCATTTTCCCCAGATGCTCTGACCTCCAGGCTGAGAAAGAGGAAAAGTGCTGGCCAGGTGGAAAGACTGTGTTTAGGAGGAGGGGCATGTCATGTGATGGATAAAGTGAAATTTATTGTTGAGTGAAGCCCAGAAGGAAAGGAGGTGGCCAAGGATACAATGGTCGATACACGATGGAGGAAACGAAGTAGGGTCAAACCTACAAAGCCAAGGTCAACGTGAGGAGTGAATAACTGTATGCAATCTACCCATTCCTTTACTGGGAAAGGGTGAAATCGGAACGTTTAAAGGAGAAAGGATTTATAATAAAGAAGTAAATCAGAGGCACCAAGTCCACTTCTAGAAGATCAATGGAGGTATGACAGCGGCAGACGGGGTCTGCGGAATCTCCATATAACGTAGATGAGGATGTGTTGCAGTGGGATTATGACGCGAGACGGGATTCTTACAGGTAAAGCATTAAAAAAGGTGAAATTTACTCACTGATATTTGTGTTTCCTCTGTGTCCTTCCACGGCATACTGTGGGGCTTTGGCTCTGCCTTCCAGCTGGGTAGGACCAATTAATTTCTTTTAAATATCGCTTGCTACCTCTCCTCTGCAGTTATACAGTTGACCAAGCTGAAAGATACAAGAGGTTAGAGATAGCCATACCAGTATACACAGTAATACAGTTGCAGGTAATGTATGAGCAGAGGAACTGATACAGATACCGTAATAACCATGGGTGGGTTGCCGTTGAAGGACACAGAGGAAACACAAATATCGGTGAGTAAATTTCACCTTTCTTCTGTGTCCAATCCATGGCATATTGTGGGACTTACCAGAGCAGTACCCCAGAGAGGGATGGGGCAGCAACTAGGTTCAGATCTGGATAGCTGCTTCAAGCACCTTCCGTCCGAACTTGGCGTCCGCAGATGCTTGTAGGTCCAATCTATAATGTTTGATAAATGTAGAGACTGAAGTCCAAGTTGCTGCTTTACATATGTCCTCTGGTGAAGCTGCAGCCTTAAGGGCCCAGGAAGTGGACATGGCACGTGTTGAGCGGGCTTTAAGACCCTGAAGAGGGTCCTGACCCGCAGTTTCATATGCTAAGGTAATACAGTCACGTACCCACCTAGCAATAGATGCTTTCGAAGCTGCTGTTCCTTTGAATTTGCCTCCAAAGTGAACCAGGAAGGAGTCCGATTTATGGAAGTCCTTTGTCCTGAGAAGATATGTCTGCAAGCACCTGACTAAATCAAGGTTCTGTAAATGCTTTTCCAGTTCATGCTCTGGGTTTGGACAGAATGAAGGCAGTATTATTTCCTGATTAAGGTGAAATTGGTAAGTAACCTTTGAACGAAATGAAGGCTTGGGACGCAGTACCACCTTATCCTGATGAAATGTAAGGAAAGGAGAGACCGCTACTAGGGCTTGTAGTTTGCTAACTTTCCTGGCCGATGTAACTGCAATGAGGAATGCAGTTTTCAGTATAAGATATTTTACGGATACCTCTTGAAGGGGCTCAAAATAGGGGTGAGAGGCCAATTGTTGTAATACTAGGTTAAGATCCCAGGGAGGTATAGTCTCTCTAATGGTTGGTTTTATCTTAGAGATGGATGTTAGGTAACGTCTAAAAGGATAGTTGTCTGCAAAAGGAGTGGCCAATATAGCTGATAAAGCTGACAGTTGCACCTTCAATGAAGCCGGTTTTAACCCCTTCTGGAATCCATCCTGCAGGAAATCAATAATTTTGGCAGGATATATGACTGATCTGTCCAAGTGATGAGCAATACACCATTTGTGAAAGATGGACCACACTCTATAGTAGATTTTTGGGGATGATGCTTTAAGCCCTTTGAGCATGGTGTCAATAACTGGTTCTGAGGTGCCTTGTAACCTCAAAGACTGCCGCTCAGCCTCCAGGCCCTGAGCTGGAAGAAGGCTGGGTCCGGATGATGTAGAGGGCCCTGAAGAAGAAGGTCTGAAGTGACTGGTAGCTGTAGAGGAGGTCTGCAGAACATACGAAGTACGTCTGGAAATCAGGGCTTCCTTGGCCAGTATGGGGCAATTAGAATTACTTCTGCGTTATCTCGTTTTACTTTTCTGATGACCTCAGTTAACAGAGGGAGAGGAGGAAACAGGTATGCCAGTTTGAACCGCCATGGAATCCTTAAGGCATCCTGCCCTAGGGCTTGAGGATCCTGCCACCTGGACTGATACTTGGCACATTTTTTTGTTCCGATTTGTGGCCATGAGATCTACTTCTGGGAGACCCAGATTGTCCACCACCTGTTGGAATATCCTTGGGTTTAGTTCCCATTCTCCCGGGTCAATTGGATTTCGACTGAGAAAGTCTGCTTGTATATTTAGTCGACCTGATAGGAAGGAGGCCGCAAGGGACTGTAGGTACTTTTCTGGCCAAAGGAGGATTTTGAGTGCCAGGTTGTTTAATTGGGTGCTGCGAGTTCCCCCTTGATTCAGGATGTATTGGACTGCAGTGGAATTGTCTGATCTGATCAGGACCGGCTGTTGCTGAAGGTATCGACTGAAATGCATCAATGTGTTCCAAACTGCTAGGAGCTCTAGTACATTGATATGTAGTTTTGTCTCCTGGACAGTCCAAGCACCCTGAATTATCTTGTTGTTCCATATTCCTCCCCATCCTTGTCTGCTGGCATCTGTATGTAGAATCTGCCATTCCGGGTCTACAAGAGACCTGCCTTTCGCCAGGTGTGTAGATTGAGTCCACCACATTAATTGCAATCTGGTTTGTTTTGAGATTGGAATCAGCTGATGGAAATTCGTAGGTTGTCTTTTGCATGAACCCGAGCCCAGGGAATGACATGATATGTCGATGCTATGTGTCCCAGGAGCCTGGAGAAAGCTTTTGCCGTTTGTTCTATTTTCTGAAGAAACCTGAGGACATGATTGATGATCCGCTGTTGGCGATCAGATGGCAGAAATGCCTGGCCTAGTTGGGTGTTGAATTGTATCCCCAAGAATACCAGGTCCTGAGAGGGTAGCAGAGAGCTCTTGTTGAGATTTATGAGCCATCCTAGTTTCTGTAGCTGAGCTACACATGTTTTGGTGCTGGAAAGAGCTTTTTGGAGAGATGTCTCTATTATCAATATGTCGTCCAGGTATGGAATGACTTTGAGAAGATGATGTTGTCTGAGGAATGCCATGACATTGGCCATGATCTTTGTGAAGATCCGGGTAGCAGATGCTAGGCCGAATGGCAATGCTCAGTACTGGAAGTGTTTGCCGAAGATGTGGAATCTGAGGTACTTGCAATGTTGCTGCTGGATCGGCACACGATAATATGCATCGCGTAGATCGATACGTGTCAGATACGCCTCTGGCTGTATTAGTTTGAGTGTGGATGATGGCTAGATCTTTGAGTAGATGTGCATGAGAAACCAAAGATTCTATCTTTTCTTGAGGTTTTGGCAGATGGTGGCAAACTGTTTCTCCAACAAGCTATCTGTCCTCTTCTTCACTGGATCCTTCAGTGTGGTGCCATCCTCAAGGAGAATAGTAGTTCGCCTTGAGGTCTGGGCTATGGCAGCATCCATTTTAGGTAGCGTGTACCAGTTAGATGTCTCTTCTTCTGCGAATGGATACATACGGTGGAACATCTTAGAGATGTCTCCTCTTTTTTCTGTCTGTTTCCATTCACTGTGAATAATTACGTGAATTGAGCTATGGACCGGAAACTGAGGTGACGCCTTCTCGTAGCCCACAAATGCAGTGTCCATAACATTTAAATCCTTTTATACGTCAGACAATCCAAGGGTTTTCCTCATAGTTTTTACTAGGTGATCCATTTTATCTATGATGAAGCTGCCGGCTTCCTCCACGAGCTCCCCTTCTTCCGCCGATGATTCAATATCTATATATGTATCGTCATAATCATCTTGAGCCCCTGACGGACCTTCATCTGGGTCTGATGTTCTGGGGCGCTTCCGTGTTGCCTCCTGCATAGATGCGAAGGTATCCTGCATAGAGGTCTTCATCCAGGACAGAAAGTCCTGGAACTGAACTGGCACATTTCCTCAAGAAGCTTGTTGCAGGCATGCAGTACACAGTTTAGCAGGGTCAGTAACAGGCAGTGTGTTATTACATCTAGCACAGGGTTTCTCCTTGGGCCCAGATTTCTCCTCCTTTGCTGAGTCTGAGGTCTTTGCTTTTTCAACCTTAGTGTCTTTGGAAGCTGACATGTCTGCAAACCTAAGGACTGACCGAGTAGGGAGGAAACTAACTAAACAGGCTTTTTACTGCAGAATACAGCTAACAAAACATATTCTGTAGCGTTTATACAGCTATAGCAATAGAAACATACCTGGGTTCCATTCAGCAGCCGCCGCTTTTTCATGCCCTTGACCAGATGTCTGTCGCTCCGCGTGCGTTCCAACAGGGGAACGCTCCATGACGCTCTTCCTGTTCCTGCCCTGGTAATGCTGTGAGCGGGACGTGCTAACAAGCCGGTGCTTCTAATCAGTGAAGCAGCATGGGGAGAAGTGGCGTGTCGCTGTGCGAGTAGCCAGTTTCCTGCCCTGAGCGTTTGGATGCGGACATCGTGCCTTTGCCTGGAATGTAAAAATGTGCCCACAAGTAGGCAGACACATTATGGAGCATTATAACAGCAGCGATTTCAGAGAGAGTGAAGCATAGCCTCCGTCCTCCAGCTGGGTAGGACCAAATAACTGCAGAGGAGAGGTAGCAAGCGATATTTAAAAGAAATTAATTGGTCCTACCCAGCTGGAATGCGGAGCCAAAGCCCCACAGTATGCCGTGGATTGGACACAGAGGAAAGCATGTAATTTTCAGAAGTTAGACCATTTTAGATAAGTTAATTCTTTCGGATTCGGAGTGAGATTAATCCCCAGGTATTTAATACCCAGTGAAGGCCAGCGGAAAGCAAACATGCAACGAAGGTAAGCTACTGTAGCCGAGGGGAGATTCCATTTAAGGATCTCAGACTTAGAGAAATTGACTTTGAAATGTGAAATGGAGCTATATAGTGTGAGGAGCGGGAGTAAATGTTGTAAGGAATATACCGGAGTTGAAATGAAAAAAAGAATATAGTTGGCAAAACAAGCTAGTTTTGTTTCAGCAGAGGACATAGGAAGACCCCTGATGTGAGGGGAAAGTTGGACAGCTTGAAGCAGAGGCTCCAACGCTAGAACAAATAGAATGGGGGACAGGGGGCATCCCTGCCTCGAATACTATCCCTTTAAAGGGGATCTATCAACCCTATACAAGTTGCTCTTAAATGTTAGTTTATATAGAGATTATTTTGAGTATTTCATAAATTTCATATTTTAAACCGCTATTAGGGCAAAATAGAAGGAATAAATATTACACTGACCCTACTTCTGGATAGACTTCGGGTACAGCTCTATACCAACAGTCTGTAACTCTGCCTATGCTCCCCTCCCTATATCCAGCCTCCTCAGCTGAGATCGCTCCCGTTTACAGGCAGAAAGCCTCAGTCTTCGGAGGAGGCTGGACAGAAGGAGGTGAGCATAGTATAGAGCTGTACTCGCAATGTATCTGGAAGTAGGGTCAGTGCAATATGTTTTCCTTCTATTTTGCCCAAATACTGTTGTAAAACACGAAATTAATGAAAGACTCAAAATTATCGCTATATAACATTTAAGAGCAACTTGTATAGGGGTGATAGATCCCCTTTAAGGTGTTATAATGAGGTGATGAAGCAGAGGTGACTTCCCCAGTGATATTACTTCTCCAACTCTTATGCTATTCTATTCTATGGAGTCTAGCTAACAAGGTTTCTAAAGTGGGAGAGATCTTAGTGCATTGGCTCCATAGATTAACATAGGAACTGGAGAAGTGATATCAACAGGGACGTTATCTCCACTTTATCACACCTTAGTTCATAACTTCTTGGACTCTAAGATACAAGCATCACATCCCATTCGGCAGCGCAAGTGAGGAGCCTTAGGCAGCTCCTACACAGGACTTTAAGACTGATGTACTAAGGACTAAATTAAGTCAATAGCTTCTCTTACAGTAGAAACACAAATTCCCACAGATTTAAAGATATAGTAATGACAGGATATAAAGTTAAGATCATTTTTTTTTTATGAACAGTACCTTTGTTAATGTCCATATCATTGTAGTCTTCTTGTAATTTTATTTTAAAGTTCCCCCCTCCCACCCCTTTTCCCTACATCACTCAGACTGATTGCAATGGGGGACAATATTGTGTCAGAATAAGGAAAATCCTGCACCCCCTCATAAAGGGGGGGAAGGATTTTCCTTATACTAACAACCACAATATTGTCCTTTGTTGTGATCTGTCAGGTCAAATGACCAGCTTTCAGATCCGAGTCTCTGCTTGATGTAGGGAAAAGGGACAGGAGGGGGAAATGTTAAAAAATAAAATTATAATAAGGCTACAAAGATATGGACATTTACAAAGGTTTCGTGCATTATTTATATATATTATAATGAATAATTTATGTAAACTTTATTTCCTGTCATTTCTATCTCTTCAAATATTGTGGTTAATCATCTGTAGGACAGAAAGATCTCCCACGCACAAAATGATGTATTAGCCGTCTGGGACCCAAAGGGTTACAAGTTTAAAACGTCATTTCAACAAATATAAATGTTTAACGTTTTCAATTCAATCCTCTGGTACACAGTTGGTTTGCAGCAGAACTTAACTTCTTTAGCTTCATGCCTGAGGCTCAGACTGTGCTAGAAAGAAATGGTAATATCTAAATCCACTAAATCCATAGATGTACCAGTTCTAAACTCCAAAACAGATGCATTAAAGTCCTCTTCGGCACTTAAACGGTCAAAACAATGAGAATTTAGATGCGCCTCCTTGGTTTATTCCAGGTGTGCTTAGTAAACAACCCTCTTCGCATCTTACGCAACACCTGCCTCGCAGCACAGTCATTTTCGGTTCAATTGGGTTACCGAATCAGGGAAACTTAAAGCGTCTGCATGCCATTTTAACCACTAGCGCGTCGTTCCACTGAATGTAATAGGGTGAGACCCTTTGCTTTCCAGTTGTTGTTTTTGGGCTACACTCCCAAAGCTGAGGACGATAGACAATGCAAACAAAAATCCATTATGATACCGACCCATTCAATAGTGGGGTAACTGCTCCCATGAACAGGAGTAAATAAACAAACTCGCTGCATCAGCAACATGACAGACTAAAGGCCTCATCCAGTAAGAGGCCAACAACTCCCAGCAAGCTTTGGGCCGCACATGCGCACAAAGGTGGCAGCTCAGGAAGAGGAAAATAGGAAAACAGCAAGAGAAGAGAGAGATAGAGGGAGAAATAAAGAAGCGAAAGAAGTAGGAGGGGGTGTCGGGGATTGTAATCTATTATAGAGTTGTAGATTTCGGTATACGGAGCAGCACGGAAGTCTGGGACTGAGGCCTACTCACTGTGTGTGGAAGCGGGACCCAGTTAACCCTCACAGCAGGCCCAGGTCAGTGGGGTCTTTCTGCTCCCCAACCCTCGGGAGAGACCCCAGCATTTTACCCCCCATGGTGGCGCCGAGCACCGAAGGTGGAGCAGCAGCGGTGCGGTCATGAACAGCGGACTGACTCCGTCCCCATCTGCCGCTGTAGTCACGGCTGCCCCGCTGGGTCCCGTGGGGGTTCCCGGGGTGAAGCTGAAGTTCTGCCGCTACTATGCCAAGGACAAGACCTGCTTCTACGGGGACGAGTGCCAGTTCCTGCACGAGGAGCCGCTTGGGATCCATGGAAACAGCACTGTGCCCCTCAGCCTGCCTGGCGGAGGCCAAGCTGTCTACCCGCAGCCAGTCACTCCAGGGGGAGGCCCGGCAGGCAAGAAAGTGGATCTTGGTTCTGGACTGGATGCCCAACGATTGGCCAGTGAGTATAGAGCGGGACCAGTGCTGGGGGGCAAAAGTCTGCGACCTGGAGCTCTATCCTAGTCTCCTTGCTGGAGGTGCCTGCCCCTACACTAGTGACTGATGTTTTCCAGCTGTTCTATGAGGAAAACCCTCATACTCCAAAATTTGTGAGAGAGTTATATTCCAACAGTTGGAAAGTCATGTTTTCCATTTCTTCTACTGTTTTGGGCGTGGGCTACCTGAGGCCCTCCAGTTCACGAGGGCTACAGTTTTCATAACCAGTTGGTGGGGAATTACAGGAATTAGTCCTCAAAAACTGGAGAGCCTCCGGTTGCTCGCCACTGTTCTAGTCAGTACAATTCCTCAGACAGGCCTCTCATGCCTCCAGGAAAGTGTCTAGAAAACAATATACACTGTTACATATGGAGCACCGCCTCCTCCTTAAACTTCATAGGGTCCCACAACCAACCCAACATATAACAATAATAGGGATAACACAAATGGATTGTAGTGGATACAACATATTGGCTATGTTAATTCAGTTCTATGTTAATGATACTTTGTTATAGTACTAGCTTGTGGGATTGGCCTCTAATATTGTTAGTTAATTTTTATTTAAGTGGTACTCTCATAAGTAGGGGGATTTTCTATGGAAGTATTCAGCTGCCCTGCTTGTATCCTCATTATTAAGTTGCTGTCTCCAGTTAAACTAACTGTCCATCCATACATTACTGTTTTTTAACTGGTTCATTTAATGGCAAGCTAATTTAGCTGGGGGAAAAGACACAAGGAATCATTTAGATTTGTTGCACTTCTTGCTTTTATGCATTGCTCTTAAACTATATTCCATTATCTATACTTCAATGCATTGGTGGCCAAGTGGAGACCCTCTAGCTGTTCAGGACTACAGTTCCCATCATCCATGGCTAGCACTGGCAAGCCAGATAAGATGGGAGCTCATAATACTCAACAAATTGGAGGTCATCAGCTTGTCCAGCCTGATGTTTTACCTGTATCTTCTCTAGATTTACACCAGATTACAATAATCTGGTTTTGCATTGTCACTTTTTGTTCATATTTGCATAATGCTGCAGGATCTCTAATAATCTGTTATTGCATAAGGCATACATCCAAATATTCATAAATCATTTGTTTTTGCATATTAAATATTGCTATTAACCCTCTTGTATGCTAGAGGCTTATCCAGTGCACTGTATATTTGTGGATGCATTTGTAGCCTCCCAGAGGTTGAGGGTTAGGTCACACTGGTGATTATGGTTCAGAAATGCAAGGTTGCCATTGAAAATGCAGAAAAGTGAACCACATGAACTGCCGCATAGAAAACAATGATAGAGTAAAAGTGAGTCCTTTTTGGCTAACTGGGTAGCTTTAAATTTCATGCTTTCAAGACCATTTAGGTCTCTTTTTCAAGTATATGTAGAATGAACTCTGAATACAAAATACACGACAGGTTATACATTCATGAAAATTCATTAACGTTTAAATTCTAATGGAGGTGAACCTCTTGTCGCCATAGTCTGCGTAAATTATTCTTTATATTCTAGCAGAGGCATCTTTGCATTTGGCGAAGTGGTACAAGATTTATTTCCGTAACTGATTTGTGAATACACACTAAATTTACTGTAGCGAGAAAGTCTGTGACTAACCAGAGATGGCTAAGTATATGGACAGGGCCGGATTTACAATAAGGCAGAATAGGCATCTTCCTACAGGCACATCCCCACAGAGGGGCGCCTGTCATTGTGATCGCTTTTTGTTCACTAATTTAATTTTTTAAAATTAGCCAGCCTTTTCCTTTGATCCATCATGTCTGGGTAGACTACGGGGGGTATGCTACATTGCTCCAGCCAGATGTGACATGACACAGAACGAACTTGAAGAGAGACCAGAGCTGGAGTCAGTGTCATGGAGGCTGCACATTACTCCGAACCTCACTTCACCACTTGCGGCCTGGAACAGTACTGCCGCGCCTCCTTCCAGACGCTCAGTGCAGCCTGCAGGGAGCTGCAGCCCACAGACGAACGTCATCAACACAGCCTGAGTCTGCCTCACACAGAGCAGAGGAGCGAGCTGCGTGGACGCACGGTTTATTTAACCTCTGGCCCTCCTTGAGGTAAGCTGGCTGCTTGCACCTCTGCCGGGTATGATGAGGGTATCCATGAGTTAAGTAAACCATGAGGGTATCCAAATGGTCACACACACTTTATCGTGCGACCAAATGACTGAGCCACTTAAAATGTCGTCTGAATTTTACATTGGAAATGTAATGGGATCAGAGTTAGAGGAGGCGATTTATTTCAACACATGACCATTTATTTAGATGAGTATACCTTATCATATCTTTAAACTTTTGTCTGATTCAAATATTCTATATTTGTTGCACTTAGTTGGTTTCTGCACCTTTTTTTTTTTTGGGGAGGAGAGGGGTCGCTTAAGATTTCTGTGCCTACAGGCTCCTGAGATGTAAATTCGGCCCTGTATATGGAATTAATTTGTTAACCCTCTAAGTGACAGAGGGTTCGCAGCACATCACTGCACCTAACAAGTTACCACCTTTTACCTGTATAGAGAACAGTGACTTGTAATCTGTGAAACCTGTTGCTGGAATAAAGTCGACAGATGACCTAGACCTAAAGGGAAAGTATGCTTGGTTTAGGCATAGGTGACTCTGTTTGTTTACAGAAAATTTGACTAGTTAGGTCTCTGTCAAAAGCGGTTATATCTATAAATCTGTTTTGCATTTAATCTCAGTTGTACCCTGCTTTAGAGTCTTTGTGCTAGTAGATGCCTGCTACTAAGTCTACTATACTGGGTCTTGTTTTGTCAGTAAAAAAAAAAAAAAAAATGGCAATTGTATTGCACAAACTATTTTAATATTTTATTTTTGTAAATATGTCACAAAAGTGTCTAGTTGCAGTGTTGGAATCAAGGTTTTTACTGGTTTCTCACGTGGCCATGTACATCTAAATGTCTAGTCTCATTCACAGGGCTAGACATTTCCACTAGTTAAAATTAAAGCTGTTCAGACTGTTTAACAATGGGTGAACAAGTAACACTTTTATCCTACTATGTAGTAACTTTTCTGTGACTGAATATTATTGATGCTTTTTCCAGCCTAGATCATACAGATTAATAAGACTACAGGTTACATTTTCTGACACACTAAGGCCAAGTGGCACTTCATAAATTAGCCACATCCAGACACTGGTCAGAACTACTAATTACTTCCTCAAGGAATAGTGGGTTTTCAACAGTTTGCAATGAGTTCTACCCCTCTCTTCTTTAAGGGGCTGAAGAGGAATTATTCCCCTTCCTCCAACATACAGTGGATATAAAATGTCTACACACTCCTATTAAAATGCCAGGTTCTTGTGATGTTAAAGAATGAGACAAAGATAAATCATGTCAGAACTTTTTCCACCTTTAATGTAACCTATAACGTGACCAATTCAATTGCAAAACAAACTGAAATCGTTGAGGGGGAAAAATAAAAAGCTCACAATAACTTGGTTGCATAGGTGTGCACACCCTTAAACTAATACTTTGTTGAAGCACCTTTTGATTTTATTACAGCAATCAGTCTTTTTAGGTAGGAGTTTTAGCATGGCACATCTTGACGTAGCAATATTTGCCCACTCTTCTTTGCAAAAGCGCTCCAAATCTGTCAGATTGCAAGGACATCTCTTGTGCACAGCCCTCTTCAGATCACCCCAGAGATGTTCAATTGGATTCAGGTCTGGGCTCTGGCTGGGTTATTCAAAAACGTTAATCATCTTCTGGTGAACCCATGCTTTTGTGGATTTGGATGTGTGCCTTAGGTCGTTGTCTTGCTGAAAGGTGAACTTCCTCTTCATCTTCAGCTTTCTAATGGATGCCTGAAGGTTTTGTGCCAAATTGCCTGGTATTTGGAACTGTTCATAATTCCCTCCACCCCGGTTCCAGCTGAGGACAAACAGCCCCAAAGCATGATGCTGCCACCACCATGCTTCACTGTGGGTATGGTGTACTTTGGCCAAAAAACAACACTGCACATCACCCAAACATACTGTGACGGAATGGTTGTCACCCAGAGAATGAAATATGTCTGTTTTCAGTGATCGCCATTGCCTTAACATGTGTTCCCATTCTTGAAACATTAATGTCCCCTGTATGTGCATTCATTAGAGAGTGTTAGCCACTTACCAGCATTGAATGGGTTGGTTAGTGTGTATGATGTAGAGGGATGGTGCCATCCAGTCTTAACTAAACCCAGAGATTGTGTTATGAGAGAGCCAGTGTTTGTCAGATAGAGGGGGGTAGGGCAAATCTGTGTGTGGAATGTGTGTATCTTCCCCCTCACATTAGGCTAAGCAGAAAGATCTGGTAGATGGGAACTGTGACATCACATCCTGTAGGGGGTGGATAGAAAAAAAAAAGCCTGAGGATGAGAGAGAGGAGTGAGAGAGAGAGTTGCAAAATGTAGGAACAGGAGGTAGGCCTCTCCATAATGGTGGGAGGCCTAGGGTCCATGGGCATTATAAAAGAGTACTGCAGAAACTGGGACTGGTGAGTTCCCTCACCGGAAGAGTTAGAGTGAGCGGGCACTGTAGAGCCAGGTCCCCTTTTCAGTTGTGGGCTGTAAGTCAAGGAGGCTTTAGACACAGAGAGAGTACCCTGATCTTCCCACCACAGGGATCTTAGGATGTCTTCCCCAACTTCTCTGCCAGGACTAAAAGATACAAGGAACCTTCATGTAATCCAGCAGCATGTGTAGTGGGCAGGGTGCCCACTCTTGCCTCTAGTGGGACTATGTGTATGCTCCAGCATTAAGCTAAAATGGACTTGAGTATTATTTGTAACCCCTGGCAAGTTGTGCAACCAAGAAGAGAACAGCAGAAGTGTTTAGTTTTTATGTTTTACCCGTTTGTTTGCCTGTAATTGTTGTCCTATGTTTGTGTGCCGTGACCCCTCTATAAATGCAATTTATTATCTTTTTGCCTGACTGGATAAATCGCTTAACCCTCAGTCTACCAATCAGTAACACCTGTACCCCCGTCACACATACCTTTTGGAATTACAGCCAAAAAGTTCAACCTTGGTTTCATCAGACCATAATGCATTTTCCCCACATGCTTTTGGGGGACTTGATGTTTGTTATTGCAAACTTCAACCAGGCTTGGATGTTTTTCTTTGTAAGAAAAGGCTTCCGTCTTGCCACCCTACCCCATAACCCATTCACATGAAGAATGTAGCACACAGCCAGTACTTGCTAGAAATTCCTGCAGTTCCTTTAATGTTGCTGTAGGCCTCTTGGAAGCCTTCCTGAACAGTTTTCTTATAGTCTTCTCATCAATTTTGGAGGGACGTATTTTCTCCACTTGATGAGGACTGTCTTCACTTTGTTCCATGGTATATCTAATGCTTTGGAAATTCTTTTGTACCCTTCTCCTGACTGATATCTTTCAACAGTGAGATCCCGCTGATGCTTTGGAAGCTCTCTGGTGACCATGGCTTTTGCTCTGAGATGCATCTAAGCAAATGTCAGGAAAAACCTACTAGAACGGCTGAACTTTATTTGCGATTAATCGGAGTCAATTTAAATGATGGCAGGTGTGTAATGACTTCTATTTGACATGAGATTAATTGTGATTGGTTAATTACGAACACAGCCACATCCCGAGTTATAAGAGGGTGTGCACACCTTTTGCAACCAGGTTATTGTGAGCTTTTTTATTTTTCCCCCTCAACGATTTGTTTGTTTTGCAATTGAATTGTTCACGTTATAGGTCACATTAAAGGTGGAAAAAGTTCTGACATGATTTACCTTTGTCTCATTCTTTAACATCACAAGAACCTGGCATTTTAACAGTTGGTCCCATAGTCCCTTTAGGTTACTTCTTAACCCATACTATCATTAGCTTGAGCCCAGGTTTCATCCCCTCTTCTATCACTGGAGATGTCGGTTACCTTATCTGCCCATTCAATATTCATCCTGTTGAATTCTTTCATTAGTATTACCTCTGGTCTATTTACCCTTGGGCTGAATAGGTTGATAAAATGGGTAATAGGGTGCCCCCATAACTGGGTGAAATGAGTTAGTGTTTAAGTTGTATAAATTACCATAGTCCTGGTTTACCTTGTGGCTGACTAAAGGTTTGTAATAGAACACTTAAAAATTAAAAGGGATTGTATACCTGATCACTTCTACAGACACTGTCTAGTATTTATTTCTTTAGGTGTAGAAGCCCTAACATTTCTCTCTACATTTTCCTTGAAGGTCACCAGTTAAAGAAAAAAAACATTAATATTCAGGAGGAGTTACTGGTCTGTCCAGTGTGAAACCTAGAATGTGGCTTTTTTTTGTAGCCAGTTTACAGGATTTTTTTTTTTTTTTTTCTTTAGTGTATTAGTGGGATTTTCCAGCCGTGGTCATGGCTATCATGGTTCTTAAGATGCAAAATTGACCGCAAAGCTCTACACTTAGGAACTTCCAGGACAGAGAGCTTTTTAGTACGATGTGGAAAAAAATACTCCCTTGAGTAGGGCCTCACACATTTTGGTTTGATTCTAGGTGCCAGACCAAAAATTTAGAAGCTAGACTCACTACATCAGAGGAGAACCTTCCATCGGGACTAGTAGAGCAAGGCAGAAGCAGACAACGCGTGTGTGTTTTGTGGGTTTTTTTTTTTTTTGTTTGCTGACAGTGGAACAAGGCTGGACCGTCAGAGTAAAATTGAGCTGCTGGGAGTTATCAGGATGGGGGGGAAGGGCAGGCCTTTGCTTCTGAGGACCCCCAACAAGGTCTGATGGTGGTTTTTAGTTAAAATTGAACAAAAATATGACTAGTGAATTTAAAACCCTAAGCCTCAGGAAGCAATTCCTAGCAGCTATTGTGACGTGGCCCCTGGGGTTTGTCAAGCCCTGCTGTAGGGTATATTTTGCATATGAGGTGACAAATAGAGCAACTGTGGAACAAACTAGTTGGAATTTTTATTTGTCTACTGTTGTATATATGACTTGTCCTTGAATAGCTTTCATTTTTGCGAGGCTGTTGGAAATAATTCCCTTTGGGTAGCACTGGCTTTAACTGAATATGGCCCAGATGTAATCCATGAAAACACAACTTGCGCTATATATATATATATATATATATAGATATTTTAAAAAATTCAAAGTAAGCAATAAAAGTTTTGCTTACTCTGGTTTTATGCTAAAGACCAATTCAACCTTTATGTAAAATCTCCATTTTTAGTGCTTGGCAAATTTGAAATTGTGTAGTCATTTTAATTATCATTTATTATCATTAATTATCACTTCTCCAAGTCCTATGTTATTCTATGGAGCCAATGCAGTATGATTCCTTCACCTTTTGGAGATGGTGCATAGGCTGTATAGAATAAGAAAGGAGCTGGAGAAGTCCTCTCCACTTTATCACACCTTTAGTTCATAACATCCCATATATGTATATATATGCTCAGAAGCCTATCTCTACATGACTCATAAGGGTCCTGGTCCATCTTTGCCTGGTAGGGGTTGCCTCCATTTGTTTAGAGATGCATGGTAGACTTCAGTGATTGATCAGTGGGTTTTGTGGGTTATTTCAGAAGGGTACTGCTGCACAGATTCCAAATCCCTTCCTCCTCACAGTTTTTCTTCCCAGGGGTCCTCTGAATCCAGTTCAGGGGCAGCTGTCAGTAGAAGCAGCATTCTCCCTGCTAGAAAAGCAGATGTTGATTCCAGTTCCAGCTCAGGGACGTGTCACCTGGCTTCTACTTCAGTCTTTTCCAAAAAGGATGGTGGTCGCTGCCCCATTCTAAACTCGAAGTGCCTCAACCACTTTGTTTTAGTCACGCTTTAAAATGAAGTGGACATTCCATAGTTTTCAATAATTTGATTTCCTTTTAAGAATCAAAATTTTTAAAGACTCCCCAGCTTGTTTCTATTTTCTGGAATCATTTGTGCACTCCAGTCTGTGGGTAGAAAGGCAAGTGACCACTCAATCAATGCAGTGGGATATTTACATTCAGGAAATATATGCTTTTAGGATGTTTATGGGGTAGTTATGTGTAATACATTTTGGTTATCTCCATGAAAATGTCAGTAGAAATTCGTGTGTGTGATTACCAATTTGGGGTCTGTTACAATTAGGGGTCTGGAATTTCAGAATAAAGATAAAGACAAACACTGAAGTGAAGGGAAAACTATAAACTACAGTTTATTAAAAATTACAGTTTCCATCCGTATGAGAGACATACGAGAACATAAAGATTTCACCACAGAGTTTCATCAGTATTGGAGAAATACGTCCCTGCAGTATAAAAAGAAGAGAAAAGAAAAGTCACTTAGCTGACGGAGTTATCATCAGTATGGGAGAGCCTGCCACACGACTCCTCAGCAAAATACACAGGTTAATAAATCAGGTTTGAGATGAGGTACACGCTCTTCCCAAACTTGAGACCCAGGTACACACTCCCTAAGTCTCCAGTAGCTCTGAGCTCTGTTGTGTTGAGAAAAGGGTGAAATACAGACTAGACCCTTGGATGTCTAACACTGCGCATGCGTATGTGCTTGGTTACAGAAGGCTGAATATTGGAGACATCACTACCTGTCTCTCATAAACACTACGTAAGCTAGCATCGCCCACCCCTCTGCTGTTGCCAGCCAAAACTGCAAAGAATTAACACCCAACTAGCCATGAGGAGATCACAAAAAAAAAACCCATCCCTTACAGGGTCCCAGGGAAGAACACACATTTTACATTTGTAATGTTGGGTTTCCATATGTGATGAACCTGGGGGCAATTCAATTCTTTTTGAAATAGCTACAATATGGAGAATAGTAATAATAAAGTATTACTATCCCTTTAATAACTGATTAAGTGGCTCTTAATTTGTTTAACTTAATGACTTAATTAGGTTTTCACTGTTTGTCCAATATGGAACATAGGAACCATGGGGTAGAGTCTCCTCCAGACTTCCTCCTCCCTTGCACTTTACCTCTTCCTGCTAAGCTCCATTTCAAGTGACATTGTGATCAGGAGAGGAAGCATTGGCACAGCTCTCTTAATTAGCTGCCATTTTTATTTCTTAGTTTTGGGGCTGTATAATCCCCCTTTAGTCTCCTATTCCTGGCTTCCTGATTTCATGGATTTTCCAGCACTAAAACCTGTGTAGGTTGCCTTGCCTTTACATCATAATCTTTTCTTAGAAGCTCTGTATTTTTTTTTTTTGGGAGCATGAACGCTGAAACTGTAAGTTAACCCTTTCAGTGTCAGAGAGGTGTGCATTGCTCTGCAATGCACTGCATACCCATCTGGTGGTCAAAGGGTTAACCATTTGAGTACTTTGATCCCGTGTGCATCTCCCTGTTATCTGGCATCCACTGTTCTTGGCTTGTACTCTTTTATTATTATTATTATTATTATTATTATTCTGTAGTCTGTTTTTGTTTTCTGGGTGCTTTGGAATGTACTTTTGCTGGGCTATTAACCCCTGCATGACTGTGCCCTTAAAGGAGAGCTATCACCCCAAGTAAAGTCGTTGACCCCCTCCCCCCAATAATTAGTCATATAGTGATAAGCTTACATCCAGTATAAGTACTGTGTTGTTCAGAAATCCTACTTCTTCTGAGTCTGATGACCAGGCTTCTTGCTTTAGAGGCATCTGCACCATCAATCCCTTCTGTTACTTAAGGTACCATGCAACGCCTCCTAGAGGAGACCGGGACAGACAGTGCAAACATCTCTAAGCCAAGATGTCTGCGCTAATGCCTGGCCATCAATCTCAGCAGAAGTAGGATTTCTGAATAATGAGGCAATTATGGTGAATGACAATATATTATTTATAATAAGATTTGTAAGCTGATCTCTATATGACTAATTATTGGGGAAAACTTTATTTGGGGTGATCAGTTTTAAAGCAGGGGGCTTTTCTATTGATTCACTTTTCCCCTTTAAGACTTATGGATTTATGCACAGAGTTTCTATGGGACATATCTTGCCTTTGATTCACATAGGTGGTTGCGGATGGTTTCATAGCACATCTTATAAGAAGCACAATCTATAAAATGCCAGTGATCACCCCCCACCCCGTTACCCGGGGATGCTGTTTTTAAAAGCCTTTAGAGTTGTTGCCATTGTAAAGGGGAATCTACTACAATTTCCAGAAACCATATTGGGTAGAAAGAGAGCTGCACCAGTTTTTCTGGTTCAGCAATCCATTTTTGACTTAGTTACTTCTGAATGGAATCTTGAGGACCAAAGATGATCAGTCCCTAGAAGATTTAAAGGGGATGGATCTCCGTATAATTTTTATTTATTTATTTTTAACAATTGCTTTTGTTAATAAAGTAGTAATAGGAAAGGGTTTTTTTTTTTTTTTTATGTAAGTACTTTAAAAGATATTGTATCTTCTGTGCTGTGCGTTTCCACGTAGTGAGCACAGCTCTTCTCCTCCCACCTCCCTCACAAGTGCCCCAGGGAGCACGTTCACACTTCCCTTCTGTTGCAATCTCAGTATAATGCTAACTGGAGCTTGATACAATGATAGAAGCCATTCACAGCACACCGAAGGGAAGTGTGAACGTGCTCCCTGGGGCAGCTGGGAGGGAGGAGGGAGGAGAATTAGGCAGTCAAGAAGAGCTATTACTACTTTATTAACAAAAGCTATGGTAAAAAGATTTTAGAAGGTGATACATCCCCTTTAAAGGTGTTTCCGTTCAATCAAGAGGATGTAAAGAAATGGTCCACACCACATAAAGTCGATGCCCCCAATACACACTTAGCCAAGTAAACCCGCCTGTCATTGTAGGATGGCACATCTCTTCATGACTCCATGGAACGTAAATTGGATGCTGCACTAAAGAAGCAGTTCTCGGTCACTGGAGAAAATATGGAAGCAGCTCTAGCCATGGCATGCGTATCCTGAGTTATGGCAATTTTGCTCATGGAACTTGACCTCGTGTTATGTGCATATGGCTAATGGAACTTAAGGATAAAATAGAATAATCTGTCTCGGGATCAAAATTCTTGTAGGAAGTATCTATTGTTAAAGAGGCGACCAACTATTCATGTGATGTTTCTCAAAATATAATCCGTCTATTGGCAAGATCTTCAGCCCTATCTCTTCTTGAAGATACTTCTGGCTAAAACCCTGGCGTGCCGAGAGCAAGCTGATTTCCCTATCTTTTTTTCAGGATCCTTTCGTTTTGGAGAGCACCTTGAAGGAATAATTTAAAAAAAGCCTCTGGAGGTAAAAGTTCCTTCCTTCCCCATGAAAGGAAACACAGACTCTCTGCTTCCTTCTAATCCGCTACATATAGGAACCAGTCCTTTCAAGACATCAGAAGACATGATTCGGGTCATCAAAATGAATACAGAGGAAGATTCTCTCGGGGAGGGGGGCCTTCGGAAGCAAATACACCAAAAAGCCCAATTTAAGAAGGAATGTCATTGAGGACCAGCGGGCCCCGATTCAGATCCCAGTTGTGGGCAGTCTGGGATTATTCCTTCTGATCTGGAAGGCTCAGGTAAACCCAAACACCTGGGTCTTCCAGATCCTAGAACTGGTGTACCGGCTAGAATTTTTCTGCCTCCCAACCTCGATGATTCTTCAGATTCAGGGTTCCAGCTAACCATCTTGGGAGGGAGGGCATGTGGTTCAGGGATTTATTCAACCTAAATTCTTGTCCAGAATCCTTCAGTACAATCCTGGATCCGAAGTCAAGTCGGTGCTTTCAGCAAACATGTACATTTCAAGATGGAATCAGTAATCCAGTCTCTCTCTCTCCCATAATGTTCCTAACATCCATTGACAAGGAATGCCTATGGTCACATTCCAGGAGGTCCAGCACACAGGAAATGTCTGAGATTCGCAATTCAGGAACATCATCATTTCCTCTGTGTCCAATCCACGGCATTGACAGTGGGTGTTGGCTCCGCCTTCCAGCTGGTAGGACCAAATCAAATCTTTTTAAATACTGCTTACTTCCTCCCTTCGATAGTTATTTGGTCCTACCAAGCTGGAGGACGGAGGAATATTCCTCTCCTCCAAAAAAGCTCCTTTATTGTTTTAAAAATTGTAGATGCGACTTGCCTGACCGCGGTTGCATGGATAACATTTGGATACAGGGTTCAGCCTCCCGGTATGCTGTGAGTCTGCCACCCCTTCCGCTCACTCAGTCTGGCCAGGAGCTTGAAGCGCAGAGCCAGCTGCTCCGTGTATGTCACACTTCCGAAGCACGCGCTCTGCAGTAACCCAACAGGAAGTGGCACAGGAAACTCGTCATGAGTTCCACACATGGAACGCAGGAAGCGTCTATACAGCATGGACATCTATAAACGGAGCAGAGAATCGGAGCCATGAGGTCTGAGTGAGTAAAAAACTTTTTATATATATCTATATATATATATATCTATATATATCATATATATATATATATATATATCTATATATATATATATATATATATATATATATATATATATATATATATATATATATAAAGTTACATTACTATTAGCCTGCATTTAGTCTAAAATGTCTAAAGAACAAAAAATAGACAAAGCCAAAACAGAAGCTCCAAAAGAAAATTTGAAAGCATGTTTAGGATGTGAACATCAGCTCCCTGTGGAGGACCCCTCAAAGTTGTGCCAGGATTGTCTTAAAAGAGCTGCGACAAGCGATGTTCCAGCACAATTCCAGGATTTTATGACATGGATGAGAAGCTCCATGCAAGAGACCTTCTCATCCATGCAGGAATCTGCCAGGAAGCGTCCACGACAGTTTGATCCTGACGAAGGTCCCTCCAGAGTTCCTGAAGAAGAAGAAGAAGAAAGCTTTCTAGATATTCAATCAGGGGCTTCATCTGCTGAAGAGGGCGAACTCACGGAGGACACTGGTAGTTTTTCACTTGATAAAATGGATAACCTAGTAAAATCTATGAGAAAATCACTAGGGCTAGCGGAAGTGCAAAAGGAACTAACAGTCATTGATACAGCCTTTGTGGGATATAAAAAAGCCTGTCCACAGATTCCAGTGCATTCATCCATTCAAGATATTATCTCAAATGAATGGAAACATTGTGATAAACGCAACTCTTTGTCCCGCAGATTTCAGCGCATGTACCCTTTTGCAGATGAAGATACTCAAAACTGGCACACGCCTCCTAAGGTAGATGCGGCAATAGCCCAGACCTCCAGAAGAACAACTATCTTATTGGAAGATGCAACTACCTTACGTGATGCAATGGACAAGAGAGCTGACGCAGCATTGAAGAAACAATTCTACATGCTAGGACAGAATCTCAAGACTGCAACTGCAATGGCTTCAGTGTTCCGTACAATGCGAATTTGGCTTGCCGAAATAGAGGAAAAGATTGAAATCCTCAGTGTCCAGAAGCCGGATTATAAAAGATTTTGGTCTACTCAAGGATGCAGTGAATTATTCCTGCGACGCATCCCTTGATAACATTAGACTACTAGCAAAAGCCTCTGCCTTGTCTGTTACATCACGTCGGGCTTTATGGATTAAGTCATGGAATGCAGACCCATCATCAAAAAATCGGTTGGTTTCATTACCATTCACTGGTTCCAAGTTATTTGGGGACCAACTTGAAGAAATAATCAAAAGATCATCAGGGGGAAAAAGTCCTTTTCTCCCTCAAGGTAAAAAGCCAAGGAGTCCAACCTCTACAAGACCTGGACAGTATGGTAGACAGTCCTTTCGTGAAGCCAGAAAATATCGCCCGGGAAAAAACTTGGATCAAAAGCGAAGAGGCGCAGGCCAAGGACAAAAAACTGGGGATCGCAGAGATTTCCAGAGAAAAGGTCAGTTCTGAAGAGAGTGCTACCCCTTCCCCAGTAGGGGGCAGACTGGGGGACTTTCAGCAGGCCTGGGAAGAATTACATCAGGACACCTGGGTGCTGGATGTGATAAAAAGGGGTTATGCACTAGAATTTCAGAATGCCCCATTGAAATTCCGATTCATAAAAACTATACTCAGGAGGAAATCACAACTTCAACAGATGAAGCATGCTGTACACCAGTTAATTACCAACAGAGTGATAGAAGAAGTCCCGGTAAACCAGAGGTTCACAGGCTTCTACTCAACGCTCTTTCCTGTTTCAAAACCTTCAGGGGAATTACGTCTGATTCTAGATCTCAAAAAATTGAACAGATCCATGATCCACAGACACTTCAAGATGGAAACAGTTTCATCAACATTGAAGTTGATTCCTCCAAAGGCATATCTAACCAGACTGGATCTTCAGGATGCCTATCATCATATTCTTATAAGAGCAAGTCATCGCAAATTCCTGAGATTCTGTTTCCTGGGAAGGCATTTCCAATACAGAGTGCTCCCATTTGGTCTGGCCACAGCTCCTCGAGTATTCACCAAAGTGCTGGGCCTAGCCATGGCAGAAATCAGACAGACACATCAAGTAAGGGCAATCCCTTATCTAGATGACATCTTGATAATCGGTTCATCCAGGGATCAGGCCAGTTGCAGCACCCTGAAGTGCCAAGAATTTCTATCCAGCCTGGGTTGGATAATAAATCAAGAAAAAAGCTGTCTTGTACCTACCCAATCATTGACCTTTCTGGGGATACAATTCAATACCTTAACAGCCCTAGCCACTCTATCACAGGACAGACAATATCGCATCAGTCAGACTGTATCCAGATTCCTGCTCAAGGAAATTCAATCTCTAAAGAACTTTCAGAGACTCCTGGGACATCTGTCATCAGCATTTCAGATTCTTCCATGGGCAAAAGCCAATGCCAGATTAACTCAACAGAACTATCTCCTGTATTACAGAAGACATCCACACAATCTCAATCTAAAGTTTCCAGTCCACAGAACAACCAGAAAAGAACTAACATGGTGGACAAAATCACATCACCTATCAAAAGGAAGGTCCCTATTAGAACCAGAATGGGCCATTATTCACACAGATGCCAGCAATACAGGATGGGGAGGCATCTGGGATCAGAATTCAGTCCAAGGCACATGGACAAATCAAGAGTCTCTTCTCCATATAAATGCAAAGGAACTCCTAGCTGTGTGGAAAACATTAAAGCACTTCAGGGATCACCTGCAAAACAGAGCAGTTCTGGTACGTTCAGACAATGTGTCTGCTGTTCAATATCTCCTGAACCAAGGGGGTACCAGAAGCAAGTTATTAAACACTCTGGCCCTCAAGATTCTGCGCTGGGCGGAACAGAATCTAGCAAATCTGTCAGCATCCTTCCTCTCAGGACATCTGAATCAACAAGCAGACTTTCTCAGTCGACATGTCTTAGACCCTGGAGAATGGAGTCTAAAAGAAGAAATTTTCCAACAAGTAGTTCAGTCCCTAGGGGAACCCTTGATAGATCTGATGGCAACACGGGACAACAGGAAATGCAGCCTATATATATCCCGTTGGAAGGAACCTCAGGCCTGGGCCCAGGATGCATTAAGGATAACGTGGAACTTTCCCCTAGCCTATATATTTCCCCCTCTTCCTCTCATACCAGAAGTGATACGAAAGATCAGAAGAGACCAAGCAGAAGTGATTCTCATTGCTCCCGACTGGCCCAGAAGAACATGGTACACGGACTTACTCCATTTATCAGTAAAACCTCCAATTCTTCTACCAGTGGTAAGGAACCTTCTCACTCAAGGTCCCATACTTCATCCAAATCCAGGCTTCTTCAAGCTCAAGGCCTGGAGGCTGAGCGGCAGTCATTAAAGGAAAAAGGAACATCTGACGAAGTCATAGATACAATTCTACAAGGGAGAAAGAAGTCCACCACAAAAATCTATTACCGTGTATGGTCAATATTTTATAAATGGTGCTCTGCAGAAAAGTTAGATCGCACTTCTCTTTCCCCCTCAAGAATCCTGGATTTCTTGCAGAATGGTTTCAGAAAAGGGCTAAAACCTGCATCGCTACGTGTCCAACTATCAGCTATATCTGCAGTATTGGCCACGCCACTGGCAGAAAATTATCTTATCAAAAGATATATGGCCTCTATTACAAAAATAAAACCAACAATTCGTGAGATTATTCCACCATGGGATTTGAATATTGTTTTACAGCAACTAGCATCCCATCCATATTTTGAGCCTTTAGAATCTGTCTCTTTGAAACATTTTACTCTTAAGGTGGTTTTTCTTACAGCCATTACATCTGCCAAAAGAGTCAGTGAATTACAAGCTCTAGTATCAATTCCACCTTTCTTAGTTTTCCATCAGGATAAAGTTGTCTTAAAGCCTAAACTTTCATTTCGGTCAAAAGTGGTTTCCCAATTTCATATGAATCAAGAAATTGTCTTGCCATCCTTTTGTAAAGACCCTTCTCATCAAATTGAGAAAAGACTACATAACTTGGACCTTATCCGCTGCCTGCGGATTTATCTAGATAGAACACAGCTGTTCAGGAAAACGGACAGCCTGTTCGTTCACTTTTTTGGGAAATTCAAAGGAACTTCAGCTTCCAAGTCTTCCATCTCTAGGTTGATCCGGGACTGTATACACTTGGCATACGACTCAGCTAATATTCTTCCTCCAGATGGTATAAAGGCACATTCTACCAGAGCAATGGCTACATCATGGGCATATAAGGCAGCAGCAACTCCAGATGAAATTTGCCGTGCTGCTACTTGGACATCAGTCTCCACATTCATTAAACCTTACACAGGGTAATTATCATACATGCTTTATTGTGGGTGTTTTGATACTTTGACCGTTTTGTCTCTGTGAGAATGTCTACTCCACTAGACCTTGGGGATAAACCTTAAGACTAAGGATTCTGGGGTGTCTGTGCCCCTCATTGCTCCTCATGTCAATCAGGGTTACCTAGAGAATACTCTGGTCGTGTTTGCCCAGCATGCGCTGCTGCCCCTGAATCCCCTGCTGTGGCCTCCAGCCATGCACTTAGAGCCAATATGGATGCAAGAGTTTAAGGCTACTGCAAGAGACCTCCAGTCCACCTTACGCCTTCCATCCACCTTACGGGGGTCCTCACTTCGTTGCAGACCCCCGCCCCTATCAGATCTTCTCACCCTAAACCGCCGGGTGTACTTGATAAGTCTGGTTTCTCTGAGGAGGAATTATTGGTGGACTCTGAGGATGACTGTTCAGATGTTCCCTTGGTGCAGGAGGCATCTTCTGACCCCTCTGATGTTTTCCAGGAGCCCGTTAGGCCCCATGCCTGCTTTCCACCTAATCCCACCCTTGACCGCTTGTTGTCAGAGGAGTGGAAATTTCCATCTGTGTCTAAAAAGTTTGCTAAACTCTATCCATTTTCTGAAACTGCCCTTACTCAGTGGGTTCATCCCCCTAAAATGAGTGCCCCAGTTTCCAGGCTTTCTAAGTCAACTGCCTTGCCAGTGGCTGACGCCTCTGCTCTTAAAGACTGGACTGACCAGAAGCTTGAGATCTCATCAGTGAGGCCACTGGAGGGAAAAGTTCTCCTCTGCCAGTGTTCCTAAAGAAAAAGGTACCTGTTAAAAGGAATCAGCTTTTTCGTTCCTTTCAGCCAGACTCGCGCCAAGCAACCCAGATGGTCCCTCAGGCTGAAGATGGTCTTTCTGGGCCTCCTCTTTCCATCTCAGAGGGGGATGGTGTTTCTGACAGACGAAGTGGCTCATCAGATAGCACTAAAGGTCCAAGCTATTCTGTCTCAGGATCCGGTTCCAGCCAAGAAGTTGTCATCCTTGGTGGGGAAGTTCATTTCCACCATAGAAGCAGCTCCGTTTGCCATGGCTCATACCAGGGAACTTCAGAGGCTTCTGATCCTGGCCTGCAAGGGCTGTCTAGATCTCCTGGAAAGATCCCTGTCTCTCCCTCTTCAAGTTTAGCAGAGTGTCTCTCTCGTGGTGGCTCAACCTGAACAATCTCCTGAAAGGCAGACCCTTCCTGGTGCCCTTCTGGACCACAGTGACGACGGATGCCAGCCTCTCCAGATGGGGGGCTGTGCTGGGGCACTTGAGTGTTCAGGGCAAGTGGTCTCAGGAGGAGTCTCTTCTTCCCATCAATGTCTTGGAGCTTCGGGCGATATTTCATACCCTACATCACTGGACACGACAACTGGAGGATTGCCCGGTAATGGTGCAGTCGTACAACGCCACAGTGGTAGCCTACATAAACAAGCATGGAGGCACAAGAAGTCTTGCAGCTTGTCTAGAGGTCAAGGCTATTTTGTCTTGGGCAGAGGAGCATGTCGCTGCCATTTCTGCAGTTCATATTCCTAGTATAGACAACGTTCTGGCAGACTTCCTCGGCCGACGCATAGTGGACAGCAGAGAGTAGGAGCTGCATCCAGAGGTGTTCCACCTCATCATCCAGCAGTGTGGTCTTCCATGCAGCAACCTGATGGCAACCAGACACAACAGGAAGGTTCCAACATTCTGCTCTCACTGGGCGGATCCCATGGCTCTGGCAGGGGATGCCTTGTCGATCTCGTGGCTATTTTCTCTGGCTTACATCTTCCCTCCTGTTCCCCTGTTGAACAGCGTTCTTCGGAAGCCAAGACTGGAGCGCTGCCCAGTCATTCTGATTGCTCCATACTGGCCTCGACACGCTTGGTTTCCAGAGCTTCTGGACCTCTCCGTGCCGGAACCTCTTTGACTTCTCCCCCCTATCCGGACCTCCTTCTACAGGGTTACCTGTGGAAGGAAGATGTTCATCGTCTGGCTTTGACGGCATGGAGAATGAATACTCAATTTTGAAGAAAGAATTTGCTTCTGGAATGGTGGCTACTATGCTTAGAGGAAACAGGCTTACGGGCACTAAGGCCTACCATCGTGTTTGTCAGCACACAGAGCCAGAAAGGTAGACCAAAGACTTGTCTCAGGAAAGAACTATAGGAAGGTCAAAATCCTTTCTCCAGGATGGTGTTGATAAGGGTCTCAGTCTGAGTTCTCTTAAGGTTCAGACTTCTGCGCTCTCGGTCTTCTTTCAGAGGCGTCTTGCTCTCATTCCTGATGTCAAGGTTTTCTTCCAGGGTGTTGCTCATACCCGTCCGGTGTTTATGTCCCCTGCTCCTCAGTGGGATCTTAATCTGGTTTTGGGGGTACTCCAGCATCCTCCATTTGAGTCCTTGGCTACCATTCCTCTACATAAGCCATCTTACACGTCCGCATTTCTCCTGGCGATTGTTTCTGTTCGCCGAGTTGCAGAGCTGTGCATGCCTTGTCTTGTAGACCACCCTTTTTGTTCTTTTACAAGGACAAGGCAGTGCTTTGCACCTCCCAAGAGTTTCTCCCGAAGGTTGTGTCTGAGTTCCACATCAATCCATAGATTGTTGTTCCTTCCTTCTGTCCTATCCCTACTTCTGACAAAGAGAGGGATCTTCATCTGTTGGATGTTGTGCATTGTCTCAGGTTCTATGTGCATCGCACTGAGTCCTTGAAACAGTCTGATACTTTGTTTGTCATTCCTGAGGATCCTAAGGCACGGAAGCCTGCTTCCAAGCTTACATCACTTCTTGGATCAAGTCCACAATTTGTAAGGCTCATTCTGCGAGCTCTATTGGGGCTTCATGGGCCTACAAGAACCAGGCCTCGTCTGATCTGTTGTGCAAGGCGGCCACTTGGTCAACTGTGCACACCTTTTGTAAACACTATTGTGTGGATATGCTGGCATAGGTTGATGCCAGTTTTGGGAGGAAGATCCTAGTGGCAGCCTTGCCTGTCTAGGATCTCTTTAGTCTCTCTCAGTAGTCTTTCACTTTTGACCCCTGTTGGCTGTAGTCCAGTTTGCTGTGCAAGAGTTCATGGGGTTTGTTTTACCCCGTTCAGTGTCCGTTGACACTTTGCGATTAGTGTTGAGCTATTCATGATCTGTAGGTTCATTGGTGCTCTGGTGACTTTGGGGGCCTGCACCTGGTCCTTGCCTTTCTTCCTGCCCTGGGGAACTTAATGTTTGGACATCCCAAAGTTACCAGTCACCTGTATTGCACGACAGAGAAAATAGGATTTTAGTCTTACCTGTTAAATCCTTTTCTCTTAGTCCATACAGGTTACTGGTCTCCCTCCCTGTCAGGGGACCATGCTTGGCTCTCCTGCGGCAGAACGTGGGGGTCCTTTCGGGTTCCTGCTCACAGGAGTCTTCCTTTACCTTCTTACTAGTTAGTCTGCAAATCTTACTGGTTGGGGATTGGCTAGCTGCAAGCTAAGGAGAGGCAGTAGGCTTCACCCAGCAGTCACTTCTCATAATTGTTCCTGCCTATTAAAGGGGCTGATCACCTACCCAAAGTTACCAGTAACCTGTATGGACTAAGAGAAAATGATTTAACAGGTAAGACTAAAATCCTATTACCTTCTGGATATCATATTATCGGCACTGCTGAAAAGCAGTGTCTGGTCAGGCGACCAGGATCTGCTTCTGACAGCTTTACAGCTCGTCAAGCAGAAAGGGGATGGAGCGGAGAACTTTATTTTCCTATATCTCTCAAACCATAACAGTTTGAGAGATACGAACAAGTGCAAGTACTCTTTTAATTGTATCTACCATATAGTTAATACTTTTTTTTTTTTTCCTGACACTACTATCCCTTTAAATGTAGTCCTTAAACTGGTCAAATCTTAACTCTTCAGGCCTATTGATACAATTCCTATCCAGTTTTTGTCCCTGAGAACAGTTTTTCTGATTGCTCATACCTAGCTGGAGGACAGAGAAATGCCTTGCAGTTGCACAGAAGAAAATAAAATATCGGTCAGTAAATTTTCCTGTTTCTGAGTTATCGCTAATATGCTTCTAGCCGGTTTCTTCCAAGTCCTATTGTAGGGGTTGGTCCCTCTGATATAAGTGGTGTGATGGCCTTAGCTTACTCTTAATGACTCTTCAGCTTCCGGTAGTTTTGTTTTTTCTTAAGGACATTGTTCAATAAGGGCCTTAGTCTTAAATCCGTCAAGATTCATATTTAGGCCCTTTCTGTTCCTTTCCAGCAGTACAGTCTTATTCTCTGATGTGAAAACTTTTGTCCAATGGGTGGCTCATGCCTTCCCTGTCTTTCTGGATCCTACCCCTCTTTGGGATATGAACTTGGTTTTATCAGTGCTCCAGAACCTCCCTTTGGACTTCTATCTTCAGTTTCTCTTGGTCTTTTGATTCCCAGGACAGGTGTTTTTTTTTCTGGCTATAGGGTCTGTTCGTCAGGTAACCAAACTTCAGGGTTTGTCTTGGAAGCCTCCCTTTCTAAATTGTGTGTGTTTTCCTCCTCTGGGGAAGGAGGGGATCCTTCCTTTCACCAAACTGGGAATTTTCCAGAAGCCTGGGTTTTTTTCTGCCCACGGTTGATTCTGACTTACATATCAACCAGGGAATTGTAGTTATTTCTGCCTTGCTCCCTCTAATAGACAGGAGCAGAACTTTGTGGTTGGGTGGATGGAGTACTTTGTTCATTTAACACAGCCTTTTTTTTTTTTTTTTTTTTTTTTTTTTTTTTTCTTCTCTCTTCCATTACTGATGGTCTGCATGTGGGCCAGGCTGAGTCTAAGGTTACTATTGCTTCCTGAGTTGCCAGGTGTATGTAATCAGGGAAAACCTGTACCCTGTTGTGTCATGGAGCGTTATACCACGAATCCAGGCGTATCTTGGGCCTACAAGAATAAGGTCATTGGTGAACAGCCGTGTAAAGCGACAATGTGGCTTTTCTCTAGACTCTTGTCAAATATGTGAATGTTCTGATTTTGGTTGAAGCCAGTTTTAACTAAAATGTCTGTGGTGCCTGTATAGATGTGCTTCTTGCTTTTCTTCTTTCTTTCTATATATCGGAACTCTGTTTGTGTCCTGTTTTACTGTTGTTTGGTCTGCTAGTTTTGGTTCGTGTTTGTACCAGTTTGACATTCGACCACACACAAGAGGATTTTAGTGTATTTAACATTAAATATTTTTCTTGTAGTCCATATGGAACATAGTGCTCCATCCCAGAGGAAAAAAAAAAAACAGAGTTGAGTCCCCAGGCAGGGAGGTCGTCTCTGTTATTCTTTTCCCTTTTCTTCTTTCACCTTCTGTTTTGATTTTTCTTGTCTTTGCTATATGTTAAGCTTAGAAGGTGGGGAATAAGTAGAAGAAAGGTGGGAATTTCTAGATTTTTTTTGAAGTGCCCTGCCCTGCTGGATGAAGAGACTTTTATCCCATTATTTCTTAGTGGCGCATGGAATAAGAGAAAAGGATTTAACAGTAAGTAAACTAAAATTGACTTGACTGTAGCAGTGATGTTATTTTGTTCAAGCCCCCTGTGTTCCTTGCATTTGCTGACCTGGTTATTCATGGTGAATGGTGGATAGGGAGTGTCAGATACCTAGGTCATAGGTTAGCAAAACCAGAAAATGAGACAAAGTTTTTTGAATACATAAATAGCAACAATTCTAAGTGGGAGGGCTTTGGACCTTTCAAAAAAAATGAAATGGGTGAGTTGATCATTGAGGATAAGGAAAAAGATGTTCTGAACCCATTATTTTCATTGGTGTATACCAGAGAACAAGCCATTGTAGAAGAGCCTCAACAAGTAACCCTATAACTGGTAATGGTATGGATGTACTTGACACAAGAGGTCAAGAGAAGATTGGACAAAAATAACACTGGGAAAACATCTGGTTCTAATAATAATCATCAGTGTTAGTCAAACAACATGGCATTTTGAGGACTAGATCTTGCCAAACAAATCTCATCTCATTTGCAGAGGCATTTGTCCCAAAGAAAGCTGGAATATAAAATATGGAAATTTGTTCTAGGTGATCATCTTTGTAACTGAATAGTAAAGTGGCTGAATGATAGGGATCGGTTTTGTTAAAGTCACTAATACCCCTTCTGGAGTTGGGAAGAATTATATAGTTTATTTTCTGGGTTATACTGTGACAAAGGTTGAACTTGATGGACTTGTGTATATTTCCACCTAATTTACTATGTAACTCACACTGATACCTATGTGTGTTGGCCATTTATTAGATATATTATGATGGGCATCACAAACTCCAAATTGTCCATGTGAACAATCTGCATGATAGCATATACAGCTGTTCAGTATTCTATGCATGGACCGTTCCCACTCTTGTGAACAACATAACCTTACAGTTATGTTGTGTTTTTTGCATAGGCAGCATCATACACACATCATTGATGAGCCCATGTTGCCCTTGTAACTGAGACAGATTATGGTTCAATAGTGCTGTAGGCAAGGTAACAATTTGGGACCCACTTCTCTTGGTTTGATGCTTCTGACACAGAGTGCTGTTAGCAGGTACTGGAGTTGTGGCTCTAATGGAAGTGTAAACAACTGGGTGACCCCATGTCAGATGCATTTTTTGTTGAAAGAGACCAGAATGTTAGTAGCATCAACAGCAGGGCCACTGTCTGTTACTTGTCACTTGCAGCCAGTGCCCCTCATATTGCCATTGGCCCCAGCCCGGACGAGCCCTCGCTTCTCTAGACTGTAAGCTCTCACGAGCAGGGTCCTCTGATCCTTCTGTTCTCCACATTTGATTGTACTATTTAATACCTCTGTATGTCTACTCCCTACTGTAAAGCGCTGAAGAATTTGTTGGCGCTATATAAATAAAGATTAAAGATTAATAATAGCCTAGGTTGCCATAATGGATGGTCCGTCTCTGCGTTGGGTGGCAGGTGCCCTTCATGGAGCAACATGGTATCTTATCTCGTGCAGTGATGGCGAATGTTTTTGGGATATATATATATATATATATATATATATATATAATATAATTAATGTGTGTGTGAAAAGACAGCTATGTACAGTTGTGTGTTCTCTTTGTTATGAGACAGATGTAAACTGTGTTTTTCCTAAGACTAAAAACATATGAAACACACGTCTTTAGAATGGTCATTAATGATATGAAGCAAGACAAGTGATACCATAAAGCATACAATTAAAATGGTGCTATACTCCTGATACCACAGAGCTTACAACTGAAATGGAGTTACACTAGTAATACCTCATAGCTTACAGTTGAAATGGTACTACCGTATGATATCACATAGTTTAAAATTGAGATGGTGCTACACTAGTGGTATCACAGAGATTACAATTTTAATGGAGCTACAGACAATACCACAGAGCTTAAAATTGAAATGAAGGTACATCAATGATACCAAAGAGCCTAAAATAAAGCTAAACTAGTGTTACTACTGAATTGAAGCTACAATAGTGATGCCACAGGGCTTACGATTGTATGACTGCCAGTTATTCCTCTGCAATTGGACCTGTAGGTCTCTGCACACCTCACCTCCACTGGACACCGTGCCCTGGTGAGAGGCACCTACTGTTGCAGGAGAGGTAAACATTTGTCACTGGTAAGGGCAGTGTGAAGTGCAAATAGAAAGTGGGATCCACTACTGATGGCCAGGTATCTAGCATGCATGTACAACTGGTGGGCAACCTGAGGCTCTCCAGCTGTTCAGGACCACATCTCCCATCATCTGCAGCCAGTCCTTAGCTGGATGTAGAATAGACGATGGGAATTGTAGTCATGAACAGCTTTAGGCTGCCCATCGCTGAAAGATGGTGTATCTCAAATTTAAGCACTGTCATAATCTGCACTCTAGTCACATAAATACAATATGTATATACTGACATGCCAGCTAGTATTGTGCTTCTCTTCTTCCTGGCTCAGCTCGTTCATGAGCACTAGGTGCATAACGACTACTGAAAACTCAAGCTGTTGAGTCCTGAGTGGTGACACAGGGATTTCAATGTCACAGCACAATCTAAAGAGAGAAGTGTGTGGAGCTTTTCTCTCGCTGCCTCCTCTCTCCCCATCAGAGGCCCCCACATTCCAACCTGCTCTCTCCCTCACAGCCCTCCACATTGCTAAGCAGGCAAGAGGGAAAGAAAGAGAAGTATGCAAGAGGAGGGATAAAGAAGAAAGGGGGATAAAGAGAAGGATGCAAGGTTGGGATAAAGAGAAGGAGACAAGAATGGAAGAGAAGCAAGAAGAGGGATAAAAGATAAGGGGTCAAGAGGGAGAGAATTAATAATGGAATGAAGAGAAATATTTTTCACCCCCTTTTTTCCCTCCCTCGTCTTGCCTACTGTTTCTGAAATAAATTGTGTATATAATATAATGGTGTGTATGTATGTTATTTATATATATATATATATATATATATATATATATATATATATATATATATATATATATATATATATATATATATAAATAGGTAGGTAAAAGAGAAAAATGCTTACTAATGTCTTCTAAATTCAAATATTGGTGAAAAGGAATTATTTGGTGCTCATTTAAAAAAAAAAAAGCAGATCATTAATAAAAGCTGAGTCAATGAGTGAAGTTGTCTGGTCCTCATGGGATGTAATTGCATGCTGAGATCCATTGTGGTTTGAGACCCATGTCCGTATATGCTGTACAGAAATGGAAGAAAGAAGACCAGAGCATTGTGTTGGGTACAGAAATGGTGTATTTCCCCAATCCCTCTTGTGATCTACTTGCATGTATCTGAGTCTTCACCTGCCTCTCAGGCTAGTGACACTCACTGCATCCCTTCTAACTTTTGGCACACTTATAGGAGTCTTGATACATATATAAAAGAGGATTTTAGTCTTACCTGTTAAATCCTTTTCTCTTAGTCCATACAGGTTACTGGTAACTTTGGGTAGGCTATCCGGCCCTTTAAGTAGTCAGGAACAAGTCTAGAAATGACTGCTGGAGGTGGAGCCTACCTTCCCTTCTTGGCTGCAGCTAGCCAACCAGCTCCAGAAAGATTTGAGACGCTAACTATGACTAGATAGTGGAAGGAAAGAAGACTTCTGTGAGCTTGACCCCGAAGGATCCCCATGGTCTGCCACAGGAGAGCCAAGCATGGTCTCTTGACAGGGTAGGAGACCAGTAACCTGTATGGACTAAGAGAAAAGGATTTAACAGGTAATACTAAAATCCTCTTTTCTCTGTCGTCCAGTGCAGGTTACTGGTAACTTTGGGATGTCCAACCATTGAGTTTCCCAGAGGTGGGAAGTAAGGCAAGGACCAGACGCAAGGCCCCCAAAGTCACCAGTGCGTAAATGAACATCAGATCAGAGAGAGCCCAGCAACAATAAAGTATCAACGGACACTGAACAGGGGTAGCAACACCCCAAACTGTTACACAGCACACTGAACTAGAGCCAACGGGGCTCAAAAGATAAGGAAGTACCAAGAACCGAAGAAGATCCTAGACAGGCAAAACTGCCTGCAGGATTTTCCTCTCAAAGCTAGCATCAGCCGATGCCAACACATCAATTTGGTAGTGCTTCAAAAAGGTGTGCCCATATGACCAGGTGGCAGCCTTGCACAACTGATTAGCAGAGGTCTGATTCTTGTAAGCCCAAGAAGCCCCAATAGATCTAGTAGAATGAGCCGTGACCCTGAAAGGGACCGTCTTCTTCTTCAGCTCATAAGCCTTAAGAATAGTGTACTTGATCCAAGAAGCAATAGTCACTTTGGATGCAGGTCTTCCTGCCCTAGGACCCTCTGGAATGACGAACAGAGCATCAGACTTCCTGACAGATTCAGTGCGATGGACATAAAACTTGAGACAACGCACCACGTCTAACAAGTGGAGATCCCTCTCCTTGTCAGAGGTGGGGTCAGGGCAGAAAGTGGGCACCACAATGTGGAACTCCAAAACCACCTTGGGAAAGAACTCCTGAGAGGTGCGAAGCACTACCTTCTCCTTGTGAAAAGGCAAAAATGGTGGTCTATAGGACAGAGCATGCAACTCCCCGACACTGCAGACAGGCATGATCGCCAGGAGAGAGGCCATTTTCCACATCAGAAGGCGTAGAGGAATAGTAGCAAAGGACTCAGAGAGGATTGTGAAGGACACCCAGAACCAGTTTAATATCCCACTGAGGAGCAGGAGCCTTAAAGATAGGACGAGTATGAGCAACGCCATGGAAAAACACCTTGACATCAGGAAGGACAGCAATGCGCCTCTGAAAGAAAACTGAGAGAGCAGCAGTCTGAACCTTAAAGGAACTCGGAGGCCCTTATCCACACCATCCTGCAAGAAGGCCAAGACCGTGGGCAGATCAAATTCCTGAGACTAGTCCCTATTGGCACACCAAGATAAGGAAGGTCAACCAGACACGATGGTAGGCCTTTGAGGAAATTGGCTTGTGAGCACTAAGCATGGTAGCCACCACACTGGAAGAAAATCCTTTCTTCATGAATATTGAGGATTCAATTTCCAAGCTGTCAAAGCTAGACGATGAACATCATTTTTCCACAGGTAACCCTGAAGGAGAAGATCCAGATGAGAGTTGTAACGGCTCCGCCACTGACAGATCCAGAAGCTCCGGAAACCAAACTTGTCGAGGCCAGTACGTAACACCCTGTGCAACATAGGAAGGGGAGGGAAGATGTAAGCCAGAGGAAATCTCCAAGGAATGGACATGACATCCACCGCTAGAGCTAGAGGATCCCTCCAGCGAGAGCAGAACCTTGGAACCTTTGGATTGTGTTTTGTCTCCATCAGGTCGATGCTAGGAAGGCAACACTTTTGAACAATGAGGGAGAACACCTCTGGGTGCAGTTCCCACTCTCCGCTGTCCAGCATGTGTCGACTGAGGAAGTCTGCCATGACGTTGTCTACACCAGGAATGTGTACTGTGGATATGGCAGGAACGTGTTGTTCTCCCCAGGACAAAATAGCCTTGACCTCTAACCAAGTGGCTAGACTTCTTGTTCCGCCCTGCTTGTTGATGTAAGCCACAGCTGTGTCGTTGTCGGACTGAACCCGGGCTGGGCATTCTTCCAGCTGGGGCGTCCAGTGACAAAGGGCATGAAATATCACCCAAAGTTCCAATACATTGATGGGAAGGAGAGATTCCGCCAGGGACCACTGTCCCCGAGCACTCAAGTGACCCAGGACCGTTCCCCAGCTGGAGAGGCTGGCATCCATCGTCACCGTGGTCCAGAAGGATATCAGGAAGGACGTGCCCTTCAGGAGATTGGAGAGGTCGAGCCACCACGACAGTCAGTATCCCTCCCCCTCCTCATGTGGAACTGAGATCTTCAAAAGGTCCGGCTGACCCTTGCATACCTGGATCACAAACGGCTGGAGCTCCCTGGTGTGAGCCATGGCAAAGGGGACTGCTTCCATGGTGGAGATGAATTTTCCCACCAGAGTGGATAGCTTCTTGGCTGGAACTGGATCCTGAGCTAGAACAGGTGAAACCCTGTGTGCGATCTGGTGATCCACTTCCTACATGAGAAACACCATGCTCTGCTGAGTGTCGAACAGAAGGCCCAGGAAGACCAGACGCTGGGACGGGACAAGATCCGACTTGTCCGTGTTGATGATCCACCCGTGATGGGTAAGAGTGTGAATGCAGTCCTGAACCTGCTGACAAAGACGTTCCGCAGAGGGGGCTTTCAGAAGCAGGTTGTCCGTGTATGGAGTAACTCTGATGCCGTCCCGGTGGAGAACGGACACTAAGGCTCCCAGAACACGGTTGAAGACCTGAGGATCTGTAGTGAGACCAGAGGGAAGAGCTAAGAACTGAAAATGCCCTTGGTCACAGCAAATCTGAGATACTGCCGGCTCTCTGGATGAGAAAATGCGTGTCCTGAAGGTCCAGAGAAGCAAGCAATTCCCCGGAATCGTAGCAGCAATCACTGTCCTCAGGGTGATAATGAGACCGGATCACAAAGGAATTGAGATCCTTCAAGTCCAAAATTGGACAACAGCCGTCCTTCTTGGACACTACAACGAGGTTTGAGTAAAAACCCGTACCTCTGTCCTGAACTGGAACAGGTTCCTGAACATCCTTTTCCAGAAGAGCCTGGATAGCGCCGTTGAAGAGACATCTTTTTTCCACGCCCTGGGGTGTATGAGAGGAGCAAAAAGGAGGAAGAGAGGTGAAAGGGATACTGTACCCTTCCGCCACGGGTCCACCACTGAATCCTCTCAAATGCTGTGATAGTGACAGAAAAGACCACCCAGAGCTGAATGGGGACCCAGGTTTGGCTAGTCATGCCGAAGAAGTCTTGGAAGCCTTGGACTTCCATTGCTGTTTGGGCTTGGTGGAGGCACGTGGAGCTGAGGGAACTGCCTGGATCGCCAGACGTGTCTCAGTCTGAAAGGGACGAAAAAAACCTGTTACATTTCAGAGGAGGTTTCTTCCTAGGGACAAAGGGCAGACGAGTACTCTTAACCCCAGTGGCCTCACTAATCAGATCTTTAAGATCTGGCCCAAATAAGGATGTACCCTGAAAGGGCAAGGACAGCAAGGCTTTCTTAGAAGCAGTGTCAGCAGCCCAGATCTTGAGCCAAAGAGCTCATCTGGCAACCACAGACATGGTGGAAACCCTTGCAACCAGACGGATAGCATCAAATAAGGCAGCAGAAACATAGTGCTGGGCCTCAGATATGTTGGCAAGAAGCCGCAACATATCCGAAGAAGAATCACCCCGACGTAAGCTAGGGTGAGTTTGTTCAGTCCAGATCGCAATGGCCCGGTTATCCCATGCAGCATCGAATGCTGGGCGCATGGCAATACCAGTCCGTCATAGAGGACTAATCAGAAACTGGAAAGGCGGTAGACTTAGCCTTTAGACAGGAGCGTTCACCTTTAGGGGGATGAACCCATTGAGCAAGCTGCGCCTCAGAAAAGGGGTGAGGCTTAGCAAACTTCTTGGAAACAGAAGGTGTTTTGTCCGGAGATTTCCTCTCATCAGCTAATAGGTGGTCCAGAGTGGGGTTAGGTAGAAAACAAGTATGGGGCCTATTATAGGCTCCTGGAATACATCGGAGGGATCTGAGGAAACCTCCTGAACTGGGGGAATGTTTAGTGTGTTTAAGGCGGCCTTGATCAGCCCCTCAGCCAAGGTTTCTGGATCAACCTCAAAAGGATTCCCAAAAAATTGAGAGGAGCCCACAGCAGAACATTCCTCAACATCTGAATCCACCAGCAGTTCCTCTTCAGAGGAATCTGAAATGTCAGGTACTCCTTGCGGTTTGGGCAGGGAAGATCTGACTAAGGAAGGGGTCTGCCAGGAATGGAAGACCCCCTGTAACTGGGATGGAAAGTTGCAACGTAGACCTGAGGTCCCTGGTAGCAATCTTGAACTTTTGCACCCAAACGGGCTCTAAAGCATGGCTGGAGGTCCCTGGGATAGATTCAGGGACATCAGAACATGATGGGCATAAATGACCTGAGAATTCTATAGGCAACCCTATATGACATGAGGAACAATGCGCAATGGGGAATACAGAGACCCCAGCAACCCTAGTCTTGGGCCTGGCCCCAAGCTCCAACGGAGTAGACATTCTCAGTGTCAACAAGGTTCAGAATAATTAATCACCCAACTTAGTGTGTAAGATTAAAATTTCACCCCAGAAATCGTTAAAATACACTTATCTGGCAGACGAGGGTTAATCTGCAAAGGAGAGGAGGAGAGTCCAAGCCCTGCATAGGATACTCGTTCTGTAAAGCTCACAAGATGGCTGCCGTGGCTGGAGCCAATCAAACGAGCGTGCGAAGCAATCGCTCATGGGAAATGTAGTTTTCCCAGAAAAAGTACCCTAACAGTGCCCGAAGCCCCCTGAGCCCCCCAACACACTTGCAATGTTTGAACATTAAATGAGCCATCCCTGAAGTCGCTAGGTTGAGCGATATGCAGAGATATGTCCCAGACTGTACAGTCCCATAGAAGTGAATGAAGCAATGGCGTCTATGCGGTAAAGCATGCCTTAAAGGCGCGGAACTCGATTTTGTCAAAGTTATAACTGAGAATTTAAAAATACATGAAACATCACTAGAACATATAATCAGACCCAGAAAACACTGAACGCAGTAGGGAAGTGCCAATAACCACCCCAAAAGATGCCATCCAGCAGTTAAATGGTTAATTTACCACATAAAGTTGCTCCAAACACTGACAGACATAACAAAGACCTAGTGAGTGGAGGAGTGTGCAATAAGAACTCCCAGGAATAACCGCTGTGCGGAGGGGCTCTGCGGGACAAGTGGACCTGCAGCACTCAAAGGGTTGCTCACCTTTTCTGCAGATCTTCTGTCTTCAGATTACCATGTAGTAAGAAGTAACCTCAGTGGGTCACTCCTGGAAAAGCACTTGGAATCAAGATTTTCCGTATATGTGGCCTAAGTCAACTAGGAACTACATCTCTATCTAATTATCAGCACTCCTATACATGTGCCACAAGTGAGAAGGGACACAGAGTGTCACTAGCCTGGAGTGACTTGTAAGATCCAGTGCAAGTTGGTAATACCTAGAGACAGGTGAAGCCTGTGGTACATGTCAGTAGATTACAAGAGAGTGGGGAGAAATACATTATGTATCCAAAACTACTGTACTTAGAGGTATCTGCCCTATAAAAGGATTAACATCATAAAACTTTGCTCTTTAGTCACAAAGAACAAGTTGGAAATCCAAAATCTCATTTTGTGCTAGTGTTTTGAGTAAATTATGTCTACCACTAGATGGAGTTGGCTTGGAGCATCCAAACTTCTGATTGGTTTAGTAGTACTTCTTATTCAATGCATTTAACCACATAATGTGTATGGATAGGTGGGAACATAATTAGAATTTATGTATTCTTGAAGTAGGTTCTTGTTTATTACTATTTTTTTAACTTATTTTTTTTTTCCTCAACGAGTTAAAATTTACTTTTCATTCCCTTCAGTGCCAGAAGGGTACACAACGCATTGCTTTTGCAATGCATTTTTTACCCCAATGGTTAAAGAAATGTCTGCTTGCATTGTATTTACTGGCCAAGGGCTCGGGTCTTATATGTTCATTGCATATTTCAGTTCCTGGAATAGATGGAGGCGCATTACCGCCAGATACCAGTCTCACAGATTCCTACTTCAGCACCAGCTTTATTGGAATGAATGGATTTGGAAGTCCTGCTGAAACAAATTATCCAAGAATGCAGGTATAGTAAAATGTGATACTAGTGAATGTGAAGCTTTCATAATTTAACTGAAAAGTCACTGTTGTAACATTCATTAGAAACTCTCTGCTGTGATTTGCTATTGTTATAGCTAGAGCAATGCATCACTGCTTAGTATTTTGCTAATACGATACTAAAGACTGTGGTGTATCAAGAGGTGATGCTCTGCATGGCACTCGGAAAAGCTACACCCTGTGTTGTCTTTATAAGTGCAGTTGCCTGGTAATTCATATTAATGAAAGTTCATGTCCAGTGCTTTGAGGTGCATATGAGTATAACATCATGGCTCATTCAATGATCTTTTTGTCCTGCTCCTTAATAACTTTCCAACAACAATGGCAAATAGACTATTTTGGGCAATAGAATGAATACAGAGGTGACAGACCCCACATTCTAGTAAACACTCCCCCCCCCGCCTGCTCATCAGTTTCAGGGCTCTCCGAACAGTGTGCAGCCACGCGGGGAGCCCTGAATTCAATAACAGTCCTGGCACGTCATGGGTCCTTATGGCTCGCCGACTCATGACATGTCAGGACTGTCAAGGGTCCTTAAGGAGTTAATCCTCTAATATATGGAAAAAGATCAAAGAAGAGGAGGGAGGTGCTCAGGGTTAATACTGTTATAAGTTTTTCACCAAATAGTTATACCGAAAATTGCTCACAAATTTCATTTGTCACCTCTATTGATCCAGTGGCTATTTAGACAAGTGGGAGATATTTTACTGCCCTCAACGCAGATCAATGGACACCAGCTGCTCTCCGTATCACTACCTTCAAAAAGCAAAACACACCAAATGAGCAAGAAAGAAGTGTTTTTATAAAGATCACAGAATAATGTCATGAATTCCAAATTTTAGTACTCGCAATTTTCACCTCACCAGTTGAAGGACTACAACCTGTATTGTAGTGTCAGGGGTTAAAACCTGCCCCTATTCAGGCACTCAGGACTTCACAATGATCCTATGAAATGCTCAACGATCCACAATGTTAAAATTCAGTACTTAAAAAGTTTAATAAAGTAAAAACAACTAAAACAAATTCCCACGCGTTTCTGGACCGTGAAATTCCTTCCTTCAGGGTATCCAAATGTATAGTCTTGGAATTTAGCGCTGGAATTTGTTTTAATTGTTTTTACTTTATTAAACCGAATACTGAATTTTAACATTGTGGATTGCTGATTATTTCATTGGATCATTGTGAGGAGAAGTCTGGAGTGCCTGAACAGGGGCAGGTTTTAATCCCTGACACTACAATACCAGTTGTAATCTTTCAACCTGTGTGGCGAAAATTTGTGACTACTAAAATTTGGAATTCACAACATCATTCTGTGATCTTTATAAAAGCGTGTCTTTCTTGCTCGTTTGGTTTGTTTTGCTAATCCTCTAATATGATCTGTTAAATATGTTTTGCAATTGAACTATAATAAAAGATCTTCTAAATCCTAATAATTTTATCAAAAGTCCCTACAGCCTTTGTTTCTTGTTCAAGCAGCAATCCGAGGTATTGAGAAATATTTACTAATATCCCAGTCTCTGTCTTATTAAAGCAAAGCCAATCTATGTGTCATGACATGAAGGAAAATTGCAAAGAAGATCCAGTTATCCTAGGCTGCTAACTTGTATGAGTGTCTGGCTGTCTTTTGGAAAGTAAATATAGAAGGGATTCAGTGTATTTTGTAGCAAAAAAACCCCACAAGAGTGATATAAGGAGAAATTTTATTACAAATATGTCCTTGTCTTCAGTGTCCCTCCGCACTATTGAATGGGTTTACTCCCCACCCCCAGATTGTAGGACCAATCGAATAGAGATAGCACACTCCTCCTACGGGCTTCTCAGTTACCTCTTGGCCAAGCTAGGAGAAAACACAGATGATTAAACGGGTGTGTGTGCTGTGGAGGGACACAGCAATTAATGGGATATATCAGAGTAATATTAGAGGGGTGGGATAGGCATGTGAACAATACACATTACACCAATAAGTGCAGAATACATGAAGGAACCCATTCATGTAACAGATTGAAAGGAACAGTGAAGTACATGCTAAACTGCAATCTTAAACTGAAACTATTACCAGCAAGACCTTCCTCACAAATCTTGCTGCTGCCGAAGCTTACACATCTACTTCGTAATGCTTGATAAATGTTGACAAAGATGACCAGGTAGCTGCCTTGCATATCTCCTCCGGTGATGGCTGCAGCTTTTCATGCCCAAGATGTGGACACTGCCCTTATAGAGCATGCTTTTACACTTGAGGGTGGTTGAAGATAAGCCTCAAGATAGGCTAGTCTAATACAGTCCTTTATTCATCTTGAAAGGGAAGATTTTGAGGCCACCAAATTTACCAAAAAAAATTAACAAAAAGGGAATCTGTCTTTCTGAAAGGTTTAGTACTCTCCAGATACTGGGATAGGCATGTTACCAGATCTAGGTAATTACATTTTTTTCTTCACTTAACCCTTTGCATCAGGACAAAAAATGGAAGTAGTGTCCTGTTTAAGTTGAAATCATGAAACCACTTTGCTTCGAAAACCAGGCTTTGTTCTCAATCGACTTTATCCTGGTGAATCCCCATATATGGGTATTGACTTGATAAAGCCTGGATTTCACTAACTCTTCTTGGTAGGGATTTATTCAGTCTGCTTAAATAGAGGTGATACCAATAGTTGTTCCAAAACTATATTTAAATGCCAGGGAGGGACAATATCATGAATCCTGGGCCTTGCTTTTTTACTAGCTGTAATAAACTTTTTTTTTTTTTTTTTTTTTACAAAGTGATCCTCTGTGAAGGGCTTTGCCCTAAATTGCTCATAGGGCTTAAAGTTGTACCTGTGTAATGTCTCAGACTTCTGAATCTCTCTATTGTTTTTCTTAAATTGGAAATTCTCTTTTCTGAAAGAGAGATCATCCCCATTGAATGTTTTTCTGAGTCTGAGAATAAACCATCTCCTAGGATGGTTCAGGATACTCTTTTCCGTGTTTTTTTTAACCATCCTAGTCTTGACAGATGTTGTTTCCTTTTTGTGAGGACTCCAATTTTTGCTTGATCCAAGGAATTTTTCTTCAGTCAGGAGATCATATAGATATAGATATATAGATGCCTTCTTGTTGTAGAACCTAAAGGGCCACTGCCATAATCTCTAACCACCCTGTGCGCTGAAGATGGGCTGAAGGATATCACTCTGAACTGAAAATGATTCTGCAGGATAGCAAACCTTAGGAATTGCTTGTGTGTGTGCATGTCTCACTAGGATATGATGGTAAGCATCCCTTAGGTCTATATAATTTTGGTTTTAAAAAAAAAAAAAAAAAAAAAAATCTGAGGGGAATGGATCTGATTACTGAAGCCACAGTTACCATCTTGGAGGTATTCATTTTTTTTTTATTTATTTATTTATTTATTTATTTTTTTGATGATAAAACAATGTAGTTTCTTCAAATCCAGGACCATTCTGAAACCCCCAGTTGCATTTGGAAAGATGAAGAAAGCAGAGTAGATGCCCAAATATCTCTGAGAGGAAGGAACTGATTCTATGGCCTTCTTGTGGATCAAATCCAATACACACTGCTTCATAGCTTTTACCTTGACCGGATTCCTTTGCAATCTGGAAATCTTGAGTGTTTTTGTGAATTCCAGCAAATATCCCCTCCTTAATACCTGATCTGCTCATTTGTCTAGATGACAAGGAGGCTTCCAGAAAAATTTCCAGTCTGCCCCCAATGGAACTGTGGAGGGCACCCGTCTGGCTTCGTTGAACATCTTTTCTGAAGTGTCCCTTCTGGGACAGATCCTTCCTAAAGAAACCTCTCTGAAATTGCATAGAGGTTTTTCTTCTCTACTCAAAATGTTTTCCAGGCTGGTATCTTCGCAATTCCTGAAAGGATTGGGATCTGGATCTAAAATCTCTAGTGCAAGAGGGAGAAGATCTTGATCTTCTTCTTTCTTGGTGTAAAAACAGACTCTTGCCTCCAGAAAACTTCATAAGCAGGTCCTTCAGGTGTTCTCAAAATAAAATGGAGCCGGAAAATGGAAGTGCTACCAGCTTATTCTTAGAATAGGCATCTGCTTCCAATGTATGAGCCACAGGGATCTCCTGGTTGTTACTGGAAATAGAGTATTTTTAGAGAATTTTAATCCAATCCAGGGTTGCGTCACATGAAAAGGATCTCTGTTCTTTTATAGACACGAGTGCCTTTTAAAAAATTGTACCTGGAAACCGAAGATTCAATCTTCTCTTCACCTGGTATTGGGGGCCAAAGCCATAAGTGTCATCTAGTTTTATACTCTATAAGGAGTAGAGCTTCTTTAGGGAACTCTCAACCTTCCTATCCATCGGGTCCCTTAGTGAAGAATCCTCTTCCAAAGGGATAGTTGTTCACCTGGCAGTCTGGGCTACTGTCACATCCACCTTGGGAGCATTGTCCAATGTCTAGTGTCTTCCTCGCTGAAGGAGTGCATCTTTTAGAATGTTTGGACAAGCTAAACCTCTTTGCTCCTCCTTCCCATCCTGCCTTAATTATACCTGATATGGAGTGATGTACTGGAAAGACTGGTACATATTTCTTCTTCTCCATAAATGCTGTGTCTATCAAATCCATTTGCTTCTGGGTCTTAGTTAATCTTAGCTTCTTCCTTATTTTCAAAAAAGGATCAATTTTCTATAGACTAAATGAGTCTGAGTCATCCACAGTTTCACCCTCTTCTTCTGAAGAAAGGGACTGATCCCAGATCCTGATGGCTTACTTTTTTCATCATTCAATAGAGTAGAAGGACCTTCCTCATGATCATCCCCACCCCCACCCCCCTGGGTCTCTTCCTAGGTATCCCAGCCTCTTGGATTGCATGGATAACTTCATGATAAGAAATCCTGAAACTTAGAAGGTAACTGCTGACCGGCAGCATTCAGCACACAATTTAGTACAGTCAGATGACCATATCATCTTCCTATCACATCCCATGCATACCTTTTGCCTTCTAAGACATCCCCTCCTTAGGCAGCATCAGATGAAGGTTTCTTCCTGACTTGACTTAGCCGGAGGAGATATACTTACTTCAAGAGTCACATTATAGTTATTGAAATCAAACTAAAATTCTCTATCTAAATTAAAAAAATGACACCTGCCTCTTTAAGTAGTAGCGTGCATGCCACTTCCTGCCTGCTAAACAATGCAAGGCCATAAAGACTCTTAATTTGCAGTCATTCCATGCTCATAAAAAAATGATCCATTTACGTGCGTGGTGAACCAGGAGGTAGGAGCCCAAACAACATTTCCATCTGCTTAAATCCTGAAACGGGCATCATTGACATTTGACCGGTTCCCCAAGATCACATTTCCACTAGCGAAGCACTGGGTAATAAAAAAGAGAAAAATTAACAGATTTCCCTACTTTCTTCAACTGAAGTAGGACCAAAGTAACGGAGGCTGTGGGAGGAGTTTGCTATTTGTATTCGATTTGCAGTGGAGTGGACACGGAATGAAAAAGCCATTAAAAGGTATAACCTAACTGAGGACATTGAAATTGCAAGTTTTCAGGATACTAAGTTCCCTTCTTCAGACATGGGTCCTTGGGGGAGGGGTCAACTGCATTCCTGTTTTGAGTGACAGGGGCTTGGGCCATTTTCTAGACCCTGAAAGCCAGACACATTTTTCAGCATTTTTGATATCCATCTGTTTCGGTATGATTCCTGCTGGTAATGTTAGTGGCAATGGAAAACCATATATTACGGAACTAATTGAGCTTTTGCATGGTGCCTCCCATGCAGCAAATTGTGCAGCAAGCTATGATACCACAATAACAAAAAAGTTAAAAATGTACTTATTTTGCTAAACATCACATATTATAAATCAAAACATTATCTTGATTGTGAAAGTTTCAATTATTTGGAAAACCCCTAAATCCCTCAAATAGACAATATCAAATAGGTATAGTTTTACTTATGTTCATGGCCTGTGCAGAAGTGCAAAATGGTATCTTCAACTGTGTGAACTAAAATGCACATTCTAGTGGTTACCTGGTAAAGATACTTAAACCGTTGAATAACTCTATAAAACTATATTTCTGGAAAGTGGATATCCAAAAAAAAAAAAAAGTGGATTTATTTATTTATTTTTTAATTTCCACCCCTTCAAATGTACTTAAATCTGTGAAACCCATAGAATTTCCAACTATTCATTAACTAGTGCTCTTAGGAGAAAAATGGGACCATTAGTATGAGTTGATATACTGTAGGGGGTGCCAGAAGCACAAAACTGCACCTACTACAACCTCTTATTTTTCTTACAATTTTACAAACATGAACAAATAATGTTTGTAACAGCTACATAAATTAAATGGATAGTAATGTTTCATAATAAAAGCAGCTCTAATTAATCCTCATAGTATTTGGACTTTGCAGAGTGTTATTTCAGTTATGTCAGAGTTGTAGTTCAAGAGTAATTCAATGACAAAGTATCCCCCTCCCGCCTCTTTTACTGATGTAACACTGCTCAGCCAGAGCAGAAGGGAGATGCCCAGGTAGACTGCAGAGGGACAATATTCAATTAAGATCAGGGAAAAACCTGAAAAACTTGTCAAGGGGGGCAGGGCCTTCATTGTTCTCATAGGAAGAAGATTGTCCCTTTCTGTTATCTGTCTGGTCTATGGACTGCATTCCACATTTGAGAAGAGATGGCTTACACTAGTTAAAAGGGGCGGCAGGGGAAACTTTGCTTGTGAATATCTCTCAAACCATAAAGGTTTGAGAGATAAGACTTGTATATTCATGTTTTTTTAATGCCTACAAAATAAAATAAAGATAAAATGAAGTATTACTATCCCTTTAAGATACCATTTTGGAAAGAAGACAAACCACCACATCAAATGAGGAGTCATAAGCCTTCCTACCCCTAACATGGTATGCACAAATGTTTCCACCTCATCAAATGCGCGCGGACACAGACGCCACAGAGGAGCGCTCGCACACGCATGCACACAGAGAGGCGCGCACAGACACGCACACACCCACACCCACACCACAGAGAGGCGCGCAGACACACACACACACACACCACAGAGAGACGAGACGCGCACACACACACACACCCACCACAGAGACGAGACGCACACACACCCACCCACCCACCACAGAGACGAGACGCGCACACACACACACACACACACACACACACCACAGATAGACGAGACGCGCGCACACACACATACACACACCACAGAGTGATGAGACGCACACACACACATACACACACCACAGAGAGATGAGACGCACACACACACATACACACACCACAGAGAGATGAGACGCACACACACACATACACACACCACAGAGAGATGAGACGCACACACACACACATACACACATCACAGAGAGATGAGACGCACACACACACATACACACATCACAGAGAGATGAGACGCGCACACACGCACACACACACACACACACACCACAGAGAGATGAGACACACACACACACACCACAGAGAGACGAGACACACACACACACACACACACACACACACACACACACACACACACACACACACACACACCACAGAGAGACGAGACACAAACACACACACACACACACACACACACACACCACAGAGAGACGAGACACAAACACACACACACACACACACACACACACACACACCACAGAGAGACGAGACACAAACACACACACACACACACCACAGAGAGACGAGACACAAACACACACACACACACACCACAGAGAGACGAGACACAAACACACACACACACACACCACAGAGAGACGAGACACACACACACACACACACACACCACAGAGAGACGAGACACACACACACACACACACCACAGAGAGGCGAGACGCACACACACACCACAGAGAGGCGAGACGCACACACACCACAGAGAGACACACACACACCACAGAGAGGCGAGACGCACACACACCACAGAGAGACACACACACACCACAGAGAGACACACACACACACACACACACACACACACACCACTGAGAGACGAGACACACACACACACACACACACACACCCCACTGAGAGACGAGACACACACACACACACACACACACACACACACACACCACAGAGAGACGAGACACAAACACACACACACACACACCACAGAGAGACGAGACACACACACACACACACACACACCACAGAGAGACGAGACACACACACACACACCACAGAGAGACGAGACACACACACACACACACACCACAGAGAGGCGAGACGCACACACACACCACAGAGAGGCGAGACGCACACACACCACAGAGAGACACACACACACCACAGAGAGGCGAGACGCACACACACCACAGAGAGACACACACACACCACAGAGAGACACACACACACACACACACACACCACTGAGAGACGAGACGCACACACACACACCACTGAGAGACGAGACGCACACACACACACACACACACACCACTGAGAGACGAGACGCACACACACACCACTGAGAGACGAGACACACACACACACACACCCCACTGAGAGACGAGACACACACACACACACACCCCACTGAGAGACGAGACACACACACACACACACACACACACACACACCCCACTGAGAGACGAGACACACACACACACACACACACACACACACACACCCCACTGAGAGACGAGACACACACACACACACACACACACACCACAGAGAGACACACACACACCACAGAGAGACACACACACACCACAGAGAGACACACACACACCACAGAGAGACACACACACCACAGAGAGACACACACACACACACACACACACACACCACAGAGAGACACACACACACACACACACACACACCACAGAGAGACACAGAGACACACACACACACAACACAGAGAGACACAGAGACACACACACACACACACACACACACACACCACCGAGACACACACACACACACCACCGAGACACACACACACACACACACCACCGAGACACACACACACACACACCACCGAGAGACGAGACACACACACACACACACACACACACAACACAGAGAGACACACACACACACACACACACACACACACACACAACACAGAGAGACACACACACACACACACACACACACACAACACAGAGAGACACACACACACACACACACCACAGAGAGACACACACACACACAACACAGAGACACACACACACACACACCACAGAGAGACACACACACACACACCACAGAGAGACACACACACACACACACCACAGAGAGAGACACACACACACACACACACACCACAGAGAGACACACCACAGAGAGAGACACACACACACACACACACACACACACACACACCACAGAGAGACACACCACAGAGAGACACACACACACACACACACACACACCACAGAGACACACACACCACCGAGAGACACACCACAGAGAGACACACACACACACACACCACAGAGACACACACACCACAGAGACACACACACACACACACACACCACAGAGACACACACACACACACACACACCACCGAGAGAGACACACACACACACACAACACAGAGACACACACACACACACACACAACACAGAGAGAGACACACACACACACACACCACCGAGACACACACACACACACCACCGAGAGACGACACACACACACCACCGAGAGACACACACACACACACACACACACCACCGAGAGAGAGACACACACACACAACACAGAGACACACACACACACACAACACAGAGACACACACACAACACAGAGAGAGACACACACACACACAACACAGAGAGACACACACACACACACACACACAACACAGAGAGAGACACACACACACACACAACACAGAGAGACACACACACACACACACACAACACAGAGAGAGACACACACACACACACACAACACAGAGAGACACACACACACACACACAACACAGAGAGACACACACACACAACACAGAGAGACACACACACACACACAACACAGAGAGACACACACACACACAAAACACAGAGAGACACACACACACACACAACACAGAGAGACACACCCACACACACACAACACAGAGAGACACACACACACGCACCACAGAGACACACACACACCACAGAGAGACACACACACACCACAGAGAGACACACACACACCACAGAGAGACACACACACACCACAGAGAGACACACACACACACACACCACAGAGAGACACACACACACACCACAGAGAGACACACCACAGAGAGACACACACACACACACACACACACACACACCACCGAGAGAGAGACACCACAGAGAGACACACACACACACACACACACACCACAGAGACACACACACACACACCACAGAGACACACACACACACACCACAGAGACACACACACACACACCACAGAGACAGACACACACACACACACCACCGAGAGAGCCACACACACACACCACAGAGAGACACACACACACACACACACAACACAGAGAGACACACACACACAACACAGAGAGACACACACACACAACACAGAGAGACACACACACACACACACACACACACACAACACAGAGAGACACACACACACAACACAGAGAGACACACACACACACACACACACACACACACACAACACAGAGAGACACACACACACAACACAGAGAGACACACACACACACCACAGAGAGACACACACACACACCACAGAGAGAGAGACAGACACACACACACACCACAGAGAGACAGACACACACACACACCACAGAGAGACAGACACACACACACACCACAGAGAGACAGACACACACACACACACCACAGAGAGACAGACACACACACACACACCACAGAGAGACAGACACACACACACACACACACACCACAGAGAGACACACACACACACACACCACAGAGAGACACACACACACACACACACACACCACAGAGAGACACACACACACACACACACACACACCACAGAGAGAGACACACCACAGAGACACACACACACACACCACCGAGAGAGACACACACACACACACACACACCACAGAGACACACCACAGAGAGACACACACACACACACCACAGAGAGAGACACACACACACACACACACACAAACACACACCACAGAGAGACACACACACACACACCACAGAGAGAGACACACACACACACACACACACACCACAGAGAGAGACACACACACACACACACACACCACAGAGAGAGACACACCACAGAGACACACACACACACACCACAGAGAGAGAGACAGACACACACACACACCACAGAGAGACAGACACACACACACACACCACAGAGAGACAGACACACACACACACACCACAGAGAGACAGACACACACACACACACCACAGAGAGACAGACACACACACACACACACACACCACAGAGAGACACACACACACACACACACACACACACCACAGAGAGACACACACACACACACACACACACACACCACAGAGAGAGACACACCACAGAGACACACACACACACACCACCGAGAGAGACACACACACACACACACACCACAGAGACACACCACAGAGAGACACACACACACACACCACAGAGAGAGACACACACACACACACACACACAAACACACACCACAGAGAGACACACACACACACACCACAGAGAGAGACACACACACACAAACACACACCACAGAGAGACACACACACACACACCACAGAGAGAGACACACACACACACACACACACACCACAGAGAGAGACACACACACACACACACACCACAGAGAGAGACACACACACACACACACACACCACAGAGAGACACACACACACACACACCACAGAGACACACACACACACACCACAGAGAGACACACACACACACACACACACACACACACACACACCACAGAGAGACACACACACACACACACACACACACCACAGAGAGACACACACACACACACACACACACACACACACACACCACAGAGAGACACACACACACACACACACACACACACACCACAGAGAGAGACACACCACAGAGACACACACACACACACCACCGAGAGAGACACACACACACACACACACCACAGAGACACACCACAGAGAGACACACACACACACACCACAGAGAGAGACACACACACACACACACACACAAACACACACCACAGAGAGACACACACACAAACACACACCACAGAGAGACACACACACACACACCACAGAGAGAGACACACACACACAAACACACACCACAGAGAGACACACACACACACACCACAGAGAGAGACACACACACACACACACACACCACAGAGAGAGACACACACACACACACACACCACAGAGAGAGACACACACACACACACACACACCACAGAGAGACACACACACACACACACCACAGAGACACACACACACACACACCACAGAGAGACACACACACACACACACACACACACACACACACACACACCACAGAGAGACACACACACACACACACACACCACAGAGAGACACACACACACACACACACACCACAGAGAGACACACACACACACACACACACACACACACCACAGAGAGAGACACACACACACACACACACACACACCACAGAGAGACACACACACACACACACACACACACCACAGAGAGACACACACACACACACACCACAGAGAGAGACACACACACACACACACACAAACACACACCACAGAGAGACACACACACACACACCACAGAGAGAGACACACACACACACACACACACCACAGAGAGACACACACACACACACACACACACACCACAGAGAGACACACACACACACACACCACAGAGACACACACACACACACACACACACACACCACAGAGAGACACACACACACACACACACACCACAGAGAGACACACACACACACACACACACACCACAGAGAGACACACACACACACACACACACACACACCACAGAGAGACACACACACACACACACACACACACACACACCACAGAGAGACACACACACACACACACCACAGAGAGACACACACACACACACACACACCACAGAGAGACACACACACACACACACACACACACACACCACAGAGAGACACACACACACACACACACACACCACAGAGAGACGACACACACACACCACAGAGAGACGAGAGACACACACACACTCGCTCCACAGAGAGACACGTTTGCATATTGGAAAACTGCACTAAAAACTGCCTATTTGTCATGTTAGCCAAAAGTCCAGCTGTTGTACAGTTGAGGAGTTATTCATCCTTGTTACTTTATGCTAATTATGGTACCCATGCGGTTACATTGCATATGCTAATTAAAATTCATTGACCATATCCTAATGAAGCTTTTTCAATGAAGTGTTATATGCTAATGAAGGGGTTTCAGTGATGTTTTGTATGCTAATGAGCTTTGAGCAGTACCAGCACATTTTCAATTCACCTGAAATAAGTGTGAATATTTCCTAAACTGTTGGAATTTTGGTTAACCTGACACATGGGAAGTTTTGAATGTAGTTTTCCAATATGTAAAAGTCCAAGTTGATAGGTCCAATTTAATAACATGCATATATAGACTACTGATGGCAATGGTGGAAATTACCAGGTGCCTTGGCTCCTAAATAACACTGGGTTCTTAACTTTGGAGAGGTTTTGTATGCATCCTTTCATTGGCTCCTAAATATTCAGTTTAACTACTATGTTCTTACATGTCTATCTGTGTTATTTTCCCATTAATCATATGGGGACCACATGGGTGTGCTTGATACCCTGTCCATAAAGGCAGACGTTCTTCATCGTTACTGGACTCTAGAACCTCAAGATCTACCCCTAGAATTGTTCTTAAAAAGGAATATTTTGGTGGGAGGAGTTCCTGGTCTTGGAATCTAGCAACAAAAACTACTGTATATGTCCACCTCTGTGGACACTATATCCAATATTAATTTTGGAGAACCCATCCGCGAAACATTGACTCATAGAGGCCACTTGGATTGCCCAAATTTAGGCAAGTGAGGGTTATAATTAGGAGGTGTTGGCGTTCCATTATAAACCACATGATTTCTTGACCCTTTAAGGACCATTGCAGTATGCAGTGCTTTGCTTCCCAGTGCATTGCACCCCTTTCCCAGTGGTCGTAGAGTTAATCTTCAAACTGATAAATTAACATCTGTTTCTATTGAGTTTCATTGAAAGGTTTTACCTTTCCGGCAGTAGTAAACTCTATATTTCACAAATGTGCTAGGCCAAATGGGGTGAATACGAATTCACCCTCACAGGCTGTGCTTTAGGTTAGGCACTACAGCGTACAGTCTTTGTAGTGCATGCCGGAGGACATGTACCCAATTGTAATCTCTGCATGCCTGCACCATACAGTAGCACATGCGGGGAAATAGCGTAGATGTGCACTGCTTCTTGTATTTCTTGTTTTAATAAATAACAAGGAGCAAAGGAAATAAACACCACCTAAATGCCCTAATCACCCTTGGAGAAAGATCGTTTAAGGGGATGAAAGTTTTTTTTTTTTTTTTTTTTTTTTTTTTTTTTTTTTTTTTTTAAATCTGCTATAGGCAGGTACAGGGTCTAAATTCAATTCCAGCTCCTGAATTATAGTGGAATTGTCATAATTCACCACATTTTCTTCATTACCAGTAGTCTCCCCACCAGCCCAGTAATTAGGCAATTGCTTTCTAGTATAAACATAAAGATAAGTTTTGTTTCTTCTGTTTACTGTAGCGAATGACAAACAGCAGCAGTTCTCCAAGCCTTCTCAATGACAGTGCCAAGCCATACGCAACCCATGGTAAGTGGAAATCTCTAGCACATAGGGCATTATGTCATCTGTTGGGTCCACATGTTGAAAGCAAGAGGATCATTTCTGAGACAAACCAATTGCACTATAGGGGATGAATAAAAAATATATCAATTGATTTTTAAATGGGCTTTTCACCAATTGAATGCTTGAGAGGTCTCCTGTCATTCACAGGGTTAAAATCAATTAACATTTTCATTTGCTCCTAAAGTGCTGTTGATTTTCTTCAGGATATCACCTCTGTTTATTTCTATATACGGCCCTTTTAGATTTATTTAGAAAGTAATGTGTATCCAGCAGAGTAAAGCTTACACTCTACAGGTTAATAGGTCACTGTGATCGATACATATTATATATTTTGGCTAAAACTACCCTCTTTTTGCTGACATACATATTACCCAATGGCCATTGTTTTTATGAAGGGATGAATTCCCCTTTTTCAGATTTCAAAATTAGCAAAACATTCCTTGTTTATCACCAGTATGTTGCTGTTTACGAACCTCATTACATTTGAGACATAAAACCCTTTTATGAGTTTCCTGTTGGATGTCCGGTCATCTGTATAATCCATGATAGGCAGTGAGAATAAGGCTTCTATTTGGCCTTGGTTTCATTTAAATGATGTGCAAGTTTTCTATACTATCACCAGGTATGACCTGAAGAAAGTAACTATTCACTTCCACATTCATCTGAACAGCACAAACAAGTTAACCTCTTGAGGACTAGTGACGTGCTAGGATTGTCACAGAAATCTTTTTTGATGGTCCTGGCACATCAAGGGTTAAGGATTGCAGCACGCTTGAAGGCTCATTGTGGAGAGGCTACAACTGACGTCGCTGTGATTGAGGAAGAGAGAAGCAGAGAACAGATCTAGCATGCCTCAAATGGCCAAAGATTTTATAGAGATAGAGATAGATAGAGATAGATAGATATATATGGGTGAGGACACAAAATAATAAACACATATACTGAAGCTTAAACAAACATTAATGTGCATTTAATTGTTGTGGATTCATGTGATACACTTGTATGTACAACATAGTCTAATTGCCTAAAAGAGGGACACCAGGGTGAGAGAGGGACATAGGGATTTGTATCCCATTGGGGCAGTGCCCCCTAAAAAAAAAAAAAAAAGAAAAAAAAGGGGATACTTTGATGGTACGAACAAACCTATAAAAATGTGTTTTTTCCATTCTTTTCACTTTTTATATTCTCAGATTAAATGATGGGTTATACATATAAATGTGGCCTCAAAGAGAGCCTTACGAATCCTTGGAAAAATGGTATATAATTTGTGTGGGTAAACTAAATAAATTAGAGGGAAAATATGGTTGAACAAAGGCATACTGGGAAGGCCATATTGCTCAAGAGGTTAATATACAGCATTTTGAGGGTTATGAGACAACTTTTGTCCTTTTTTAAGGGAAGAAAATAGCCAACATTATTTTTTGTGCCCCTTATGATGGTAGACTGGGAAAAGCCAGTTCTCTTCAATGACTGTAAAACATCTTAGAAGCTCTTTCCTCACCTCTGCAGCTCACTGTAGCTTTAGTCTGCTTGTTCTGCTTTTGTACCACTGGTCTCCCGTGCATGGATCTGATTTGGCTTGATGCATACTGCACTTAATTTTATGGTTGATGAGTCCGGTATAGAGGTCATAATTCATTCGAAAGCTCAGTGCTGTGTGCCTGAAGCCTGGGAATAGTCTTCACACAGGGGAGACCATCAATATCCGGGATTATGTGCAGGCAGAATAAATCTAAACGGAGCTATAGAATAATCCGGTATTATGTGCAGGCAAAATAACTCTAAATGGAGTTTATAGAATGGTATACCACCAAACTCTTTGCATACCTGAAATGTGTCAAATCATTACAATGCATCGGGCACCCTTCTGGCATGCAAATGGTTTTTTGCATAATGGGAGGGGATCCAGAGGTTTCTGTGTGTAGTATTATGATATTTAATGCTAAGAAATAATGTATTTTAGTCTTTTTAATATGGCACTTTTAGTTCTTCCAAGGTTTGCAAACTATTTCATATGTATGAATCTTAGGGAATACTATCTGTCCTACTAGAGTTATTTTTCTTATGGCCAGTATGGAATACAGGTACCATGGGGCAGAGTCCCTCTTCCTGGAGGGCAGGTCACATCACAAAAGACCGGGTCTTTGGGTTGGAGACTCCTTCTCCTCCATCTCAAACCTCCCACCCACTAACTCCCATAATTAATATGTCCTTCAAGCAAGCTGAAAGGGCACAGCCATCTTTGTAGTTTTTACTCTTTTTCTTTAGACATGGGACTGTATAGTCCCTCATTAGGAGGCTCCCTTTGCTCTCATTCTTCAGATTAACCCTGTGCTAGTTATATAAGTGATAAGTCAACGCTGCCTGTTTTGCTTTTGGTTCCAGTCCTTACTAATTCATGGCTCTGCTGCTTTGCCACCAAGAATAATCACAAAGATCATGGAAGCCTTCGCTCATGTGTATGGCATCTCTTTGACACAGTTTCTGGATGACTTCCTCATCAAAGCTCCTTCAGGGGAGCTCTTGGCTCGGCATATGCAAGACTGTGCCTGGCATTCTGGTGTACCACGACTGGATTCTAAACCTGCCGAAGTCTTCTCCAATTCCCTCCCAGGTCCTGGATTTCCTGGGTATCGAAACCCATTAGGCATGGGTCTTCTTCCTGGAGGAGAAGATTCAGCTTCTGTTGCAGGATGTCTGAGGCGCTGGAGTAGTACCCGGCCATATACTCTGTTCCACACGCGGGATCTAAAGAGGGACGTTCTCAGAAATTGGTCCAGGAATCCAGAATGTTTCCTTCAATGGATGACTCAGGACGCCACAGAGGATCTCCAGTGGTGGCTACATCAGACAAAACTGGAGCGGGAGGCCCTTTGTGATCCCAGAATGGTTCCTGGTCCCCACAGTTGCCAGAGGTGCGACCCTGGGACACCTGGGTGTCCAAGGCAGATGAAATCCAGATAAGTCTGTTGCCACTCAGCATTCTGGAACTCCGGGCGATCCAGCTGGCTCTCCTTCATTTGTTCCTCGTTCTCACGGTGGTTCTGGTAAGTGTACAGTCTGACACCATCACGGCTCTGTATACATCAGTTGCCAGGGAGGAACTTGCAGAGAGGTTGCTTGGAGGGAGGTGAAGGATCTCTTCATTTGAGCGGAGACACATGTTCCTGCCATTACAGCCGTTCACATTCCAGGAGTAGAAAACATCCTAGCGGACCTTATATGTAGCTAAGACGTAGATCCAGGAAGCTTGGATTTCCATCTGGAGGTGTTTTACCTGATATTCCAGCAATGGAGGGTGCCAGCAATAGATCTCTTGGCAACCATAGAGAACCAGAAGATTTCAACTTTGTTCTTGGACAGGGGATCGCGAAGAGCACTATGACCATCCTGTGGAGCTTTCATATCTGTGTTTCCTCATATTCCTTTCATCCCCAAGGTGATCCGGGAAGATCAGATGGGGCATTGGTCTTTCTGATTGCTCCTTACTGGCCCATGAGCACGTGGTTTACTGACCTGGTTAGACTGTCAGTTCAGGATTCAATCTGTATACCTGCCAGATCTGTTGTACCACGGTCACCTCTGCTAAGAGGATGTGGAGAGACTGGACTTGACAGCATGGCTCTTGAATTGCATATCCAGAAATGGAAAGGGGTTTCCGCAGAGGTCATATCCACCATGATCCAGGCTTGGAAGCCCGTCTCCTCCAAGGCATATACCACAAGTGGTCCATGGACAAGAACTTGTCCCTGCAGTTTTTTTGACCTTCCCTTGGTTCTGTCCTTTCTTCAAGACGGACTCCGTTTGAATTCCCTTAAGGATTCAGAGACGCATTGCAGTCATTACAGATGTCAAGGTGTTTCTCCAAGGGTTGACACATACATTCCCTTCCTTCAAGGATCCCACTCCTCCTTGGAACTTTAACCTGGTCCTGGTTGATTTGCAGAGGCCTCCTTTCGAGCCTCTTGTTTCCATTTCATTCTGCCAACTGACAGTCAAGATGGCCTTCCTCTTGGCAGTTCTCTGTGCGTGGAGTTGATGAGTTATAAGCTATGTCTTGTAAACACCACTTCCTTGAGTTTCATTAGGATAAGGCTGTACATTGTTCCTCTCACGAGTTCGTTCCCAAGGTGGTCTCCGAATTTCACATCAATAAGCAGATTGTTGTTCCTTCCTTCTATTCTGACCTTCCTTGCAAGGCTGACTTTTTTCTTCATCCCTGAGGAATGACAAAAAGGGTCACAGAGCTGCTTTCATGGTCACCATTGCCTCTTGGATCAAGGTTACCATATAACAAGGTATATGATATAAAGAAGAAACCTGTCCCATTTAAGATCACAGAGCATTCCACTAGATGTATTACTTCCTGCACCTTCACAAACCAGGCCTTGGCTGAACAGCTGTACAAAGCTGTGACTTGGTCTTCCTTGTATACTTTCACTAAACACTGCCGTTTGGGCTGAGGCTAGTTCTTTAAGGACCTTCCTATACTCTGCCAGTTGTTTTTCAGTGGTTTCTGAGCCCTGTTGGCTCTCGTTTAGTGTGCTGTGCTAGTTCAGTGTCCTTTGACACTTACTTGGGTTATTCAGATCCTGAATAGTCCTAAGGAACTCTGGTATGTTGGCCATGTGTGAGAGGTATTTTCTTTCCTTCCCTGGGAATGCTAGCTTTGGTATATCCTCATGGTACATGTGTTCCATATTGGACATGAGAGAAAATAGGATTTTAGTGTTCTTAACCTGTTAAATACTTTTCTCTTTAGTCCATATGGAACACTGTCTCTCCCGCCCAGAAAAAAAGACCTGCATGGTATAGCTTTCCTGGACACAGGAGTCCTTTTTAGGGTCTTGGTTTTGGTAGCATTTCTTCTCTTCTTCCCCACTTACTACTTTTTGTGTGGCTGTGGACACATGAATTCTGGGAGTTAGTTGGCGGGGGAGGGGGGGAAGCTGGCAGAGGAGGGAGTCTCCACCCCAAAGACCATGTCTTTTGTGATGTGCTCTGCCCTCCAGTAAGAGGGGACTCTATGCCATGGTACCTGTGTTCCATATAGACCAAAGAGAAAAGGATTTAACAGGTAAGAATAAGATGCTATTTTGGGTGTTGAATCCATGGTTTTTCATACTTCCAATTTGCATGTGACTTGTCTGGAATTCATAGAATATTTATTCTTATGGATTTGTGTATTAGATTTATTAACTTGTTGGGGCAATGTCAACTGAAGACATGGGCCTTGATGCCATAAAACGTTATGTCCCAGAGAGGTGAGCCACATATTGAGGATGATGTGTTAAGAAGAACTGGACTAAATCGTTGATTTTAACATACTTAAAGGGATAGTAATGTTTCATAATAAAAGCAGCTCTAATTAATCATCATAGTATTTGGACTTTGGAGAATGTTATTTCAATTCTGTCAGAGTTGTAGTTCCAGAGTAATTCAATGACCGTGTCCCCCTCCCGCCCCTTTTACTGATGTCACACTCTTCAGACAGAGCAGAAGGGAGGTGCCCAGGTAGATTGCAGAGAGGGACAATCTTCAATTAAGATAAAGGAAACACCTGCAAAGCTTGGCAAGGGGGGGCAGGGATTTCATTGTTTTCATAGGAATAAAAGTGTCCCCTTCTGTTATCTGTCTGGTCTATGGACTGCATTCCACATCTGAAAAGAGATGGCTTACACTAGGTAAAAGGGACGGGAGGGGGAAACTTTGCTTGTGAATATCTCTTAAACCATAAAGGTTTGTGAGATAAGACTTATATCGTTCTTCATGTTTTTTTAATGTCACATGACGCTATTGAATTGCCTCTTTTGGCATTCAAGGGGTTAAATAACCCATTTACATGAATAGGAATTTTTATTGTTTCTTATGGTGTATCCAGAATAATTCCAGTTCTCTTTGGTATATCAGCCTCTGACACTCAAAGGACCTTGTGCAGAAAGCAGAAGATGAGCAAGTCTGGAGCAAACTAAGTGCACCATATGGGACAAATTAAAATTCTCAGAATATATTGATTCAAATGGGTGTTTAGTTCTGTCATTGCTAGAGGTCACCAATGTGTTTCACAATTTGTTTTTACCTCTAGCATTCTGGACATTAAAAACCCCGTTTTAAATGGGAAGTGTTTGTCCCATATAGTTTACTTAGTATGCTCCTGCATGGCCCTTTTGCTTTCTATGCAAGGTCCAAAGGGTTGAATGCCAGTTGTTGGCTCCCCCCCCCCCCCCAATAACTTAACAAGTTACCCATTAGAAGTGTGTGTGTTTTTAATCACAGTTGATGTTGCACATACATGTTTAAAGGGATAGTAATTTTTCATAATAAAAGCAGCTCTAATGTATTTGGATTTTGGAGATTGTTAGTTCAATTCTGTCAGAGTTGTAGTTCAAGAGTAATTCAATGACGAAGTATCCCCCTCCCGCCCCTTTTACTGATGTAACACTGCTCAGCCAGAGCAGAAGGGAGGTGCCCAGGTAGACTGCAGAGAGGGACAATATTCAATTAAGATCAGGGAAAAACCTGAAAAACTTGTCAAGGGGGGCAGGGCCTTCATTGTTCTCATAGGAAGAAGATTGTCCCCTTCTGTTATCTGTCTGGTCTATGGACTGCATTCCACATCTGAGAAGAGATGGCTTACACTAGGTAAAAGGGGCGGGAGGGGGAAACTTTGCTTGTGAATATCTCTCAAACCATAAAGGTTTGAGAGATAAGACTTCTATATTGTTCTTCATGTTTATTTAATGCCTGCAAAATAAAATAAAGATAAAACAAAGTATTACTATCCCTTTAAGAACTAATTTTATATATTTTACAGATCCTTTAGGATCTCCAGCTTCAACTATGTTTAACGACTTTGCTGGTCTTACTATGTCTCAGAGGCGAAAGGTAGGCGATCTTTCCATGTCTCTCTCTGTAAATGTGGGCTTGAGAACGCTTGGGTAATAGGGCCTTATGTGTATGGCAAAATAACACTAGTTCTGAAGCACAGTGTGCACCATAGGGGAGCAATATAAACTCCCAAATGGCCATTGATTTAAAATTGGTCTCCTAACCCCCTTGAATTCTAAAGGGTTCTCCAAAACATTGCTTTACCTTCACAATGTGATAGAGACCTTTGTAGCATTCAATGTGTTAAAACCCTCATTTAAATCAAGGGGAATGTTTTTGTCCCATTTGATGCACTTAGTTTACCTAAGAATTGCTTCACATTGCCTTTATACATGAGATCCATAGAGTGTAATATAGTGTGCATTTTTGCCATAAATGGAAAAATGGAGCTCTGTTTGTCTTTTATAGAAAACTAGTGTATAAGCCCATGTACACGGGCCAAGGTCCGGGTAATGTTAACCCTTTGAGTGCCAGAGGTGTACACAATGCATTGCTTTGCAATGTGTTGTGTACCCCTCTAGCATTCAAAGGGTTAAGAGGTGGCTACCTCACCACTCCACGCGATGCAGCCCTGTGTCGCCTCACTCACTCGATGCAATCATGTCAGTGGAGACCCGAACGTGGGCAGTGTCTACTGTGTATGACTGCATCGTGACACACAGCCTACCGAATTATTATATAGGATGAACATAATGATCGCTTTCCTTTGATAAGTGTTTATTCTGTCATTGCTCTGCATGTAATTGTATTCATCATATGTTGGTTTAGGCCAGGTTCACATAGGCAACTTGTCAGCACTGTGGGAAGCACTGAAAAAGCCGACACATGCCAATTCACTCCTGATGTACCTGTGATTCCTGTAGCTATGACTGATGAACAGCATGAGTCACATCAACCATATGTGATGACTGGCTGATACCCACATGGGACTCTGTCAGGGCTGTCCAAGTTCAGTCTACAAGGGCCACTAACAGGCCAGGATTTAAGGATTTCCATGATTAAGCACAGGTGACAGTGAAAATGAATGAGCCACTGATTAATTCACTGCTTAATCAAGGAAATCCTTAACCCCTTAAGGACCAGCAGATCACACATGCAGCTGGCACTTAAAGGGATAGTAATGTTTCCTAAAAAAAAAAAAAAAAAAACCTCTAATTTCCGTAGTATTTGGGCCTTGGAGAGTGGTGTTTCAATTCTGTCAGAGTTGTAATTCAAGAGTAGTTGAATGATAAAGTATCCCCCTCCCACACCTTATACTGATGTAACACTGCTCATCTCAGAGCAGCAGGGAGGTGCCCAGGTAGATTTCAGAGAGGGACAATCTTCAATTAAGATAAGGGAAAAAGCTGAAAACCCTGTCAAGGGGGGCAGGGTTTTCATTATTCTCACAGTAAGAAGATTGTTCCTTGCTGTGAGCTTTCTAGTCAAGCAACCAGATTCCACATCTGAGGTGAGCAGTGTTACACTAGGTAAAAGGGGCAGGAGGGGGATACTTTATCATTCAATTACTCTTGAACTACAACTCTGACAGAATTGAAATAACACTCTCTATTGCTCAAATACTATGATGATTAATTGTAGGACCATGGACCTTTTTTTTTTTCCCCCTCTATTTTCAGCACATCTGGTTCAGGGCTCCCTGAATTCGATGACTGTCCTGGCATATCATGAGTCCTTATGGCTCACCGACCCATGATGTGCCAGGAACATCAAGGGTCTTTAAGGGGGTTAAATCCTGGCCTTGTGGCAGCCCTTGAGGACTGAAATTGGACAGCCCTGCAGCTATATTGTCCCTATTTTCACTGCCTACATCAATAATAGTGTGGGGTCCAAAAACCTTACATGATGTGCTACAGATTTATGTGGAGAGGAAGCTGTACTAATGTTTCTTTTATTGTTATCACTCTGTTAGGCTACCTGAAGCCCTCAGGTTCTTATGGATTATAATTTCCATAATCTCCAACAAGCCAGGAATTGCAGTCCATAACAACTGGAGGTCCTCAGGTTGCCCACATCAGATACACCATTTTACTTTAAACTGTCGATCAATTTCATGGCTAAGCTGCTTACTTGAAGATATTCACTTCCCAGGCTCTCTCCTCCCCATGTCAATCACAGCATTACTTGCTTTCTGCTCTTGCAGTGTCATGTTTACCTCCCTTTATATCATGGCCCATGTATACATTCAAATGGAGCTCTTTTGAACCAAACCAGCTGCATCTTGAGGAGCAAATTAACTTCCTCATTGATCTAAATAACACACTGAATGCTAGAGAGGTCTCAAGTTGCAAAGTGTTAAGCCCAATTTAATTGATGGGAATTTTTGGAATTTGTATTTGTTCTTTGTCTTTGGTGCAGTTGACTTGCTCAGGAAATGCTCATTTCTCTTTCGTCCAATACAGGTTACTGGTAACTCTGGGTAGGCGATCCGCCCCTTTAAGTAGGCAGGAATAATTCTAGAATTGTATGCAGGGGGTGGAGCCTACCTTCCCTCCTTGGCTGCAGCTAGCCAACCAGCTCCAGAAAGATTTGTTCCTTGGTGAAGATACAAGGCAAGAGAACAGTTCTGCTATAGCTTTAGAAGTTTTTCATTTTTCTGTTAGATATGGAATACCACCATTAGACGGATTACCATAACTGACAATGCCCCTAGATGTGGCTAGCTCAGTGACCAGGTGCTTTTTGTGGACCTTAAGCCCTGGGGGGAAATCTTTGCTACAAGTTCTTTCCTCAGGAGTTTCCCACCGAGGCTTCTTCTTAAACATGGTAATCTGAAGACAGAAGATCTGCAGGAAAGGTGAGCAACCGTTTGATTGCTACAGGTCCACATGTCCCACAGTGCCCCTCCGCACAGGGGGTTTTCATTTGGAGTTCTTAATGCACACTCCTGCACTCATTGGGTCTATCTGTATGTCTGTTGGGTGTTTGGAGCAGGTTTATGTGGTATTTAACCATTTAGCTGCTGGTTTTGCATTAATTTGTGGGATTTTCTGACACTTTTCCTGCTGGTTCAGTGTTTTTTGGGTATCCCAACATGTTTTAGTGATGTTCCATGACACAAAATTGAAGGTATAATATTAAAATTGAGTTCCGTGCGCTTCACCGCATAGGCGCCATTGCTCCATTCACTCCTATGGGACTGTACAGTTTGGGACATATCTCTGCAACCGTTTAACCTAGCGACTTCAGAGATTGCTCATTTTACTTGTCTGCCCTTGCTCTATCATCCAGTTCAGGTTTCTAGTGTGTTGGGGGGCTCAGGGGGCTTTGGGCACTGTTTGGGGTACTTTTCTGAGAAAACTACATTTTCCATGAGCACTTGCTTCGCACACTCGTTTCTGATTGGGTCCCGCTGTAGAATCCATTTTGTGATCTTTCCAGAGCAAGTATCCTACGCAGGGCTTGGACTCTCCTTCTCTCCTCTGCTGATTAACCCTTCCCCTGCCAGATAAGTCTATTTTAGTGATTTCTGGGGTGAAACTTTAATCATGCACACTATAATTGGGTAATTTCTTATACAATAAGGTTATTGACACTGTGAGAATGTCTATACCATTGGAGCTTGGGGCCAGACCTAAGACTAAGGGGTCTCTGTATCCCCTATTGCATTGCTCTTCCTGCCATTCAGAGTTACCTAGAGAATTCTCAGGTCATTTATGCCCAGAATGTTCTGATGTCCCTGAGAGTCTTCCAGGGACCTCCAGCCATGCATTAGAGACAGTTTGGGTGCAAGAGTTCAAGGCTGCTACTAGGGACCTCAGGTCCACTTTGCAACTCTTTCCATCCCAGTTACAAGGGGTCTTCCATTCTTGGCAGACCCCTTCCTCCGTCAAGTCTTCAGGGACCTGGGTCTGTGGAGGATGGCTTGCATTATCAACCCTTTCCTCATATCTTTCTTGGAGCAGCATGTTTACTAAAATGGAGATTGAAGAAAATATATTCTATTTCTCTGAGTGCACAGGCCCTGTGAGTATGTCCCTGCTTCTTTGTCTGACAGCCTTATTTCTCTCTCTGTGGTGTTGGAGCCTGACTAGCACTCCCTACAATGAGCTTTACCTGAAAATATGTTTCTATTGTCATTCCCCTGCTATTATACAGTGGTATTTTTATTTAACCCTTGCACTGCCTTTCTGGCAGCATTATTTGCCTTGTTGTCCCCTATTCTGCCTCTATAACTTGGGTTTTGGGGACCTTCACTTGATACTCTTCCGGTGAAGGTTTTTCTTCTGGAAGACAAGATTCTCTCATTGTCTCCTCAATTGTTTAGGCAGTCCGTTGACCATCTGCAATGAAGCAGGAGTACAAGAAGGTGATGGGCTACCTAGTTTCCTCTATGGAAGTAGTCTTATTGGGTCACTTTCATATGCTGTAGCTGCATAATTGGTTAGATAGCAGTGTTATATCTCAGGTGTCTAGTATGTCCCACCAGAAGAAGGCGGACCTTCGTTGGTAGCTTGAGAGGCCCCATTTGTCACTGGGATGACCTCTGGTTATCCCAACTTTGAATCTTGGTCATGATGAATGCCAGCCTGGGTTGCCACACTTGGTCTTCAGATGACTCGGGGTATTTGGATCATGGAGGGGTAGAGTCTTCTAACCATCAGTGTTCTGGAGCTTCGGGTGATTCTCTTAGCTCTGTGGCATTGGTTCCACTCATTTGTGGGATTCCCAGTGCAGATCTACTCTGACAGTGTGATGGCAATGGCATACATCAACAGCTGGGGAGTGACCAGAAGTGCAGCCACATGGTTTAAGGTCTGGCTGATCCTCATGCATAGAGGCCCATGTGCCAACTCTCTCTTGCTGGTCATATCCCGGTGGTAGACCATATAGTGTCAAACTTTCTCAGTTACCACTGCCTGGATTCCAGTAACTGGGAGCTCAACTAGAGCATATCCAGTTCTGTAGTTCACCTTTGGGGCCCTCCAATGGTGGTTACAATGGCCTCTTGTCTTAACTGCAGGGTTCCTCAGTTACATGGCAAATCCTGGGATCCTCTAGTTCTCATGGTGGATACGATGGTCATTTCATGTTTTCCCCTGGCATATGTATTTAACCCAATTTTCATGATTTCCAGAGTTGTGGGGGGAAAACAGGATGGACGGAGCTCTTCTGATTTGCCCATTCTGGCCTCATCAGACCTGATTTTCAGATCTTCTCAAACACCTGTTAGCCTTCCCATTTCCCATAATAACCATTAGTCAGGAACGCAGGAGAGGTTGCGTTCATGGTTTGGTTACTCCTAATCCGTATAGAAGCAGACAACTGTACTGAGAAAAAGCTACATATAATGTGAACTCCTACATATGGATCAAAATTATCAATATACAGCATGACTTAAAACTATAAAGCTATTCATCAAATTGTTACTAGACTCCCCTCTGTACAAATCAAGTAACATTTCTTCATTACAACACCTCATCAGGAGTAATTGGTCTCTGGACCTCCAGCTGTTAGAGACTCCAACTACAATCTTAATCACCTTGCCATTGGCTGGTTGAGGATGATGGGATGTGTAACTTGTAACAATCCAATGACTGACTGCCCATGCATTAAGTGTAACCACAACTATAACCCAGATGACCACTGAAAAGAGGCAGTATGGTGTCAATACACGATCCTTTTAACCCAGTGCCCTTAGAATTCCCCCATGCATCTCTCCCATATCTCTTTCCCCTTCTCCAAGATCAGAATGTTTGAAATTTTACAGCAACTGCTCAGACAATGCCTAAGGAGGGTGGGGGGACAAGTAGTGCCCAAAGTATTTTTGCATAACAGTAGCACAGATCATACGTATGCTTTTGCACAGAAAAAGCATAGTTATTTCTGCATGTTTATTAAAATATATAAGACCTTTTCATTAATGAAAGTTTCCCTTTAAGGACACACCGTACACAGGGCATTGAAAAAAGCGATGTATTGCACACTCCTCGGGTCGTTGTAGGTTTTGGTTACATTTGGCCTCTGGTACATATTGGACTGTGACGCCAAGTCCAGTATTTGATAGTCCACTGGCTTTAAAGGAGCAGTAGACTTTTTTTAATGAAAAAAATATGTATATTGTAGGGTGTTTCTGGTTGAGTAAAATAATGGTACTGCTGAGAGATGCATATTTCCAAAATTATTATTGTTTAACCCTATGTGTCTTGTTTTGTGTTTTTTTTTTTTTTTTTTTTTTAACATTAGCAGTGCCCTCTAGTGGTCAAATTCTAATTGGTTATCCTGTGACAGTCTAATGGAGAAGAAAGCCAGTGACTTAGTTCTCCATAGAATGTGATAGAAACTGCCAAGTCACTTCCTGTCAGTTAGAACAATCAGGAAGTAAACATATAGAAATTCACTTCCTGATTAGTTGAATGGTTATAACACTTGAATAAAACAACTGAAAGCAGTGGGAGTGACCTTGTTTTACTCAGCAGAAAAAGCTCTAATATATAGGTTTTCATAAAAGTTTACTGCTCCTTTAAGTTGAATGTGTTTCTTTTGTAGTTTATTATTATTCTGTATAACGTTTGTCTTTTATCCGCTGAATGTCACTTCTTAGAGACCTCCCTGACACTTAATGATGTAACCCTTTGAATGCCAGAGGGGTACATAATGCATTGCTTTGCAGTGCGTTGCGTACCCCTTTGGCATTCAGAAGGCTAATCTTTTAATGATTTTTATGCATCCAAGTTGCAAATGGAAGGGTTTTATTTAATTTGATTGCCCCATTTTTAGTCCTACTTTTATACATTCATAATCTTTTTATAATTTAGACACCCAATCCTACTGCCAGTGAATTTATTCCAAAGGGAGGATCAACCTCACGATTAAGTAACATGTCCCAGTCCAACATGTCTGCCTTCTCTCAAGCTTTGTTCTCACATCCGTCTATGGGAGGTCCTGCTGGAGCTGGTCTCGCTCCGGGTAAGCAAATGATTCTGTTGTTATTGAGTGGTAATTCAAACGTTAATAATTTTACTCATAAGTTAATTTTCTGTATCTAAAAATGAGCAGTTGTGCTCCTGGTGTTTGAAGGAGCAGAAAACTTCTATGGAAAAATATGTATTTTAATTATTTTCCTGCTCAGAAGAACAAACCAAAAACTTTCATGTACAAAAAAATATATGTAATTTGTTCTACTGCGCAGGAAAAGAAGGTGCTCCTGATAAGAGAATTATCTCAGTAATGGGAGAATTTCCACTTCTAACCTAAGTTGTTGCAAAAATAAATACTAATTAAAAATACAAGCTGGGGAAAAATAAGTCTTAGACCTTAGTCATTACTGGAAAGAAAAAAATAAAAAAAAATAAAATTAATTATTAAAAAGGTTTTTTTAATATTTGTAACTTTATTTTTAATGTTTATTTTGGAACTTATGAGTAAGTTGGATTTGATGTGTAGGATAATGTAACCACTTCTCCACACCTCATTATTGCGTTTCCAGTGTAAACTTGTACTCGTATGCTTTAAAGGAGAACTAACATTTCATAATAACCCCCACTTACCTTACTTTAACAGAAAATCTTGATGGTCCCTTGCTCCTTTGTTATAAATAACCGCTTCAATCAGTCCTGATGTCCTGCCCATGACAGCAGACATAAGTTGCTAGCAGGACCACAGGACCTCAAATTCTCCTCATTGCAGATCTCAAAATTCACCCGCTTCTCTCGTCCTTAAGGAAGTAGTCTTATTCATCTTGTCTGCTTCAGTTTGCACCTCATCCCTGATTGCGACTGGGTGTTAGGTGGTGGCTTTGAGTGCCCCTATGGCACTCAAAAAGTTAGCGATGGTATTCCTGTCCTTTCTAACAGTGTTTCCATTTCATTCAATAGTAAAAGGATAGTATTGTAAATTTTATTAAAAAAAAATAATTTTGCAGCCAAATAAAACTTAAACTAAATGCCCCTAGTACCATCTCTCAAACCATAAAGGTTTGAGAGATAATCTTAGTTAAAGTTCCTCTTTCCCTGACATCAGTGCTCTAGCCGACTTCAGGGTAATCTGGGACCGGCGGAGGCTCTTCAGCAGAGCCGAGATCGCGTTATTGAAAAATAAATCGTTCCAGTGAAGGATTTCTTTTTCAGTAATGAGATTTCTGCACTGCTGAAGAGCCTCCGCCGGGACCAGATTCCCCTGCAGTCAGCTAGAGCGCTGATGGCTGGGAAAGGGGAACTTTAACTACGATTATCTCTCAAACCATAAAGGTTTGAGAGATGGGATTGGGGCATTTAGTTATATTTTTAGTGGCTGCAAGATTAATTTTTGTATAAAATTGACAATACTATCCCTTTAAAGTGAAACTATACCAAAGATATTGGTCCTTATTCATGAAGCTAAAGAGGTCTAATTCTGGAGCAAACCAACTGAACCATGTACACCTATACACAGGACCATTCTTTTTTCACTGTCTGTGTCTGTCTGACTGGCTGTGTGGCAGTCAGGCAGGCAGACGCGCAGTCAGGCAGACTGTACTTTTGCACCTAGGTCTCGGTGTGTGGGTTTTTTTGTTTTTGGGAGGCATTAGATCTCCGTTAAAGCTGGTATTCCTGTCAGTATTACAGCTTAACTATACCAAAGATATTGGGCCTAATTCTGGAGCAAACCAACTGCACAATAAACTCTATACACTGGGCCATGGTAGTTTTCACTGCAACCCCTTCCATACAAAGGAGGCCTCCAATGCATTGCTTTGCAGTGATCTAGAGATGACACTTGCATTCAAGGGGGGGTTAATCCTGTGTAGTAACTTTAGACATTATGTGCCTGAGCTGGTCTTGCAGGGTTTCCTTGTGGCTTTAAAGTACTTTGCATTGATGTTCAAACTATCTACACCATATATTACAGCACTTTCAATTCTCAAAATAGCTTTCCACTCTTTAGAACATCTTGTTTTCATGTTATTCTGTTTTATTTTTCTTTTACCGAAGTGCATCACTTCTCCTTTTCGGAACTCACCATGACATTACGAAAATGAAAAGAATTTTAAGAAGTGAAAGCTGTTTATTTTTTTTATTTATTTTTATTATTGAGGTGTTTCAGATTGTTGTGCAGAGAAGTTGGTAATTCCTCCTTACCGGTTCCTTGTTCCTTTTTCATTCTGTCCTAGCTTTTCTGTAAGACTGCATTATTTTGACTTGATGGCCTGCACCTTTTCCTGAACCTCTTTCTTTATAAATACCTTCCTATCTGTGCCTTTCTTATCTACTAAGGCCCTGGAGACATTCATGACCCTCTTGCATTGCTATTCAAGCCATTCATGCAGAATCTATTTTAACCCCTTGATACCCGATAATGTGCCAGGACCGTCATGCCTGACTGGGTGTTAAGGACTGATCACATCATGGAGTTCTGGTAATTGCAGCATGGCAACACGCCACTCTGTGATCCCACAATGCAGTAGAGTTAAAAAAATAAATACCATGGTCGTCAAGAACTGTCCGCCCCCGGGACCGCAAGGTCCTTAAGGTGTTAAACAACAATAAAAATTTGACTAAACTATATGCACACTTTAACAATGAGGCAGATGTTTAGGAACATGTGCATAGAAGATATCTGGAGTAAATCTGTGGCAAACAGACTGCATATTAATGAAAAATAAAATCACCAATTGCTTTGCAATGCGTTGGAAGACCTCTTTAGCATTCATGTGGTTAAATGCCCCATTAAAATCAATATACATTTTTAGTTGTCTCTTGTGGTGCATTTAGTTTGCCTTATTTATTTTTGGTCTGGCCCATGCCAAAAAAAAACCCCTCTTGATCCAGAAGAAGGCAAAAAAAGCCCTCTGAAGCCATTCCCAATTTATCACCAAGTGGGTAAAGAAAATTCCTTCCTGACCCCAAATGGCAGTCAGATATTTTCCTGGATCAACATCCTATCTGCTTTGAAGCCATCTGTTATAATTTTCAATATTCTGTGCCAAATTGGCATCCATTGCTTTTTTGAAAGCAGTTACATTATCTGCAAGTACAACATACAGAGGCAAAGAATCCCATAGATTTACAGCCCTTGCTGTAAAGAATCCCTGCCTTTGTTTTAGTCGAAAGCACCTTTCATCTAGTCTTAATGGATGACCTCTTGTTCTTAGCTCAGCTCTTTGCATAAATATTTAATTGTCTAGTTCTTTGGATTGACCTTCATTGTATTTGTAAATGGTAATGATATCACCCTCTTAGACATCTCTTCTTTAATGTAAACAAACCCAGTTTGGCTAGCCTCTCTTTATAACTCAGATCTTCCAATCCCTTTATCAGTTTTGTTGCACCTTTTCCAGTTCAACAATGTCTTTTTTTTTTTTTTTTTTTAAGAACTGGCACCAAGAATTGTACTCCATATTCTAGATGAGGCCTAACCAAGGATTTATACAGAGGTAGGATGATAATAGCATCCCTTGCATCTACACCTCTTTTTATGCAGGCTAGTACCATATTTGCTCTTGCAGCAGCTGAGTGACTCTGCACACTTCTGTGAAGTCTATCAGCACTCCTAAATCATATATAATGAGGAGATATATTATATATAGATTATATAAATATATCTATATGTGTGTGTATAGTGTGTACCACAGAACAAGCGTAAGTAATGCTGGATAGTGGAGTAAGACCATTGTGTCAAGCAGATGTGCTATAAAGCACTGGAGTTATTTTGGCGTAAAGCTGCTGCACCACAGGGGTCAGATAAGATCTCCTATTGACATATATGGGGGCTTTCCTCTGTGTTCAAACCACGGCAATAGACTGTGGGTATTGATTCCGCCTCCCAGCTGGTAGGACCAATCAAAATGATAAAAGTGTCAGTTCCACCTCCCCAATTCAGTAATTTTGGTCCTACCAAGCTGGAGGATGGAGGCAGTTGGTTTCTCCCCCTCTCTCCCCCCTTCTCCCCCGTTTCTCCCCCCTCCTTCTTTATGGTTTCCCTACTATGCAGTATGCCTTAAACGCGGCTAACATTCCTTGCGTTTATCTTGTGGTCTGGATCAGATACCCTTGCATACATTGGGGTCCCTTGGATCCATATAAGAATCACTATACACTCTGTGTGTGTTTCTTACTCACCGCCACCTTCCCTTGTTGTGTTCGGAGGCTCCCATGCCGGTGCCTTGTTCCTTTTTCATTCTGTCCTAGCTTTTTGTTGGAATGTATATACGAGGAGGTAGCATGGAAGAGCGCCAGTGCATACAGGAGCTTCTGGGAGAGGGTCGGGTGACTCTGTAAGTACTTGAAGTCTTATTATATCAGGATTTGACACAAGATGTATGCATGTATAATTATAGAGATTATATGGTGATATATACAGCATTCCTTCTATGAAGCAACAGAGTTAAACTGTATGCGGCAATAAGCAGTCTTCTACTTAGCCTCAAATCTGTCCTGCTTGTACATTACATATTGCTACAGGTAAAGTCAAAGGTCCATCCTGTTGGCCTGAGAAAATATAATGTAAACAGTCTACTGCAGACTACTATCTCCTCTGCTGAGACAGAGGACATGACAGATGAACATGACATGAGAACATTTTTTAATGTACGCATATGAAAATTTATGTACACTAGGTTTATTGGGTTACCAATTTTGTTAGACCTATACAATCTGTTTTCTTTGGTGAATTGTGCCCTTATTATTGCTTGGGAAGCATGTTAGGGTCCCTTGGTCAAAGGTTGTGAACTACTGCATTATAGAATACACGGCAACTGTTTTTCCTGTACACAGCTCCATAATAATATCTTTAATATTAAATAGAAGGAGGTCTTAAGGTCTGCCTGGTCCAGAAGAGTCAGTGGATATATCCATTTTCTGAAGAAATGACTGCACTTTGGATGATCCCTTTTTCTGGGCAGGCATAGCTGTTGCATCACTATGCTAAATTAGTGAGCAGACAGTGCTCTTTAATACAGTTGCAGCATAGCGGATAACCTGATATCAGCCACTGCTATAGCATGCAGGTTCCACACCTTGGATATATAGTTCTGATTTAAAGGGATAGTAATGTTTCATAATAAAAACAGCTCTAATTAATCATCATAGTATTTGGACTTTGGAGAGTGTTATTTCAATTCTGTCAGAGTTGTAGTTCAAGAGTAATTCAATGACAAAGTATCCCCCTCCCGCCCCTTTTACTGATGTAACACTGTTCAGCCAGAGCAGAAGGGAGGTGCCCAGGTAGATTGCAGAGAGGGACAATCTTCAATTAAGATAAGGGGAAAAACCTGAAAAGCTTGTCAAGGGGGGCAGGGATTTCATTGTTTTCATAGGAATAAGAGTGTCCCCTTCTGTTATCTGTCCAGTCTATGGACTGCATTCCACATCTGAGAAGAGATTGTTTACAGTAGGTAAAAGGGGCGGGAGGGGGAAACTTTGCTTGTGAATATCTCATAAACCATAAAGGTTTGAGAGATAAGACTTATATCATTCTTCATGTTTTTTTAATGCCTACAAAATAAAATAAAGTTAAAACGAATTATTACTATCCCTTTAAGGACAAACAGAATGCTAGGTGTGAACACCGTTTTTTTATAACAGATTCTTCACTTATAGAATTTAATGGTATCCCATGTGAGGCCTAGCAGGATCATCTGCCTTATCTGATACTATGATTAGAGCACTAAGGATCAATGCCTAGGAGGCTGACACATCATCAGACAACCAGCTGGTTTCTTTGCCCTTTTACAGAATCCATGTTGTTCTGTTACTAGCTTAAAGATATTTTTGATATCTCCAGGACGCAAAGTAATTCTCAGGAGTCAATCCTTTCATAAGCAAAGAGCTCTAACTAGGTTGAAACTACAACCAGTAATGCAGAAGTGTAGCCCAAAGCACCAGGTCTGGAAATGGAATTCCAGGTAAAGCCACAGTTTCAGGGAAATTTCCAAATAAACCTAGCACTTGCACCTTCCTGGAGGCAGATGGGAGCTCTTTCAGGACACCTGGAAGCTCTTTTCACCCAGACAGATGAGTTTCAGATTGGAGATGGGTATGCTTGAGAGTTTCTGTCCCTATGATACAGAAGTCCAGGGCATCACGTGTCAAATACAGATATATTTTGTAATACTGATGTCTAGGATTTTCTCCAAACAAGTCTTAAAGGAATAGTAATGTTTCATAATAAAAGCAGCTCTAATAGCGGCTCTAATTAATCATCATAGTATTTGGATTTTGGAGAGTGTTGTTTAAATTCTGTCAGAGTTGTAGTTCAAGAGTAATTGAATGATAAAGTATCCCCCTCCCACCAATTTTACTGATGTAACACTGCTCAGCCAGATCAGAAGGGAGGTGCCCAGGTAGACTGCAGAGAGGGACAATCTTCAATTAAGATAAGGGAAAAACTTGTCAAGGGGGGCAGGGCTTTCATTGTTCTCATAGGAAGAAGATTGTCCCCTGCTGTTATCTGTATGGGCTATGGACTGCATTCCACATCTGAGAAGAGATGGCTTACACTAGGGGAGGGGAAACTTTGCTTATGAAGATCTCTCAAACCATAAAGGTTTGAGAGATAAGACTTGTATCCTTCTTCGTGTTTTTTTTTTAATGCCTACAAAATAAAATAAAGATAAAACGAAGTATTACTATCCCTTTAAAGCCTTTTGGAGCTATTGCTTAGTTGGTTAAAGCCTCTGTCTGGTAAACAGGAGATCTTGAGTTAGACTCTCAGCAGTGCCTTGCATGATTTTTCAATTAAATTATAATGGTTGTCTGTCAAATCAGTGGAGCTATTCCCAGGTGAAGATCGTAAGTGCAAACTGAAATCGCATTGCTTTTCAGAGAAAGTTACCCTGCAACAGGGGTGGACTGTGAAATTGATGCAAAGTGTCCTAGAGACACAGAATTTGCATGGTATTTAGTTAGTTCTTTCTGTGTCCTGCAGACTTCATGGGTCGTAGGTTTAATTTTAGAGCTACAGTAATTCAGTTCCTTTTAAGCAATCTGAATTAAATATGGAGGCTATAACATCGCAGTCAATAGGATCCATTCTCAGGATTACCTGATGACACAGTAAAATAGTAATTTAGATTGGGGATAGACACCAGTCTATCAAGTTCAACCCTGATCTCATAAGTCAACGAATGAGACTTGTATAGCTTTCCTGCTACCAAATCAGTTGGTATTATCAGACCTGCCCTCTATACACAGTATAACTCTGTATGTATATAATTACGCAGCCTGTCATATTCCAGTTTGACTGAAGTTTTCTTCAGTTCCACAGCTTTGGGTCTTATATTTAGTATCATATGCTACCATTAGGGTGGGCCTCGGTATTCAGTTTAAGAATGCTTGTTGAAATATAATAAGTTAGATAGGTTTGGAGCTGCTTATTTTGTGTGTATCTATTCAGTAGGCCTCAGTACCCTGACGGCATCCGGTCTAAACAGTTGTGTACTTGGATGATCAAGACAAGGACCTAGGTTAAGCAACTTAGACTAAGTCCGGCAAACCTCTATAACACTATATCATTTCTAGGAATGCACCTAGTGACATTTAGATAATTTGCAGCTCTGTCAGACCCTGACCAGTTCAACTTCTAGATAGGGTCATAGTCTTTCTAATTTTTTTACCTCATAGCATAAGAAACCGATCCAGCATTCCACTGGAAGGAAAGTGTTATGGTGGTGAGACCATCCCACCCTGGTGAAGGGCAGGCCCTTACAGGGGTCGGTTTGGCACGTAGTATCTGCAGATGCTAGCAGGATAGGCTGTTGAGTTCTCTGAAAAGAAAACAGCCCATGGGACTTGGAATCAACATTCTCAAATTACAGGCTGTCTAGAACATTCTATAACAACTGAAGCGGGACCTCCAGGACACAGCAGTATGGATAAGTTCAGACACAGTCCTTTATCTTTTAATGCAACAGAGAGTCCACCTCTCAACAGATTAGCTGGGCGGATTCTTCAGTGGGCAGGAGGAAGGCTTGGAGCTCTGACAGAATCTTACATATCAGGAAGTCTCATAGGGCAAGCGGTTTCCTCAGCAGTAATAACTCCGTATCTGTAGTTTGGTCCTACCAGAGGTCTATACAATATAGTATCAACTTTAGGTACTCTAACAATGGATCTGAGGGCGGCAGAAGAATACAAGAAATATCCAGAGTTCAGGTCAAGATGGAAAACCAACAACTCAATGGGACAGGATGTTTTACGGTTGGTACCTTATACTGGAGTATCTGTCTCCATTCCTTATACTCACAGAAGTGGTCCAGGAGATCAAACAGTGACATAAGAGATATGTGGTTGCACAAGCCAAATATAAAAAGGAGATCAAACAGGACAAATCCAGAATGGTATTCATAGCCCTAGATGGCACAAGGAAATGTTGTGTTGCAGATATGGTATATATTTCAGTTCAGCCCCATTGAACCTTCCAGGTATGCTGGACCTATTAACAGGGTCAAACTCTTCAATACCCACAGTCTATTGTGTGGAATGACACAGAGGAAAACAATATCTGTGAGCAAATTTCTTGTTTCAAACCCTTGGATACTAGAGGTCTCCAATGCATTTACAATTTGTTGGAGACCTGTAGTCTGTCATGTCGTTCACTGCACTTGTCACTTATTAGGAGCTTATATTATCAACGGTCCGTTGGTACATGTAAAAGTATGCCAACCCATACCAGCAGAGTATGATTTTTCTCAAGCTGGCACTAGGTACCGAATACAGTGGAACATTTTGTTGTAAGATTTTTAGTATCTTCTAAATGATCTAAATGTAAAAAGTACATATAGCGCTGCCTTCTGGAAACATTTGTGGGCACCATCATAGGGTTTAAAAGTCGTGACCCCTTAATTCATGAGAGTGAATGTATAATTTCCAAAAGTATGTCTTCCATACCTTTTCTTCCTTTAGTTTGGTTATGACTCTTTATTGCAGGCAATTTCTGAGGAAAAAATGGTAGGTATAGATTAGTGTTCGAATACAGTATTAAATTCCATGTCATTAACCCTTTCAGTGCCAGACGCTCGGGCCATTTCCTGTACCCTGCAGGCCAGACACATTTTCAGCATTTTTGCTATCCTTCTGTTTAGGCTTGATTTACTCTGGGAATTTCTAGTTACATATTACATATGAAAAACTAAATCTTGTGGGTTTTTTTTTTTTTTTTTTTTTCGAATTGTGCTTTCTCATGGTACCTTACATGAAGAGAATTTTGCATCATGCAAAATGCTATGATGTCATAATGACAAAAAAAGTGAAAATTTACTCATTTTGCTAAAATCACATACTATGTATCAAAAACATTTACCTTGATTGAAAAAGTTTCAATTATTTGAAAAAGACCAGAGTCCCCCGAGTAAAAAAAGAAACAAAAAAAAAAAAAAACAACAAAAAAAAAACTTGTATAGTTTTACCTAAGTCCATGGGTAGCGTAGAGCCCTAATCACCAGCAGCGCAAAATGACATTTTCAACTTTGAGCTAATACGCATGTTCTAGAGTTTTTGTGGTAAATCTACCCCAAAACAGTGGAATAACTATATAATACTATATATTTCTGGAAAGAAGATAATCTGCTGCATCTAATGATGGGTGGCATGCCTTCTTACCCCAAGCCTGGTGTGCACACATGCCTCCAGAAGGTGGAACTAATGGAATGAAAGGCATTTTCTTACATTTCTCCCCCTTCAAATGTCCTGAAATCTGTGAAAACCATGGAATTTCAAACTGTATTCATTAGCTAGTGCTCGTAGGAGAAAAATTACACCCCATTGGCATGAGTTGACCTACTTCAGGGGGCACTAGAAGTGCAAAACGAAACCTATTACAACTTGTAATGTTTCTAACATTTTCGCAAACATTACTTGTCTATACAAAAATGGCTATAACAACTAGAGAAGTGAAGAAAGGGTACACAAACCATACCATTTTGGAAAGAAGACCACCTTCCACATCTAATGAGGGGTGACTTGCCTTCTTACCCCAAACCTGGTGTGCACAAATGTTTCCTGAAAATGGCACTATAGGAAAAAAATGGCATTTTCTTACATTTCTGCCCTTTCAAATGTATTGAAATCTATGAAAACCATGGAATTCCCAACTGTATTCATTAGCTAGTGGTCTTAGGAGTCAAATGACACCCCATTTGTATGAATTGACCTACCTTAGGGGGTGCTCAAAGTACAAAACTACACCTACTACAACCTCTGATTTTTCTAACATTTTCTCAAACCTGACTTGCCTGTACTAAAATGGCTCACACCTTCAGAAGTGAACAAAAGGTAGATAAACCATACCATTTTGGAAAGAAGATAACCTGCCGCATCTAATGAGTGGTCACTTGCCTTCTTACCCCAATCCTGGTGTGCATAAATGTTTCCAGAACAGCCGATATAGGAAAAGAATTGAATTTTTTTACATTTCTGTCCCTTCAGATGTAGTGAAGTCTGTGAAAACTAGGGGATTTACAACTGTATTTGATAGCTAGTGCTCTTAGGAGAAGAATGGCGCCCCATTGGTATAAGTTAACATACCATAGGGGGTGCTAGAAGAACAAAATTACTACTGCTACAACATCTGATTTCTCTAACATTTTCTCAAACATTCTTGCATGTATGAAAATGGTTATAACAGCTATAGAATTGAAGTAAAAGTGGAGAAACCATGCCATTTTGGAAAGAAGATAACCTGCCGCATCTAATGAGGGGTCACTTGCCTTTCTTACCCCTAAGTTAGTGTGCACAACTATTTCCAGAATGTGGTGCTACAAATCAGTCACTTCAAAGATACGAAAATGGTTCAATACCATGGGATTTCCTAGGAGGATCTCCTGCCAGCCTACGAAAAATGGTACCCCACTGCATACCATATTGGGTGCCAGGAGCGCGTCTACCAGTGGAACAAGGATGGGGAAGCAAGAGTATGTATGATTCTATGGCTATCAGTGGTCAGTCAGTGTACGTGAGGACCTGTGACTGCCAGTGAAACCAGGTTGGGGGAGGGATCAGGCAGTGTATGTGGGTATATCTACCAGTGAGCAGAGAGCAAGTATGGCAGTGGTGGTGGGGGAGGTAAGATAGTACATATGGGGGTTATGTGACTGCCACTGGGCACTGTAAGTCCCCCACATACACTGTTTGATTCCCAGCCTGAATCCAGTGCTTACTGACGCGTGGGTCTACCAGTAGGCAGTGGAACCAGGCTGGAGGGGTCAAACTGTAGGAATGGGACTGCCAGTGCGCTGTGGAACTAGGCTGGTGGGTAGGCTACGGGGGGGGGGGTGATTGGAGGCATTTTGTGGTCATGCCACAGGGGTGTCCGATGCATTGCAAAGCAATTAACCCCCTCCCCTGTGGCACATATGGTTAATTTTTTTTTTTTCTCTAGACCTCATTGGGGGGCTTCAGGACCCTTCCTGATGTCCACCAATGAGAGCTTATTAAAAAAAAAAAAAAAAAAAAAAAGTCCCAAAAGAATTACCCTGTGAGTGCCACAGGGGTCTTCAGCGCATTGCAAAGCAATGTTCTGCGGACCCCTGCGGCACTCAGAGTTGTGTTTTTTTGGGGGTTTTTTTTTTTATATAATATTTTACTTTTTACTATCGGAGATTTGGGTTTTTTTGGTTTTTTTTTTTTTTTTTTTTTTATAATATTTTACTTTTTACTATCGGAGATTGTGGGGGGGCGTCAGGACCTTTCCTGATGTCGCCCCCCCCCCCCCAAACAAACTGGTTACAGTTCAGTGAAAAATAGCCCTGTGTGTGCCACAGGAAGGGGGATCTGCAAATAATCCCCCCTCCCCTGTGGCACACACAGGGTTAATTTTTTTTTTTTAATGTATTTATTTTTGTAAATACCTCATTGGGGGGGCTTCAGGACCCTTCCTGATGTCCCCCAATGAGGTCTAAAAATCTGGCACATTGCAAAGCAATGCGGCAGTCAGAGTTTATTTATTTATTTTTAATTATCATCAGACCTTGTGGGGGGACATCAGTAACCCTCCTGACGTCCCCCCAATAATCTGATTATAAAATACTAAAAATATTCCTGTGTGTGCCACAGTCTGCAATGAACCCCCTCCCCTGTTGCACGCACACGGCTAATTTTTTTTTTTTTTTTTTTTTTTTAAATATACCGCAAAGCAATACGCTGGGGAACCCTGCAGTACTCACCGGTTCATTTTTTTATTTTTTAAAGTTTAATTTTTTTGTATCAGACCTTGCTGGGGCACATCAGGACCCCTCCTGATGTGTGTCCACAGTTATTGATCTCCGAGCCGATCGTGCTGCGAGATCAATATGGCGACTGAAGGAGAGCAAAAGCTCTACTTCCATTCTCTCCTACCTCCGGAAGGAGTGAATGCGATGGGGCTACGCTTGCTAACGTCATCTGTGAACATGTCCCCAATGACATTAGGAGGCTTCCCCTGGTCCCGCCCACTCCTACCCGTAAGTTCGGGTGGGAGAGAGGGGAAAGGAGACGCTCCGCTTCTCCTTTGTAAATATTGATCTCTGATCACGATTGGCTGGGAGATCAATACCTTGGGGGGGGGGGGGGCATGAGGAGTGATCCTCATGTCCTCCCACGAGTGCCAGGAAATATTTATTTATTTATAATTTCTTCTGTGTCCCTATCCATGGCGATAGAGACTAATGGGGTGTGTCAGCGCCCCCCAGCTGGCGTAGGACCAACTTTCAAATTATAAAAGGAAGCCTTCCGCTCCCCTATGGCAGTCATTTTTTGGTCCTACGCAGCTGGGGTAGGGACGCATGGCAGTCGTCTCCTACCTGAAAATTTTTTTTTTTTCTCTAAGGCCGCATTCTTGCCGCTTCAGCCAGGAGAGTTTTCTCTGCTACTCCTGAAGAGCTTGCTCCGTTGAAGAACCGGCAAGCTGTTTGTCTGTTCCAGCATGCGCCTGGAGTCTCCCCATGCTGGGGTGAGATTCGGCGTTCACATCCGGAGGCACCTTGATGACGTCATCGGTTGGCGTCTAGGAGGAAGCTGGATCCAGGCAACTGAGAACCGGTTGCAGGATACCTCCGACCGGCAGTTTAGTCCTTCAGCTATGGATCTATCTACAGGCTGAGGGGAAAGGTAAGGGCTGTCAGCCATTCTATATTTATTACTTTAGTATAATTAACAGGGCAGGGCCTATGCGTTCCAGTGTGAAACGCACGCCCAGGGCCTACTATATTTAAGAGGCCACTTTTTCTCCTATATTCCCTGGTAAAGGATGTATATCTTTGTTTTATGATAACTTATTAAAAGTTAAGTTTTATGCTAGTTGAACTATGTCCTCCACATCAAAGAGTCTGCCTAATAAAGAAAAAGAAAAAGAGAAAATGAATGCTGATAAGGATGATAAAGTTACCCAAAAAGTTAAGACATGTTTAGGATGTGATAAGTTATTATCCACAGAGGATTCTTCAAAATTATGTCCTGACTGTTTGAAAAAAGCAGCTAATACAGACGTTCCATCTCAATTCCAAGACTTTTTAACATGGATGAAAGATTCTATGCAGCAAACTTTATCATCTTTTCAGGCTCCTTCTATTTCCAGAAAAAGGCCTAGAACTGAAGATCCTGGGGAAGGTACATCCTCTATGCATATTGAAGCGGATGAATCAAGCCTTTTTGAAGATCTATCTGACTATTCTTCAGAAGAGGAAGGAGAAATACAGGACGACGATGAAGGATCTTTCAACATTGAAAAAATGGAGTCCTTTTTAAAGAGTTTGCGAAAAACCTTAGGCCTGACTGAGGAAGCTACTGAACATGGAATCCTGGATACAGCATTCCTAGGAAAAAAGAGAGAGATTCCAGTTTTTCCTGTCCATCATTCCGTATCTGATCTGGTGAAAACAGAATGGAAGAAAGGGGATAAGAGAGTAACAGAATCAAAAAGATTCCATAAGATGTATCCTTTCAAAGAGGAAGAAGCTTCAGTCTGGACTACGCCTCCAAAGGTAGATGCTCCGATTGCTCAACTGACAAAAAAGACTACCCTGCCTATGGAAGATGGCTCCTCATTAAAGGACCCTATGGACAGGAGACTTGAAGCTACCCTGAAGAAACAGTTTTCTGTTTTGGGACAAAGCATAAAAGCAGCAACAGCCTTGACCTGTGTATCAAGAACAATAAGAATATGGTTGACAGAGCTGGAACAGAAAATTGAGTCTTCCGTTTCCAGACAAAAATTAATGAAAGAAGTAGCATCTATAAAAGACGCAATGGGATATTCTTGTGATGCCTCCTGGGATGTCATCAGGTTAGCCGCCAGATCCTCTTCCTTTTCGATTACAGCCAGAAGAGCTCTATGGTTAAGATCATGGGGAGCTGACCCATCTTCAAAAAATAAGTTGGTGTCATTACCTTTTTCTGGATCCACTTTATTCGGAGAGCAGTTAGAAGAAATAATTAAAAAAGTTACAGGAGGAAAAAGTTCTTTCCTTCCACAGGACAGAAAGAGAAGAACTTCCCCTTCAACATCTTTTCATAATAGGAGATCCTTTCGTGACTCAAAACGTTTTCAAACATCAAGAACATATGATCAGAAGAAAAGTAATTATGGTCAGTCCTCAAGAGGTTCATTCAAAAGAACAGGAGCAAAAAGTGCGCAATTCAAGAAGGAAGCCTCATGAAGTGCGGAGTACCCTGCCTCTAATTCCAGTCGGCGGTCGCCTGGAAAAATTTCTACAAGCCTGGAAGAACCTAGCAGCACCAGACAAGTGGATAATTCGAATATTGGAAGCAGGGTATTTTTTGGAATTCGACCGCATTCCTCGGGAAAATGTATTCAGAACCTCAAGGATGCCAAAAGACCTCATAGCAGCAAGAGGTTTACAAGATTCTGTTCAAAGTCTAGTCCTCAACAGGGTGATAGAACCTGTCCCTCTACAAGAAAAAGGAGGTTTCTACTCTGTGATTTTTGCGGTTCCAAAATCATCAGGGGGGTTCAGAATTATCCTCGATCTGAAGACATTGAACTTAAGCATAAAGACAAAAAGCTTCAAGATGGAGAGCACATCATCAGTAATACAGACTGTTCATCCAGCAGCTTTTCTAACGACTGTGGATCTAAAAGAAGCTTATTATCACATCAAAATAGCGCCAGCACACCGCAGGTTTCTGAGGTTTTGCTTCATGGATCAACGTTGGCAGTTCAAAGCTCTGCCATTTGGTCTATCCTCAGCTCCAAGAATTTTTTCAAAGATTTTAGCTGTAGCACTAGAGCCCCTGAGGAGAAAAGGAATTACTATTCTCCCATACTTAGACGATCTCCTAATTGTATCCTCATCCAAAGTTCGTTCGGAACTAGACACCCAGGAAACCTTGCATCATCTACAGGAACTGGGTTGGATAGTCAATTTTCAGAAGAGCAAACTCCATCCATCTCAGCATCTAGATTTTCTGGGCATGACTTTCGACACCAAGGTCAACCAAGTGACATTATCATCTTCGAGAATAAAGGGGATAATAAACAGAGTCAAGTACTTCAGGAAACATCAAGTACATACTGCCCACGAATACATGAGCATTCTGGGATTAATGAACTCGGCCACTCAAATAGTACCTTGGGCCAGGAGTCACCAAAGGCCCCTTCAGAAATTGTTCCTAACCCATTGGAACAAGGACTCGATCAACACCTCACAGAAGATCCTCCTGTCTCCACAGGTAAAGTCCGAGTTACTATGGTGGATAAAACCAAAAAATCTGGAAAAAGGAACATCTCTGCAGGAACTAAAATGGCAGACGATATCAACAGATGCAAGCCTGAAAGGATGGGGAGGTTGCTGGAACAACATCTCCATTCAAGGGACATGGTCTCAGCTAGAAAGAACTCTTCACATAAATGTCCTAGAGCTCAGAGCCATTCGACTATCCTTAATAGGTCTAAGGAAGTTTATCAGGAAAAAACCAGTCCAGATCCTGTCGGACAGCATGGTGGCGGTTCTTTACATAAAAAACCAAGGAGGAACAAGGAGCAGAACCTTGAACCAGGAATCACAGAAAATATTGAGATGGTCAGAAAGGAACCTAATGGCTCTATCAGCCACCCACATAGCAGGTGTCTTAAATCTACAAGCGGACTATCTCAGCCGAAACAGGCTGGACCCAGGAGAATGGGCCCTCAACAAGGAAGTTTTCAACCAGATTGTCAGGAGATGGGGAAATCCAGTGATAGATCTCATGGCAACCTGGGAAAACAAGAAATGCAACACATTCTTCTCCAGGACAAGGCATCCGGAAGCTCGAGGGATGGATGCCATGATTCATCCCTGGAATTTTCCACTGGCATACATCTTTCCTCCAACCCCCATGATACAAAAGGTTCTAAGAAAGATCAGGCGAGAGGGAGCAAATGTCATCCTCATAGCTCCGGAATGGCCAAGGAGAGTATGGTTTTCGGAACTAATCAATCTAGCGATAGAGGAACCTTGGCCACTCCCGATCCGGTCAGATCTCCTTTCCCAGGGTCCAGTCCTCCATCAGAACCCAGCCTTTTTGAAACTGATGGCCTGGAGGCTGAGAGGAACTCATTAAGATCAAAAGGTCTCTCGGACGCAGTTATAAATACAATAGCAGAAGGAAGAAAAAAGTCCACCTCCAGGATATACTGCAAGGTTTGGAAAGTCTTTTCAGGATGGTGTGCATCTGAAAAAGTAAAAAGATCATGTGTAAAAACATCTCACATTTTGAACTTTTTACAACAGGGGTTTGAGAAAGGATTAAAACCATCCACGTTAAAAGTACATGTTTCAGCATTATCAGCCTTCTTAGCAAAGCAATTTGCAGAAGATATTTTAGTAAAAAGATACCTTAAAGCCATAACAAAAGTTAGACCTAGAATAAGAAAGGTTATTCCTCCATGGGACTTGAATATGGTGCTGGATACGTTGTCTTCATCTCCCAAGTTTGAACCCCTAGAAGAGATACCTTTAAAGATGCTTACTTTAAAAACAGCCTTCCTGACTGCTATAACCTCTGCGAGAAGAGTTTCAGAGATTCAGGCTTTTTCCTCAAAGCCACCCTACATGGTGTTTCACCAAGATAAAATAGTTTTGAGAACAAAACCTAACTTTAGGTCTAAAGTAGTGTCAGAATTTCATCTAAACCAAGACATCATTTTACCCTCCTTTTGCCCAAATCCAAAAGGGGAAAAAGAGAAGAAATTGCACAATCTGGACTTGGTAAGGTGTGTTTCTATCTACCTTAATAGAACAGAAGCCTTCAGGAAGACAGATTCTCTTTTTGTTCATTTTCAAGGGAAATATAAAGGATCACCAGCTTCAAAATCCTCCTTATCAAGATGGATAACCCAATGCATCAGGATGACATATTTGGAAGCAGGAAAAATCCCTCCAAAGATCCTTAAGGCTCATTCTACCCGAGCGGTAGCAACCTCCTGGGCATCCAGAGCCTCTGCTTCTCCAGAAGAAATTTGTAGAGCAGCCACTTGGTCCTCTATTTCCACTTTCACTGTCGTCCAATACAGGTCACTGGTACTCTGGGAGGCGTAAGTCCCCTTTAATAGGCAGGAACAATTATGCAAATAATTTGCAAGGGGCGGAGCCTCCCCTCTTACTTAAGCCACCTTCTGGCCAGAGCCACTCATATTGATTTGTTCCTGGTGTGCTTCCACACCAGGTAGAGAACATCTATGCATCTTAGTATTTTATTATTTTTTTATTCAAATATGGAATACCACCATTAGGAGGGTGACCATGGCTGTGAATTGCCCTCTTTAAAGTGGCTGGTGCAGCTTCCAGGGATTTCCTGTGGACCTATACCCTGAAGAGGGGACAGCTTGTGTTAAGCAGCTCCCCTGTTGGGGAATTTACCTCTGGTTCTTTCCCTCCCTATCATGGTCACCTGAAGACAGAAGTCAGCAAGGAAGGTGAGTCACCCATTGAGTGCTGAAGGTCCACTTGTCCCCACAGTGTCCCTTTGATGGGCTTGTATTTGGGAGTTTTAATACACTCCAGCACTCATAGGGTGTTTTTATTGCATTATTACTGTTTATGCAATTTCTGTGTTATTCTCTGAGTTTTGGAGCATTGGGTATTCATTTATTTATGTTTCTCATGTGTTTCATGCTTGTTTGGGCACTTTTTAATGTTTTCTTAAACTTTATTAAAAATGGTGTTCCGCGCCTTTAAGCGCGGCTTTTTCCCGCTCAGACGCAAGGGCTCCTTTACTCTCTATGGGAATTCACAGTATGGGACATATCTCTGGAACCGCTTGTCACAGCAACTTCAGAGAGGGCTCATTTTAATTCTAGGCTCCTGCTCTATCATCCGGAATGTGTTTTATTTATGTGGGGTGTTCAGGGGGGCTTCGGGCACTGTTTGGGGTACTTGTAAGGAAAAACTACATTTCCCATGAGCGCTTGGTTCGCGCTCGTTTCTGATTGGCTGTCACGACGGCCGCCATTTTGTGGTACTTTTCCTAGGCGAGTACACTACGCAGGGACCGAGCCTTCTCTCTCCTCAACAGATTAACCCTTCGCTGGCCAGATAAGTCCGTTTTTAGAACATTTCTGGGGTGAAACTTTAATCTTAACACTTTTTCTGGGTGATAGTGTTATTAGTGGGGTATATTGACGCTGTGAGCATGTCTACTTCACTGGAGCTAGGGGCTAGACCCAAGTCTAAGGAGGATGGGGGGTCCGCTACCCCCATGGCGTTTTGCTCCTCTTGCCACATTGGGCTGGATGGCGATAATGTGGGGGATCTATGCCCTAATTGTACTGGTCAAGATAGCAACCCTGGGCTTCCCAGCCACGCTATTGAGCCATCTTGGGTGAAGGAGTTTAAAGCTGCCACTAGGGATCTCAGATCCACGCTTCAACTCTTTCCCTCTCAAGTACAGGGGGCTCTCCAGGTCTGGCAGACCCCCTCTACTATCAGGACCTCCCTGCCTAAGCCACAGGGAGCTCCTGATATCACTGATTCTTCTGAAGAAGAACTTTTACAGGATTCTGATGCTGAGGAACGTACTGTTATTGAATCTAACAGGTCCATTGGGGACCCCTATGAGTGTGACCCTGAAGTTTCGGCTGAGGGTCTGATCAGAGCGGTTCTGAATACGCTCAACCTTCCTCTGACTCAGGAATCCACTTATGATCCTACTGATGTTTTTCAGAAAAAGCCATCTAAGCCTGTTGTTTGTTTTCCAACTAACACTACTCTTGCCCGTCTGGTCTCTGAGGCATGGAAGAATCCTGATAGATCTTCCTCTGTCTCCAAAAAGTTTGCCAAGCTTTACCCTTTTCCTGAGGCGGAGCTGGCAAAATGGGTTCATCCTCCCAAAGTGGATGCTCCTGTGTCTAGACTATCCAAATCTACTGCTTTGGCTGTCTCAGATGCCTCTGCCTTGCAGGACTGGACGGATAAGAAACTAGAGCTCTCTCTTAAGTCTATTTTTGCCTCCATTGGCACAGCCATGCGCCCCACTTTTGCTGTGGCATGGGTTAATAGAGCTATTGCGGCCTGGACTGAACGACTGACTGAAGCGGTTCGCCAGGATGCGCCTGTATCTGAACAGTTGCAGCTTCTTGCTAATATCACTGAAGCTCAGAACTATGTTGCTGATGCTGCTTTTGATGCTGTGCGCATGATGGCGAGGGCCTCCACTTCTTCTGTGGTGGCTAGACGCGCTCTTTGGCTGAAAATTTGGTCTGCTGATACAGCCTCTAAGAAGGCTTTGCTTTCCTTGCCCTTTCAGGGGAATTTGCTTTTTGGGTCTGAACTCAAAGAAATGATCAGTGAGGCTACTGGCGGTAAAAGTACTCTTCTACCCTCAGTCTTTAAGAAAAAGTTTCCAGCCAAACGCAATCGGTCCTTTCGTTCCTTTCAGACTGAGACACGCTCCTCGGCCCAAACGGGTCCTCCCACTACGCGCTCCTCCTCCAAGCCCAAACAGTCCTGGAGGCCCAAAGTTGCCTCCAAGGCCAAGACCTCCAAGACTGCTTCGGCATGACTCGCCGAACCCGGGTCCGCATCCGGCTGTAGGCGGTCGTCTCCGCATCTTTCGCCGGACTTGGGAGGAGTCAGTGGGGGACCCATGGGTTCTTCAGGTGGTGTCAGAGGGATACAGGATCCCTTTCTCTTCCCTTCCTCCTTTTCGGTTCCATTTTACTCGTCCTTCTCAGGAACCCACAAAAAGGCGTCTGTTCGACGACGCTATTCAGGATCTCTTGGACAAAGAGGTCCTGGAGGCGGTTCCTCAGGGGGACACAGGTTCAGGATTTTATTCCAACCTGTTTGTGGTAGCCAAAAAGGACGGAGGAGCCCGTCCCATCTTGGATCTCAAAGATCTCAATGTCTATGTGGTGACTTCCCACTTCCGCCAGGAGTCCCTGCGCTCTGTGATTGCAGCAATGTCTCCAGGGGAGTTTCTTGCCTCCCTGGACCTTCAGGATGCTTATCTTCACATCCCTATTCATCCAGAGAGCAGGCGGTATCTCAGGATTGCCTGCCACAGGGGACACTTTCAGTTTGCAGCGCTCCCCTTTGGGCTGACTTCAGCCCCTCAGGTCTTCCAGAGGGTGTTGGGCTCCTTGATAGCGGTGCTCCATCAGGATGGGATCAGAGTGACCCCCTACATGGACGATCTCCTACTGAAGGCCTCCTCAGCGGAGCTTCTCCACCAGCAATTACAGATGTGCATGCACACCCTGAACCGTCATGGCTGGATCCTGAATCTGGACAAGTCGGACTTGATTCCATCTCAGAGGCTTCTGTTCCTGGGTCTCCTGTTCGACACTCGCCAATGCATGGTGTTTCTTCCAGAGGACGTGGCTCACCAGATAGCTGTCAGAGTGGCTAGAATTCTGGACCTGGACGTGATTCCAGTTCCGAAGTTGTCGTCCTTAGTGGGGAAGTTCATTTCCACAATCGAAGCAGTACCATTTGCCATGGCCCACTCCAGGGATCTTCAGAGATTCGTGATCCAGACGTGCAAGAATCATCCAGATCATCAACATCTGTCTGTTTCTCTTCCTCCTCATGTCGAGTCGAGTCTGCACTGGTGGTTAGATCTCTCTCATCTCCTGAAAGGGAAATCCTTTCTAGTTCCTCCTTGGACCACAGTCACTACGGATGCCAGCCTTCGGGGCTGGGGTGCAGTCTGGGGTCGCTTCAGTGCTCAGGGGAAATGGGGTCTGGAGGAATCCATGCTCTCCATCAATGTTCTGGAACTTCGAGCTGTCCGGCTGGCCCTGAGGCACTGGGAGTCTCAATTGACCGGTCTTCCAGTCAGAGTGGAGTCCGACAACGCCACGGCGGTGGCTTACATCAACAGGCAAGGCGGCACAAGAAGTGGTTCCGCCTGGTGGGAGGTCAAGGATATTTTGTCTTGGGCAGAAGATCACGTGCCTGTCATCTCTGCGGTTCATATTCCAGGCGTGGACAACGTCATGGCAGACTTCCTCAGTCGTCACACCGTCGACAGCGGAGAATGGGCTCTGCACCCAGAGGTGTTTCACATGCTCACTCAACGGTGGGGGATGCCTGTGGTGGATCTGATGGCTACCAGACACAACAGGAAGGTTCCGGTGTTTTGCTCCCGGTTGAGGGACTCCCTTGCTCTAGCAGTGGATGCCTTGTCGATCCCTTGGGACTTCTCCCTGGCTTACATCTTCCCTCCTCTTCCTCTATTGGTCAGAGTTATCCAGAAGTTGAAGAGGGAACGTTGTCCTGTCATCCTGATTGCTCCAAACTGGCCTCGCCAGTCCTGGTTTCCGGAATTGATGGCCATGTCAGTGAAGGATCCAATCCCACTTCCAGCCCGTCCGGACCTGCTTCTTCAGGGGTATCTGTGGAAAGAGGATATTCACTCTCTCCATTTGATGGCATGGCGGTTGAATCCTCGATTCTAGCTAAGAAAGGCTTTTCTCCTTCTGTGGTATCGACGATGCTCAGTGCTCGTAAGCCTGTGTCTTCCAAGATCTATCATCGCATATGGTCCACTTTCGTGACATGGTGCTCTGACAAGAAGTTGTCTCTTGACTTCCATCTTCCCACTGTCCTGGCCTTCTTGCAGGACGGTGTGGATAAGGGGCTCAGTCTGAGTTCCCTCAAAGTTCAGACCTCTGCCTTGTCTGTGTTTTTCCAGGAACGGATTGCTGTCCTTCCTGATGTGAAAGTCTTTTTCCAGGGTGTGACTCATGTTCGACCTGCCTTTAAGAGTCCTGCTCCCCAGTGGGATCTCAATTTGGTGCTGGGAGTTCTACAGCGACCACCGTTTGAATCCTTGGCTTCCATTCCATTACGTCTTGTGACTTGGAAGATGGCCTTCCTCTTGGCTGTGGTGTCAGTGCGCCGGGTAGCAGAGTTACAGGCCTTGTCTTGTAAACCTCCTTACCTGGTGTTCCACAAGGATAAGGCTGTGCTTCGCACTACCAAGGAATTCTTACCCAAGGTTGTGTCTGAGTTTCACATCAATCAGGAGATTGTGGTTCCCTCTTTCTGCCCTAATCCTTCATCTGACAAGGAAAGAGATCTCCATCTGTTGGATGTGGTGCGTTGCCTTAAATTTTATGTTCATCGCACCGAGTCTATCAGGAAGTCTGACGCTCTATTCGTCATTCCTGAGGGGCCTAGGGCAGGAAGACCGGCTTCCAAAGTTACCATTGCCTCTTGGATTAAGGCTACCATCCGTGAAGCCTATAAGTTGAGGAATAAGCATGTTCCCTTCCGGGTGACTGCCCATTCCACCAGATCTATTGGGGCCTCTTGGGCCTACAAGAATCAAGCTTCTGCTGATCAACTGTGCAGAGCGGCCACTTGGTCCTCTGTGCACACCTTTTCTAAGCACTATCGAGTTGATGTACTGGCTTCGGCTGATGCCAGTTTTGGAAGGAAGGTCCTGGAGGCAGTCTTGCCTGTGTAGGTCTTCCGCTCTGTGATCCTTAGTGCTTCTTTACTGTTGAGCCCGGTTGGCTCTGGTTCTGTGTGCTGTGTTAGTTCAGGGATTGTTCCCTTGGTTGGTGTCCGTTGACACTTACAGTTTGGGCTATGTTATCAACTGGTCATAACAGTTCTAGTGACTTGGGCCTTGCGCCTGGTCCTTGCCTTACTTCCCGCCTCTGGATCAGCTCAATGTTTGTACATCCCAGAGTACCAGTGACCTGTATTGGACGACAGTGAAAATAGGATTTTAGTCTTACCTGTTAAATCCTTTTCACTTAGTCCATACAGGTCACTGGTCTCCCACCCTGTCAAGGGACCAGTCTTGGCTCTCCTGTGGCATTCAGTGGGAGACCGTTCGGGCATGCTCACAGGAGTCTTTCTTTTTGCTTACCTGAGGTCAGTTCTTGGGGTCTCAAATCAATATGAGTGGCTCTGGCCAGAAGGTGGCTTAAGTAAGAGGGGAGGCTCCGCCCCTTGCAAATTATTTGCATAATTGTTCCTGCCTATTAAAGGGGACTTACGCCTCCCAGAGTACCAGTGACCTGTATGGACTAAGTGAAAAGGATTTAACAGGTAAGACTAAAATCCTATTTTTATCAAGCACTATCAAATTGATGTACATGCTTCGGCAGAAGCAAAATTTGGAAGAAAAGTCCTGGAAGCGGCTATCCACACAGGTTCGGTAAGAATGTCTTTTTTCTTGCCTATCTTCTCTACTATGTGATTCATGTGTGTGGGCAGACACATGATTATTTTTTATCAATCATCTAAGGGACACTGTTTTCATTACCCACCCATTCTTAGTTACTGCTTGGGTATGTCCCCATTAGTCTCTATCGCCATGGATAGGGACACAGAAGAAAGGGAGAAATTTTTCTTACCGATATTTCCTTTTCTTCTGTGTCCCTCCATGGCGCCCCTGCCCTCTTTTAACATCTCTGCTTATATTTTTTAGCTTTGACAAAACGATGACTGCCATAGGGGAGCGGAAGGCTTCCTTTTATAATTTGAAAGTTGGTCCTACGCCAGCTGGGGGGCGCTGACACACCCCATTAGTCTCTATCGCCATGGAGGGACACAGAAGAAAAGGAAATATCGGTAAGAAAAATTTCTCCCTTTTTAATGCAGTCACTGCATGCCGGTTATTCCGGCTTATGCTGTGACCGCATTTAAGCTGTACAACGTACGAACTTGGTACTGCTGTCTAAACTCGTAAGTTGTAGCCACTTGGCACTCTAGGGGTTAAGACTTCAGTATATGTGAAATGATTCAAGGGGAAAAAAATTCTAAATGTTTAACACCAGTTTGTAGAAGTAGTTGTGAACATTCGCCTAAGGGTACAAAGTGACCACTCTTGGTGCAGTTGGTACTCTACTTTCCAAAATGGTGTGTTTTGTCTACCATTTCTTTATTTCTGTAGTTATAGATAGCCATTTAACCTTTGAGTGCCGAGGGGGTTCCCAGTAAATTGTTTTGTAATGCATTGGACAGCCTCTTGCATTCAAATGGTTAAGTACAGGCAAGCAGTGTATGAAAATTGAGATTGTTGTCAACATACTGTAGGGGAAGCCAAAAACACAAACTATGCCAAATCGTATCATTAGGGTACCATTTTTCCATACGTCCGAACTGTCCCTGTTTTGATACCCAAATCCCCCTGTCGTTCTTCCCCACCCTGGAATCCATTTTTTTAGTTGACTGGACTGTTATGTGTGTGTGTGTATATAAGTGCATCATATTGCTCCACAGCAACAAATGTTTGCATAAACTTCAATATATGTGTTTATAAATTAGTCTATGTAAATAAAATACCTTGGACTTGTGCTAAATCATTTATTCAGTTACACAAAGAGGTGTCAGTAGGTTGTAAAATACAATAAAAGTACTTGGTAATGCGTTGTTCACCAGCAGCACCTCCTAAAACACAAGTGTCCATCTTTTCCATTGGAAATGTTGGGAGGTGTGATTTTCTCCAAAGAGCAGTAGCTAATGAATACAGTTGGAAATGCCATGTAACCAGTGGAATGTACATTTTATTTCTCAAAATTATAAAATACCCTTTTGTGTGCCTGTTAGAGGTCTGTGCAGGCCATACATACAACATAATGTTTTTCTTATATATAGTGTATGATACTGGCAAAATAAGTAATTTATTTCCTTTTGCTACACAGTGTAAAATGTTCATCCCATGAGGCTTTGTGAAGAAACTGAATTTGTGCTAATAAATAATAATAAAAAACATCTCGCTGTGGTATGAACACTTGGGGAGTTGCAGTGTGCTAAGCCTTTGTTATGACTGTGTCAGTTGTACAGCAGTCTCATGGCCAACAGTAACAAGTGGACCACACCCTTCTAATGCTGTTCCACTACAAGCCCCATCTTGCTGAAAGAGCCAACAGCCAGCTGAGGATAGTGACTTGCCCACCCCAGGCACTCAGTGTAAACACCTTTTCACTGCAGCAGACAGCTATAATAGAGAATGTGTACTCAACATAAAGTTCAATCTTTGGGAGTTGCATGAGACCTAAACCAATCAAGTCTGGCTGACACTGATCATTCACTGCCCTTGATTGGCTGGCCCCTGGTCATATCTGGATAGCACTTCGATGACAGGTGGTATAACATTGTGTAACTAATGTCCCCAATGTGCCTAATCCCTAGGATGAGGTTCAAAGATATGAGAGAACTTTGGTAGTGTGTTGTGCATGCAATAATGCACTTTTTTAGAGCTGTCATGGCTGCACGGCATAGGCTGACTGGAGATGATGTTTTTGGCCAACAGCAGGAGAGCCAGTGTTTTTACAGCTATAGAAAATCCGGAGTGTAAAGCAGAATTCCTCTACTCTTTGATGTCAAACCTGCTCCCATGAAAATTATAATCTCCAGCAGAAATCTGTTCTGTTTTCTCATTAAGGGAACATTAGAAAAGGCTCATGTACATTTTGCACATAGGTACTCTGCTAACTTGGCATGAAAATATTGTTTAGCTAAGAAATGTTTGGAGCCTTGCCAGCAATACCTGCTACCGCAGCTGGTATATTGCAGTCCTCTGGGGACAGATGGAAACGGTCAAATGCATCTGTGAACATCTGTCAAGTACACTTCTGCTGTCTGTATGACAAAACGGTGCGAAATATAGATCAGTTGTGTTTCTATTTAAACATGTTTATTTATTTTGCAACCACTCTTGCCTCTTCACCACATTTGTATTTTCCATTGCTTGACAGGTCCATATAATATGGGGAATATTTGAACGTGCGTGTGAATTATCTGACCTACTTTTAGCTAGTGTATGACTTTAAAGGAAGCATGCAGGGAAAAGTTGCTGGTTGTAACCTCTAAAGAGGTTCAGTTGTGGAGAAAGCAAACTTTGTCCCAAAATGTCATAAATTGATGTTTTTAACCTCTTTAATACAAGATAGGCCTGCAACTCATTACTTCACAATCTGTTGCATTTAAGGGGTTAAAATCCCCATTAAAATCACTGGGAGCTTTCATTTCTCATCTGTGGTATGTGTAATTTGAATCACAATTACACCTCTTCAGCTTCCCCAAGATGTCCCTTATTCATAAAGTTAAACAGGTGCATTTTGGATCATGCCAGCTTGAGGTAACAAATGAAAATTTGTATTGATTTAAATGGGGCTTTTAGTTTCTTGTGTGTTTTGCAATGCCTTGGAGATATCAAGCATTCAGAGAGTTAAAAGCATTATTTAAAACCTATCTCTCTCTCGCGTGCTAGTAAAATACACTTGCAGTATCTTGTATCTTATTTTATGAAGGTATTGAAACTTTACATGTAATTCTGCAAATGGAACAGTAGGCTCTTTCATTTACGACACCTTACCTTTTAGCTTTCTTGTTCCTTTTGGGAATGGTATCTGGCCTCTGCTATGTTCTTCAACTCTGTTCTCTTCATGAACTCCATGGTTGATGATGGGCAATCAGGTTCACCCCAGTGTTAATGGGTGTTGCACAATATAGTCCAGGCTTTCTTAAGAATGAAGGACTTCTGACAAGAGGCTGCCCCTTACCAGATTTATCTTTCTTGTGTTCTTTTTCTGCTGAGGTTTTAGCCAGCAGTGGGCCACAGAATTTCTCACTTTTCAAAGAATATGGCTTTGCCACTTTTAGATGAAGCAGCACTTAAAGATTAGGTGGACAAGTGCCTGGATTTGCTTTTGAAGGTAACCTTGCAGCTTTTGGTGTTGCTTTATTCCCTCACTTTTACTGTGCTTGGGTGACTTGGGATATGGCTATTTGGGGGATCAGCTTTTAAGAAAGATATTATTATGGATGTCTCAAAGATCCTTGCTGTTAATGTGAATCTTTATGGAGTGCTCGGATACCACCAAGTTTACTGGAAAGGTTTCTGCTTTCTCTTTGACCATGAGGCATACTCTGTGGCTCCAGATCTGATTTGCTGACAAGTCTTCTAAGAAGTCCTTTGTGTCCATTCTATGTTTTGGCCTTCGTGTGTGTGTGTGTGTGTGTGTGTGTGTGTGTGTGTGTGTGTGTGTGTGTGTGTGTGTGTGTGTGTGTGTGTGTGTGTGTGTGTATATATATATATATATATATATATATATATATATATATATATATATATATATATATATATATATATATATAAATAGTGTGTGTGTATATATACACACACACACACGTTTTGTTTTTCTTTGCACCCAAGGCACCTATTCCTACAGTGGTCCAGGTGCCCCCTGCCCCAATACCCAAACAGACCTGGTAATGTAAGATTCCTGCTCAGAAGCCCAAAACTGACAAGCCCACCTCTGCATGTCTCAAGCAAATCTGTTCCACCCTAGACAATAGGGGGTCATTTATGCCATTTTTCAAAATGCTTTTGCTTTTTTTCTTGGTGCATTTGATGGTGATTTTGCAAGAGTACTGCATATATTTCAGGTCCCTTCCTCCTGCATCACTAAAGTTCGTTGTCATACTGTGCAGAATCTTCTAGTTTTTAGATGCAGTCTCTTCTCTGCTAGATATCCAGATTTTGTACCAGTTACTTCTCAATAAAGGTTCACAAGATTCCCCCCCCCCAACTCTTCATGGTTTCCAAAAAATACTGTGGATTATGGACTAGAAGCTCCTCAACTGTTTTGTTCTTGCACCCTGGTTCAAGAGGGAGTTCTTGCTTTACATTGTCGCTGCCATGTGTCCAAGAGTTGTTTGCTTCCATAGACCTAAATTAATCTTGCCTTCATCTTCCCATCTATGCAGATTCCCAGTGATTCCTGCAGTTTGCTTTTCAAGACCGTCATTTTCAGTTCACTGCCCTTCCCTTTCGGTTGACCTCCTCTCCGCAGGTCTTTAAAGCACTGGTGGCTTGTATTCCCACTCAAGGCATCTGCTCCCTATCTGGATTATCTTTTCATAAATGCTCCTTTAGAGAACATTCTGTTCATTTAGATTAAGGTGTGTGTGTTTGTTTGTTCTGGAATAATACAGTTTGGTTCCTGGTTTCAAGAAATTTTGTCTGGTTCCATTCCAGGTCCTTCTCTTGGTATGAGATTCAACACTCTTCTGGTGAGGTTCCTCCTCACAAAATACTAGATTCTGTACTCTCCCCAGGTGTCTCATGCCCTACTCTATTTAAAAGTATAGGGCTCGGAGTCTTTAGACCAGAGTGAAGAGTCTTCAGTCCATCAATGTCAATGTAACTTAGGTACATTCGCCTAGCTCTTCAACATTGGTATCAGTCCCACAAGGATCCCCTGTGCAGATTCAGACTGACAGTGCGAAAGCTGTGGCCTGCATCAGCTGCTAGGGAGGGGCTAGAAATGCGGACGCATGGTCCGAGGTTTGGAGGATCCTCAAATGGACAGAGGAGCTCTCTGCCATTCATATTCCGGGGGAGGCTGTTGTAGCAGACTTCCTAAATTGTCAGTGTCTGGGACTTTGGCATCCAATTTGTGTGAAATTTATTGACATTGTATTTCTCCTTGAGTTTCCTTCCCTACAAATGACTATGTCATAAAAGGTGTCTGCTATTCTTTTACTTTAACCCTATAAGGGTCAAGTTATACCGGCTTAGGCTGTTTGGTATGTTCCTCTCTCACCTGAAGATGGGACGCTTATTGTTAATTTTCTTTTCAGGCTTTTCCTATATGTTTTTAATTTTTTTGGACACTTTTACATTATTTCCTTTTTATATCTTTGTGTATGCTGTCCCTTTAAGAATGGCAACCCATGCTGCAGCCATCTTTGTCTCATTCATGAATGGTGTGGGACATATCTCTGCAACCACTTACGGCATAAGGGTCAGAATGAACTCTTTGGTGGCATCTATTCTCTTCCATCCAGGGGATTCTCCACTCATGGCAATACCATTCCCCCATTAGAAATTGACAATAAGAGACCTTTCATTAGAAGCACATCTTCAAATTATACCCTGCTGAGGCCCCATCACAGTGGGCTTCCCCTTCTGAAATTCATCCTCCTATTTTGTGTGTGTCTTAAAATATAAAGCTGCCATTGGTGGATGCTGCAAGCCGACAAATGCCGTGACGCCTTTTTAAAGGCTGATTTTTATGGGCCATAGTGACAGCTCTGGGATCTGTCTTTGCTTCAGCCTGGGTCAGTAGAGCAATAGCTGTGGGGTGAACAACTTTTGCAGGCTATCCAGGGTTCCTAAGGAGGAAACCTTGGTTATCCGGTTATTCATAGCAAGCGGCACCAAACCTGGATACAATGTAACATATTGTTTGTCACTCAACGATCTAAAGCTACAACATGGTGCAGAGATGATCCATTCATGACTTAAAGGGATAGTAATACTTAGTTTTAACTTTATTTTATTTTGTAGGCATTAAAAAAACATGAAGAATGATATCTTATCTCTCAAACCTTTATGGTTTAAGAGATATTCACAAGCAAAGTTTCCCCTCCCGCCCCTTTTACCTAGTGTAAGCCATCTCTTCTCAGATGTGGATCTGGTTGTAAGACCAGACAGATAGCAGAAGGGGACAATCTTCTTTGTATGAAAAGAATGAAAGCCCTTCCCCCCTTGACAAGTTTATCAGCTTTTTCTCTTATCTTAATTGAAGATTGTCCCTCTCTGCAGTCTACCTGGGCACCTCCCTTCTGATCTGGCTGAGCAGGGAGGGGATACTTTGCTTGTGAATATCTCTTAAACCATAAAGGTTTGAGAGATAAGACTTATATCGTTTTTCATGTTTTTTTAATGCCTACAAAATAAAATAAAGATAAAATGAAGTATTACTATCCCTTTAAGGAATTGAAGAAAGATCCACTGCACTCAAATATTCTCCATTAAAATCACCTTCTTTATTCAAAAAATGGAACACAGACACTGGGGCAGTAGTCTTAAGCGTTTCGCACACCAGTGCTTACTTGTAGACTAACTTCACAAATGACATTACTCTGCTTACACAGTGAACACTAACAGCTTTCGTTCAAAAGAACCTCTACAAATTCTCAGTTAATCAGGCAATTACCCCCTTAGCTTTATTGCACAAGGAACAATTAACCCTTTACTAGCAACTTGTTACCTCATTTATATACTCCCAATATATTAACAGCATTACAACAGGTTGCCGAACATAAGTGGCTTTGGTCTCTGACTTACTCCGCTGTTATGTCACGCTCTTGGTTATGCTTGCCAAAGTTTACTATGCATGCAGTTCTGGTTACTTCACTACCTTTTGGCCCAGCATCAGCTCCAAGAATCTTCACAAAGATCACGGCAGCCCTAGCAGCATACATTAATTCACAAGGGTTTTCTGTGACTGTCTGCACAGTCTTCAGATCCAAGTGCGTTTGGCAGACATTCTGTCTTCCCACATCCAGGAGTGTGTCAGGGTTTTGGTCCATAATGGTTGGCTCCTCAGTCTCAAGTCCTTTCTGATTTCCTTGCAGACCCTTTATTTCTTGGAGATGAGGGATGCAGGGGATTCCATTTTTTGTTTCACGTTTGTTTGCTTTTCTCTTGGCTTTGTTATATGTTAAAACTAAGCTTAGCAAGTGTGTATAAAGTGGAAGGGAGGATGGACCCTCCCCCTCCGAGGCCATTTTTGTAGTGCCCTGCCCTCCTGGAGAAGGGCACTTTACCCCATGGTTCATATGTTCAGTATAGAGAGAAAAAAGTATTTACCGGTAATTACACAAACATTCTTTATTTTTATTCATTATACTCACTAAAAGGAGGTGTGTGAACACATTTTGAAGGTAGAGCCATATTCAATAAGCTAAAGAGGAGCAATTATATAGCAAACCAACTGCACCATAGAGAACAAATAAAAATACCCCAAATGTTTGTGAATTGAAATGGGGTTTTAAGCCTGACAGGGCTGCATCTGTGTTGCTGGTTTCTCTAACATTTAAGCGTTAAGTCCTGTTTAAAGGGATAGTAATACTTCGTTTTAACTTTTTTATTTTGTAGGCATTAAAAAAACATGAAGAATGATATAAGTCTTATCTCTCAAACCTTTATGGTTTAAAGGGATAGTAATACTTCATTTTAACTTTATTTTATTTTGTAGGCATTAAAAAACATGAAGAATGATATAAGTCTTATCTCTGAAACCTTTATGGTTTAAGAGATGTTCACAAACAAAGTATCCCCCCCCTGTTCAACCAAATCAGAAGGTAGGTGCCCAGGTAGACTGCAGAGAGGGACAATCTTCAATTAAGATCAGGGAAAAAGCTGAAAAACTTGTCAAGGGGGGAAGGGCTTTCATTGTTTTCATACAAAGAAAATTGTCCCCTTCTGTTATCTGTCCTGTCATACAACCAGACTCACATCTGAGAAGAGATGGCTTACACTAGGAAAAAGGAGCGGGGAAGGGAACTTTGCTTGTGAATATCTCATAAACCATAAATGTTTGAGAGATAAGACTTATAACATTCTTCATGTTTTTTTAATGCCTACAAAATAAAATAAAGTTAAAACGAAGTATTACTATCCCTTTAAGAGCTATTCACAAACAAAGTTTCCCTTCCCTGTTCAACCAGATCAGAAGGGAGGTGCCCAGGTAGACTGCAGAGAGGGACAATCTTCAATTAAGATAAGGGAAAAAGCTGAAAAACTTGTCAAGGGGGGGCAGGGATTTCATTGTTTTAATACAAAGAAGACTGTCCCCTTCTGTTATCTGTCTGGTCATACAACCTGATCCACATCTGAGAAGAGATGGCTTACACTAGGAAAAAGGGGCGGGAGGGGAAACTTTGCTTGTGAATAGCTCATAAACCATAAAGGTTTGAGACATAAGACATATCATTCTTCATGTTTTTTTAATGCCTACAAAATAAAATAAAGTTAAAACGAAGTATTACTATCCCTTTAAATGATAAGGTATTTTAATTCCTCCCCTTTAATGCAGCTTGCTCTACAATAGTTACTTTACTTTAAAGGTGTCAATTTCTATTAGACAGAAGGTGCTTTTGGATCACGATGCACCTCCCCAGGGCCACACATTTGGGCCTGTGAAGAAGAAAAAATATAACACAAACACGCGCTTCTAAGCAATCATGCGCTTGCAATATCACACATACACTTCTGCATGTGTGTCCACTTTATTTTCTCTCCTCTATAGACATGCAGAGTAGAATCTAAAGAAGGTGTTTTAGAGTCAGATAAATTAAAGAAATTAATTCTTCTATTCTGCAGTGCCTTGTAACAGTCTGGAGGAAGGGACTTTGGGTGGGGGAGGGCAGATCTGACCTATGGGCCACATGTTTTCCACAGCTGATATAGCTTATTGATCGCATCCCATAGTAACAGTTTATCGGGCTGAGAGAAATTCATGTCTACCAAGTTTAACCTTTGCAATGCGTCCTTTGTTTACCAACTACATTTGCTGACTTAAAGGGATAGTAATACTTCATTTTTATCTTTATTTTATTTTGTAGGCATAAAAAACATGAAGAACGATATAAGTCTTATCTCTCAAACCTTTATGGCTTGAGAGATATTCACAAGCAAAGTTTCCCGCCCCTTTTAATTAGTGTAAGCCATCTCTTTTCAGATGTGGACTGCAGTACATAGACCAGACAGAACAGCAGGGGACAATCTTCTTCCTATGAGAACAATGAACACCCCCCCCCCCCCTTGACAAGTTTTTCAGGTTTTTCCCTTATGTTAATTGAAGATTGTCCCTCTCTGCAGTCTACCTGGGCACCTCCCTTCTGCTCTGGCTGAGCAGTGTTACATCAGTAAAAGGGACAGGAGGGGGATACTTTGTCATTGAATTACTCTTGAACTACAACTCTGACAGAATTGAAATAACACTCTCCAAAGTCCAAATACTATGATGATTAATTAGAGCTGCTCTTATTATGAAACATTACTATCCCTTTAAGCTGAACCCTCACAGGCATTCTCTTTACAACAATGCAGAAAGATGAAATCTGGATGTTTTCTTAGACTAGTGGGAGAGTGAGAAGTGGTAAACACAACAAATTAACATGAGAACAATGGCCATAATCATTGCCTTGCATGCAGACTGGAACCTGTTTTTATATGAAAACTGTCTTGTGCTGTTCTAAGCTATATTTACATTTCAATATAGTAATAAAGTTTGTTTTTAATTTTAAACTTAATTAAACATGTCATACTTTGCCTTTTTAATAAAACCAACAAAAAGAAAAAACTGCTTTAATGTATGTGTGGGCAACCAACAGCTCTCAAGCTTGAATTCCTTCTTCCTCTGGAAGTCCATTGCTTTGTTGAGGATAATGGTAGGTTTATTCCAAAAGTGGGGTCACCACAGTTCTCCCTGTTTTTAACCCTTTGAATGGCGAAGGGATGTTGCGTAGCAAAGTGTTGCCCTTTCCTCAGGCACTCAAAGGAATTAACAGTCATGGAGAAAGAGTGATGTATAATTCTGGTGTTAATAAACTCCACCCATTGAGTTTAATGGGGATTTTAACCCCTTGAATACATGCAAACACTGCTTCAAGGGGATAAGGGCCTCCTTTAAATCAATAGGAATTTGTATCTCCCACCATGATGCAGAGTTGGTTTGATCCAAAATTTCCCACCTGTATGTTTCTTGATAAGTTCCCTAATCTAAATGCAAAGTATCTGTTTATATTCTTAAAATGCAATACACAAGTCCTCTATTACTGTGAACCTGTTCAGATCTCTGCTTGTGTATAAAGTATGTTTTTTATTAATTTTTTTTTTTCTTCCCCTCTCTCCTTTCTTTTCCTTAAAGGTATGTCTCTTTCAGCTGGGTCTTCTCCTCTTCATTCCCCTAAAATAACACCCCATACATCTCCTGCTCCAAGAAGGCGGAGCCATACGCCTAACCCTGCAACATACATGGTTCCCACTAGTGCCTCAACGCCAGTCACAAATTCTGTTTCCCAGCCCCCCTCTGCAGGACAGATCATACAGAAGGAGACTGTAGGTGGAACAACATATTTCTACACGGACACAACTCCAGCACCTCTCACAGGAATGGTACTGTATGTGTAGCAATCACACAGGAAAAAAAGGCCATATGTGGGAAGCAGTGCTGCCATATTTAAACCTCCATGGCTTTAACTAGCCCCAGCCTCCTCCTCCACCCACTTGATAGTTAGTAGGTGAAGTGGTGTGGCATGGCTGATGGCTATCACACATGGGTAACTCATTGCAGGCTGTGAAGAGCAAGCAACCTCCAATGTAATTTATAAGAACAAGCTACACATTGGCTCCATGGGCTGATGTTCACTGCAGCTTTACCTGCAGTCTGTGTTTAATGCAGCTGAGATACAGGATGCTGCTTTGGGTTTTTTCACACAAGGCTATGGTCACACATTTGAACAGATGCAACTAGATGGTTTACTTAATAAAATCAGCTTAACAATTTGAGTGCCAACGCAGTAAGCCGTTTGCTGCAGTGCATTGCCTTATGTACCCCTCTGACATCCAAAGGGTTAAGCTATATATGAGTAGTAAACAACTTCTAGTCCAGTTGTAAGAGAGTGGCAGTGATTACAAATTTGAGTGACCCTTCTAAATAAGTAAGTGGTAGCTGCCAAGACTATGTATTTTTCCTTTTTAGTCAAGTATAACTGATAAAGGATCAGCTTTTTTTCTATTTTTGAAAACTATTTGTTTTAACAAGTGTCCTGTGCATTTCGTAGCAGTGAGTTGCAATCCACTCTATCATGTGATTAACCCTTTGAGTGCCAGAGGGATACACAACACATTGCAGAGCAATGCGTTGCATACCCCCTCTCACACTTAAAGGGTTAACAGTTTGCGTAGTATCTTAATAATCTTCTTTTCCTCCTTTTAAGGTTTTCCCAAACTTTCACATATACCCTCCTACTGCACCTCATGTTGCTTATATGCAACCGAAAGCAAATGCACCTTCTTTCTTCATGGCAGATGAGCTCAGGCAGGTAAGTCCTCAAGTTTCAATATAGGCAAAAATGTCAGCACGATACATTTGCACTTGTTTTCATCATGGTAATGTCCTGTGAGTGTGGTTTTTCACATGCATTTGCATGTATGAATGTAGCCATTGATGGACTTTTAACATTTTCGTTTATGTGGAGGTTCACTACATTGAAAGCATCTCCTTAAAGGGATAGTAACACTTCGTTTTAACTTTATTTTATTTTGTAGGCATTAAAAAAACATGAAGAATGATATAAGTCTTATCTCTCAAACCTTTATGGTTTATGAGATATTCACAAGCAAAGTTCCCCTCCCACCCCTTTTACCTAGTGTAAGCCATCTCTTCTCAGATGTGAGTCTGGTTGTATGACAGTACAGATAACAGAAGGGGACAATTTTCTTTGTATGAAAACAATGAAAGCCCTTCCCCCCTTGACAAGTTTTTCAGCTTTTTCCATTATCTTAATTGAAGATTGTCCCTCTCTGCAGTCTACCTGGGCATCTCCCTTCTTATCTGGTTGAACAGGGGGGGGATACTTTGTTTGTGAATATCTCTTAAACCATAAAGGTTTCAGAGATAAGACTTATATCATTCTTCATGTTTTTTTAATGCCTACAAAATAAAATAAAGTTAAAATGAAGTATTACTATCCCTTTAACAACAGTCACATCATGCATCCTGACATTCACAGCCAAATCATTCTGCACTTCCCTTACAAAAGCCTTATACTTGCAGTTCTCCTCCTTCTGTCTCTGTATGTTGTCACAATTAATAATTACATTGTCTGCTCTTTGGGGCAGGTTTACCTTCCTAATGTATTATTCCTTTTGCACTTTCCCCCAGCTAATAATGCAGTGATCACACTTTAGTCTGATGCTCTTATGTAAAATCTCTCTAAAGATGACTAGTTTGAAAGAGGAAATGTTCTTAAACAAACTGGTCAGAATAGTATTTGGTACAAAGCACAACATACTTAAACTCTGCAATACCCATTTATCCATAGTAACATAGTTTGAGCATAACTTCGCTCTGGTCAACTCTTACAAATAACTTGGTATGTGGTTTGACCCAAACCTTACTTTTGGTCTTCATAGCGATAATCTAACACCCAAACTTTATCTTAAAATAGGCTTTTTGCTTAGAAATAAATCCTAAGTCCCCTGGTAAAAACCTAAATTATTCAACAGATGCTAATTCCGGTCATAGACTATGGAGATGTATTGTATGCTTCTGCTCCACAAATCCATGTTGGCAAACTCATAATTCATTATGTAGCCTTGTCCTCCAATGTAATTACACTACCAATCATTGAGACAATGATCTAAAGTGGCTAACACTCTAATCTAGATGTACTCTTCGCCTTTTTTACCTAGTTTATAACCACTTCTCTATAAAACAGACTACCTGAGCAGTGTGCTTACTCCAGTTTTCCATACTATCTATAAGCTCTGCTGCACTGCTAACAACTGAGTATTCCACACTACAAGAAAGAAGCCAGCTGATTTGCCTTCTCCTTCAGAGCTCTGAAAGTCTAGAATAACCTACCCCCCAAAAAAGTTTCTCACAGACTAAAATAAAAAAAAAAAAATGCTTCTCTATATCTAACTACAATATGTAAATTATGTAATTTTTTTTTAACCATATAAGAGCCGGAAAGGTGTCCAATGTATTGCGCTGCAATGCACTAGATACATCTCTGGCACTCAGAGGGTTAATATTGTTTCTGTTTTGTGTAAATTTGTAACTTCTTACTGACATATTTGAAAACGAGACATCTCAGTGTATTCATCCTGGTAAAACATTTTCTAAATAATAAAAAAAAAAAAAAAAAAAAAAAAAAGTTCTGTTACATGTATGGTGCTATATAAATAAAGATCATACCAGTTAATTTCTGGTTTTATTGGGCATATATTCTCATCCTAGGGGGGGTGACTGGTACCAGGGTGTTAACCTTGCACCTTTTAGGAGGCAGGGCATTAGCTCTATGTAAACTGACAGTTGTTTACACCTTTGTTAATTTTTTTTTCCTTATTTGTTCAAAATCTTCTTCCCATAATTAAAAATGTTAAAAGTCCTAGCCAGGCAATGGCCTTCGCTCCTTTTACCACCTTTCTAAAGGAAAGGAGTTTCCTTCCTTCATTTGTCCCTGTAGTTAATTCCTCCAGGGTGAGCTTGAAAGGGGAGGGTCTTTTGGGAGGCTAGAACATTAAACATGCAGTTTAATAAAGGTAGCTGTCTGTGGAGTGTTGTGAGTAACTTCAAGGGGAAAAAATAATTCTGTGTATTTGTTTTGTGGGAAACATAAAGGGGGATTAGCATTATCTGCATCTTATTGAATGAAAGAAGCTCTTGTGATTCCAGTTAAGACCACTTGATGGTGGCATTGTTTAAGATGTGCATGTTTTTTTATTAAACGTTTCCACTGAATGCTGAAGACTTCAATCTCTTAATGATAGTGGAAGGTACAATGCTGGTAATCACATCCTTGGTATTTCTGTGACCCTATTGAAAGTTGCCTAAAACAACACAAGGATTAAGGTACAAGGCAACCTAGTGAACGAATATTCATACAAAAAACGGAGCTGCACACATGGTGACCAGGCTGAATTATTATGCACAATGTCCTAATGGCTTGATTTTTTTTTCTTTTCTTTTCTTTTCTTTTTTTTTTTTTTTCTTTTTTTTTTTTTTTTTTTTTTTTTTTCACTTGCGGCATTGACTATGAGGATAGACAGGAATTGGATTTCCAGATTTTCACCAAGACGGCAGCATTTTTGACATGAGGTACTAGGCAGGAATAGCATCTCTTATGAAATTGCCACCTCGAGCACATAAACAGAAGGGGGATCTCTCCCAGCTTTCACACTCCACTGGATCAGATAAGAGTTCTGTTAAATTTGCTTTAATTCCTTTACTGTCCTTTTATACAATTTTTCGCTCTTTCTTGGTGGGGGTCACTTTCTGAGCACAGAGAACAGGTTAAACAAAAAAAAAAAAAAGTAGAAAGGGGCCTAAAGATTCTGGTGGTTTAGCTGACCAGACATCTGTGACTAGGTGCTTGTATAATATTTGTAAAGTCAAGTTGCCCACTGGACCTTCTCACCAAGGCTATTCATCGTACTTGGGGAGACATTCATGAGTGGTTTGTAATGTTTTAGAACCACTGTGGATAAAATAATTTTAATTATTCCTTTACTTTAGTTTGTTCAAAAATCATCTAACCTGTCCTCAGCCTATGAAAAGGAGAGAGATATCTAATATGCCAGGCATGTTGTGTTTTTTTTTTTTTTTCTCCTTAATGCTGCCTATCACCAAGTATCATTCTACTCAAGTCAGCAACTTTTTCCAACCATCACTATTAAAAAAAAAAAAAAAAAAAAAAAAAAAAAAGTCTGCATGGATAGCCAATAGGCTGATACAACAACAGACGGGACAAATGCAATTCAGCGTAACTCGCACTGCACTTTGGAAATGCAGTCTATTGAGAGGGAACTGCTGTGGTTCTAGAAAGGGTGGCCATACTCTGTCAGATCCGTGGGTTCTTCACATGATATCCATGGGATACAGAATAGATTTTTTTTTTTTTTTTAGATTTTCCCCATTTTCAGGGTTCCAAAAGAACATACAAAAGCATACACTTTTAGGGTAGCTGTAGACTTGTTAAACACTGTGTGTGTGATTAACTCTGGAAACAAAGGATCAGATTTAAAGAGGGTTTTACTCAAATATGTTTGTTCCAAAGAAGGCTGGAAATTTATGTCCCATACTGGATTTAATGGTGCTCAACACATTTGTGTGGATTCCCAGGTTCAAGATGGAATCCATATAATCTATCATGGCCATGATGTGTCAGTGCAAGTTTTTAGCATCTTTGTGTGTAAAAAGTGATTCGTTACATGTTCCTATATGTGTAAACCATCAAAGATTTTCTCAGGGTTGCTTTTTTGCATCAAATATTTAAAAATTGACAGCTCTGCCTTTTGCCATGAGAGGTGCTGAGAGGCCTTCAACAAGGTGATGGTGTTACCTGTGGGATGCAGTGCAAAGGGTATTTCTGATACATACAGAATGGAACACATGGGGTTGAGCTCCTTCCTCCAGAGGGCAGGCCACTTAAAAAAAAAAACAAACAAACAAAAAAAACAGGGTCTTTTGGGAGGAGACTTCCGCCTCGTCTTCCAGCTCAACTCCTGTCTTAATCCCAGATTCATGTGCTCTGCCACAGCAAGAGGAAGCAGCTGGAACTTCTTAGATTTTTAGGTTTATTATTTTTACCTTTGATATGGGGCTAGATAATACCCCACTAGGTGGACTCCCATCACTGGCTTCCCTGGAGTTGGATTGCCCAGTTCAGTTTTCTGCTTGGACCCTTTCCTTTTGGAGGTGGACTTTATGAGAAGCCTATTCCTCATTACTGAGCCTCTCTGAGCTCCTTCTTTATCTAGCCAGGAGCCTGAAGACAAGACCATGTGAGTAGCCCTTTGGGTGCCATGGTCCTATTTTGTATCCCACTATTATCTCCTCTCCACATCAGGTAGTGAGTAGGCACTCACTCTTTATTGTATTCCCTTTCCTATATATGTCTGAATGGTGTAGATTGCTGCATTACATTTTTTTTTTCTCCTCCAAATGTAACCCTCTCACTGCCATTTAGTACATTGATGGCTATTAGACGCTTTTGTGTACATCAGCATTACGGTAAAATTTATTTGTACCCTCTCTGATGTACCAAGTAGTTTTGGATGATTAATACTTTGAAATTTTTTTTTTTGTAGCATGCCTGGAGCCCGTGTGAGACAAAGGTTGTGTGGGACATGTCTCTGCACCCTTTTTTTGCTACATGGGTCAGAGTGGGCTCTTTCTTCTCCTCTTATCATGCTGTATCAGAAGATTAGTGTCCTGGCTGTCCAGTGGTATGTTTTGCTATGTTCCATGGCTGGAGATCCACAGTTTGCTTCGTCTAAATTTATGGGAGGGATACTACATTGCTGAGAATCATTTGTTTCCTGGGCTTGTTTCTGAATGGTTGGGCTACTTTTTGTCTGGCATCTTACTCTTCTCCATTGCTTATACTATGCAGAGGCTGACTCTACTGCACAAACCCTCTCCAGTTTATCCCTTTGAATGCCAGATACTTTCTGCCTCTTTGTGGGGGCGTTGTTTAATCAAGTTTAACCTACTTTCTCTGGACATGTCTGACCCAAAGGGGCATATGGGATAAACCAAACCCAAGTATTCAGGGGCTTCTCTAACCCTACTCACTCATTGATCCTCATGCCATGCTGCGCTTCCAAGGGAATATTCTAGGCCGCTATGTCCCTTCTGTACTGTGGCTCCTACTACAGATCCGGGGGGGGGGGGGCATCCAGCACTGATATCCTCAGAGGCATCCATTCCCTCATCCTTTTAAGGTGTCCTCCACTCTTGGCAACATGCTTAAACATCTGATAAGATTGATTCAGAGGAAGAGGATATGGATTATTCCTTGTCCTGTGAGAATCCCTATGATACTGACCCTGCCCCCTCGGCAGAGGGGATCATCAGAGTGGTTTTGAAGACCATCCAGGTTTCTGAGACCTCTGGGGGATCTGCCTCTCTGGATAACGTCCTAAAACGCTAGAAAGCCTCCCCAGTCTTCCCTCCTAACAGCACCCTAGGGCAACCCTTTACAGTTCAGTCTCAAGCGCGGTGGTCTTCTTCCCTTACAGTTAAGCCCCCCTATTTCAGCTGTGCACAAACCAGGAGTAGAAAATGTGGTCACGGACTGGGAACTGAACCAGGTAGTGTTTGAACAGATAGTTCAACGGTGGGTTCTCCCAGAGGTGGATCTGATCGCTTTCGACAACAGGAAGGTCCCTCTATTCTGCACATCTTGAAATTGAAGGGGTTTTCTGATGCATTTGTTAACATTATTTTAAAAGGATGAAAATTCAAGGTCAAAGATTTTTACCAGAGGATATGACCAATTCTCTTTCAATGGTATGAAAGAACTCTGTCATGTAGGAAATATGATCTCCAGACGGTGCTAAAGTTTCTACAATTTGGTCTGCAGAAATGTTTAAAACTTAACTCCATGAATGTTCAGATATGTGCAATATCTGTCTTATTCCACTGAAGAATTGTAACCATTGCAGATGTACACACACTTTTTAGACATGTCAATAGTTTAATTTTATCAGTTAACAAAATGCAAAGTGAGTGAACAGAAGAAAAACCTAATCAAATCAATATTTGGTGTGACCACCCTTTTGCCTTCAAAACAACATCAATTCTTCTAGGTACGCTTGCACGCAGTTTTATTTATAAGAAACTTAAGCAGCCTCAGTTGCTTCTCTCTCTTCATGTAATCCCAGACAAACTCAATGATATTTAGATCAGGGCTCTCTGGGGGCTATACCATCATTTCCAGGACTCTTTGTTCCTCTTTAGGCTGCAGATTGTTCTTAATGACTTTGTCTGTATGTTTGGGGTGGTTGTCATGCAGCAGAATACATTGGGAGACAATCAAATGCCTCCCTGATGGTATTGCATGATGAATAAGTGTACTTCTCAGCATTGAGGAGACCATTAATTCTTTCAAAATTTCCAACTCCATTTACAGAAATGCAGCCCCAAACTTGCAAGGAACCTCCGCCATGCTTCACTGTTGACTGCAGACACTGTACCGCTCTCCAGCCCTTTGGTGAACAAACTGTTTTATGCTACAGCCAAATATTTAAAATTTTAACTCATAAGTCCAGAGCACCTCTTGCCATTTTTCTGCTCCCCAATTCCTGTGTTTTCATGCATAGTGGAGTCGCTTGGCCTTGTTTCCAGTTGGGAGGTATGGCTTTTTGGCCGCAAATCTTCCATGAAGACCACTTCTGACCAGACTTCTCTGGACAGTAGATTGGTATACTAGGGTCCCACTGTTTTCTGCCAAATTTGAGGTGATGGCATTGCTGGACATCTTCCGATTGTGAAGGGAAGTAGGCATGTTTGTTTAATCTTGGCCGACCACTGCATATACTGTCGTCAATGTTTTCTTTTGTTTCTTCAAAAGAGCTTGTACAACACATCTGGAAACCCTTGTCTGTCTTGAAATTTCTGCCTGGTAGAGACCTTGATGAAGCATTATAACTACTTTGTGTCTTTTTTCTATTCTCCGTTTTTCCATGGTGTATGACTTTTGACATTCATTTGTCTTCAGCAGCCTCACCTTTTTAGCTGAGTTTGGCTTATCCTCACCCAGTTTTATTCCTCCTACACATCTGTTTCAGTTAATGACTCTCAATCTACATATTAAATTGATGATAATTAGCACCTGTTTGGTATAATTGTTTAATCATACACCTGACTATATGCCTACAAAATCCCTGACTTTGTGCAAGTGTACCTAGAAGATATATTGCTGTTTTGAAGGCAGAGGGTGGTCACACCAAATATTAGATTGTTCATCTGTTCAGTCACTATGCATTTTGTTATTAACCTGTCTATTTTCGAAAGAATTCTTACTTTACAGCATTTTTTCACACCTGCTTAAAAAGTTTGCACAGTACTCTATGTCCTTGGGAAGAAACATGTACTCTTTCTGGTTCCAGTGCATTGGGCGTGTTTTGGGCCTACAAGAATGAAGCCACTGCTGAGCAGTTGTGTAAGGCATTTACATGGTCATCTCTGCACACCTTTTTTTGTCAAACACTGCTATGTTAATGTGCTGGCTTTGGCTGAAGTCCGTTTTGGCTGGAATGTCTTACAAGCTGAGGTGCCTGTATACAAGCACTTTTTTGTTTTCTGCAAACAGAACCTTGTTTGTTTCTTATTTGGTTTTCAAGTTCGGTGTCCATTAACACCCGAGGTTCATATTGTTCCATTTTAGTCCTGTGGATTCTGGTCTGTGTTGGAGAGGTCTCCCCCATCTCTTTCAGTTCCTGGAATCTTGGTGCATAGATTTGGTATATTTCCATGGTTCCTGAGTTGAACTATGGACAACAGATAAAAGATTACTAGTGTGCTTGCAGTTAAATACTTTTCTCTTAGTGCATGTGGAACACAATACTCCCTGCCTGAGGGAAAAAAATCCACTGGTTTGGATCCCTGGTTGTTCAGGGGTATCCTCTTGTGTTCTTTGTTCAGGGTATTCCCTTGTTTTCTCACTTCTTTTACTTTCTCTTGGTTTGCTATACTTTCAAACTGAGCTCAGCAGGTGGGTAAAATCGAAGGGATGAGGGAGGCTCTGCCTCTGGAGAAGGAGACTTTACCCCACGGTTCCTGTGTTCTACATGGACCACGAGAAAAGGAAATATCAGTAAGTAACAAAATCCTTTCTTCAGTATTTGCTGTTCCTTAATACCTTAAGGACCCATAAAGTACCAGGACAGTCATGAAGGTTCTGCACTTAAGAACCAGTGACTGTCCTGGCACGTCAAAGAATACAGGGGTCCCAACACTGCTAAATGTCGCTCGGGGACCCCTGAATCCAATTAAAAAAAAAAAAAAAAATTATATATTTTTTTTTTTTTTTTTATGCTCCTATGGTCTGGCCACGCTGCATGAGGGTTCAACTTGAGCATGTCTGGTGAGGTTAGATTGGAGTAGGGTTAAATGGCTTCTTTCTCATTATTGTGTGCCTCAGATTGCTATTTTTTTTATAGGAATAGGCCAACACAAAAATGGCTAATTTTGTTGTTTTAGAAAGAGGAATTAAAGGGATAGTAATGTTTTAAAATAAAAGCAGCTCCAATTAATCTTCCTAGTATTTGGTCCATGGAGAGTGTTATTTCAATACTGTCAGAGTTGTAGCTCAAGAGTAATTGAATGATAAAATATTCCCCTCCCTCCCCTTTTACTGATAACACTACTCACCTCAGAACAGAAAGGTGGTGTCCAGGTGTGGATTGCAGAGAGGGTTTTCATTGTTCTCACAGTAAGAAGATTGACCCTTGCTGTGAGCTGTCTGGTCCCAGGACCAGATTCCACATCTGAGGGGAGATGTGGCTTACACTTAGGTAAAAGGGGCAGGAGGGGGATACTTTATCATTCAATTACTCTTGAACTACAACTCTGACAGTATTAAAATAACACACTCCATTGCTCAAATACTATGAAGATTAATTGGAGCTGCTTTTATTTTGAAACATTACTATTTCTTTAATACTGAGACTTAAGTAATGACTGGTGGAGCATTGAAAGAATACACTCCAGGGCAGTTATTTGTCATTTCACTTTTTCAATTAAAAAAACAAAGGGTAGGGGGGCGTGGGGATTTTGGGTAAAATTTCATGGTCATATTATGCGATATTCACAATACTAATGGTATTATTTCACTGATCTTTTGGTAAACATTTTCAGTCCTTTTATAAAACAATATAGTGTATATGAAATGGGAAGTAATTTCTGTTTTCTCCTATAGTAGCCTGTCTCCCTTGTTTTATTTTTGTTAATATGTGATTTCTGCTTTTTTGCAAATAGGAGTTGATAAACAGGCATTTAATAACGATGGCTCAGATTGATCAAGCAGACATGCCAGGTAAGCTATACTTAAGCTATGTTCACTCTTTCCTATATATATATATATATATATATATATATATATATATATATATATATATATATATATATATATATATATATATAAATATCCAAAATCCAATAGAAAAGCACACTCATGACTTTTAGATAGATGAAAAAGTGGGTTTATTAAAAAAAAGATCTTTTTTTGAATAAACCCACTTTTTCATCAATCTAAAAGTCCTGAGTGTGCTTTTCTATTGGATTTTGGATATAGATATGGCTGGAATTTAGCACCCAGGCATTGGACTTTGGAAGCGTGAGTGCCTCTTTAAATACATGCATATATATATATATATATATATATATATAATAAAATAGAGAGATAGATATAAATAAAGAGAGAGCCTCATTACATAATTTGTCTCCTCAGGAGAGATACACACCCAGGGGTGGCAGTAAGGAGGGGTTACTGCTCCCATTGGGTGATTCAGTGGGGGCGTGATTTTCACAGGACTATCAAGCCTGCCCACCACTGTCCAACTGAGGAAAAAACAAAATGGTTGCCACTTGCTCCTACACCAGACAAACACACACACGCCTCATTCGCACAGCACCAAACAAACACAGAAAGCACCAAATGCACACACAAAACCAGAAAGAAATATGGCTCACACACACACACACACCACACACCACACACACACAGTCAGTTACTCTGATTCCCAGTGGCCTCAGCAGGACCTGTTGTACAGCCACTGAAGGGAAGCTGCAGCACCAGGGAACAAAATGGCACTAAAGGGTTAAGTAAGCCCTCATTGCTGAATTATTTCTTGACTGTCATAATTTGCCATGCAAGACCGAGGACAGGCAGCCATCAGATTCACACTTAACATACTGACTGCCACAGCGTAAGTTTTGTGTGTATGTGTTTGGTGCTGTGTGAGTAGGGCGTGTGTGTGGTGTAGGAGCAAAGTGGCAGCCATTTTGTTTTTTCCTCAGTTGGATTATGGTGGGAAGTGTATTCATACCTGGGTACTTTTAGTTGTGGAGTCACTCATGTGGTGCTGATGTGGAGAGCGCAATGAGAGAATTTGGTTTAAAAGTGGGCTGGGCTTAAAGGGGTGGGGCTTAACATAAATGTGGAAAAAGTGTTAGTAATATGCTGGGGAAGTTTACAGTGTGAGGGGTTTGAACATACTCCCTGAGGGGTAAAACTTGATACACAACCCTGTGGCAGTCAGTGGGTTAAGTGTGAATCTGATGGCTGCCTGTCCTCTGTCTTGCATGGCAAATGATGACAGTCAAGAAATAATTCAGCAATGAGGGCTTACCTTAACCCTTTGAGTGCCATTTTGTTCCCCTGGTGCTGCAGCTTCTGTTCAGTGGGTGTACTACGGGTCATGCTGAGGCCACTGGGAGTCAGAGTGAGTGACTGACTGTGTGTGTGTGTGTGTGTGTGTGTGTGTGTGTGTGTGTGTGTGTGTGTCAGCCATATTTCTTTCTGGTTTTGTGTGTGTATTTGGTGCTGTCTGTGTGTGTTTGGTGCTGTATGAGTGGGGCATGTGTGTGTATCTATGGTGTAGGAGCAAGTGGCAGCCATTTTGTTATTTGAATAGTGGTGGGCAGGCTGGACAGCCTTGTGAAAATCACGCCCCCATTGAATCACCCAATGGGAACAGTAACTCCTCCTTACTACCACCCCTGGAAGGGGGTGTCTCCTGAGGAGACATAAATTATGTAATGACGCTTTCTTTTTTTTTTTTTTATATATACATATATATAATAATTTTTATATATAATAATCAATCAATAGACCTGATGCCGTATTTGCAATAATTATCCTCTCATATAGCCCTACTAAATTGACAGAATTGGTCCCTGCCGCTTAAAGCTTACAATATCAAATTATATCTGATTATGTCCATGGTCAAAAGGAGTTTGGCTTCAGTGTCTTTCTGTTAACCAGCTGAGCCACTCATTCTCACAGTTAATAATTTATTTGTAATGAAATTATTGCATTTAAAAAAAACAAAAAAAAAACTTCAAGGAAATATTCCTGCAGAAATGGCACACCTACATGTCTTTAATCCTGCAACTAATGACCTTTTTATGTTTTGTGAAATGTCACAAAATTGTCACAAATTGCCGCTTCCTTCCAGGAAGTACGATATAATTTGCATACACTGATTAATTTAAGCTAAATGTTTCGAGCTATTTAAAAAAACAAACAAAAAAAAAACCCCAAAACAAACTGTAGGTGCTATTGAAGACGCTTTCAAATTGATTGCCCAAGATATCTAATGCAATGTCCTAATTTATTCCAGATCCCTATAATCCAATTATAAAACGGATTTCCACCTGATCACCTACCCTCCTCTTTGCCTCAATGCCTAACCCTGCATTTTGCCTCCTCGTCTCCCCACATCTAACACATTGAGTTGACACTGAAAGGGATACATTTGGTAATCTTACTGACCTGCAGCTCTAATGACCAAAGCCCCCCCCCCCCATCCTCTCTGGAAGCAGCTTGCAGCATGCTTGACTTGGCATCTGATTCCTCCATCTCACAGGAGCTCTTCCAATCCGTATATATTCCTGCCACGTGAGGATCTTGCAATGAGCATCGGTGTTCACATTTAACGTACGGTTGTGCCGTGTGAGGACCACAAATGTCCTCACAAGCCAGGAATGTATCTTGGGCAAGGGACACCTCTTCCGGAGAGTGTAGGTGGTGAGGGCATGGTCATTACAGCGGCAGGTCAATGAACTGCTCCACACCTGAAGAGCTAATTTTTTACTGTACATCTGTTCATTCATTTGTGAAATACTTCTGCGCAGGTTTCGTTGTCTTTATTTTCTACATTGTAGGAGCTGTCGGATTACCAAATTTAACCCATTCAGTGTCCAAAAGGTATACAACACATTGCAAAGCAATATGTTGCATACCCCTATGCCACTTAAAGGGTTAATGCATGGGCAACACTGTTCCAAGAGTGTTAGTTTGTTTGGGCCTGGACAGAGTAGCTTGAAGTAGATTGTATTTACAGTGCAGTCCATAAGCATTTGGACAGCAACCCACATTTTGCTGTATTAGCTCTGTACTCCAGCACATTGCAGCAGTGACTTGGAGAATAAAGTGTGGACTGTCACCTTTAATTTGAGGGTATTTACATCCATGAACCATGGCTGAATTACAGCCCTTTTTATACATAGTCCCTCCATTTTAGAGAACCAAAAGCAACTGGATAATTGGCTGCTCATCTGATTTTTGGCCATGTGTGTGTCACTGCATTACTAGTTCATACACAAGTAAGCAAACAAATGGTCTAGAGGTGTGGAATTTGCATGTGGTGTCTGTTGCTAGTAAAGCAGGCCATCATGAAGCAAAAAATCATAATAAATTGATCAGAGACCTAGTCAAAACATCATGTGTGTTGTCCAAATCAACTGTGTGGTACTTTGTTAAAAAGCACAGTGCACAGGTAAGCTAATCAATAGCAAACAACCATGTAGACCATGGAAAACTGTTGTAATGTACGACTGAAGATTGATTTGTAATTGTGAAGGAAAACCATATGGTAACATAGTAAAGTAAGACACGAGTCCATCAAGCCCTATTTTCTGGAACAAAGACTTAAAGGGATAGATCAGGCAAAGATTAACTTGTACCAGAGTGATGGAAAGAGGAAAATGTGAGGAAAAAATGGAACATACTTATGATTCAAATCCTAACACCTCATCTGTGAAGCATGGTGGAGGTCCTGGACCTGTTGGGCTGGAACTGGCTCACTTGTCTTTATTTATGATGTGACTGCTGATGTAAAGAACAGGGTGAATTCTGAAGTATACAGAATCATCTTATATGCCTATAAATCCTAAAAACTCATAGGAAGGCACTTCATCTTGAAGCAGGACAGTGACCCCAAACATACTGATAAAGTAAGCAATGAGTTTTTCAGGGCCAAAAAGTGAAACGTTCTTGACTTGCAAGTCAGTCACCTGACCTGAAACTAGCTGAACATGCATCTGTTGTGCTGAAAACAAGACTGAAGGGTCAAATACCCAGTAACAGTTATGAACTGAAGATGACTGCAGTACATCCCTGGCAGAGCATTGCTAAGGAAGAAATCCGGTATCTACAGATGTTTTGTGGGTCACAGACTTCAGGCAGTCGTCAAAAGTAAAGGATTTGGAGCAGAGTACTAAATATGACAACTTTATGATTGTTTGCTCTTACATCCAAAAATGGAACACAGGAGCCATGGTGTGGGGGTGGATTTGAGGGCAGGGATGCATTACAAAAGACAGGGTCTTTGAGGCAGAAACTCCCTCCTCTTCTGCCCCTAACCCGCCCCCCCCCCCCACACACACACACACACACACACACACCCCTACTTCCACATTCATGAGTCCTGCAAAGCAGACATTAGTTCAGTGACCATCCTCTTAGTTTTCTTTAGGATTTGCCTTATTTATCTGCAGAATAAGGTGGCGCTATATAAATAAAGAATAGCAGCTAAGGGGCTGTATCTGTATATGACAAGCCTTTGCCTATTGGCCAAGTCTCTTAAAGGTTCTGCCCTTTATAAGATGGAAGCCTGCAGACAAACAACTGGTGAGTAACCCTTTCGGTGCCTTGCTCCACTGTATGTCCCGTGCTAAGCTTTCCACACCGTCTGTGTTTTCTGTATTGTGCACTCTTGTATAGTGCTCATTTTCTCTACTTGGGTCTGCGGTACAGATAGCTGCAGTACGAAGTTGTAAGTTTAACCTTTCTCTTCTATTCTGCAATGTATCTGGGTATTGTCTTGTAATGTATGAATTATGGTGCTTTGGCTGGCTTAACTTCTGCTCCCCCATGACTTTAATATTCTTTATCCCACCCCTTGGTGACAGCAGGGGTTTTGAGGACCTTTTATTGAATTTAAATTTTAATCCGATTTTTATGGCATGGCTCCTTTAAGGACTGGAGCCTGCCCATGGCCATGTTTGCCCTATTGACTTGGATGAGAGAAACTTCTATGGGACATATCTCCACAATAGTTTGGGTTAGAACAGTCAGCTTTTTCTTCTTGTCTCCTACTTTTGAGATACCTGGGCATCCTCCATAACAGACCAGTGGGTTTATCATTTAGTTATTTGAAGGGTACTTCATAGATTTCACGTTCCTTCCTCCATATCACTTTTTTTTGTCAAAGGTTCCTCGGAACCCAGAAAAGGCAAATCTTTTCAATGACACCGTTTCCACTATTCTGGAAAAACAAGTTCTGGTACTCTTACAAGCCCAAGAGCATTATTCAGCTTATTTCAACCTTTTTGTGCTTCCCAAGAAGGACAACTGCAGCTGTACTAACTTGGAACTGAAATGTCTCAACTGGTGTGTGGTTGCTTTGCGCTTCAAGATGGAATACTTGCATTCTGTCATTGCAGCTATGTGGCCTAGGGGAGTTTCTGGCCTCTCTGGATCTACGGGATGCATATCTGCATGTCTTGATCCACCTGGACCTCCTGTTTTTTGCTTTCTCTTGCAATCACAACCAGTTCACAGCCACAGCATTTGGTATGGTTTCTGTGCCCAGATTCTTCATGTTGATCATGGTAACCTTGGCTGTGTACATCCATACCCAAGGCATTTCTCTTGATGATCTTTTGCTCAAGGCTCCTTCAAAAGCGCTCTTGGCTCTCCAAGAGGGGCCCACATTCTTGTGCAACACAGTTGGATTCTCAACCTAAAGAAGACTTCTCCTATACCATTCCAGGTATTGGTGCTTCAGGGCATTAGGTTTGACACACTCCAGGAGAGGGTGTTTCTCACTTAGGAGAAGATTCAGCTCCTCATAGGCACTGGAGAGGCTGTCAAATACTTTCAGGTCACCTGTTGTCTTCCCTGGAGGCAGTAACCTATGTTCAGTTCCATATGAGAGAACTACAGAGAAACATTCTCAGGATGTGGTCCCAGAGACCGGAGCATCTCTCCCATCATATGACTCAGACAGACAGGGAGGATCTTCAGTGGTGGCTTCATCTTCCAAATCTTGCTCAAGGGAGACCCTTGGTGATCACGGAGTGGAAAATGGTGACAATGAGTGCCAGCCTGAGAGGCTGGGATGTGACCCTGGGGTGCCCAGGGCAGGTAGACAGGGCAGTAGAGTCTCCTGGCCATCAATATTCTCGAACTCCAAGAGGTTTGCCTGGGTCTTCTACAATTGTCCAAGGTTTGTGGGGACCCCGATGATGGTTCAAACAGACAACTCTATGGTGGTTGCGTACATCAGCCACCAAGGTGTAACTCTTGGTGAGATAACATGGAAGGAGGGGGAAGGATCTCATCCTGTGGCCAGAGGCCCATGTCCTGGCCATCTTGGCCTTCCACATTCCAGGGCTAGAAGACCTTTTAAGTGAATGATTTGTTTATTAAGGAGATCAGGGCTCAGCTGCAGAGACGCCGGACGGTCATACGACAGACTTACCCAGCAGTCAGTTACAGTGCGGACTTCAGGGAAACTCCTACAATATTGGGATTAGTAATTTTAAAGTATTACTATCCCTTTAAGTACTATGTGCACTACACTCTGACCTTTTGCAAGGCTGACTCACTTTTAATCATCCTTGTGGGACCTAGGATGGGTCAGGCTACTTCCAAGATAACCTTAATTCAAGAGGCAATGGTAATCGTACGTCGGGCATATGTGATCAGGAAGAAACTTTTTCCTTTCAAGATCACAGCAGACTCTACTGGATCAGTGGGCGGTTTCTGGGCCTGCAAGAGCCAGGCATTAGAGTAACAGCTGTGCAAGTATGTGACATAGTCCTCCTTGCATGCATTCACTGTGTCAATGTCCTGGCCTTGGCCAAGGCCATATTTGGCTGGAAGGTCCTTCAGGTGGTTTTGCCTGTCTGTGGACTTTCCTTTTCATTTTTCATCTACTGTCAGTTTGTTGTCATTAGTTTGAGCCCCTTTGGCTCTTGTTTGATGTGCTATGCAAGTTTGTCAGTTGACACGTGCAGTTATACAGATCCAGTTAAGTCCTAGGGAACACAGTTCTCATGGGGGAAGAGTGAGTTTTTCTCATTTTCCCTTCATGGAATCTTTGATGCTTTGATATATCCCCATGAGTCCTGTGTTCTATATTGGACTTAAATGAAAATAGGATTTGCCAGTTGCTTGTTAAATCCTTTTCTCTTTAGGCCAAATGGAACACAGGACTCCCACCTGAGGAAAAAACACAGAGTTTCCTTCCCCGGACAGAGGAGTCCACTTAGGGTCTTAGTCTTCAGAGCGTTCTTTTCTCACCACCTCCCGCCTATGGTTCTTATGTTCCAAATGGACTAAAGCGAAAAGGATTGAACAGATAAGTAACACGAAAGTCCTATTATTTGTCCAATTTCATTTGGTCTCCTGAAATGGAGGAGCTATGTATAAAAATAACTGTAATTAGTACATGGTTTATGGAGATGGACCACATACTCTCAAATTAAAGCTGAATGTCTGCACTTTATCTTTGTTTCATTGAGTACAAATATGGCTGGACCTGGTAACATTGCCCTTAGCTCAAGCAAGTCTCGTTGAGTATTCTGTGCACATACTTCATACACTGGTACAAACCTTGGAGGAGAGAGCACAAGAGTAGTTTGACTAAGGATTGCAATATTAAGCCATCCAGGTGCTTCCAGACTACAACTCCCATCATACCCTACTAAGCAAAAGCTGGTGTGGAATGATGGGCGTTGTAGTCTGACCTCATCTGGACAACCACATGTTGCCCACCACTGAATTAGAATTTATATCCATGTTTCATTTCTGATTCTCATTTAATGTGTGTTTTGTGCCTTTTTTTACTCTATAGCAGTACCTGCAGAAGTGGATAGCTACCACAGCCTCTTCCCACTTGAACCACTCCCTCCTCCCAACCGGATCCACAAGTCAAGCAACTTTGGATACATTACGTCGTGCTATAAAGCTGTAAATAGCAAAGATGATCTGCCATATTGTCTGCGCAGGGTTCATGGTGAGGAAGTATACTGGTGGCTGTATGCCCAAACACAGAGCAGTCCTGGAGGAAAATCAACTCCATCATAGGGGCAGATAAATGTTCCCCAGATTCCCATTTATTGAAAAGGGGCTAAACTATGTGTAATCCGCATTGCTACCAACTTATTTATTTATTTTTGTTCCCAACAGGCTTTCGTCTTGTAAATACAAAGTGCATGTCTTTGGTAGACACGTGGAAAAAAATTCAGCACTCAAATATCGTGACCTTACGAGAAGTGTTTACAACCAAAGCGTTTGGAGAACATTGTAAGTAGGTTTAGGTTTGTGTGTGTTTTATTATAAAATACACTAATACAAGTGCACTCCCACTACTGGTAGATGAGCCATTAAAAAGTTATTATACAGTTCCAGTGTGTGTTTATTTTACCGTACTATTGGCAGCAGTGGGCAAAATTGCATTTTCTGTCTATTGAATTATTTAGGTCTTAGACTGGCACTTTCTTTACACCATAACAGCTCTGCCTACTCACCGGACCAATGGCTGTTTTTCTTCCATTGACTAAAATGAAATTTAGTAGGGGACATAAGTTGCAAGCAGAAATGTGCAACAGAATCTCAGGCTCCAGTCATACTCCTATAATAATTAGTATGAAATAGGAAATGTGAAACTTGCTCATGCCAACTTCCGCATGCAAAGTGATTATATAGCGAATAGGTGTAAAACTGTAATCCTTTCGTTTTTTAAATCTGTTTGGCCGGAACTGAAGGAATAAATGCTGCCCTGCAGATACTTCTGTACAAACTGCAGTTACCTGGTCTGTACTACAGTCTGTCACTCTGCCTCTGCTCCACTCCCTCTATCCAGCCTCCACTGATGATTGAGGCTTTCTGTCTTTAAGGTGGAGCACTCTCATTGGCCAGCGATCACTCCAGCTTACAGGCAGAAAGCCTCTGTCTTTGAAGGAGGCTGGTTAGAGGGAGAGGAGCAGAGGCAGCGGGACAGAGCAGGTAACTGCAGTGCAGTCTGTCCAGAAGTAGATGCAGGGCAGTATTTATCCTTTAGATTTCAGCCAAATAGAGGTTTAAAAAACAAAAGGAATACAGTTTTTACACATATTCGCTATATAATCTAAGTATTGAGGTTAACTTGTATAGGGATGATAGAGCCCCTTTAAGGGCAGACATGTCAAACTCCAATACAGTTGGGGGTTGTATACTCTGCACAGCCAGTTGGTGTGTATTAGTGACCGTGTGTCCCCATATGTATGTGCATTTCCCTGTTTCCTCTCTGGCTTGGTGCATAAACATTAGCATTTTGTATGTTTTTTTTTTAGATTAAAATGCTGTTATCAAAGATGTATAAATGTGTTCTGTTTCATTCATTCAAGCCCTTGTGTTTGCTTACGATTTTCATGCTGGAAGTGAGACCATGATGAGCAGGCATTTTAACGACCCGAGTGCTGATGCCTATTTCACTAAAAGAAAGTGGGGTAAGATTGATGTTTTTGTTGACTATTTAAAATACAATAATGTACATAGCATACATGTTCTCACATCTCTATATTATATACTTCTGTTCTGTAATAGAGCAACAAATGTACTGACTCTTTGAGGACCAGAGGGGCGTGCAATGCATTACTGTGGAAAGCAATGCATACCTCTTTAGTCCTCAGTGGATTCATTAATTAGTGTTGGAGTGGGAAACTTTTGACCATCTAGCTTTATTTCTGTCCAACGACTACTGGAGAGCCACTAGTCCCCAGTCCATGTGCTAGTTTGTAGCACACTGCTTCTGGTTAACAAACAATAAGGAGGTTTTCATGTACATGCTAGAATGCATCAACAGTGCCATTTTCCTTTCACGTGGATTCCTCACAAGAGCATGAAACACCCCTTCTTTACCTTGCTATGGCCAGTAAACCACTTTCTTGGTTTGAGGACATCTTCAATTGCTCCTAGATCCTAAGTCCATAGAGGCTGACATAATAGTTGCTAACAGGACCCTAGGACCTCATACTTTCCTGTTGCGGCATATGATAATCATATCACTTTAAGGTCCAGATGGATATGCATCACATTAATTGCAAGGCTGGTTTCTCTGTTTCTTCCATCCGCTTCCTTCTGTTTCTTAAAGGAATAAATAGGATCATACACCTTACCTGCTTCAGTATGAAGAAACTGCCTGCAATAGCCTTGTCAGCGTCCATGGAAATGACATCCAGGGTTGATTTGAAGATGTTATCCCCTGAAAAAAGGCACAAGGGCAAAATTCAAAGGTGCCATCAGAATTTTCTACACATTACCCCTTTGAGTGCCAGAAGGGTCCGCAACACAGAACTCCCTGGTCTCACTCCAATTTGTGGGCAAGCAGTTAATTGGCCCAAAATTGGAGAAGGAGACTGTTATTAGCCATGCTTCAGTCGGCAAAAGTGCCACAGGTTACACCCTGTCATTCCTTCTTTTCATGGAAGACGCATGCCTTTTGTTACTACCAACAGTATGAGAATACACCCAAGACGCCCATTTCTTCAGCAACCCAGGCATACTTTGCTCCAATCCCTAACAGGCCTGGGAAAGGCAAAAAGTCTGCCCAAAAGTAACAGCTTCACCTCCTTCTGGTGCGCTTTACCAGAACTTAACAGATCTGATGGGGTTTTTTTATTCAGTGTGGAGCAACCGTAAGTACCCCGCTAGAGATGTGGTACTTATTAGAGGAAGAGGGTATATCTTTCCTCGAAGTCAAACCGCATGCACTGGATATGTCCCAGGCTAGCAGTACTCCAGACTGGATCCTGAATCTCCCCTTCGAGTAGTTTCACAATGAGGACTCCAGATGGGTAAATATGAATATAAGTTTTATTACAAATAAAAGCACCAATGCAATGACAAACAACCCTATGCATTTTGTGACAAATCGTCACTTCTTCAGGGTTCAAGAAGACAAGATGTTTGAAATCTGGGCAGGAGGGTACTTTGAGTTCTCTGGTCCAGGTGACCACCTTCCTGCTTTTTTGGATCATTGCTGCTCATTAAAACAGAGGGTGCCTGGTGGGGTTAGAGTGGAATAGGGAGGGAGTCTGTTTCCAGAGTGCTCTTTTTAAGGAAGTGCCCTGTTGTACTGTGGGTGAATAGTTTACCCCCATGTTTCTGCACTGAGAGAAGAATTTATCAATAAGTGCCCCCCACCCCATTTATTTTATTATTTATTTTCTTATTTTTCCTTTTGTAGATATTAAGCATTACTATTCCTTTCATGTACTCTGTCCTGTAGAACATGTATTTTGAAGTAAGACTCCACTACAACCTAAAATGTCAGTTACCTCGGTGGTATATATCATATGTACTTACCAGGTAATGGGTGTGTTGACAAGAGGGGGCACTATTTGAATTAAAGTAATGTTTAATTGAAAAAGTGTAAAGTAATGGCAGGGGCAAAAGGCTGGTTTTAATGCATTAGCACTTCTTTCATGCTTATTTTTGGATCCTCATGATCAAATATTGAAATCTTTTATTCAGATCTTTGTGGAGATAATATGCTAGTAACTGAAGTGGACATAAGTGCAAATTCCTCTGTAAAACATAATTATAAAGAAACACTTTAAATATTTGTGATCTTATGAAATGATTATTTCAGACAGTCAAGTCATTCAACAATCTTGTTTTAATCCTAATGGTCTTTCCCACAGATGGATCAGCATTGAAATTTCAGGCTGATCTCCCCTGAAACTGCAAAATCCCAGATATGTGCTTCAGACTGTAGTGGGCAATATTTCACACCCACTGGCACTCAAAGGGTTTAAAAAAAAAAAAAAAAAAAAAAAAAAAAATTTTACAGAGACTGACTTTGTCAGTTAAGGTGAAATCCGTGGTTGTTTCACTTATCACTTTTTGCGATACATCTGGGGAAGCAGTATGCTCTGTTTTAACATGGCATATCCACTCAGATACAAAGCCAGATACATCTTTTAGGGGATGTGGTTTTCAAACATTCTCTTGACACATGGTTGCATTTTAGTTAATGTGCTGTTTCATGGAACACTTGTGCTCTAATGATCTTCTAGTTTCATTCTTAATTTTTAAACCTCTGTTTTTTACTATATTATACTGATGTCCAGCTAGTAATTCTTTACCTTCGTGTAGCTATTTGTGGGGTATAATGACACACAACTGTCCTTAAAAGATACTCTGTGGAATCTGCAAGCATGAGCGGGACAATTGAAGACTACACTGAGGTAAAGATCAAGGGGTTGAACAAGGCACTAAAATTGGTTAATATGTGCCTGGAGCAAATTCCGCATTGACACAGTACACACATGGTGTAAGCTGGCGACATTCTGATGTCAATCTTTTGATCACCATGTAGATGATGATATTTCAGTAGGATACCAAAATAAATTATTCATCTATTATCTTTGCACAGACAGTATAGTTATAAGTTGGTGATATGCAACCAGATTCTCCCCAAAGGTTGAAAATGATGGCTCGGATCCACCAGAGGGCCGCACATTAGGGTTATAATGACTAAATATGGGTTGAAAAAGTATATTAACCCCTTAGAAGGAAGATAGGTCTCCAGTGCATTGCTTCTAAATGTGCTGAAGACTTTTCTAACATCCACAGGGTTAAGATGGAAAAATGTAAGTTTAAAGGGATGGGAAACAAAATGTGTACATGTGGGATAAATGGAGGTATGTGATATGGTTGAGGAAAATGTTAAACTTTGCAACCCCCTGTACCGGAGAAATGGACTGGGGTTGCATTAGAGAAACTCCTCTTGAGTCTCAAGAGCTCTCAAGGCCCACTGCTGCCAATCACTTATAACACATGGTTTGTTTGCTCTAGGTCAGCATGATGGTCCATTGCCTCGCCAACACGCTGGGTTGCTTCCAGAATCCCTCATTTGGGCTTATATAGTCCAATTAAGTTCTGCTTTGCGAACCACTCACACAGCTGGCTTAGCATGTCGTGTTATGGATCCAACCAAAATTCTTATTACTGGCAAAACAAGGTACTGTAGTCTGCTGTATGTTTGAAACTTGATTTGAGTGCAAAATACCCACTTAACCCCCCGTATCATAAAGCTTATGCCAATATATTGTGAAGCGATGTGTTGAAGTGTAGTCTGTAGTCTGCAGGAGAAAGAGAGTGGCAGAGTTTCAGCTATGGGAATTGGCTTCCCATAGCTATTGGCTAACAGACTACACCCCTTTAAGTAATTTGTTATGAATTTTGGGCACCGTTTGTTGGTGTTGGGCATGAAGATTATAGATTGGCTCTTGTACCATATACTTGCCCACTTTTTTCTTATCACTTTGAGTGTCAGATGTGTGTTTGACATTGCTTTGGCACTGAAATGGTTGAAGTAAGCAAACTTCACAGCTTTTATTAACCCTTAGAGTGCCAGAGGGCACTGTAAGGCTTACTGCTCCCTGTGAAAAGACCCTTAAATCGGTTAAACCCATCTATTAAAGTACAGTAAAGAAAGTGTTATATCCCCAAATAGATCTATCCTCTGAATTTGCACTGTTTTCACTTTACCATATCGGGCACACAAAATAGCATTCACAAAGCTTGAAGGATCCTATGTTTAAAAGCGGGAAAAAAATGGCGTTCAGTGATGAAACCAAATTCAGAAGTGTAATTCCATTTAACAAACTGATCTAAATGGGGCTGTTGAATTCAAATTTGCATATCTGAAAACTTTATTTAAAAAGAACTATGTATCCTGTTGGCCGAAAGACTGTGGCATGATGATGATGATGATGATGGAGAGATGTATATTTCTACTTCTGCATGGTGAACTCCGTTCTGATTTATTGATGAAATGCTAAGTGCATCAAATAGATTAATAAGCTTATGGTATTGCACTCAGAGGCTTTCTCTTCTCAGAAATAAAAGTATCCATGTTATCTAAACTGTGCATCTGCCTTTTTGCTGTGACATAGTGCACTGGCAGTTTTGAATGAAGTTATCAAATATGCAAACTTCAGTCAAAGGCGACAGGTTGCATTTAGTCTCTTGAACGGTACAGGGAAAATGTTGGAGACCTCATTCATGGGTTATTGAAAGGTATTTATTCTCTCCAATATAGAGCTGCTGGTTTCTCATCTTTTCTTTGTCAAAGCTGTTGATGGCAATTTGTTCTATTCTTCTTCTTTTTTATTTATTTAGTGGTAATATATATATATATATATATATATATATATATATATATATATATATATATATATATATATATATAAATATTATATAAATATTATATAAATTTATTTATTTTTTTTTTTTAATTATACTTTTTCTTGTTTTACTTTTATGAAGGCTACGTGTCAACTGTGTTGGAATTTTTGATGTCTTAACCTACGACAGTAGTCAGACTAATCCTGTGGCTCTCATGCCTCAGTATCAGGTAAGTGATGGGAAAAAAATAAAAATAAATTTCAAAGAGTTAACTGCTAATATTGTGGAACAGTGATTTTGTTTGCTTCAGTTTAGGAATGCAGGGACCAATGGGATAATGAGACCTCCTCCAGGAGGTGGGGCACTCAATGATGAAACTCCTCCCTCATTCTGCCCTATATTACATGTCCTCTTGGTGTATCGGGGCATTTTTTTCCAGGTGAAATATTTCTATTTTATATATTTATGGCCCTGTCCTCTTGACAGTTGAGAAGCTGAGGACCTGTTGAAAGGTTCATGGGGCAAGCATGTAGGCCATTCATTATGGTACTCCACTTATTAAAGGCTGGAAGACAAAAGAACAGAACATTTTTATTTATTTTTAAATAACCATGTACTACCATGAAAAAGCAAGACACATCTGTTACAGTGCGTTGAAGGGATGGCGTATGGTAACGGATTTCCCTTTAAGGTTGCATTAAATACAGATTAAACCGAATTCATGCATTCTACTGTGGTTGATACATTAATTACATTCTTTCTTTATTCCCTGCTTATTATAGAACCCTTCATTTCTAGCACTTAAGAGGTGTTACAGGCATCTGAGGCAGGTACCACAAGGCATTTTTTTTCCCCAGTGGATTCAGGGGTCCCCGAGAGACTGCATTCCACGGCATGCCAAGACCATCGCTGGTCCTTAAGTGCAGATCCACTGTGACGGTACTGGCACATCATGGGTCCTTAAGGGGTTAAAAGGGCTAAAAAAGAGTGATGTCCTCTTCCCTGCCTGTGAGCAATTGGGACAGATTTTTCTAGGTGACCGGCTTTATCAGTTCCTAAGAAATTTACATGCCTTTATTTTTCTTTCTAAGAACTTGAGTATTTGATCAGTTCATCCAGAAGTGGACCCTTATCCAAAAAATACCTGCTATTCCAGTACATTATGCAGCAGGTTTGAAAGACACTGCAGAAAGAAAAATGGATTATGTTTGAAATATCTGTTTTCAGGAATAGGATCCATTATTTTTCATTATTTGTCTCTGCACGGGCCTACAAAGCCATGGTAGCATGTCATGACCAACTCCCTTTAGAGGCATCCAGGAAGAAGATACCCTGGGAAAGAAGTCTTCCTCTACTTTTTCGTTCATTTGCAGGATGCCATAGCTTATAACAGAGAAGCAGAATTAAAAATTGCCGGGATGGCTTTTAAATATATAGCCACTTCCATAGCGGCATGCCCTATGGCTGAAAATCTGGAATGCAGATTATTATACTACTAAAATAATAATTAAAAAAAAAATACACTACTTCCACCTTCCATTATCCTATTCCACTAGACACCCTACAATTCATTTTCTTCTACACGATGCACCTGGACATTCCTCTCTTATGTAGGTCAGCTCAGATAATTTTCCTATTACTTAATGATTTCAAGCCCCTTTTACCTCTAGTTTGGAAATCCAAGGATATGCCTAGGATCTCTGCATAGTTTAGCAGCGTCAATGACCTTGTAATTTATGGAGCGCTGCTATACTTTATCCACAAACTCTCTAGAGAGCTTCGAGCATCAATGGCCGATTTGCCTCAAGGCCCGTAGGCTTGGGTAAAAAAAAGGCAAGTGACCCCTCATTAGATGCAGCAGGTTATCTTCTTTCCAAAATTATATGGTTTCTCTGCCTTTCCTGCATATCTTTAACTGTTATGACTATATTCATGCAGGCAGATAATTTCAAAAACAAAAGTGTCAAGTTTAGGTTGTGTTCCTTGCACCCACATATTGTCTGTTATCCCACACAAATGGGGTACCGTTTTTCTGATCATATTAGCAGGTGCTGAATATAGTAGGAAATGTTATGGTTTCCAAAGATTTTGGCATCTTTGAAGTGGTGAAAATGTATTTATTCCTATAGTGCCACCTTTTGGAAATAGAAAGGGGATAGAAAGGCAAGTGACCACTCATTTGATGTGTGAATGTCTACTTTCCAATATTGTACACATTTTATAACTTTCCTTCATGTCTCTAAAAGTTATGAACATTTTAGTACAAGTAGCCATATTCAAAGAAGAAAATAGGTATAGTTATGTGCTTCTGGCACCATTACGGTATTTCAACTTATACCACTGGGGATGCCATTTTTCTCCTAAGAGCACTAGTTAATGAACACAGTTGGAAATTCCATGGTTTTCAGATTTCAGTACATTTGAAGGGGTGGAAATGTGAAAACATTCCTTTTTTTTTTTTTTTTTTTTTTTCCCCTTATAGCAACACTTTCTGGAAACATTTATGCACACCAGAATTGGGGTAAGAAGGTAAGGGACCCCTCATTTGATGCTGTAGGTTGTTTCCAAAATTGTATAGTTTGTCTATCCTTTCTTTAGTTTTGTACTTCAAGCACCCCCTAAGCTATGTGAACTCATACCAATGGGGTGCCATTTTCTTCTAAGAACAGGAGCTAATGAATAAAGTTGGAAATGCCATGGTTTTCACAGATTTCAGTACATTTTAAGGGGCTAAGATGTAAGAAAATGCTATTTTTTTTCCTATAGTACCACCTTCTGGAGGCATTTGTGCACACCAGGCTTTGGTTAAGAATGCAAGTCACCCCTCATTAGATGCGGCTGGTTGTCTTTTTTCCAAAATGATATGATTGTTTACCCTTTCTTCACTTTAGTTGTTATAACCATTTTTGTACAGACAAGTAATATTTGAGAAAATGTTAGAAAAATCAAAGGCTGTAGTAGGTGTTGTTTTGCACTTTTAGCACCCCCTGAGGTAGGTCAGCTCATACCAATGGGGTGCCATTTTTCTCCTAAGAACACTAGCTAATTAATACATTTGGAAATGCCATGGTTTTCACAAATTTTTAGGTGCAGAAATGTAAAAAAAATGCCAATTGTTTTCTTATAGTGCCACCTTTTGGAAACATTTGGGCACGCTGGATTTGGGTTAAGAAGGCAAGTCACCCCATATTAGATGCAGCAGGTTGTCTACTTTCCAGAAATATATATCATTTTATATCGTTATTCCACTGATTTATGGTAGCTTTACCACAAAAACACTAGAACACTCCTATTAGTTCATAAGGTTGAAAATGCCATTTTGTGCCCCTTATAATTAGGGCTTTGAGCTAGTCATGGACATGGGTAAAACTATACAAATGTGGTGTTTTTCTCCTGTGTCCCTCCACGGCGTATATTAACATATGGGTCTAGTCTCCTCCTCCCAGCTGATCGTAGGACCAATCGAAAAAGACTGAAAAGGAACCCTGGGAACATCTCCCTTCAGTCTTTTTGGTCCTACGAGCTGGGAGTAGGAGCTGGAAGATTCTTCCAGCGGTCATAAGCTACGCCGAATGTAAAAAAAAAAAAGAAAAAAAAAAAAAAAGAAGAACAAAGATTCAGAACAAGCGGTTACCTGCGGGTAGAAGCGGCAGTTAGATGCAGATCTCCCCGGCCGCATTCATTGCGTTCCGGGTATCGGGACAACTCTTTTACTCTGGCGCTGTGTTTCCAGCCTCCAGAAGGAGAGAAAGCTGCACGCCAGGACTTCCGGTTGACAGAGGAAGCCACGTGGGAATCGGCATGGGGTCAGCCGAGGTTACAGTAGCAGAATCAGGGGTCAGGATCCTTCTGAGTGGAACGCCTTGAATCTACATGGCGGCAGGGCTTCTGTCCGGGTCTAACTGCTTCAAACAGATGAAGACAAGGTAGGAAACCTTTTTAAAAAAAAAAAGAGGATGTTACTTTTGGCGGGCCTCTGCGTTCCAGCTTGGAACACAAGCCAATTACTACCTTGTATATATATATATATATATATATAGAGGTTAACCTGAAACTGAACTGAACAGGTCATACTGCTGGTGGAAATTGAGGAATTTTATTAGAGCTTTTCTTTATTTAAGAAATTGTCTATCCTTTTTAATCATAAGTTAATAAAAGTTAAGTTTTAGCTGCTATTATGTCTACACCAGCAAAATCTTCCTCTAAAGATAAGACTGCCGTTGATAACAAGGAAGAAAAGAAGGCCAGGACCTGTGCAGGATGTGAGGTTTCCATTCCTTCTTCTGACACCAGCAAGTTATGTACGGAGTGTCTAAAGAAGATAGCAGGTCCAGAAGTGCCAAATCAGTTCCAGGATTTCTTAACATGGATGAAATCCTCAATGCAAGAAACTTTTGCTTCACTACAAGGTCCAAGAAAAAGGCAAAGATTAGAGGATCCAGATGAAGGCACATCATCTAGAATGGATCAAATGGAGTCAGACAGTGTACAGGATATCCTATCAGACTATTCGGAAGAGGAAGGTGAAATAGTTGAAGAGGAAGAGGGAACCTTCAACGTGGAGAAGATTGAAACCTTTCTCAGAAGCATGAGAAAAACATTAGGATTGACAGAAGAAGTGAAGGAAAAGGGCATCCTGGATAATGCATTTGTGGGTAACAAGAAAGAGCTTCCGACCTTTCCAGTACATCAGTCAGTTACAGATCTGATCAAGTCTGAATGGAGCAAGGGGGATAAGAGAATATCCATGTCCCGAAGATTTCAGAAGATGTACCCCTTTAAGGAAGAGGATACGGTTAGCTGGACTTGTCCACCAAAGATTGATGCATCTATTGCACAACTGGCCAGGAGAACCACGATCCCCATGGAGGATGGATCTTCTCTAAAGGATCCTATGGATCGAAAGATGGAGGGCGCCTTAAAGAAGCAATATGCGCTATTAGGTCAGAACATGAAGACGGCTACAGCCTTAGCATGTATATCAAGAACCATCCGAATCTGGTTGACAGACTTTGAACAGAAGATTGAATCCTCAGTCTCAAGATCCAGACTAATTAAAGAGGTAGCTACAATCAAGGAAGCAGTAGCTTATACTTGTGATGCATCCATGGATGCTATCAGGTTAGCAGCCAGATCTTCAGCCCTATCGGTCACTTCTAGGAGAGCTCTCTGGCTTAGATCATGGGGGGCAGACCCTTCTTCAAAGTCTAAATTAGTAACCTTACCATATGAAGGCAATCTGCTGTTTGGAGAAAAGCTGGAGGATATAATAAAGAAGGTCACGGGGGGAAAGAGTTCTTTCCTTCCACAAGACAAGAGATCTAGATCATCACCACTGAGATCATCCTTCAAGGGGCGACGCCAGTCCTTTCGAGACTCAAGACGTTTTCAGCCATCAAGGGGATTTGATCAGAGGAAACAATCTTCTTCTCAGTTCACAAGAGGTTCATTCAGGAAAGATGGAGCTAAGAAGAATCAGTTTAAGAAGGAGTTCCAGTGAAGGTCAGCGGACCCTGCTACCTGCTCCAGTTGGGGGTCGCCTGGGGCAGTTTGTTCATCAATGGTTATCCCAGAACATCCAGGACAAGTGGGTAATTCGATCAATTCAAGCAGGGTGCCCGCTGGAATTCAATCTAAGACCCCATCAAGACTTATTCAGATCCTCAAGAACCCCAAAGGACAACACGAAAGCAAAGGAACTGAGGAACTCCATTCAAGAACTGAATCTAAACAGGGTAATCCAGCCAGTTCCTCAGGAATTCAGAAGAAGAGGATGGTACTCAGCAATTTTTGTGGTAAAAAAATCCACAGGAGGTTTCAGGACTATCCTAGATCTGAAACATCTGAATCCTTACCTGAAGCAGAGAACATTCAAGATGGAAACAGTGTCATCTATAATTCAGGCCCTGAGACCATCATCAGTTCTAATAACAATAGACCTTCGGGAAGCATATTATCATATCCCCATTCTAAAGAGTCACAGAAGATTTCTACGGTTCTCCTTCGAGGGGCAACATTGGCAATTCAGGGCGCTGCCATTTGGTCTAACTTCAGCACCAAGAATTTTCTCAAAGATTCTGGCAGCAGCACTGGAACCTTTGAGACAACAGGGAATTACAATCCTACCCTATCTCGACGACATTTTGATAATATCAGAATCCTACCATCAAGCACAGGAACAGACGTCAAGAACTCTGGAACATCTTCAGAATCTAGGTTGGATAGTGAACTCAGAAAAGAGTCAGTTACAACCTACACGCAGACTAATATTTCTGGGTATGCTCCTGAACATGGAGGAGAACAAGATAACTCTGTCCTTACCCAGGATAGAATCCATAATCAAGAGAGTGAAATTATTCCAGAAAGCTTCGTTCCACATGGCTCAGGATTACATGGAGCTCCTAGGGATTATGACCTCATCAGTTCAAGTAGTCCCTTGGGCCAGATTCCACATGAGACCATTACAAAATTGGTTCCTAAATCGATGGAATCGGGATCTTACCAACAGGGCTCAAAGAATTCCTCTTCCTCTAAAGATTCGGAAGGAATTATCCTGGTGGACAAAGAAGAAGAACTTACAGAGGGGAATACCATTGCAGGACATAGAATGGGAAAGAATAGAGACAGATGCCAGCCTGACCGGATGGGGAGGAGTCTGGAGAGACAGAGCAATTCAAGGAAGATGGTCTGCCAAGGAAACCAAGCTCCACATAAATCGCCTAGAACTAAGAGCGATAGCCCTCTGCCTAAGGAAACTAAAAGCGGAATTAAAGAACAAGCCAGTAAAGATAATATCAGACAGCATGGTCGCAGTCCTGTACATAAGAAACCAGGGGGGAACAAGAAGCAGATCCCTAAGTCTCGAATCAGGGAAGATCCTAAGCTGGGCGGAGAGGAATCTAACACGTCTGTCAGCCATTCACATTCCAGGCAGTGTCAATCTTCAAGCAGACTTTCTCAGCCGCAACAAATTAGACCCAGGAGAATGGTCCCTGAATCCGAAGGTCTTCAGGCTAATAGTGGAAAAGTGGGGACTTCCAATGATAGATCTAATGGCATCCAGTGTAAACAGGAAGGTTCAGACTTTCTTCTCCAGAAATCCTCATCCTCAGGCATTGGGATCAGATGCCCTGAGTCACAGATGGAACTTCAGCCTGGCATATCTGTTCCCTCCGTTTCCTATGATACCAGTAGTTCTCAGAAAAATCAGACAAGACCAAGCAGAAGTCATTCTGATTGCTCCAAATTGGCCCAGAAGGGTGTGGTTCTCAGAACTAATAAAACTTTCATCAGACCATCCATTGCCTCTGCCGCCTCTGGAGGACCTCCTATCTCAGGGTCCGATTCTTCACCCAAATCCGGGATTTTTGAAGCTAACGGCCTGGAGGTTGAAAGGGCTTCCTTAAGATTAAGAGGACTTGAGGATTCAGTTATTGATACTATTTTAGCAGGAAGAAAGTCTTCAACCTCCAAAGTATACTACAGAATCTGGGAATCTTTCGCTAACTGGTGCAGCAGCAGAGGTATACAAAGATCCTCAATTACATCTTCCCATGTCCTGAGTTTCCTACAGAAGGGGTTCGAATTAGGACTTCGTCCAGCATCTCTGAAGGTACAGCTTTCAGCCATATCAGCCTGTTTGGCTAGACAATTTGCAGACGAGGACATAGTCAAGAAATATCTAAGGGCAATTGATAAATCAAGACCTAGGATCAAGTGTGTAGTTCCTCCCTGGGATCTAAATATTGTGTTAGACCAATTGTCCCGGTCTAAACTGTTTGAACCTCTGGATAAAATACTGATTAAACATCTAACCTTGAAGATAGTATTTCTAACAGCTATCACATCGGCCAAGAGAGTAAGTGAGCTTCAGGCCTTGTCAGCAAGAAAGCCTTATATTATTTTTCATCAAGACAAGGTGGTACTTCGAACAAAGCCCGAATTTAGATCTAAGGTGGTGTCTTCTTTCCATTTGAACCAGAATATAGTTCTACCTTCATTTTTTCCAAATCCAAAGAATCAGGAGGAGAGCCGTCTACATACCTTGAACTTAGTCAGAGGTATGTCAGTTTATTTGGAAAGATCAAAGCCTTTCAGAAAGTCAGATTCTTTGTTTATTCACTTTCAAGGAAAATTTAAAGGTATGCCCGCTTCCAAAGCCTCCATCGCTAGATGGATCACAGAGTGTATTAAATTGACTTATTTAGAAGCAGGAAAGGATCCTCCAAAGATCCTAAGAGCGCATTCGACTAGGTCTATGGCAACCTCATGGGCAGCAAAGGCTTCAGTATCTGCAGAAGAATTGTGCAGAGCAGCAACTTGGTCATCTATTTCTACCTTTATTAAACATTATCATGTGGATCTTCAAGCTGCTGCAGAAGCAGATTTCGGGAGAAAGATCCTCAAAGCAGCTGCCTCTTCAGGCCGGTAAGACCTCTCCTGTTTATATTGATTAGTAAATTGCTTCAGACTGGTAGATCTGTTTTTTCCCAACCCCTGAATATTGCTTTGTTACATCCCCATATGTTAATATACGCCGTGGAGGGACACAGGAGAAATGGAGAAATTTATCTTACCGACATTTCCTTTTCTCCTGTGTCCCTCCACGGCGCTCCCAACCCACTAATAAGCTTCTTTTTTGGATATGTTCTAGCTCTGACAAAAGTTGACTGAAGGGAGATGTTCCCAGGGTTCCTTTTCAGTCTTTTTCGATTGGTCCTACGATCAGCTGGGAGGAGGAGACTAGACCCATATGTTAATATACGCCGTGGAGGGACACAGGAGAAAAGGAAATGTCGGTAAGATAAATTTCTCCATTTTTTACTCGGGAACTCGGGGCTTTTTCAAATAACTGAAACTTTTCACTATCAAGGTAAATGTTTTTGATACATAGCATGTGATTTTAGAAAAATAAGTACATTTTCACTTTTTTTGTCATTATGACATCGTAGCTTTTTGCACAATGCAAAATTCACTTCATGTAAGGTACCACAAGAAAACTCAATTTGTCCTGAAAAAATATGTAGTTTTCCTTATGTAACTAGAAATTCCCAGCGGCAATCAAGCCTAAACAGATGGATAGCAAAAATGCTGAAAATGTGTCTGGCCTACAGGGTACAGGAAATGGCCCAAGCCTCTGGCACTGAAAAGGTTAAAGGCCCTATTTCAATAGGAATTGTAGTTTGTTTGCTTCAGAATAGCTTCAGTTTCACATATTAACTTGTTAGGGACTGGTGACGTGCTAGGACAATTTTTTTTTTTTTTTTTTTTTTTCTTTTCTTCCTTGAAGGACCAGTGACTGTTCTGTCATGTTGCGTACTTTTTACTTGCAGTGCTCCTGCAGGAGCACAGTAGGTAAAAACGGGGTCTGATGGAGCAGTCTCTCTAAGACCCCCTTCAGCTCGCAGGCACACTTAATCAGTCATATGTGCCGACACATGGACAGCTTTCAAATCGGTCCTTAAGCCCTTAACGACCCTTGACGGTCATAGTACATCAAGGGTTGATCTGACTGAGCGACCCATGATGTACTATGACAGTCATGGAATTCCGGGCTCCCCCTGCAGCTGCACGCCGTTCAGGGAGTCCGAAAGCAGAAGGAAAAAAAAAAAATATGGTCCGTGGTCCTTAACTGACCGGGCGGTCATTAAGGGGTTAAGGCAACTCAGACCGCTGGTCATTAAGGGGTTAAATCTGCCTCACAGACTTCTGAAGAGAGGTGTGTTCTGTACACAGAGACAATCTTGAAATAATGTGGGGTTGTAGATTGACAGCAAATCATGACTGTGGAGTTGTTGAAAATAATAGATTAACCTTACGCAAGATTTGTGTGAAATAATGTGGGGTTGTAGCTTGCCCACAAATCATGAAAAGGTGCATATTCTTATTTTTAGGAAAGGAATACTTTTCTGGTTAAAATGCCAGGCAGTTCTGAATTAAATTTTCAAATATGTAAAGAAAATTCAAGGTGATAGGTCCACTTTAATATATTATTTTGTCCACATTCATGTTGCAGAAATAATGGATTAACCTTACCCAAGATTTATATGAAATAATGTCTGGTTATAGCTTGTCAGCAAATGATGACAGAGTGGAGTTGCTGAAAATAAAGTACCTATGCTTATTTTTAGGAAATTAATCCTATATAATAATTTGCTAGAATGTTTGTCAGAAGCAGTCATGCGCAGTAGAGACTGCCCGAACGCACAGAATGCTGTGAGTTCTGTGCTTTTGCGAAGACTCTGCAGTGCATGACTGCATCAGCGGCAGGGCACAGAGCAGGACTGGCCTCTTTGCAATTCGTTGCATACCCCTCTTGCACTCAAAGGGTTAACATCACCCAGACCTTGGCCTGTGCACTCGGGCTTTTACACTATTACTTTAATAAAAGATTTAGTGGTCTTATGGTTTCTTTTGGTTATCTTACAAAACGGTATCAGGTGACATTCCCTGCACTTGAGTAATAGAAATCTTTCTGAAAGACTGCACCCTTGTATGTTAGGTAAAAAAAAAAAAAATTTAGTATATGTGAATTTAAAATTGAAGCAGTATCTGCTTCTATTTCAAATTCTAAGATTTGTATTGCAATTTCTCTAAGCCTATAAGAAATCTATTATCATCCATCCATTCACATCTGCATAGTGGTTGAATAAATGTCTGGATTAGCAAATTGTAACTATTGAAAGAAAACAAACTATAGATTATCTTTGTATCCACAGACCTTCACTGTGCAGACCTAGTTTCATCATCTAGTTTGAGGCTTGTGAAGTTTAGTGTCTCCTAAATTGAAGTGCTTGCCTATAACTTTGGAACTTTAATCTTAAAGTGGAACTAAGTGTAGGGGCAAAGGCATACTTTTATTAGGCTGCATAAGTCCCGCATTTTTTAAGAAAAACAACTTCCTCGGCAGGCATGAGCTGCACAGAGTTTACAAGAGAAGCTCTGTGCACCTGTGCCACCAGTAACTTCCGGTACCAAGGAACACCACTTGCCAATTCTGCAAGTGAACAGGACAGACAGTGCAGAGTCGCAGGTACCTTTTCTTCAAGATGTCTGTGCTGTCGCCCGCTGGTTCCTGCCGAAGACGTTTTTTCCTCAATAATGCGGGAGTTATGAAAGTATGCCTTTGCCTGTCGCTATGTTAGTGATTGGGGGGCAATGTTATATTGATATTTCCGCTCTAATTCAAGTTTGCATTTAAAAACAGCCTCTGTGTCGTGTTAGGCAAAAGACTAACAAATATACAGTTGAGATATTCACACTTGTTACCATATGCTAATGTATGCTAATTGTGGTACCCGTGCAGTTCCCATGGCATTTCATATGCTAGTTATGTTTTTGGTGACATTTCATATGCTAATTAAGTAGTTTCAGTGACACAGCATGTGCTAATGAAGGTTTTATGTGATGTTTCGTATACCAATGAGACTCTGCTGTACCAGGATATTTTTACTTTTCCCAGAAATAAGTGTGAATATCTCCTAAACTGTACATCTGTTGGACTTTTTTGGTTAAAATGACAGGCAGTTCTGAAATGAATTTTTCAAATGTGTAAACAAAATTCAAGGTGATGGGTCCACATTCAGGTTACAGAAATAATGAATTAACCTTACCCAAAATGTATGTGGATCATATTTATGTCTCTTTGCAGCAAGCAGACCTGATCTCGTTAGGAAAGGTTGTCCTGGCACTAGCTTGTAACTCTCTGGCCGGAATTCAGCGAGATAATCTTCAGAAAGCTATGGAGCTCGTGAACATCAACTATTCCTCCGACTTAAAGAATCTAATTTTGTAAGACTTAATTTTAATCTTCAAATATTATTTGGTGTATGTTTTCTTCTCCTCTTCAATTAATTGGCGGAAGACATTGATATTATTTGCATGTTAGTTCAAAAGTAATTACATTGGACATTGTAACTTTCTGAAGAGGACTTTACACAGCAACATCTCTGACAATAATCATATCTTGATTGCCAGTATTCTCGGTGTTTAAAAAAAATCTGGCTGTTATCACGATTGGCCTTTTTTTAGGATGACAGGGACTCGGTGTTGATAGATGTATTATTATTATTATTATTCTTTATTTATATAGCGCCAACTAATTCCGCAGCGCTGTACAATTGGGGAATAGACATACAGAGGTATTAAATAGTACAATCAGATGTGTAGAACAGGAGGATCAGAGGGCCCTGCTCGTGAGAGCTTACAGTCTAGAGGAAGGTAGGTTTGATACAGAAGGAGTAAGTGCTATTGTGTTTAAGTGCCTCCTGCCACATGAACTGCCAGTCAGTGGGTGGGAGTGAGAAGTGCCATTGAGTGCAGTAGTCCGTGCAAGGGGTGAATCTTGGTGATGATGTTTATGGAGGCAGTTGATAGGCCTCCCTGAAGAGGTGAGTCTTCAGGGAGCGTCTGAAGATTTGAAGGCTGGGGGAGAGTCTGATTGGGCGGGGGAGGGAATTCCACAGCTCAGGTGCAGCACGGGAGAAGTCCTGTAGGCGGGAGTGGGAGGATGTGATAAGAGCTGTGGAGAGCAGAAGGTCATGTGCAGAGCGAAGATGGCGGGCGGGAGTATATTTGGAAATGAGAGATGAAATATAGGGGGGTGCAGTGTTAGTGAGGGCTCTATAAGCTAGCACCAGAGTTTTGAATTTTACTCTGTATGCTAACGGGAGCCAGTGTAGGGACTGACAGAGGGGTGTGGTGTTAGAGAAGCGATGAGTGAGGTAGATTAGTCTTGCAGCAGAGTTCATTATGGACTGTAGCGGGGTTAGTCGGGTGAGAGGCAGGCCAATTAGTAAAGAGTTACAGTAGTCAAGACGGGACATGATGAGTGTTTGGATTAGAATTTTGGTAGTGTCTTCTGTGAGAAAGGGTCGGATTCTAGAGATGTTGCTGAGGTGTTGCGGATGTATGTCCTTTGTGCTAATCTATCTTTTGACTCTGCAGTCTTGTGATATGTATGGGAAACAAAATACAATAGAGAGCACCTATAGTATCTTGTCTGCTGTCATAACGTTTCATGCAAATTACAGTTTAGTTTACTCACTTGTAGTTTTGCCAAACACGCTAAATTAGCTATTGAAAAAATTCTGTGTTTGGCAAACTCCAGATTCAAGGCTCTCCCTCACTGCAGTAATGTGATCTTGATCCCTTAAAGCCTGGACTAGTTGAGCCTTAGTAACCAGCTGTAGTGTGTCAAATTAAAATGAGCCTATCACCTTGATTTAAGTTTGTATATTTGAATACTTCATTCAAAACGGTCTACATGTCATGTTAACCAACAGCAGATTTATAGTTTAGGAAATATTAAACTTTTTTTTTCTGGGAAAAGTGAAAGTCTACTGGTGCAGCACAGTGCTTCATTAGCATATGAAACATCACTGAAAAGCTTAATTAGAATATGAAATGTTGCTGTTACCACAATTGGCATACAATTCTTCCTAGTATTTGATGGTATTTTAGCTAACATGGCACACAGCAGTTTTTAATGACGTTTTCAAGTATGCAAACTTGAATCAAGGTGACAGGTCCACTTTAACACACACACACACTACCTTAACTTCATTACCCAGGACCATCGCAAATTGTGGTCCTTTAAGGGCCAGTGACAGTCCTGGCATATCACAGGTTAAATGATTGCAGAGTCCCTCAGGGCCGGGGAGGCTGAAGCTGCTCCAGGACCAAAGCAGTCTGTTTCAGCTTTTCCCTTTTTTTCCCAGTACATGTGATTGCCAAAGAAGAGAGAAGCAGAGAATATAATTGGCCAAATATGGGGTATTTTATTTAAATTACTGTTGTTGTGGGGCAGGATTAGGTGTAGGTCACTTTGACCTATTGACATTCTTTATGTAACCAAATAACTTTATTTGGAGCCAAACCAAATACTAATTTAAAACACATAAAAGGAAGTTTAAACAAACGTTAATGGGTTTTATTGCTGTGGAGCAATGTCATACACTTCTATACATACCACACAGTCTGAACAAAAAAGGGACACCAGGGAGGGAAAGAGAGACAGTAACATCTAAAACTGGACATTTGGGAGGTATGAATGACCGCTCATATAATCCATTAGCCAGCCGAGCACAGATTAGTTGTGGGTATTTTTTTTTTATTATTAACAACATAAATGATGGGTTATACCTATATCTGTGGTATCAAAAGAAAACCCTACTTGTGCTTACAAGTGCTATATAATTTTGTGTTGTGGACTAAATGAATTAGAGGGAAAAATGCTGTTGAACAAAAGCATACTAAAAGGCCAAAACTGCTGTGGTCCTCTAGTGTTAAAAAAAAAAAAAAAAAAAAAAAAACCCTTGGTCCTCCCTTAAGGGGTTAATGTGAATTGAACAACATTGCCAGTTATCCAACAGCTGTGTGATGATTATAGGTGTTAGCAAACGGTGGTGGTAGATTGCCCACAGGTTGCAGTCAGCTTAAGCCAGCTTCACAGGCTGGGGAGCCACTTCTGGGCTTTCAGACAGCTCAGGGTATTTGAACCAAGTCTGAAAGTCATCTACCCATCAATGGCTGTGGAAAGAGGGAGAGAGAGTGTTCAAAACAAGTAAAACAAAAACACATGAAAAGGATTACATTAGTTTACATGTGTTTAAATAAAAGAAAGGGTGGCTTCAAGTTTTGTAATGATTAAAGAAGGGCGTTGCATCAAAGTTTGTAAACCGTTGTGATAGCGTGACGTGCCTTTTTGGCCACAGAATGGTGTTCTAGAGCAATTTATTTTAATGGTAAAGCAAAAATGACAGTCATGTTCAAGGTTGCTTGTCATCTGTAAATTTGCTCATTGTATGAATCTAATACATTTGGGAGATGTCTGCAATAAATAAATATTGTCTTTTTTTTTTTCCTCTGCAATATCTAAATATAGTTTATTTGAACCTGTAGGTACTTGTTGACTGACCAAAACAGACTGCGGAGTGTAAATGACATCATGCCAATGATTGGTGCTAGATTTTATACTCAGTTGGATGCTGCTCAAATGCGTAATGATGTCATAGAAGAGGACCTTGCAAAGGTAACACTACTATTCCAAACCAGGGTTATAGCATTGATCCAAAATAGCTGCCAAATTTGCAAAATAAAATTTATTGCAAAAAATGCCAGCTCTTCTCTGCTTCTGTTCATTCCTGGATATTTATGCAAACTTGATAAATAGTCCCCTCCCAGCCATAAAAAGTGCACTCTAATGCATATAAATGTGTGACCCTCAGTGTTTATAGAAAAACAATCATTTGTGTTAGTTTTAGGAGATTGTTCCCATTTACAGACTTTTTTTTATATGTGTTTACCTGGGTCTGTAGAAGAGATTTTACAGCCACCAGTGGTTAGAAAAGAGTCCAAATCGCGGTACATGGTGACCTAAATACACTCACTTCATTTATTACAATGATCCTTGACTAGGTGTTCAAGTAGAAGGCTCACATGAGTCATCATTGTTATTGGTGATGATGCCAGCAATTCCCTGCTCATCTCATTCGACCCATCAGTTTGGGTAGCACCTGTTCAGGGTAATGAGTGTCTGGCTTACCAATGCACCAAGTTTGAGAAAGCAATGAACCACACTTACACTGTTACACTGGTAGCCATGGTTCTAGTGTCCATTACTTTTCAGCTTCCTCAGGCTGCCAATAGGTACCGAATACACTCTATGTTGTTGAAATATTATAATATCTTTGAAGTGACTGACGTGTAAACATTTTATTGTGTAGCTCCACATTCAGGAAACAATTGGCAACACTAGGCTAGGGGTAGAAAGAAAAGTTACACCTCATTTGATACAGCTGACTGTCTGTTAAAAATGTGTTTCTCTGTCATCCAATATAGCTTCCAGGTACCATGAGGAAGTGACAGCTCCTCCCAGTAGACTGGAACAATTCTTCAAAGAAGTGCAGGGGTGGAGCCTCCCTCTCCTCCATAGCAGGCTACCCAGCCACTCCCCTTCAGTTAAGATTTGTTCCATCATCCTAGTAGGAAGTCTGTGAACAGTTCTGCTTAGTTTTAGGTATTTCATTATTTTTCTTTAGATATGAGGTGTCAAAATTCCCCCATTAGGTGGATTACCATTACTGGCGTCCCCTGGCGGATTGCACAGTTTACAGGAGCTGGTTGTGGACCTTTCAGCCCTGGGAGGGAGTCTCTCTGAGGCTTCTTCCTTGCAGTGGTAATCTGAAGAAAGCAGACCTGCAGAAAAGGTGAGCAACCCTTTGAGTGTCATGGTCTACTTATCTCACAGTTCCCTTCCTCACAAGGGTTTCCTTGGAGTTCTTTATAACTCCTGCACTCATGTTTTAGCTCTGTCCTGGGGGTCTTTGGAGCATTTTCGGCCGTTTTGTGATAATTAACCCCTTCCCTGCCAGCCTTTGTCAGCTGAAGGACTTTTTCTCACTTTTCCTTTGTTTATTTTATGTTCATGTTTATTGGTGTTCTGTATGTGTTTTTACACTTTTTAGAATCTTTTTAATGTAGACGTTATTTTTGAATTCCTTACCGCATAGCTGCAATGCTCCATTGTTATCTATAGGACACACATTTTGGGACAGATCTCTGCAACAGCTCTATGTACCGAGTTGAGAGATGGCTCAATCTTCTTGTCTCCCCTTGCCTAACTATCCAGTGGACATTCTCAGTGTCTTGGGGTCTTCAGGGGATTCGGTTCTGCATTTGGTACTCTGTATTGGGAAAACTACATTTCCCATGAATGCCCATTTCTCAGGCAGTTTCCTGATTGGTTCCCTATGTGGTCGCCATTTTGTCTTCCCTTCTACACGAGTATCCTACGCAGAGCTTAGTCTCCTCAGCTCTCCTCCTCAGGTTACCCGCTTTGCTTGCCAGATAAGTGTATTCTAGGCTTTCTGGGGTGAAATCTTTAATGTGCGTGACAGTATTTTGGTCTTCCTTTACTGTATTGACACTTTTTTCCTGTTAGGATGTTGGATCCACTAGGACATATGGGGCTAGGCCTAAGGCTAATGACTCAGGGGTTTCTTTGACCCCCCCCACCAGGTGACATATGGGGGGGGACCACTGCAGTAAGTCTTTACGAATCGCTGGGAGGAGGGTAATGTAACTGGCTTCATACCACGCACCAATGGTAGGTGTAAGGAGAATCCCCAGATATGGGATGGAAGAGGAGGGTCCAGGTATATGTGTACAGAAGCTTTAGCCGGGTAAGGTCAACAGATGATAAATGGAAAGGCAGGACCAGGGATTTAGAGTAGTTGATCTTAAAGTTGGAGACTTCAGAACTCAGACATCAGAGCTGGCATTGAGGAATCCGGATCAACAATCAGGATCCACGAATCAGGATAATTTGTAATCAACATAATTGCACCAAATGCCTTTAATTGAAATGTTAGAACGGATCCTCCGTGCCAAAGATTCCATAATCATAACAAAAAGGAGAAGGGATAAGGGCAACCCTGGCGGGTACCGTTAATAATGGACAGGGGTTCGGAAAGAAAGCTATTAACTTTGACCTATGTACTAAGATTTGAGTATAAACCTAATATCCTTTGAGTGAATAAGGGGCCCAGACCAAAGGCCTTAAGAGTCCCTTCTAAGAAGTGCCAGTTCACGAGATTGAATGCTTTTTCAGAGTCGATTGAAAGCAGGATGGATGTAAGTTTCTCCTGAGAGATCTAATGGATGATAGATATAAGCTTCCTAGTTTTGTCCCTGGCTTCTCTGCCCCTGACAAAGCCAGACTGATCTAGATGAATCAAGTCTGGAAGAAGAGGTTGCAGGCAGTTCACCAGAATCTTGGCATATTTGAGATCGACATTTAGAAGGAAGATCGGACCAAAACTGCTGCAAAGTTGGGGATCTTTACCTGGTAAGGCTGACATTTTATCCCTTTTAGCCAGCATTTCTGAGGCTCAGCACTGTTACTGATGCTCTCTTTGGCGCCGTTCGGCTTGAAGCTAAGGCCTCCGCTTTTTCTGTGACTGCTAGGTGTATGTTGTGGCTGATGATCTGGTCTGAGGACTTGATTTCTAAGAAAGCACTGATTTCTCTTCCCTATCAGGGTAACTTTTTTTGCCCTGAACTGAAGAACCTCATCAGTGAGGCCACTGGGAGCAAGAGCATGTTGTAGCCTTAGGTTCCTAACCGCAACCCTCAGGTGAAGACATCGTCTTTTTTGTCCCAAACAAAGCAAAGCGTTTAGGGCAAACCCAGTGGCGCCACAGGCCCCACATTCCACCCCCAAGCCCAAGCAGCAGTGGAGGTTTAAACACGCCTCCACCAAACCTCCTTTGGCATGACTCTCCAAACCCTGGTCCTCATGCGCCAGTGGTGGTGGGGATCGCCTGCATCACTTTTTGAGTGTTTAGACAGGCTCTGTTGAGGATCATTGGGTATTACAGGTGGTTTCAGAAGGTTACAGGATTCCTTCAAATTCTGTCTTCAGGTTCTTCCCTTCGTGCTCCCCTCGGGGACAGGAAAGGGTCAGACTTTTCAATGGGGAGGTCCAGTCTCTCTTGGACAAGGGAGTTCTGGCCCTGGTTCCCCAGCTGGAGAGAGGCTCAGGCTTTTATTCCAGCCTCTTTGTTGTCCACTTGATGGATGGCGGCTGCCATCCTGTCCTGGACCTCAAGGTTCTAAACCAGTTTGTGGTCAAAACTTGCTACAAGATGGGAGTCATTGAGTTTTGTCATTGCAGCGATGTGTCCAGGGGAATTCCTGGCATCTTTGGATCTACAGGATGCATATCTGCACATTCCTATCCATCAGGACAGTCAGCAGCACCTCAGGTTTGCTTATGACATTGGGCATTTCTAGTTCACTGCTTCTCAGGTGTTTGCTTGGGTCTTGGGTATGTTGATTGCCTTCCTGCACACCAAAGTGATTCAGATGACACCTTATATGGAGACCTCCTGTAGGCTCCTTCCAGGGATCACCAAGGCCAGGACTGTGCTCAGATCCTCCACCAACATGATTGGATCCTGAATATGGACAAGACTGCTCCGGTACCCTCTCAGAACCCTGGTGTTCCTCTGTCTCCGGTTCAACACTCTGCTGAGTATGGTTTATCTGACAGAGGATTCTATTCAGCAGCTCACCACCTGGGTGTCTTCTGTCCTGACTTGGGTGGTGGCTTCAGCAAGACAGTTCTCTTCTCTGGTGGGGAAGATTATGTCCACCATGGAAGTGGTACCATTTGTCATGGCTCATGCTAGAGCACTTCAGAGGTTTGTGATTTGAGTTTCCAAGGGGCCCCGGACCTTCCAGATTGTCCTGTCTCCCTACCTGCGCAAATGGAACAGAGCCTTCGGTGGTGGTTGAACCTCTCCACCCTGGAGAAAGGGAAGCCATTCGTGATTCCATACTGGCCCATTGTGATGATGGACACCAGCCTGTTAGGTTGGGGTGCAGTCTTGGGTCATCAGAGTGTTTAGGGTCGTTGGTCAGCAGAGGAAACCCTTCTTCCCATCAACATCTTTGAGCTCAGGGTGATATCCCATGCTCTGAGGTATTAGTCCTTGCAACTGATGGAGTCCCCGGTCCAAGTTCAGTCCAACAACTCCACAGTCGTGGCTTATATCAACAAGCATTGAGGCACCGGAAGTTCCGCCTCTTGGTTCGAGGTCAAGGTTATTTTGGCCTTGGCAAAAGATAGTGTGCCTGGTATCTCTGCTGTACAAATCCTAGGCATACAAAAATGTCCTAGCAGACTTCCTCAGTCGCAACATGGTGGATCCCGGAGAGTGGGGTCTTCACCTGGAACTGTTCGACCTCCTGGTGCAGAAGTGGGGTCTTCCCTTGATAGACCTGATGGCCACCAGGGACAACCGGAAGGTTCAGATGTTTTGCTCGAACTGGAGGGATTCCCTAGCATTTGCGGTGGATGTTCTGTCAGTTCCATGGTGATTTTATGTGACCTACATCTGCATGGCGGCTGAATCCTCCATCTTGAGGAAGAAGGGCTATTTTGATGTGGTGTTCAGTATGTTTCTTCTAAAGCCTATCATAGGGTTTGGTCTATTTTCCATGCTTTGTGTGTGGACAGGGATCTGTCCTCAAAGGAATTTGATCTTCCAGCAACCTGTTACCTTTCGCATCACAGAGCATTCCACTAGATCTGTTGGGGCCTCTTAGGCCTACAAGAATCAGACCTCTGCTGATCAGTTGTGTAAGGAGGCCACTTGGTCCTCTGTGTACACCTTTGCCAAACACTACCGTGTTGATGGTCCTGGCTTCGGCAGGAAAGTCTTGAAGGCAGTTTTGTCTATCTAGGGCTTTACTTTCCTGTGCCTTATAGTTCTTTATCCTTTTGAGCCCTGTTAGCTCTTGTTCTGTGTGCTGTTAGTTATTCGGTGTCCATTGACACTGTTAGTTTTGGCTGTTCCATGTCCTAGATAGTCCATGGGAGCTCTGGTATCATGAGGACCAGTGCTTGGTCCTTTCCTTTCTTTTTTCCCACCTTGGGAACTCAGTGTTGGTACGTCCCCATGGTATCTGTAAGCTATATTGTATCACAGAGAAAACAGGATTTTAGTCTTATCTGTTAAATCCTTTTCTTTTAGTCCATATAGCTTGCAGGTCTCCTACTCGGTGAGAGAGACAATTCTTTGCTCCTGTAGCTGGATGTGGGAATCCTATTGGGTGCAGGCTCACAGGAGTTTTTCCTCTTCTTCTCACTATCTAGCTCAGTAGGTTTAGTGCCTGAAATCTAACTGAAGGGGAATGGCTGGGTAGTCTGCTAGGGAGGCTCCGCTCCTGCCCTTCTTTGAAGAATTGTTCCAGCCTACTGGGAGGAGCTGTCGCCTCCCCATGGTACCTGTAAGCTATATGGAGTAAGAGAAAATGATTTAACAGGTAAGACTAAAATCCTAGTTTCTCTTCTTACCTTTTTCTTCATATGTGTAATAATGACCATTGTAGTGCAGAAAAGTGACAGGTGTAGATTAGTGTTCTTATGTCATGTGTGTACATCATCCCATACAAATGGGATACTGCTTTTCTTTGTCTGGTAGCAGGAAATAACATCCTTCTCAAATATTTTTGTGTGTGTGTTTCTCACTTTACAAAATATAGCCTGGGTGCATATGCTCATAGGGATAAATGGATAGATGTCAGAAAAAAACAAGTAACTGATCACTGTCACTTTACAGGTGTGTGTGTATATATTTATGATATAATATTATGCGTTTGTGCTCTTTTCTGAAGTATGTTTACCCTTCTTAAACTAGAGCATCCCATTTTGTATATATGGAAGGGTCCTGTTAATCCATTAAATATTCCAGAAGACACGCTACTTTTTACCACTCAAATGACCTTACAAGGGGTTTTGTAATCAAGTGTTCTCAAGTGACGCAACAATGAGCGTGGAAATGCAGCATTTTTAAACCATACTGCTTAATCCTGCTAAATTGGTTGGCAACTGGTCACATCAGCGCTGCAAAGAACCTTCGCTAAGTCAGTGTTTGCTTTCAGAATATACTCAAATTCAAGGCAGATCCTTCAGAACAATTGAACCACTGATTGATTCACCTGTGTTCCTGTGAGGCGATTATGAAATGTTTGAGAGCTTATGGAATGTTTCACCTCTATAGACATTATCAAGGTTTCCTGGTTCCTGGATTGGTGTTCCCCCTGTATAGGGTTCCATGGATACTTTTGTGATACAAATTTCCCAAAAACTGCTGGCTTTTGTTTTATTTAAATTTCTTTATCTTTAAGAATGTGCCTGTGGATTAAGTTGTACATCCTATATAATAAAACGCTACCATTGTTTGTCAGAAGCCATCATGCGCAGTACAGTTGGCTGTGTGTGCTGCAGTCATGTGCAGTAGAGACTGTCCGCACCGCAGCTGATAACAGAGCAGGCCGCTCCAAATTCAGACTGTAGTCCTCTCTGCACACCTTCTGAATTTGGAGCAGGCGCGGGCGGTCCCTACTGTGCATGACTGCACCGGGGCCATTGCTGGGTGGCACTGTGGCCCTTGTACACGTGCTCTACACTGCTAGGAGTTTCAACTGTGATGTTTCAGTAAGCTAGATAAAGAGTGACAGTTTGGATTTTTTTTTTTTTTTTTTTCTCCTTCTACCTAAAAAGATCTGTGTAGAATGTAACTCCTCCACCAGTCTTTCTGGTATATTGCCATACTTCTCTTGGTGCATTCTGCCAAGTTGTGAATAATAAGGGTAAATAATTTCCCATTTACCTACCGAATCCATTATTAACAATTGTTAAATACCGAAACACCTGATAAACACATTTTGTTTCTCTTGTATCCTGCCTGTTTTTAACTCCATTTTAAGCACCATCAACCCTTTGAAGGCCAAAAGGTATCCATCTCATTGCATTTCAGTGTTAAGATGGCTCTAAAAATCAGAGCATTTATAAAAATTAAAAGAAAAAAAAAAAAAGTATTTTTGCCTGACAGTGTAGAATGAAGTGGAATAATTCCTTGCAGAATCGAAATACATTTTTCTGAGCATTAAGTGGTCTGAAGTAACATGCATACAGTAACATAGTTGACAACGCTGGAAAAAAGAGATTCGTCCAGCCCATGCCAAAACACCCCTATGCATCCAGAGGAAGGCAAAAAAACAAACAAACAAACCCTGAAGCTATTTCCAATTAGCCCTAAGTGGGTAAAAACATTCCTTCCTGACTCCAAATGGCAGTCAGATAGTTACCTGGATCAACAACCTATCTGCATTGAAGCCATCTGTCATAATTTTCAGTATTGTTCTGTGCTAGATATGCATGCATTGCTTTTTTGAAAGCAGTTACATTATCTGCAAGTGCAACATCCCGAGGCAAAGAATTCCATAGCTTTACCATCCTTAATGTAAAAAAAACCCTGCCTTTGCTTTAGTTAAAAGCACCTTTCCACTAGCCTTAATGAATGATCTTTCGTTCTTAGCTCAGCTCTGTGTAAATAATTCACTGGATAATTCATTTTCATCCCTTAGATGTGTCTTCTGTAATATAAACAAACCCAGTTTGGCTAGTATCTCTTTGTAACTAAGATCCTCCAATCCCTTTATCAGTTTTGTTGCACATCTCTGTACTTTTTCCAGTTCAACAAGGTCTTTAAGAGTTGGTGCCCAAAATTGTACTCCATATTGTAGATGAGGCCTAACCAAGGATTTATATAGAGGTAGGGTAATATTGCCATCCCTTGCATTTAAACTTTTTTATTCAGACTAGTACCCTATTTTGTCTTGCAGCAGCTGAGTGGCTCTGCACACTGGTGGGAAGTCTGTCCATCAGTACTCCTAACTATTTCTCTAATGAGGATTCCCCAAGTTGTTTCCCATTTAGAGTATATGTAACATGTTTGTTTCTACAGCCCAAATGCATAACCTTACAATTATCTACATTAAATGTCATCTGCCACTTTTCTGCCAATTCACTCAGTTTATCTAAATCCTTCTGCAGAGAAAAAACATCCAGCTCTGTATGTATTTCCTTACACAGCTTAGTGTCATCAGCAAAGATCGAGACACTACTTTCAATTCCCACTTCTAGATCATTAATAAACAAATTAAAAAGCATTGGGCTCAGGACTGAACCCTGTGGCACCCCACTTGCAGCTTTAGACCAAGTTGAAAAGGTTCCATTTACAACAACTCTCTGCCATCTATCATTTAACCAGTTCTCTATCCATGTATAGATAACACAGCCCAAACCGAAGCCTTTTAATTTATGCAGTAATATGTTGTCAGGCACTGTATCAAAGCTTTTGCAAAATCCAAGTGTACAGCAATTCCCTTGTCCAAAGTACTACTTACCCTTTCATAAAATGAAAGTAAATTAGTCTGACGTGATCTGTTCTTCATAGAACCATGCCGACACCTCCTAATATTTTGTCTTCGTATAGTTATGAATACTGTCAGTTAGTAACCCTTATAGTATCTTACCCACTATGGAAGTCAAGCTCACAGGTCTATAATTTCCTGGTTTGGATCCTGCCCCCTTTTTTAAACAATGGAACTACATCGGCTTTCCTCCAATCACAGGGCGCTATGCCTGATTAAAGTGAATCAATAAATATTAAGTATAATGGTCTTGCTATTACTGTACTAAGTTCCTTAAGTATCCTTGGGTGTATAGCATCAGGTCCAGGTGCTTTATTCACCATAACCTTTTACAGTCTCTTCTGGACTTTGTCCTCCAGTAAGTCTTCTACATGATGGAGGAAATTCTGTGATTTTGTCTATTTGCCCATAGCCTGTCATTGTTGCTTTCTTTGTATATACTGAAGTAAATAATGTATTTAGGGTGTCAGCCATAGCCTTATCCTCACTAATCAATTTACCTGTCTCAGCCTTAAGAGGACCAATATAACCCTTAACTTTTTTGCGTTATATGCTACATCTTTATTTGGTATCATAAACAAATATGCTGGATCTGTATTTATTTATGTAATTTTATTTTATTTTATTTTATATTTCTCTGTAGGAGGTACAAAATGGAAGGTTGTTCAGACTCCTAGCAAAATTGGGAACAATTAACGAGAGACCAGAGTAAGAAACAGAATTGCTTATTGTCTAATTATAATTTCTTTTATTTAAATATTATTTCTTTTTATTCATTGTGAAACACAGGAGCCTCTCCAGGTGTCAGAGCACTTGCATAAAGGATTCTCTGGAGACAGAGACTCCATGCCTGGTCCTCTTTACCCCCGTCAATCGTGTTCGGTTTTAAATGTCATCATAGGAGACAGTCGGGGCAGAGATTCTCTTAACTTGCATTTTTATTTTTATAATTTATATGGGCTGTTCAGTCACCCACTAGGCAGGATTCTATTCCCTGTTCTTCATGTATGGATATGGACCATTGGGCAGATCTTTAGAGGACCTGAGGTCTGCTTGTGGATGACTTCCAGAGCTTTACTTTTCTCTTTCCCACTGTATTTTATATGTGCCCAAAAACTGAAGAAGAGTACAGCTTCAGAGTGAACGGGTCCTTTGAATATGCCACTCTTTCTGTTTGTCTAGTAGCAACAATCTAAGGTGTGCTAGTTTTATATATACTTTTTCTAATTTTTATGCAGTATTGGGCTGCAAGACTTGTTAAGAGGAACTATCACCTGTATTAATGTTGTCTTTGTTCCAGTTTTCCTTTGCATTCAACCTGTATTTTTTATGATTATTATTATTATTCTCAGAGCTATTTGCTTTTAAATTTAATGCAGTGACATCACTTCAGGACAGGCTGCGGGTCAACTCTGCCCCACAGCCTGTCAATCGTCATCTGTTCCCCTCCTCACGTAGTACCTCGTTCTCACCTCCTACTTATTAACTGGAGCAGTCTTGTGGAACAAAGACCACCTGTTATCCCCAAAAAAGATTATTTAAACCTTTTTGAGGTGGTTATTTTGCCCAGTAGAAGGAGGGGGAAACTGAATAAGAGGATATTTCTTCCTCCTTTATTCCTGGAGATATGTTTGAGGAACATCATGGATCATCTTTAGAGAGGGTCTTGTTCTGGAGACCCTTAAAATTTGAGGTCTCAGATTCAAGTTCCTCATTTCCAGAGTGTTTTTAGAGGCAGAAACAGATGCTAATCATTTCTATCCCTATGATTCCCTTGCCAAGGAGTTCTTAGGCATTGCCACTTGCAAATGCATCTGTATTCAAGGATGCGGCGGGTATATGACTGGAGTCTCTCAAGGTGAATTTTGCAGCCCCTGGCTTGGGACCTCCAGCCTAATGCAAATCCTCAGCACCCTATTGCAGTGAGGTATAATCGTTGGTTGAAGATTTTGTCTGCAGACCAGTCTTCTGTGAAGTCTCTAGTCTCTCCAGTTCTCCTGTTGTTGAGCCCAGACTTGGAGAAATTCAGTAGCCATACTACTGGTGCAAGAGGTTGTTTTTGTGGTTTTTTTTTTTTTTTTTTTGCCTCAGTTTACCCCGTGTTCCTCCTTTCCGCACAAGATACATGGCTTTTGTTACCCTGCCAGTACAGCTATGTGCTCATGGCTTCCACTCCCTTTGCAAGCCAGGAGCTACTTGCCCCAAAATCCATGCATGCTTGGGCAGGCCAAAAACCTATCCAACATGTGCACCCCTGCCCTCCCCCCATTGACGAGTGTATCTCTGCATGAGCTGTGGAGGTACAATCCACCTCAGGTGATTATAGATGTCTGCAACTCTTTCACAGTATGTGGTCTCTGTACGTGTTGGACCTGTGGGTGGTAAGGGTGATTTTGGAAGGTTATATCGCAGATTTAAAATCTTAACCTCCTGGTCGCATTTTCTTGTCCAGAGTCCCTTGCGATCCAGTGCAGGGCCTATTATTTCTAAAACCAGTTTCTTCCAAATATGCAGGTCTTGGTACCTGTTCCTCCATAGGAGTGGTTCATGGGCTTCTATTCTATCCTTTTCATAATCCCTCCCAAAACAAAAACTGTGGCTGTTATCCTGTCCTAGACTTTTAAAGCATCTTTGCTCGTGAACCTCGGTTCAAAACGGAGTCTATGCACTTTGTCATTGGAGCCTTGTGTCCCGGAGGTTTTAGCTTCAGTTATCATAATACACTTATCCCCATTCAAGAGGATCTTCAGCAATTTCTTCACTTTGCCCTTCAATACCATCATTTCAGTTTACTGCCCTTCCTTTCTCCATGTTTTTTCACAAAGACTATAGCAGCCTTGTCTGCCCACATTCGTTCGCTTGGGATTTCCCTTACTCCTTATCTGGACAGACTTTTACTAAAGGATTCTTAAGTGGAGGCGTTGTATCTTCATCTCCAGAAATGCATGTCCATACTGAAGACTGAGTGATTAGTTTCAAGAAATACTCTCTGATTCTGTCCCAAGTTCTCTTCTTTCTTGGCATGAGATTCTACACTCTTCAGGTATGAGTCTATCTGCCAGAAGATAAGGTTCAGATGTTGTCAGTGCAGGTGTCTTGCACCTTGGCTCAACCATCTGCCACTGTGTAGTAATATATGAAGGTGCTGGGGTGTCTGGAATTAGACCAGACAGCAGTATCATCTATCCCACATGATGTCTCTCTTGGTCTGGGTTGAAGTCAGTCCTGGTGGCTCCAGGACTCCCACCTAACTCTGAGACCTCAGTTGGTCATATAGATATAGTCCGTAGTCACGACCAAAACGAGTTTGAAAGGCTGGAGATCCTTTATTCAGCTCTCAGACTTCCCAGGACCTTTGGTCAGTCAGTGTATTGGAACGTTGGTAGATTTGCCTTCGCTTTTTTGCAATGGTACCAGCTACTCTGGGGGTCTTCCTGGTATCATGGTGGTGTATATCCCCATCGTTCTTGTGGTTAACAGTGGACAAAGGAGAAGAGGGGATTTTTGTTTATTTACTATTAAATCCTTTTATTTTTGTGCTTGTGGAGCACAGGGCATCCCGACCAGTGAATAACAGGTTGTCAGAGTTCCAGGCTAGGGTGTCCTTTGTGTTCTTTTGTACATGTGCGCCCCCCCCCCCTTTTTTTTCCCCCTTTTTTTTTTTGTTATATATCAAAGTTGAGCCTAACTGGTGGAGTTAAAGTGAAGCAGGGAGGGATTCCTCTCCTTCAGAGAACGCTTTATGCAAAAGTGCATGCCTCCTGGAGGAGGATACTTTAACTCATGGTTACTGTGTTCCAAAAGGAGAAAGGGAAAAGGAAAATCCTTGTTTAGGCTCTGATCTTGAGCTCTGTTGTTGGGCTGCAAGTCTTATCATTCACAGCTGTCCAGAAGCTGACTGAGAGTGATTAGAAACAAAATAAATCCTTGGCCAAAATATGGTTATGCTCACTTGCCACACCAAGGCCACCACATTTAAAGTCCTATCTATTACATATTACCATCTCGTATGGCTTACAAAAATCCTAAAACTATAAACTGAATCTGTCAAATGCCCTCACGGCTGAACTGACCTGGATTCAAACAGGGATCACCTGTGTGGGGAACTCAAGAACACGAACATATCTACATATGGAGCCTGTGTAATACAACTTTTCCATGTGTATAGATTTTTTTCTTTTTAAAATAATTTGCAGTGATTATGGAAAACAAGCTAGGGAAGCTATTTAAAATAATGCCTTGTACTATGCCTTTAAAAACTCAGGTGAGTTCAGGCATGAGGACAATAGATAGGTTCAGCATTTAATAAAAGCATTTTTGTAAACCAAAATATATGAAAATATGTAATCAATAGGACTTGCTTAAAAGGGGGGGTGCCCTGGCATGGCAGGTGAGTTTAAATATATTTTGGCCAAACTATGCAATTAAACCCTCATTTTGAAACAACTGAATTAATGTGCGTATAATATATGCTATAAACAGGATCAACACTTAGGTAATTTTTATGAAGCAGTGCAGAATAGTCATCTGATGGTAGATGGACCAAACAAATTTTGGAATGGATTGCACTTGATACTAAACACCCAAGAAGACCAAAGACAAGACTGGTAGATGAAATTACATTACAGTGGCAGCAAAAAGCACAGGACAGAAGATGTTGGAGGCTTACTGAGGAGGCCTTCATCCTGCATTGAATCAACAGTGGCTGAAGATGATATATGTGTGTTTAAGGTTACCTCTACCATACTTTTGTTGCATTATTGTTATTAATTAATAATAGAGTACTTATAACAAGTATAAAATATTTTCTTTGCGTGTTTCCCCCTTTATAGGTGCTACTCTTGCTATGTTATTTACAGCGTAATCTAGGCCTAAGTCCCTGGGGCTGTTTATGGCTCCTGGTCATAGTCAAACCAGCACTTCATGCAATTTCAGTGCAATATAATTATAATAAAAAGGTAGACCTTTTCATGCTCTGTTTTTAGTTAATGTACAAAATGCCATATAGCTTGTTAGCCTACCATATAATACTATACCTAATATTTTAGGGAACTATTAAGTACTGCCTGAGACTGCCCGGTAATCTGTAAAGAAGGTGCCATTTTGACTTTGGCAAACACTTCCCCAGTGCATCTCCCATTCAGGTCCTTGCAGGCCACATTACTTTCAGTGTACAGATGCATTGTGAGTCTGCTCACTAAAACTCAAGTGACCTGCAAGGACCTTAATTGGAGACATAACCAAGCAAGTGGGTGGCAAATAGGACTGGTCACTTGGCCGTCTCTGAAAATATCTTGAGACACTGAGATTCATAGTGGGAGGGAAGGATGGATAAAGGGAGGGAACAGTTCCTTGTGTGTAATATGCAACACACACACACACACACCTGACTTTTTATGGTAGGTCAAGATTGCATGTAGTAGTCCATATAAGCTCTCGCTTTATGTCCTCAAACATGTTTGTTACATTGTTTAGTAGTATCTGGCTCTCAAGGAAAATTATTTTGGACACCAGTGAATTATTGGCTAACCGCCCCTAGCTTAGAAGTTTTATGATTATTTTACACTTTATTAAATTTCATGTAAAAAATCACTGCTGTTGAAGAGAGTTGTGCACTTATAATCACATGCAAGATGTTGAGGGCAATGGTCATTCTGTTAAAGACATTTTGACTTTAAAGTGTCACTCCAAATTATAAATTAAATGGTAATTGGGATAGAGATGGTTTGTTTTACTGCTTTATTTCAAGTCTTGCAAGTCTTGGGAATGTTACTGTGCAGATAATCTTGTGGTCCAAACACACTTGTATTATTAGCGTGTTTTATTTGAATATAAATTTTACTTGAATATATATAAACTGCAATTCTTTGGTTTACTCTCCCTTAGGTTTCAGAAAGACCCAGCCTGGTCAGAGACTGGGGACAGATACTTGCTAAAACTCTTCAGAGATCATCTTTTCCATCAGGTGACAGAAGCTGGAACTCCATGGATTGACCTCAGTCATATTGTATCTTGTCTTAACAAGGTAATGCATGCAGTGTGAGGTTTGCTGTATAGTTATGTTGTTTTTTATGGAATATCAATCTCAAGGTAAAAGTGTGGATTTCATATTTTAAAAAAACTAACATTTTTCTTCAGTGTTTCAAATTATTAATATATATATATTTTTTTTACCTTCACTTTCAGTTAGATGCCGGTGTGCCAGAAAAAATTAGTCTCATTTCCAGAGATGAGAAGAGTGTACTTGTGGTAACTTACAGTGATCTAAAACGCTGCTTTGAAAATACTTTTCAGGAACTGATTGCAGCCGCAAATGGTCAGTTGTAGTATTTGCTGAAAGCATGCAGGACATTGCTGAGGAACTAAACCAATAGCAAATTGCACTACAGCTGAATTGTCGTTGTCATCTCATTTCACAATTGGGAATCAAACAGGAGATGAGCAAAGCTGCTTGCACTTCAGTCAGGTACACTGTTACTTGAAGGGAAGAATGTTTCATTTATCCTACAGCTATGGCTGCCAATGGAGGCTTTATCTGTGAAGAATTTTATTTTAAATAGAGGAACACCATCAGGTGCATGATGTTCCTGCTTTTATTTTTTCCACTTATATATGCACTAATTTTAATTTGAAGACTTTCTGATCTTTAACGTTATTTGCCACAACCATGTAAGAGAATATTCAAGAACTTGTTTTGGGGCACTGTCCTGTCATCAAGAATAATGCAAAATGTATATATTTGTGTCCCAATGGTAAACAAGCACCAGGTATTGGAGAAAATACATATAAATTGTAGGTTTATTTTTAAACCTCCATAGAAATGTTATTTGCAAGCTCTTTTGCCATTCACTGTCCTTAAACATACAGATTGTGAAGACACATTGGAACAAAGTACAGGAGCATTTATTATCCGTTAGGTGGCAAGACATCAGTCATTTTTTTCCTTGACAAACTGCACCATTTGAACATCTTAAGGATCTGAATTTTTAACTATTATTTACATAAAAACACAACCAGCGTCCTTTTGCTAATTTTTGATCATGAGTTCTCTTGCTTATACACATGTTCAAGTTTTGTGAGGGTTTTGTTTTGGGGAGGGATTTTTTTTTTATTATTATTTTTCTCCCCCCAAGATTTTGGCCAACTTGTTCAAGAGTATTTAATTTATATTCATTTATTTCTTAATCAGATTCTGAAGATCCACAGCTTTACTAAGGTACTTGACACTGGATGCTATGACACTGAGAATAGTAGTTCAACACAGCAGTTTCCTGGCACCAGGAGCCCTTGCAGCTTTACACTTTGAATAAAGAGTAAAAGTGATCTGCTGTGCCTTTTGCAGTTATTGCATACCCCCACTCTTTTACTACCTTTGTTAGTTGACATGTGAAATATTCAATTTGTATTGTTCCTTGTGTTTTTCTTCTTTCTACCCCCTCTTTTAATTATTTAGATATGTATCAGTGGCATGATGCTAAGTAGTCAAAGGATTTCTAGCATAAAAATGACAGCTTTATTGAAGTTGGCCAAAAGTAAAGGATTTTTCTTGTTAGCGGTATAACACTTTGGAATAGATTTTTTTTTTCCTAATTAATTTTATTTTTATGACCCTACATTCTTTGCCAGGCAATTTTGAATGAAAGGTGAATGTTCAAGTGATCAGGAAAGACTTCAGGGGCTGTTTCAAATGCTATACTTCAATTTTAATGATTTTCACTGTTTGTATTATTCAGAGAAGTTTTTTAGCACTTCTCTTTTGTCTAGTTTTTTTAAGCTATAAGATAAATCTATACCAGTGACTTGCACTTAATGAGTGACTAAACTTGGCATTGAAATATTTGAACTTAGACATCATTCTTGCATTTTTTAGAAATGTTGATGGGTACTGGTACCATCAGCTATTCAGTCTGAAAGACAAAATATTGCAATTCATTTATTTTAACAGAAATGGTGCAGCCTTCAAAGAATTGTTACAGTTTGCCACAGTCATTTTTTTTTATTTGTATGTGTTCAAGAAATACAACCTTTCAAGGGAAAAAAAACAAGCAAGAACAGTCTTTTATTAATAGCATATGTATAAAAAGAAACAGCTGTCTTTTTGTATGTGTAACAAAGCATATTGCATTTTTTGTACAAAAAAAGTACTTGTATTCGGGAAGAAATATGCTTAGTTTATAAGCAGTCTGCATTTCCACTTGTTTGTTTTTGAATTTTGTATTTTCTTTCATTTGGGAGTTCTACCCTATCAGTCTTGGAAGAACCTAACAATTAAATGTTTTGAAGGGACTTCCATCGCTTAGTAGGGTAAAGGGGGATCATACATGTTAATTTGTGTATGTATGTATGTGTGTGTGTGTGTATAATATATATATATATATATATATATATATATATATATATATATATATATATATATATATATATAAAAATACACATATAAAACATTTTTCTCAAGCTTTTTGGGACCAATATACACATGCATACCTTTTTTTTTTTTTTTTTCCCATTTGTTTGTTTTTTGTTTCGTTTTTCTTTGTGAAAAGTAAAATGACAGGGGTGTAACAGGACTGTCAACAATAAGAGACCAGCATATACCGCCCTTAATATTCATGAAAACAAATACATATTTACATACTGCTGTGAGCTAATTTGCTTCAGGCCATACACTAATCTCAGGATTTATTAAAAAAAAAAAAAAAAATGAATAAAAAAATTACAAAAATAAATAAATAAAAAAAACATACTTTACCACACAGAACCATTTTATCTAAATACTTTGGTAATACAGTTCATGCATGCACTTTTTATTTTGCTACAATCATTGTATGAAAACTACAAACATGAGACTCATTTCATACCAATTTGCTAGGGCCCAGCACAACCCCATTTTTATTCCATGATGATTTAATTAAAGCATTGTAATATGCTCACGTAGAGTAGTAATAACTAGCAGCAACTATTTAAAAGGCCAAGTCCATACATCCCTCTTTTATTCTAAAGGTGGGTTATACCATCCTCCTATATTGACAGATAAAAGCACAGAAAGGAGCAATGTTAAAAATCATGTGGTTTCTTTTAAACTTTTGTACGTTTTAAATTTTATTTTCTGCTTTGTAAATACTACATTAAGGGTACATTTTTTTTCTCCCACTTGCCATTGAGTGCATTCTGTATTATCAACATCTTCCCTTTGAAATGCACATGTATCTTAATTTCTAGTGTCATGATCCCCAAATGTTACCCATCTTTAACCCTGTTTTTCAGTTTTCACTTGTACAGCAGTATTTTTTAATAAAGAATACCAGAAATAAGCATCCTGTGAAAGTGTTTTCATGTTGTCAGTTTTAGAAGACAAACAAGTATTTTGCTATGCAGATTTATTTTTATCTCCTCCCAACGGAATAAAGCCGCCATCCTTACTCCAAAGCCCCCTGAGAGATAACACACACAGCCGACCAAGGCTCAGAAAATCCCCTTTATGGAGAGGCAACACAACTGGGGCATAAGTGGACAAAGACTCTCAAAGGGTTCTGTCTTCAGGTTACCATCTTAGAGAGTGACCCAAGAGACTCTGTTGTGAGGCAAAACTTGGCAGCAAGATTCCCTCCACAGGGCTGAAAGGGTCACAAAGCACCTGAGAGGTAGTCAGTCCATTCCAGAGAAGCTCAGTGATGGTAACCTGTCTAATGGGGGATTATAAAAATAAAAGCCTAGAAAAAAAAAACAAAGACACTGTCTTGCCCTGCTACCTACTAACAGCATACATTAATTCTGGGAATAAGTGGGCAGGGGAGGGGCTGGAGGAGGAGGGAGTCTCCACCTGTAAGACTCTGTTTTTTGAGATGTGTCCTGCCCTCCAAGAGGGAGGGACTCAACCCCATGGTACCGGTGTTCCATATTAGACGCAAGGGAAAATAACAAAAGACAAGGAGCTTGAAAGTGGGCCAGGGAGATCAGGAGGTAGAAAGATCTAGAGTAAGAGGTATAGCAATAGTGAGCAAGAGCAAGCGAGGGGGGAGAAGAGTATGTGCATGAGACAGACATACAGAGAAACTGAGATTTTGTGCAAGATTGCAACAGTGTAAGAGAATGAAAGATGGAGATGGTGATCTGTAGAGGGAGTGAGAAAGGGAGAGATGGTTAAAGAAAACAGTGAGACTGACATTGTGTGGTGTATGTATATTGTATGTATGTTACACACTCTGGGCAGTGTCTGAACATTTATGCTAGCATATTGTAGAATATAAGTAATCAGTTATCTCAGATAATAGTTGTGTTTTTTTATGACTAGGGTTATTTAATTTTTCCTTCTTATAAGTTATTCCTAAATTAGAAAAGCTAATTCATATAACAAATTTAATTAAGACCTACTCAATGTGAACATCTCACCAAGGGCTAATATGGAGCAGGTTGATACATTATTGAAGACAAATGATTTGTCCTAGAAATAAAACGTATTGTTTTGCTTGATCACTTACAGTTATCACTATTTGAGATGAGAGCAATAAGTGAGCTACTGCCTGATTGGTGCAATACCTCCATGTCAACCACAGTATCTAAATTGCATTGGGTGCTCAGTTAAGCTAGAAAGTTTATTAAAAAAAAATATATAGATGAAGGTTCTCGTTCATTAAGAACGAGAGGGGCAGTTCTGGAGCAAACCAACTACACCATGGGGAATGGCGGGTGGAGAATGAAAGTCCCAATTTATTTAAATGGGAGCTTTTAACCCCTTGAATATAAGAGGGCTGTAATGAATTGCAAGCATCCAAGGTGTTAAAGGGATTGTAATGTCGTACATATCTGCAAGTCTTTTATATGATTTTTAGAACACGTTGCTCTGTTTAATGACTTACAGTTCTGTAGTTCAAAACCTGTTCAAGGTAAAAAGATCCCCCTCCCATCCCTTCTGACCACCTCCTCTTAGATCTGCAATCGGATCCTAGGACCTGAAAGATAAAGCGGGGGACAAACTTCAGGAAAACCCTGCCCCCCTTGACGATTGTCGGGACATGGCCAGAAGGGGCAGGAGGGGGATCCTTTTACCTTGAATAGCTTTTGAACTACAGAACTAGAAGTCATTAAACCTAGTGCAAAGTGTTCTAAAAAGCCTAAAGAAGACTCTGCGATAAACTGTAATAGAGACATTACTATCACTTTAAAAGCATTTTGAAATCAGTGAGCATTTGTGGAAAGTTAACTTCAAACCTGTGGTGCAAATTGGTTTCCATGAGTCACTAATTAACCTGTACAATAGCAATGTGATCCCAAAATGATGCTCCGTTGCTAGCTCTTGAAGACTGCGATGGCCAAGTCTGTTCCAACAAAGTTGTAACGAGTCTAGAGGACCCAGGAACTCTGGTAGTTTGTCTAAACATCTTACAGTGGAGTTGGGTGCTAAATCAAACTGTTTCACTAGGACTGAAGCAAAGTAATATCTCCAGAAATCCGGTACACCTAATCCTCCTCTTGCTGTAGAGAGAGAATGGAGACACTAATACACCCAGATGAAGGTCGTGATTATTGATTGCAGGTGGTTTAACAACTGTCTGGGGATGGATATCGGGAAAGGACTGAAAATGTATAAAACTTTAGAGAGAGTCAGCATCTTGATTAAATGAATTCTACCTGACCATGAAAGCATGCGTGAGCTCCAGGAAGATAAGTCTTTATATATGGTTTGGAGTAGGTGGGGGGGATATGCTTGGGAATATATATATACCAAGATAAAGGATGAAGCAAAGGATCTTTTAAATTTAAAGCAAAACTGCAAGGAGGAAGAGAGCTAACAGGATATACCTATAACAAGGGCTTCTGATTTTGCATAATTTGAGGTCTCGAGACAAAAAGCAGTAGTCATCCAATAAATCGAGTAGGTGAGGAAGGGAATGATTTGGGCATTTGTTGAAGAACAGGGCATCATCTGTAAAGGCTCCTAGATTGAAAGAGTGAGTGACCTACTGTAAGCTTGTTATCTCAGGGGAATTTCGAACCAGACTAATAAGAGGTTCTAGGGAGAGGATAAAGATGATCAGGAATAAGGGAGAACCCTAACGTGTGCCGTACATTATGGGGAAGGAGGCAGAAAGGTTACCATTGACTAGGACCGTAGCTGAGGGGAGATGAGAATAGACTCCTAATAGAAGATGAGTTGGGGGTCTAAACCTATGTGTTGGAGAATTTCGAATATATAGTTCCAGCTGACTACCAAATGACTTTTCAGCATCCACTGACCATAGTAGTCAATGTTTTTCCAGACTGCTAGTTAAGTGAGGGATATTGCTGTTGTGGTATTATGCCTGGTTTCCTTTACAGGGACAAAGCTACACTGATATTGGGTGTATGATGTGCAGAAGGAGAAGCCAAAGTAGATTGGCCAAAATGTTTGCAAATAGTTTCAAATCTATGTTCAGAAGAAAAATAAGATGATTGCTGCAACATTGAGAGGGGTCTTTGCCTTATTTTGGTATTACCGTTATGTGAGAATCAAGTGCCTGGGGCAGGAAAGAAGATCCTGGCTGAATTGCTTTAAATGCAGTACACATACATGGTACCAAAGCATGATGAAACTTAAGGTAGAATGAAAGGGAAAATCCATCCGGGCCAGGGCTTTCCCCACTGTCATGGATTTCAAAGTACAGAGTAGTTTGGAGTCCTGAATAGATTCAAGCTGGGTTCGGTCATCAGATGGAGGATTTGCCTTAGCAAGGAAAGCATCAAAACTTGTTCTTCCACTTAGGAATAGAAGTGTCAGAATTGCTCGCAAAGTTGTAAAGGGATGAATAAAACTCTCTGAATGTTGCAGCCAGCTGGGGGAAACATTTGTGTTGTACACAAGGGGATTGTTTTTGAAATATGAAAAGAGGATTTTAGTTTTACCTGTTAAATCCTTTTCTCTTAGTCCATACAGGTTACTAGTAACTTTGGGTAGGCAATCCACCCCTTTAATTAGGCAGGATCAATTCTAGAATTGTATGCAGGGGGTGGAGCCTACCTTCCCTCCTTTGATGCAGCTAGCCAACCAACTCCAGTAAGATTTGTGAGACAAACTATTGACTAGATAGTAGAAGGAAAAGAAGACTCCTGTGAGCATGACCCCGAAGGACCCCCACTATCTGCCACAGGAGAGTCAAGCATGGTCCCTTGACAAGGTGAGAGACCAGTAACCTGTATGGACTAAGAGAAAAGGATTTAACAGATAAGACTAAAATCCGCTTTTCTCTGTCATCCAATACAGGTTACTGGTAACTTTGGGATGTCCAGAGGCGGGAGGTAAGGCAAGGACCAGGCACAAGGCCCCCAAAGTCACCACAGCAGATATTGAACAATCAGAGCAGAGAGAGCCCAACAATGAAGTGTCAACGGGCACTGAACAGGGGTAACACCACCCCAGGAACTGTTACACAGCACACTGAACTAGAGCCAACAGGGCTCAAAAGTGAAAGAAGCACCAAGAACCGAAGAAGATCCTAGACAGGAAAGACTGCCTCTAGGATCTTCCTCCCAAAGCTGGCACCAGCCGATGCCAGCATATCAACACAGTAGTGCTTCGAAAAGGTGTGCACAGACAACCAAGTGGCAGCCTTGCACAACTGATCAGTGGAGGCCTAATTCTTGTAAGCCAAGAAGTCCCAATAGATCTAGTAGAATGAGCCGTGACCCGAAAGGGAACAGACTTCTTCCTTAGCTCATAAGCCTTATGAATAGTGGACTTAATCCAGGATGCAACAGTCACTTTAGATGCAGGTTTTCCTGCCCTGGGGACCCTCAGGAATGACGAACAGCGCGTCAGATTGCCTGATAGACTTGGTGCGATGGACATAAATCTTGAGACAACGCACCAAATCTAACAAGTGGAGATCCCTCTCACTTTCAGGGTCAGGGCAGAAAGAGGGCACCACAATCTCCTGATGTGGAACTCCGAAACCACCTTGGGAGAAACCCCTGAGAAGTACCGCTTTGTCCTTGTGAAACATCAAAAAGGGTGGTTTACAGGAAAGAGCATGTAACTCCGCGACACGGCGAACGGACATGATTGCCAGGAGAGAGGCCATTTTCCACGTCAACATGCGTAGAGGAATGGTAGCCAAGGACTGAAAGGGAGGGAGCTGAAGAACGCCCAAAACCAAGTTAAGATCCCACGGAAGAGCGGGATTCTTAAAGACAGGACGCACCCTGAAAGAAAACCTTGACATCAGGAAGAATGGCAATGCGCCTCTGAAAGAAAACAGAGAGCAGAAGTCTGAACCTTAAGAGAACTCAAACTGAGGCCCTTGTCCACACCGTCCTGCAAAAAGGCCAGGACAGTAGGCAGATCAAATTCCTGAGACCGGTCCCTATCAGCACACCAAGATAGAAAGGTCGACCAGACACAATGGTAGGCCTTAGAAGAAGCAGGTTTGCTGGCACTGAGCATAGTAGCCACCACACCAGAAGAAAAGCCTTTCTTCTTCAATATTGAGGTTTCAATTTCCAAGCTGTCAAAGCTAGCCGAGGAACATCCTCTTTCTACAGGTAACCATGTAGAAGAAGATCCGGATGGCAAGGGAGCCAGAAGGGCTCCTCCACAGACAGATCCAGAAGCTCCGGGAACCAAGCCTGTCAATGCCAGTACAAAGCAATCAGAATGACTGGACAGCGCTCCAGTCTCAATGTCCGCAACACCCTGTGCAACATGGGGAGGGGATGAAAGATGTAAGCCAGAGGAAATGACCAAGGAATGGATATGGCATCCCTCAAGCGAGAGTAGAACCTCGGAACCTTCCGGGATGCAAGGAAGACCCCACTTCCGAACAATAAAGGTGAACATTTCTGGGTGCAGTTCCCACTCGCTGCTGTCCACTGTGTGTCGACGGAGGAAGTTCGCCATGACGTTGTTTACGCCAGGAATGTGCACTGCGCATATGCCAGGAACGTGTTCTTCCACCCAGGACAAAATAGCCTTGACCTCTAACCAAGCGGAGAGACTTTTTGTTCCGCCCTGCTTGTTGATGCAAGCCACGGCCATGGCATTGTCGTACTGTACCCGGACTGGGCATTCTTCCAGCTGAGGTGTCCAATGACGAAGGGCATGAAATATCGCCCGACGCTACAACACGTTGATGGGAAGGAAAGATTCCTCCGGAGACCACCAACCCTGAGCACTCAGGCGACCCATGACTGCTCCCCAGCCGGAGAGGCTGGCATCCGTGGTCTAGAAGGATACCAGAAAGGACTTGCCCTTCAGCAGATTGGAGAGGTCGTGCCACCATGATGAACTCAGTTCCACGTGAAGAGGAAGGGATACTGATGTCTTCAGAAGGTCCAGGTGACCCCTGCACACCTGGATCACAAACCTCTTGAGTTCCCTGGTGTGAGCCCTAGCAAATAGTACCGCATCTATGGTGGAGATGAATTTCACCACTAGATAGGACAGCCTCTTGGCTGGAACTGGATCGTGAGCCAGAACAGTAGACACCCTGTGGGCAATCTGGCGAGCCACCTCGTCCGTGAGAAACACCATGCTCTGCTGAGCGTCGAAGAGAAGGCCCAGGAAGACCAGACACTGGGATGGGACAAGATCTGACTTGTCCATGTTGATGATCCACCCGTGATGGGTGAAAGCGTGAATGCAGTCCTGAACCTACTGATGAAGTTCTGCAGAGGGGGTTTCAGCAGCAGGTCGTCCATTTATGGAGTAACTTTGATGCCGTCCCGGTGGAGGATGGACACTAAAGCTCCCAGGACACGTTTGAAGACTTGAGGAGCTGTAGTCAGACCAAAGGGAAAAGCTGAAAACTGAAAGTGCCCTTGGTCGCAGACAAATCTGAGATACTGCCAGTAATGTGTAGATACGCATCCTGAAGATGCAGAGAGGCAAGGAATTCCCCCCGGGGACATAGCAGCAATCACCGTCCTTAGAGACTCTTGGTGATAATGACTCCTGATCACAAACGGAATTGAGATCTGTCAAATCCAAAATGGGACGACAACTACCGTCCTCCTTGGAAACCACAAAGGGGTTTGAGTAAAAACCCATACCTTTGTCCTGAACTGGAACAGGTTCTAGAACATCCTTGTCCTGAAGGGCCTGGATAGTGCCATTGAACAGACGGGTTTTCTCTGCGCCCTGGGGAATATGAGAAGGGAAAAAGCGAAAGGGAGGAAGAGAGATGAAAGGGATCCTGTACCCTTCCGTCACCACCCGTAAGACCCAAGGGTCCGCTACTGAATCCTCCCAGACGCTGTGGTAGTGACGCAGACGGCCACCCACAGCAGAGTGGGGACCTGGGTTCAGCGAGTCATGCCGAAGAAGGCTTGGAAGAGACCTTGGGCTTCCCTTGCTGTTTGGGCTTGGAGGAGGCACGCGGAGCTGAGGGAACCACTTGGTTCGCCGGACATGTCTCGGTCTGGAAGAAACGAAAAAAACGATTACCCTTGAGAGGCGTTTTCTTCCTGGGGACCAAAGGCAGAAGACTGAATCCTCCCAAAGTGCCTTGAAAAGGCAAGGAGAGCAAGGCTTTCTTGGAAGCAGTGTCAGAAGACCAGATCTTGAGCCAAAGAGCCTGTCTGGCAACCACAGACATGGAGGAAACCCTAGCCACCAAACGGATGGCATCAAACAAGGCAGCAGAAACATAGTGCTGGGCCTCAGAAATGTTGGCAAGAAACCACAACATATCCGAAGTAGGAGCACCCTGACGGACAGCCAGGGTGAGCTGTTCAGTCCAGACCTCAATGGCCCGGTTAGCCCATGCTGCAGCAAATGCTGGACACATGGCATTACCAGCAGAGGCAAAAATGGACTGGAGGGAAACAACAAGTTTCTTGTCAGTCCAGTCTTTCAGAGCTGACGCATCAGAAACTGGCAAGGCAGTAGATTTAGGAAGCCTAGAGATTGGAGCATCCACTTTGGGGGGATGAATCCACTGAGCAAGCGCTGCGTCAGAGAAGGGGTAAAGCTTGGCAAATTTCTTGGAAACAAAAGGTTTCCTGAACGAAGATTTACACTCATCAGACACAAGGTGGTCAAAAGTGGGGTTAGGTGGAAACCAAGTAATGGGTTCTTCGGCTCCTGAAACACATCAGAGGGATCTGAACAAACCTTCAGAACTAAGGGAATGTTTAGGGTAGTCAAGACAGCCCTGATCAAGCCCTCAGCCGAGGGCTCAGGATCAGCCTCAAAGGGCTCCCCCAAAAAACTGAGAGGAGCCCACAGTAGAACATTCTTCAACATCTGAATCCACCAACAGTTCCTCGTCAGAGGAATCTGATACGTCAGGTACTCCCTGCGGTTTTGGCAGGGAAGATTTGACTGAAGAAGGGGTCTGCCATGAATGGAAGACCCCCTGTAACTGGGATGGAAAGAGTTGTAATGTAGCCTTGAACTCTTGCACCCAAACTGGCTCTAATGCATGGCTGGAGGTCCCTGGGAGAGACTCGGGGACATCAGAACATGCTGGGCATAAATGACCTGAAAATTCTCTAGGTAACCCTGAATGACATGAGGAGCAATGCACAATAGGGGACACTGAGACCCCAGTGTCCTTCGTCTTAGGCCTGGCCCCAAGCTCCCAACGGATTAGACATTCTCACAGTGTCAAAAACATTTAGAGTATAAGGAATCACCCAAATACAGTGTCTAAGATTAAATTTCGCCCCAGAAATCGCTAAAATACACTTATCTGGCAGGCGAAGGGTTAATCTCCAGAGGAGAGCATGAGAGTCCAAGCCCTGTGTGGGATACTCGTTCTGGAAAAGGCACAAAATGGCTACCGCAGTGGGAGCCAATCAGAAATGAGCGCACAAAGCAAGCACTCATGGGAAATGTAGTTTTCCCAGAAAAAGTACCCAAACAGTGCCTGAAGCCCCATGAGCCCCTCAACACACTTAAAATATTAACCAGCTGATAGAGCAAGGTCAGACAATTAAAATGAGCCATCCCTGAAGTCGCTAGGTTGAGCTGTTGCAGAGATATGTCCCGAACTGTACAGCCCATAGAAGTGAATGGAGCAATGGCGTCAACGCGGTAAAGCACGCCTTAAAGGCGTGGAACTCAAATTTTAGCAAAGTTGAAACAGTAATATAAAAGTACTTGGAACATCACTAGAACATGTTAAAGACCCAAAAAACACTGAACCCAGTAAGGAAAGTGTCCATAACCCCCCCCTCCCCGATGCAAAACCAGCAGTTAAAGGGTTAAGTTACCACATAAACCTGCTCCAAAACACCCAACAGATGTACAGATAAACCAAATGAGTGCAGGAGTGTGTAATAGGAACTCCAAAGGAAAAACCCCTGTGCGGAGGCACACTGTGGGACAAGTGGACCTGCAGCACTCAAAGGGTTGCTAACCTTTGCTGCAGATCTTCTGTCTACAGATTACCATGTAGTAAGAAGTAACCTCAGTGGGTCACTCCTGGGGAAGCACTTGGAATCAAGATTTTCCCCCTCAGGGCTTAAGGTCCACAAAAAGCACCTGGATACTGAGCTAGCCACATCTAAGGACATTGTCCGTTATGGTAATCCGCCTAATGGTGGTATTCTATTTCTAATAGAAAAATAAAAAAAATTCTAAAACCTATAGCTGAACTGTTCACTTGCCTGTGTCTTCACCAAGGAACACTTCTTACTGGAGCTGGTTGACTAGCTGCAGCCAAGGAGGGAATGTAGGCTCCACCCCCTGCATACAATTCTAGAATTGTTCCTGCCTAATTAAAGGGGCAGATCGCCTACCCAAAGTTACCAATAACCTGTATTGGACTACAGAGAGAAGTTTTCCTTTTGCGTTTAATTAGACAAGCTAGGGAGCTACCACATTTGTTACTTAAGAAATAATTATATGTGACCCACGTGAATCATTTAACCAGTTCGTCTTTCAGTTTGGCTATAGCCTTAAGCATGGAGAGTAGGGCGGTCATGTGAAGATTCTAGAGCTCTAATTTGAGCAAGGAGGCTTTCCATGTGCTTCCATTTTGCCTGTCTCTTGATAGCGCTGTGTTTAATGAGGTGGCCCCTAAGTACACATTTGTGTGCTTCCCAAACGATCACCTCTGGGGTCCTAGAGGAGTTTGTGGAGAAGTAATCATCAATCACATTCTGTAGAGATTTGATAACCTCCATATCGAGGAGGGATTCATTAAGTCTCCAAAGGTTACGGGAAGCTATGGCTTCAGGAGTGGACAGTGTGATGGAAACTGTGGAGTGGTCCAACCAAAAAGAGGGTATCTATTTTGGCCGAGTGCAGGAGGAATTGAGAAAGAAATATATAATCTATCCTGGAGTATGTATTCTGATGGTATGAAAAAAGTTGTATTCCCTGTTATGATTCTCCATTAATCCAGCAAGTGGAGGGTTTGTCAGTTTACATTGTATATGTTTGAGATGGGACAAATTGAAGAGAGATTTAGCCGAGGTGGAATCTACTGCAAAATTAGTCATATCCAACTATGATCCTGCCTTCAAAAGATTGGTCAAGTATAGAGTGAGTTATCATAAGGTATGCTATTTGGTTAGAGTCGGGACAATATAGATTTAGAAATATTTATGCACCCCAGTAAATTGCAGCCATACAATGTTTCAAAGCCCTAACTATGACTATGTGGATAAAACAAAGCATCTGGGCATACTACAGCAAAAATACTGTATGTGTTGCCCCCATTTTCAGTAAGATAATGAGCAGAAGAAGCTATGAACTACTTATGCACTTAATGCATTTCAACGACAACACCCTGTGCCTCCCCAAAGATCCCCCCCCCCCGTAGGTCAGGCTATATAAAATTCTCCTCCTTATAACTTATTTGCAAAAAAAAAAAAAAAGTTCAGATATCTATACCCCCAAAAACAAATATGTATTGATGAGTCCCTAATGAAATATAAGGGAAGGTTAGGTTTCAATCAATATATCCCCTCCAAGTTTGGAGTAAAATTTTTATAAGTTGTGCGAAAGCTCCACAGGATACACCCACACTTTTTGAATTTATGAGGGCAAGGACAGCCAATTTGATCCTCCTGGTTGACCAATGGCAGAATTGTTTGGAATCTCGTTTACCACCTCTTAAAGAACACCAGTTACATGTAGATAATTATTAGACCCCTTTTATTTAAATCCCTTTTTTGATTTGACACAGTGGCCTGTGGCACTGTTAGGCAAAATTGTAAAGATAAATTTATAAACTGCAAGCTACAAAAGGGAACGTCCTTAGCTTTGTGCCAAGAGGACCTGCTAGCATTCAAGTTTCGAGACAGGATGTTTACATGCTGACAGCTATGCATAACGAGAGAACTACGCCAGTCTCTGTGTGTGGTACGGTCCTCAGAAAGCCAGAGTCTGCATCAGAGACTACAGCAAGCACATTGGGGGGGAGGGGGCTTGATCTTTGTGATCAACTCATGCAGCCTTACCTCACCATGAGAAAATCTAGGGTTTTATAGCAGAGACCTGGTTTAGGGCACTATCCATTAAAATTCCCCTAGCTCCACAAAAGAGAAATCCAGTGTCTGCTACGCCAGTGGGAAACGGACAGACACCACCTTCTACTGTCCTGATTGCCCTACAAAACATGGGCTCTACTCTGGTGCCTGCTTCAAGAAGTATTACTTAGGTGCAATGCAGTAATTCTGTTATTTTATTATTTGGCCATGTTTTCCCCCTGAAATATCCTGTTTTTTTTTGTTTGTTTGTTTTTGTTTTTGCCAAAAAATACATCCCTCCTTAGATCTAACACTATGAAAATATAATGGGAAGCAACACAACCTGTTTTTTTCCCCATGTCTGAAAATGGAAACGTGCATGTCCTCAACTGTACCCAGTAAATGCCCCAAACCCTGACTAACATATGCATATGGGGCATTGCAATACTCAGAACATGTAGCTGAATTGTGGACAATGCATTCTTACAAATATCCAAATATGTGCTTGAAATCCACAGATATATAGGTGTGAAAATACAGGTTTTGTTTTTTTTCTTTTCTTACTACAGGTTTTGGGTGGGATTGGTGGTAAAATGACTGCCAAAAAATTGCCAAAATGCACCTAGACTGAAACCCGGGGTTGTATTCCTTTCTTAAAAAATAAAAATAATTGCAACATTACTAAACATCCCAAATAAGACAAAGGTACACGTTAAGCAAGCTGTAAAAATGCCATTTCTGAAAATGGAAATGTGCATGTTCCCAACTGGGCCCAGTAGATCCCCCAAACCCTGAGAAACCCTGAATATGGAATATGAATCTTAAATTAGAGCACTGTTACACAGCCCTAAATGAGACATGGCACCAGTTAAGCAAGCTGTGAAAATTCAAGTTCAATATTTGGCTCTGTAGTTCCCCGAAACACTGAGAAACCTATGCATATGGGGTGTTGCCATACTGAGCAAGTAACTGCAGACTAATCAATGTAAAACCTGCAACTATCCTGTGCTTGAAATCCACAGCAACACTGAAATCTAAGTGTGAAAAACACTGAATTTTTTTTCTTACATTCAAGTGGGATTGGTAGTAAAATGACTGCATGAAAAATGTGACAACGCACCAAAAAAGAAAGCCTGGGTTGTCTCCTTTTCAAAAATATACACCTTTTGGGGGAAGTTTTAAAGTGGAGCATTGTTACACAGCCCCAAGTGAGACATGACACCAGTTAAGCAAGCTGTGAAAAATCTGTATGTGAACTGGAAACACCCATGCATGGGCGTCCGCAGGGGGGGGGCAAGGGGGGGCACTTGCCCCCCCCTGGATTTTAATCTCGCTCCTTCTGCTGCCAGCGGCGATCACATCTCCTCTCCCCTCCGCGATGCGACGCCCATCACGCGCAGTTGGCAGCCAATGAGAGAGGGGAATCCACCTCTCCTCTCTCATTGGCTGCAGTACGGTGTGCACTGCAGCCAATAAGAGAGGAGAGTTGGATACCCCTCTCTCACTGGCTGCCAACTGTGCGTGACGGGCGTCGCGGAGGGGAGGGGAGAGGAGAGGTGATCGCCGCGGGCAGGTGAAGGAGCGGTGCTGCAGAGGGCAAATTAGAAGCTGATGTGGGCAATGTGAGAGCGAGCTGATGAGGCAAGTTGGAGCTGGAGGCAATGTGAGGGCAAGTTGGAGCTGATGGAGCAATGTGAAGGCAAGTTGGAGCTGATGGGGGCAAGTTAGCGCTGATGGGGGAAAGTTGGAGCAAGTTGAAGCTGATGGGGGCAAGTTGGAGCTGAAGGGGGCAATGGGAGGGCAAGTTGGAACTGATGGGGCAAGTTGGAACTGATGGGGGCAAGTTAGAGCTGATGGGGGCAAGTTGAAGCTGGAGGCAATGTGAGGGCAAGCTGGAGCTGATGGAGCAATGTGAAGGCAAGTTGGAGCTGATGGGGGCAAGTTAGCGCTGATGGGGGAAAGTTGGAGCAAGTTGAAGCTGATGGGGGCAAGTTGGAGCTGAAGGGGGCAATGTGAGGGCAAGTTGGAACTGATGGGGGCAAGTTAGAGCTGATGGGGGCAAGTTGAAGCTGGAGGCAATGTGAGGGCAAGTTGGAGCTGATGGAGCAATATGAAGGCAAGTTGGAGCTGATGGGGGCAAGTTAGCACTGATGGGGAAAGTTGGAGCAAGTTGAAGCTGATGGGGGCAAGTTGGAGCTGAAGGGGGCAAGTTGGAGCTGAAGGGGGCAAGTTGGAACTGATGAGGGCAAGTTGGAACTGATGGGGGCAAGTTAGAGCTGATGGGGGCAAGTTGAAGCTGATGGGGTCAAGTTGGAGATGAAGGGAGCAATCTGAGGGCAAGTTGGAACTGATGGGGGCAATGTGAGGGCAAGTTGGAGCTGATGGGGCAATGTGAGGGGAAGTTGGAGCTGAAGAATTAATTAAAGTTATTGCGGGGTGGTAGTTCCCCTTTAAGCTTTTGTATTAGGTTTCTCTACCCTTTGCATGCCTGAGCTTTATGTGATGATTATCCCCCTCCCCTTCATGACATTGTGAAAAAAGGACAGAATATGGATGTTATTAAAATTATGCCCCCCCCTGGAAAAATTTCTGCGGACGCCCATGCACCCATGTTCCAATTTGGGCCCCGTAGCTCCCCCAAACCCTAAGAAACCTATCCATATGGAGTATTGCCGTACTCCGAAAAAGCAACTGAACACTAATCCTTCTTTTTTTTTTTTTTTTTTTTATATCTGTGGATATCCTGTACTTGAAATCTACAGCAACATTACAATGTACATGTGAAAACTGTTAAAAACAAAATATTACCACAATTTTGGTACAGATATCTGAAAAGTTAGGTGCATTAAAAACTCCAAAATTCTACTGACGAATTACCCTATGTCATCTGATTTTCAGAGATATATACTTTGTGGGGCAATTCTGGGTTCTGACACTGTCAATTAAGCTATAATCCTCACATGCCTAATACTGAAAAAGTACAGCTTGGAAACAATGGTGTTCATCTTGTAATAGTTACCCTGCAAATGTTATAAAGGGATTAGTACTAGGCATATGGGGTGCTCTCATATTCAGGAGAAGCAAATTAATTTATTTGGGGCATTTTTATTACATGAACTAATAGTGTACAAAATCTTGACAGGAAAATGTATGCAAAGTGTTTTTTTTTTTTTTTTAATCTTTTTTTTTCTATTTTAATCAAATTAAAAGATGAGGTATCCATATAAATGTTGTATCAAATGAAAGCCATACTTGTGCTTAAAAAAAAAAAAAAAAAAACATAAAAAAAATAATTTGTGTGGTTGTACTTAAGGAATTACACGGAAAATATTGTTTAACAAGTACATACTCGAAAATGTCAAAAAGGCTCCGGTCCTTAAGTGCAAACCACCCCTGATTTGCTTGATCCATAAGGGGTTAAAGGAGAACCAACACCTCAATATTAGCCAAGCAATGTGTTGCGTACCCCTCTGGCACTCAAAAGGTTAACCCTCATTTACCTTGCTATGGCCAGATACACCTAATGGCACTTATGAATGTTGCCTGTGTCCACTGTGTTTAAAAGATAACTTTATCAATCAGTTCTGTTTGTCATATCCTTGGAGGCAGACCACGTGGTCTCAAACTATTCACCGCACATAGTAATCAGTCTTTTTTTATGACCGGTGGTGTGTGCAACACATTGCTTTGCCATACATTGTGTATTTCTCTGGTTCTTAGAGGGTTAACAAGGCTTATGTACTGTGTTTCAGTTTGAAAAAACTGTCAACAACTGTCATGTCTGCCTCCATGGACATAACATCCACTACTGGTTGAAAGTGTTATCCCTTGAACAAAAGCAAAATGGCAAAATCCATAGGGTCATTGGGGTTTTCTGGCCATAGTAAGGTAAGTGCAAGGGTATTATTGAGAGGTACTTCTTTAACCCTTTGAGTGCCAGAGAGGTATCCATCGCTGTACATCGGATACCTCTCTGGCACTCAAAGGGTTAATCACATCATGACATGGAACCTAACTGGCATATCATTATAAAGGAAAATCAGGCTGTATCTTCAGCACAGTATAAGGACAAGAAAGGAAAATTGTGTGGGTCCAGCTCTTGACCATCTGCATCTATTTGATATGAGAAGGGATATGTCCAATGACTGAGTTCAAACACACTCTGCTTTGTATATGCCCATTTTAACAGGAAGATCTAAAAGTGCTTCCCACGCAGAGGAAGACTAGCACAGATGACATAATGGGAAACACAAACAGGATGAATGGGCAAAGTAGGACGGGGTGACACTGGACACAGTCGGGAACAGATGCAAAGTCATGGGTGGCCACTGATGGCTTTTAATGCATATGTGATCAAAAGTTAACATTTAATCAAACTTCCTACAATAAGGAATTCAGCACTGACCGCAATGTACAGCGTTCATTTGAAACCTGGTACAAATATTTATCTTTAGATATTTTTATGTGGATGTGAATAATTTTGAATTGGATGCAAGTATTAGCAAAATATTTGCACAACTATTATCTTAAGAAACCAACATCCCATTCATTATGTGCCATAAAAATAACACATTGTTTTTTCTATAGTAGAGTACAGAAAAAAAATTGTGAGGGGAAATAGAGGAGCAGACAGTTTCCTTCCTGACTTACTCCTAAATCATTTCTTTTTTCTGATCTTTCATGCTAGTGATTTGATTTCTTTGTGTGATAGACTGTCATGCTGCAGGTCAGACACACACACAAAACGACTTCAAAAATGCATATCAGGCAATCTATAAACAACATGGATAATAAATCCAAACATATGCACTAGTTTCTTATATTTTCACATGACACATTGCACTTTGAAACAATGCTGGGCAGAATGTCATCCATCTAATTTTTTATTGTCTTTTTTTAAAGTAATAGCAATGTTTGGTTGTCTGTTGGCAGTTTAGAAGAGTTGGAAAACAATAAGGTAGATAAGATATATATTTTTATTTGTTTATTGTAATTATCCATCTTCATCTCTTTAGCCTTCTTCCTTCTAAATATTATTTTTGTCAACATAGGAAAGTGAATTCTCCTGAGGGTATAAGCTTAAGTGTATCCCTGTGGACAAATGCAGTGTACTACAAAACAATCTGTTGCTTACCACTGTGGTTTTACAAGGGTTAAAGACAGCCAGCATGTCATTTCCTCCATGAGTAACAATCGTTGAGGTTTGAAAAAGACATGTGTCCATCAAGTCCAGCCCACACCAAATCCAGAGTAAGGCAAAAAAAACAAAACACATTGGAGCCATTTCCAATTCAGCCCCAAGTGTGTGTGTGTGTGTGTGTGTGTGGGGGACAAAAAACTTTCCCGATTCCAAATTACAGCCAGATAGGTTGGGGAACTATCTGCATTGAAGCCATCTGTCATAATTATCAATACTGTTCTGTGCGAGATAAGTATCCATTGCTTGTTTGAAAGCAGTTACAGTATCTGTAAACACAACATCCCGAGACAAAGAATTCTGTCGCTTTACCACAAAAAAAAAAAAAAAATATATATATAATACATATATATGCCTTTTTTAGTCAAAAGCTCCTTTCCTCTAGTCTTAATGAATGACTTCTCGTTCTTAGCTCAGCTCTTTGCTCAAATAATTAATTGGATATTTCTTTGCATTGACCTTGAATATATGTGTAAGTGGTAATCATATTCCCCTCAGACATCTCTTCTCTAATGTAAAAAAACCCAGTTTGGATAGTATCTATTTGTAACTCAGATCCTCCAATCCCCTTTATCAGTTTTGTTGCATGCCTCTGCCCAAAACTGTGCTCCATATTCTAGATGAGGCCTTACCAAGGATTTATATAGGGGTAGAATTATATTAGCATCCCGTGCTAATATAATTCTACTTATAAATAAATTAAAAAGCATTGGGCCCACGATTTAACCCTTTGGCACCCCACTTATAACTTTAGACCAACTGGAAAAGATTCCATCTACAACCACTCTCTGCCATCTATTATCCAGTTCTCAATCCATGTACAGATATCACCTCCCAAACTGAAGCCTTTTAATTTATGCAGTAACCTTTTATGAGGCGCAGTATCAAAGGCTCTTGCAAAATCAAAGTATACTTCATCAACAGCAATTCCCTTAATTGTGTAGATTTTAATAAGGATAATTGAACAGTGGAACACAATCCGTGCTTAGCGCTCATAGCAGAGAGGATTCCTGTGATTCATTTTGTCTCTGTACTTTGGATGGGGCAAGTCAGTACGGAGTGGGAGAAAAGATCTCTCAGGTCCAAACCTTGGACAGGCATATTTGGCTTTCACACACACACCTTCCATATCTTCTCAATCCATGGGGAGAGGCACTAAGGTTTGATGAAGAGGTGATTAAGGGGTAATAACTTGTCCAGTGATATCACTTCTCCAATTCCTATGTTATTCTATGGAGCCCATGTACTACGATTTGGCAGGTGGGAGAGATCTTCCTGGGAGTGATAGCAACAGCACGAATGAGGTAACTTGGGACGCGTGTGAGAAGGAAGTCTGAGTGGAAGATACAGTAAGAAGTGAAGAAAGAATGGTATGGGGAGAGTGTGAGAGACAGCTGGAGAGGCATCACCACAGGGACAGTGTGAGAGACAACTGCAGAGCCACCACCACTGGGAGAGTGTGAGAGACAACTGCAGAGCCACCACCACGGGGAGAGTGTGAGAGACACCAGTAAAGAGAGAGAGAACTAGAGAGACATCAGCAAGGGCAGAGTGTGAGAGGAAACTAGAGAGAGAATAGACACCAGCAAGGGGAGAGTATAAGAGAGAGAAGAAACACCAGCAGGGCAGAGTGTAAGAGAGAGATGGAGAGAGAAGACACCAGTAAAGGGAGAGTGTGAGAGACAGCTGGAGAAAGGAGAGACATGAGTAAAGGCAGACTGCCTGAACAGCAATTTCTACTATGCGTGACTGGTTCTGTGCGTTTGGGCAGTCTACTCTGCATGACTGGATTAGACAAACATACATATGGCCTTTTATCATGCACTTTGGCCCATGTACACAGGCTTTTACACTAGGGTTCTATAAACTTCTTGATCTTCCAACTCTCTGAGTGCCAGTGTTTTTAAAGTTACTATTTCACCCCCTCCTCTGCTAAACATATCTCTAATTCTATGTATCACTTTTAATTCCTACTTAAACATAATATATATTTTACAAATATTAACCTTCATCATTTTGATAGCCTTCTCCACTAAGTTCTAAAAGATTGCCATGCTCTCTCTAATGAATACTAGGGAAAAACATTGTTTAATTTTGCAAACTGTATGTACATTTATATCCAATGATCTGTCTTTCCTTATTTGGAGACCCAAAAATAACTGAAGCAGTGTGCAGGTTAGTTTATTTTAAGAAGTCTGGTGATGCAACCCAGGTACGATATAAAGATAAAATTCATTTTCTTTGCCATGGGTGGGACACATAAGAAATTAATATAATAGGTATTTCCTGTCCCTTAAATAGTACAATATCAGGCTAGATGGACCAATCTATCCTTATCTGCTGTTGAATTCTGTTTATTTGCAAAGAAATCCAGATGACCCACCACGGTACATCCCTTCCCTAGTAGGTTTCATGGATAGAGTTCCAGTCTTGCCTTGTTGCAGTTTCACATATGACCATCTCGCAGAGGCAACCCTGCTTGCATACTGGACTAGCAGTTGCCCTGTGTGGCAGGAGAAGCCTTAGAGTGGCCCCTCTGAACAATCAGCTCCACTGTGCCTTGTTTCACTGTATGTAATAATATGACACAGTAGAAATTGGTGGAAAAAGAGTCCATTTTCCAGGGGAAAGGCATTCAGGACTTACATTAAACAATAAAATGATTCTACACTCCATTACATAAACAGGGGTACAACTGCATGATTTTGAGGCACAGAAAATGAGCTGCATTGGAATATGCATATATTTACCCTATTATAACCACAATTAAATAACAATGTTGGGCCTGCAATACATTTTTGCACAATAGTATGTGATTCTATTAAGAATCATGTTATGACCATGACCCTCAAGTGTTCTGCAGGGGGCGATGTTGATGTGTATGACTTGAGATACAAAGCATTATATTGGGGGTGTAATGAGAAAGATGCATCCTTTTTAATTATTTCAGATTTATTCTCTCTAGGGTCTGAGTTATAAGACTTGGTACAAAAAAAAACACGATATCCAAATATTTTCACTAATGATGGGAACGAGGAGGAATGTTTGATATAATGAAATATCTGAAGCCTGCAGTAGCTTTGGGCATCAGTCCAGATGTTCAACAGCTTTGCACATGAGGACATTAACATACTATCCATGAAATCCAAAGGACAGATTCTGAGTAAAGTCATTAAAGTTCACACAATGCATATATATTAAATACAAATTGGAGCAATTATGGGACAACCAACTGCACTATAGGAGTGCAAACAGAATGCCCCCTTGATTTAATGGGTTTGTTTTGTGATTCTTGGAAAACTCTTTAGCAGGCAAGGGGTTGAAAAGTCTATTTAAATGTAGGGAAATGTATGGACATTTTCATTTGCCCCCTATAGTACAGTTGGTTTACTCCAGAATTGATCCTCTTTGCTTATTTACAGAAGTACCAGTGTTGTATAAGAATTCAAGTCTTAACTCTTTGAGTGCCAGAGGTGTGTGCAATGCATTGTAAAGCATAAATCACAAAAGATGAACATGTCCCCTGTTCAGATGGACCACTCTAAGGCTTCTCCTGCCACACAGCAGCAGATAGAAAGATGTCGTAATGCCACTTTACAAAGTAATAGTTTGACCTCACCTAGAGTATGGTGTACAGTTCTGGAGACCTTAAGGTGAATGTACAAATACAATAGAACAGCTTTATTAGCGTCCGTACATACTACCATGCATGTCATTTGTCTATTCTGCTCGCAATGTCTGGTCTGGTCCCACGTGATAGGGGCTGGATTTCGATATTGCAGTTGTTGTTCCCACAATGGGATGTTCGGCAACTTTTGCTGTGTTCTAAAACTGATGCTCCTCCCCCTTGTCTTGCTCACCCGATCTTGGGTCATTTGCTTTCACTGTGGTACTCTTTGAATCTGAAATATTCGTGGGCGCCCTTTCCATCCCCCTGTCTTCCTTTTGTTGGGAATCCTAGTTTTCCCCCTGGTCTAGTGATGGGAGCGTTCTCTCGATGGACTTCGGTGGGTCTACGCACATTCTCATCACTTCTGACGGATACAGGCTTAATATCTTTTCAACAACTTCAACAGGATTACTCCTTACCAGCCTCTGAATGGTGGAGATACAGACAGCTGCACCATTTCTTAACGTCCCGCTATTCTAGACTTCCATCTCGAGACCCTCGTACTACTTTTGAACGTTTACTGGATAAAGGGAGTTTTTCCTCTAAATCTATCTCTCGTTTCTATCGTCTATTGACTCATGACCCTCCAGATCATAAATGGGCCTTTCAGTTGGCTTGGGAGAGGGACCTGGGACAGGGTCTCGCGGAGGACTTCTGGAAATCTTCTTTCAGGCGGGCCATGACAGTACTCACCAATGTATCCCTTAGAGAGACGAATTACAAGGTGTTAACCAGATGGTATCTTACACCAGTTAGATTAGCCAGAATCTTTCCTGGCACATCTGACCTCTGTTGGAGGTGTCTAAAGCAGACCGGGGATATGCTCCATATCTGGTAGGCTTGTCCTATTGTTGCTCCCTATTGGAGGGCTGTCTTTGCAGAACTCCAACAGATCTGTCGGACTCCCCTGCCATTCACTCCGCATTTGGCACTTTTGAATGACTTTCCTCCTCTCCACAGTCCCCTTAAGACCTTTGGTTATCAATTGCTGCTTGCGCTGACAGTGGCATGAGCTTCATTGGAAATCTATGGACCCACCATCTGTGGAGGAGTGGAGAGGCAGGCTTAGGGACTATTTTCTCTTGGAAAAATATCATGCTACTACTCTTGACACTCGTGGGACCTTTTGAATGACTTTCCTCCTCTCCACAGTCCCCTTAAGACCTTTGGTTATCAATTGCTGCTTGCGCTAACAGTGGCATGAGCTTGTATACCACTTCATTGGAAATCTGTGGACCCACCATCTGTGGAGGAGTGGAGAGGCAGGCTTAGGGACTATTTTCTCTTGGAAAAATATCATGCTACTACTCTTGGCACTCGTGGGACCTTTGATGTTGACTGGCGACTCTGGAACATTTATTTTCATATGCCTTTATAATAGCCTGTATTGTTGTGATGGCCTGTGTCTTATGACGCGGGTTCTTCCTATATTCTTATTGGGCTGGATTTGTATGTTTTGCAGGGACCCATACCCATACCCATACTCATACCCATACCCATACCCGTGCCCTTTTCCTGTCCTTACCTCCCCCCCCTTTTTTTTCACTTGTCTTTGCCTCCCCTATCTTTACCTCTCTCTGCCTGTGCTCCGATTCTTCTTCTACTTCACTTCTTGTTCTTTTTTTTTTTTTTTCTTTACTTTTAGAGTCTTTCCTCTTCCTTTTTCCTTTTGTTTTCTTTGATGCTTTGAATATGCATGTCACTTTACTGCATTCTTCAATGCTTACAGATTTCTTATTGTGTATTATTGGTACTGATATGTACTTTGTTTGTATATCCTATATCCTGTACCCTGTTTTTTTTCCACTCAATAAAATAAAAAATTATTTAAAAAAAAAAAAAAAAAAAATAGGTTGATATTTGCAATGAAAAAGCAACTGTCTTATAAACTGCCATGCCTTAATCGTGTAAAAATCATAGGACGAGAGCAGCAGTGGCAGTAATATATATATCTAAGATTTAAATGTGGTATAAAATGTTGATCTTTACACCAGTCAGTATTGATGTTAGTGTGTGATATCCAATCTTTAGCATATCTACACAAACTGGATACATTATACAGTCTGATGTCAGGTAAGCTGAACCTCCATGTGATCTTGACTATTTTAATTTTCAAAGACCTATCTTTGGGCGCTTATTGCTCCATATAAAGTTTGTAAAACTCCTATGTATAAAATCGACATCTCTTCTGGATACATAAATAGGGACAGTTTGAATGACAAATAGAACAGCTTTATTAGCGTTAGCCTCAAGTTCCAGTTGCTGCACTTCAGGGTATACACTAGGCTGACCAGACCTCACCTTTAACCTGGGACACATAGGAAATAGGCATATTTCAGGACTGCACTGAAATCAAAGCAGCCCTGCAGTATGTATTTTTCATGTGTGTCCCCAGTTAAAGGCTAGGTCTGGTCACCCTAGTATACACTGCAGTGTATTCTTCCTGTAGTGCATACAGGTGGACACTCTGTGGCATCATTAAGAATTTATGCTAGCACTGACACTTTTCAGTGAAAAAGGTACATGTAGTTACAAAATACATTGAGCTTATTTATTCTAGGAGACGTTTTATGAGTAATTTTAATAACTGAATAATTATTTTACTCAAAGAACTTGATAAAAAATAAGAGGTCATACATTAAGACTTCAGGAAAGGCGATTTCAACTAAAAGAAATGGAAGGATATTTGTACGGTAAGGGGGGTGAAGTTTGGTATTCTTTGTCTCAAAATGCTGTTCTTGCCCATACAACAGTTGCTTTAAAAAAAGTTAATGAATACCTTTCTAGCTCAGAACAATATTTGAGAATTATGACAATTGGTTTCAAAGCAGATAGGATGTTGATCCAGGAAACTATCTGACTGCCTTTTGGAGTTAAGAAGGATTGTTTTTACCCACTTGGGGCTTAATTGCAAATGTCTACAATAGGGTTTTTGGGGCTTCCTCTGGATCAACAAGGATGAAATTGCATGGGCTTAACTTGATAGATGCATTTATTTTATCTGCCTCATCATTGTTACTACTGGTTAGATACTGGGTTGCATGCATTGGCTTTCAGAACCTAACATTTTTTTTAAGTTTGCTCCTACCTTTTGTCAGTTGAGCATTGCTTTTTCTTGATGTAGGATTTATTGTTGGTGATAATAGCAGGATTGTTACTTCCACCCTTATAACGCAGGTTGAAAGCAGTAGCTTTTTAGAATTTACTAGTTGCCATTAGCCCAAATGGTTAAACAATATCCCCTACACATGCATTTATTCATACCTTCAGTTTACACGAACAAGTCATGTTATAACGCTTTCCAGAGAAGGTGCAGTAATGTGCAAAAGTTATAGGCAAATGTGAAACGTTCTGTAACGTAAGAATGCTTTCAAAAATAGATATGTTAATAGGTTTATATTCATCAATTAAAAAAATGCATAGTGAATGAACAGATGAAAAATCTAAATCAAATCCATCTTTGGTGAGACCACCCTTTGACTTCAAAACAGCATCAATTCTGCTAGGTACACTTGCACAAAGTCAGGGATTTTGTAAAGCAGTGCCATCAGCTCAGAAATTGACATAAAACAGTGGGACCCTGGCACACCCATCTACTGTCAGAAGTATGGTCAGAAATGTTCGTCAAGGAAGACTTGTGCCAAAAAGCCATACCTCCGATGTGGAAACAAGGCCAAGTCACTCAACTATGCATGAAAACACAGGAACTGGGGTGCAGAAAAATGGCAGCAGGTGCTTTGGACTGATGAGTCAAAATTTGAAATATTTGGCAGTAGCAGAAGGCAATTTGTTCACTGAAGGCTGGAGCGGTACAAGAATGAGTGTCAGCAGGCAACAGTGAATCATGGTGGACGTTCCTTGCAAGTATGGGGCTGCATTTCTACAAATGGATTTGGTCAGAATTAATGGTATTTTCAATACTGAGAAATACAGGCAGATACTTATCCATCATGCAATACCATCAGGGAGGCATCTGATTGGCCCCAAATTTATTCTGCAGTATGACAAAAACCCCAAACATACAGCCAAAGTAATTACAATCTATCTTCAGCGTAAAGAAGAACAAGGAGTCCTGGAAGTGATGGTATGGTTCACACAGAGCCCTGATCTCAACATCATCCAGTCACATGAAGAGAGGGAAGTAACTGAGGCTGCCTAAATCCACAGAAAAACTGTGGTTAGTTCTCCAAGATGTTCATAACAACCTATCTGCGAGTTCCTTAAAAACTGTATGCAAGTGTACCTATAAGAATTGATGCTGTTTTGAAGTCAAAGGGTGATCACACCAAATATTGATTTGATTTAGGTTTTTCTTCTGTTCACTCACTATGCATGTTGTTAATTGATAATAGACTTTACTCCCACGCCCCTGCACTGCTCCTCCTTTCTCCCTCCCCCTGCCCCTTGTACATTTGCTGGACATTACTCAAATACTGTGTGTGTTTGTATTCTAAAGTAAACAACAGAACTGATTAAGTGTGATATCTTGCCTTGGCCCTCAACAAAATTGTCAGTCTCATCTGCTATCTATCAAGTCTGCCTCGTTCACACAGCTCATCTCAGAGTCCCAATCATCCGTTTGTCACCTAATATATTTTTTGCAGTTGTCCACCTTATCTTATCACTGTCCAAAATAAAAAATATATAACTAAAAAACAAAATCTTTCCCCAGACTTCCTCAGCACAGAGATAATAACAGCAAAATCAACAAGGAAATTGTTTGGACCATGTGGTAATAATTAATGTAAATGTACCTATATATAATAAATACACATACACGGTTCTTTTCTGATGAGCGGTATTTATATAGAAGTAAAAACACAGATATTTACATCCAGAGTGCAATTCCTTCAAACTATACTAGGCAAACCCCTTCTTTCATCCAGTACCCACAATCAAACCCAATGTTACCTGATATTCCAAACTGACCACCAAACAGAGGGGATGGGAAGGCAGGAAATTGGGGAGGGGAGAAGACACAGGAGGAAAGACACAGCCTGGAATTCACAGGATCAGAAGAGAACTCCCCTTTGAGCAGCTGTGTGCTCTATCACTTAAAAACTTCCTAGCCCCTCCCCTTATCTCCTATTGGCTAAATGATATGATGTCACAAAACACACCCCCATCCATTTTCACCATGTGGACAGATCACCACATTCCCCCACTTTTTCTCGTCCTATGTTGCCCAGTTCCAAAGTATCTTCCCCCAGGGCAGGGAAACCCAGTGGGTGCGAAAAACCTTTTTGAGGTGAAAATTCACCCACCATCCCTCCGGAGCAATTCCCTCAGCGACATGAGCTTCCCTGCAAACTTCCTAGGTTGGATACTTATTCTAACATCCGTTGATAATTGCACACTTCTGTACAAAATATACACATATTTACAAGATTCTATGTTCAGTTTTTTGCTAAAAGGTCTCTACAGGGCTGTGACCATGATCATTTCATGTTCGTATGGACGATTGTATGCGAGTCATCTGTCTTCCATCACTCTTTGGCATCGGTAGATTCCCTGCAGTTGAGGCCCAGGATATTCATTGAAATCCACATCCAAGTCATGTTGCAACTACTCCAGAAATGGCTCCTTGTATTCCCAGTTCCCTAGGTTCTGAACCACTATTGATGTTCCAGACATCTTAAAGAAAGTGAACAAAAATTAAAATCCCACCATACTGGAATATTTGAAAAACATGTCAATACAACTCTATGGAATGTGATTCAACTATACTTTATGGATCTCCTATCATATCATTCCCATGCTATATGTTAAAATGCCTTCCTCCCACAAACTCCGAATACACTTATGCCAGAGCATGCCATTCGCCCCCTTAATTTAAATTGATGTTGCCCACTTACTATTTGTTTTAACTGCTCCATACAAGATCACCCATTCCCAGGTCTGTCCTGATTCTGATGGTAATCTGAACATAGTCCCTTCCCCTCTATATCTCTTATACCCTGTGTACACATATATACACATAATTCTTGCTCTCTATGAACATGCATTGTATGTAACAAAATTCCCTCCTTTCCCATTGTGATACAATGTATACTTAGTCCAGTGAGGAAGTTCCACCATTATCCATCAATGAGTTCCATATCTATAATATATAATTAATGCTGTTTTAGAGAGAGAGAGAGAGAGAGAGATAGAGAGAGAGTGAGAGAGATAGAGAAATAAGAGAGCAAAGAAACCGATGATAGCGAGAGAAAAACAATTTATAGCAAAAGAGGGAAACAAAAGCAGAGAGAGAGAGAGAGAAAGAAACAAACAAAAGAAAATGAAATTCTGAATGGAAGTCCTGTCTCTGTCTGCTTTTCAACTATTTTCAATCCTGCTTGTCTCCTGGAGAAATGAGAAACAATATAAAGTTAGTATCCCCCCCCCCCCGAGAACCCACACATTAACTCCCTGGGATATGTGGCCTTATTGTGAGTTAAACCACAAAGTTTATACCCACAACAGAGTTCTTCACCATCCATCCCTGTACACACCTACACAACTTTTATGTGCCCCCCCCCCAATTCCTAAAAAAACAACACAATTTATGATACAGACAAAATAACATACTGCAATATTACTGCACCCTCCCCTCACTATAACATTATGGGAATATGCTAAAATAGAGGTTGAAAGGGAAGAATAAGTATAACAAAATAATTATAATTTAAGTTGTCTCTGAGACCACTGTCAAGTCACCATGCTTAAGGTGGCATAATTCTGCCTCAAGCCTGGTAACTTTCTCTCTTAAGAGATCACGTTCAATTTTTATTTTAGTGTAATCTCTTTCTAGATTTTCATGTTCTCTTTTCAGAGAAGAAAATGGTCTCCATGTCCCAAAATTGTCTTTCACACCTCTTTTATTATTTCCCTCAATGTGTGCTCCTTTTCCTGGCCAATTTTCCTTTCCTGTACCTCCTTCAAAAATTCCCTCATCTCTTATCCTCCAGTTTTCACTCTCTCTCTTTCTCTTTGGTGCGTCCCATCTCCGCTTAAGGGGCCTTACTGATGAGACTGTGCATACCCATTCAGTGTATGGGTGGTCAAGCCACCACTTATCTGCTCTCAGTAGCAACAGTTCTAAATCGGTGGGGGTTGGATCAAACAACCTCACAAATTCCTGACATTGCCTAGGAAGAGAGTCCAGAACTCTTGCTATGTGTGCTAATGAGCCCTGTGCCATTGGTCGCTGTGGTTGACGCAGGGTGCACCAGAACAAAACCCTTTGTGCCACCCCACGAGGTCCCTCTGTTGGCATCATGGTAATCTGACTTACCTCTTTTTCTATATTGTTTATATAAAAATGAGTCGCTGTTATTCTTCCTGCCTGATCAGACACACTTGTATTGAAGCCTAGCAATCTGCTAGCCATAGGACCCAGGGCCTGTTCTAACAGCTCAGTCCACTCTGCTAAGGTGAGCCCTCCATTTTTGGCTCTTTCCACCCCTCTCTGGAACCAGCGGGTAAAATCATTAAAGTTACAAGTTGGCATAGCACCCCACCATTTTTGGAAGTTGTCCATGTCCCCCATGGACATGGGACGTGTCTGCATGGTAACCCCTGTGGACATCTGTCTTACATTAAATATTTCAGAAATTATGACAGGTGCTTGCTGCAAACAACATGTATCCGCTGGGATATTGTCTTGCTTAAAACCCCTTGATGGTCCCTCACCTTCTGCCCCCAATGAGTTCAAAGCTGGGTACAGCTTTGGACTGTCCTTACATACCACCTCCTGTTCTTCCGCTACTCTATTATTTCTGCATTCAGTTACAGTATGCTGTAGTTCATTAACTGTAACTTGATATTTATCACATTTTTCTTCCATCTGTTTCAACTCAGTTTTTAAGTTGCCAACCATAGTAGTTGTTCCCAGGGCAGCTGACTTCAGAAAATCATTATATTCATGGGTGTTAGATAACTTCTCTGTTAAATATATATTAATATCCCTTAACTCTTGGACCAGATCCGCTAAGCCAGCAATAGCTTTAACAACTGCCTGTCCCACCATGGCTTTTCGCTTATTTGAATTATACTCCTTACTAGTTACCACTTGAGTCAGAACATTCATAAAACCCTCAAATTTGCCACATTTTGGGTCTATGGGATCAGGGAGGACATATGGGCCATTATGTTTAAAGATATCATCCCTGAAATAATCACGTACTTCAGTGGAGAAATAGTTTGCTCCTGGAAAAGACATCTTAAACCCTGTGATATTTCCTACAATCTTTGTTAATAAAATAATATACTTATAAACAAGCAACCTATTTACCAACACACTTGAAGAGCCAAAAGACAAACCCAAAATGGCCACCGATTAACAAACAATGTTTAACAAGAAACTGCTCATTCACACTTTTTCTTTTAACAAAGTAATATTTATGTCTTAAACCCAATGTATAACTATCAGACAACAAACTGTGGTCAGTTGTGATCTATCCATTCAACGGTGTATTTTAACCAAAATAACATTTGCTGCCTCAGAAAACACAGTTAAAGGCAAAAACCCAAAACAAAAACTTATAATCAGTTACAAGGAATTAGCTATATGGGTGTGCCCCTTGGAAACTGCTTTACACATGCAAATGATGAACGCTAGACACAGAAGAGGCCTCCTTTAATAATAGGGTTGCTGTAACTTCCCCCACAGGTAAACACAGCTATTTATCCTTTTAAGCAGAAGCCAACACCAGTTATAACAAAATGTCTACTTCTGAAAATGGCTTTCACCCCACAGAATTACCCAAGCAGACCCACAATATACCCCACAAAAGAAAAAAATGAATAAAACAAATTTTGCTCTCTTTAAGATGGATCCCTCCTAGTAAATAGAACAAATGATACACCCTTTCAGCCAATAATGGGCCTATGTTATTTTAGCAACAAATATGGCAGCAATGGAGGGAAGCCAACTCCAGGCACAGCTAAGAATGTATCCAGTAGACCCTCAAAGATTATAATTTTAAATTAAACTACACACAACAGTTTGAAAGTAGGCAAAAATGGCTAACAGGAAAATGTTAATACAACTTTTCCCCTTTTAAACCAAATAATAAAAATGTAATAAATGAAAATGCACAAAAATGGCTAAAAACCCACTGTTCTTTATGCAGTAACCTAATTCCTTGTACTTTGGCGCCAAGATGGACATGTGTGTTAAACTATAACACAACACAAAACCAACTTAAATGCTGTTACATTCAGTCTGTGTTAGTAAAAATAAACTACTTTTAAACAAGCAAACTATTTAGTAGACTTCATAGGCCACAAACAAAGCTTAAACCCAAAGTATACTTATGAGCCAACCTAATGTGTTAACATGTATTTTTTAGACCTAGTGTTAGTAAAAAACTTTTGTAGCCACAGCCCATCCAACATGGCCACTGCTTTTTTTTTTTTTCAGGGACACTGGCTTAGGCCTCAGCGAGATCTCTCAATTCAGGCCTACAAACTGCTTTTAGTATGCAAATGAAAAACTATCCAAACAAAGAAAACAGGGCTACTTTAAGAAAGCATATACTGCTGTATGCCCTCCCCCACAAGCAGAGAAAAAAAAGTACAGCTACAAAGAAACAAACTTTGAATACCTCCAACACACTTGAACCCAGAATTCTAGGACACTGAAACACTCCCAAATCTGTAATATATTTTAAATCTGTTACCCCCTATGCAGCTAGGATTTAAGCCTCCAACACAATAAAACAAAAACCAAATCAGTCCCACAACCCTATGCACTTTAACATCAAATAAAACACTAAACAATACACCCTTATGCAAATTTTCCCTTATCTCACTACAATTTCCCTTAAAAAGGTTTTGCACTCTAGAAATTAAAAACCTGTGCCTTCTAAAATAGCGCCCTGTAGAAGTCCACTATACGCGGTCGCCAATTATGTGGTAATAATTAATGTAAATGTACCTATATATAATAAATACACATACACGGTTCTTTTCTGATGAGCGGTATTTATATAGAAGTAAAAACACAGATATTTACATCCAGAGTGCAATTCCTTCAAACTATACTAGGCAAACCCCTTCTTTCATCCAGTACCCACAATCAAACCCAATGTTACCTGATATTCCAAACTGACCACCAAACAGAGGGGATGGGAAGGCAGGAAATTAGGGAGGGGAGAAGACACAGGAGGAAAGACACAGCCTGGAATTCACAGGATCAGAAGAGAACTCCCCTTTGAGCAGCTGTGTGCTCTATCACTTAAAAACTTCCTAGCCCCTCCCCTTATCTCCTATTGGCTAAATGATATGATGTCACAAAACACACCCCCATCCATTTTCACCATGTGGACAGATCACCACATTCCCCCACTTTTTCTCGTCCTATGTGAAGACACAGGAGGAAAGACACAGCCTGGAATTCACAGGATCAGAAGAGAACTCCCCTTTGAGCAGCTGTGTGCTCTATCACTTAAAAACTTCCTAGCCCCTCCCCTTATCTCCTATTGGCTAAATGATATGATGTCACAAAACACACCCCCATCCATTTTCACCATGTGGACAGATCACCACAGACCACAGCAGCCTTATCTTTCAAATCAGTCAGACAGAATGTTGGGGTATTTGGGAACAACCTCCTTTGCTCCCTTCTCACCACCCTCCGCACCCCCAGACATGTTCAACACAGAGATAATAAGCAGCAAGATCAGCAAGGAAATTGGACTGCAGCTGCCTGTGTCTTGCCAATCAGTCACACCTAAATTTGGGTCTTTCTTCGTCTTCCCCAGAGTGCCCCCAGACTCCTCTAATACAGAGAACAAATGTCCTACCTAAAAGACTACCTAAACTAAGCTTCAACTCCACTTTATTTGCTTATCTTCACTAGCTCAAATGTGCTGCTCTCTCTTCCTTTCACACAAACAGAATGGCATGCTGTGAGAGCCTGACACTCTTTTATATGCCTGTAGGAAAATAAGAGAAAACTGCTATGTGTTAGAAATTCAGTCTTCCCATTGATTTGAATGCAGTGAGCTAAGCAAAAAAGTAGGAAAATGTCATTTTGGCAGAAATTTCATGCTAAGCAAGAAGTGCAATTTTTTGCCTATTTTGATTTGAGGCAACAATTTTCACCCATCCCTACTTAACACCCTGCCAGCTGTGTAGGTTCTAGCAAATCATCAGGCATTAAGGGGTTAAAGTGTTGTTAAATGCTCTATCCACATGTCCTGCTCCAGCATCACCACCTGTCATGCTTCTCTGGCTTTTCCGGGCTTTTCGTTTGCTTTTTTTTCTGGTTCTCCTTCTGTTTGCACTGTTTGTCACACCCTTCTTTGTTGGGCCTATATCTAGCACTGACTCCTTTGGGTCAGTGCGCGATCTAAGTGTTCCTGGTGTAGTCTTGTGTTATTCCTGGCATTTCCTGTTGCTAATCTGATTCGACCCGGCCTGTCCTCGACTATTCTCCTGCCTTCTGTTTTGGTCCTGTTGCTGATATGATCCGACCCGGCCTGTCCTTGACTATTCTCCTGCATACTGATTTGGTCCTGTTTCCCGTTCCGGTTTTCTACAGTGGCTTGTCCGACTACTCTTCTTGCCTGCTCCTTGGTTTCTGATGTCGCCCGCCTGTTACCGATCTGGACTAGTCAACCATTCTTGCTCGAGCTCTCATATCCTAGTTTTCGTAGTCGTACGACCCTCGGAGTTTTCGACTCGTAGTCGCACGGTCCTCCTATCCGACCCTCTGGGTCTTCGACTCCCAGTCAGGCAGTGAGCTGATCTGAGTCGTAGTGCCTAGAGCTCGGTTTCCTTGAGTCGGTCCCTCGGTTCAGTATTCGACCCCTCTGGTCCACAGATTTCTCCTCTGCTGCTTCTCCTCGAGTACCACAACAAAAGCCCAATACAACTGGTAGGTGTTTATACTGTCTCTACCTGGTGAGTAGTTGTTCTGTCTCCTAGGTGGTTGTCCAGCCATTAGGCTTCATGGCCTGCTACCCCACCCGGCTCAAGCCGCAGCAAAACCTCCTAGGATCAGGCTACTATCACCAGCTACGCTCCCTATTATTCGCTCTCTAGCTCCTGGCTCACTGGGGCCTACACAGTGAGTATCTGTTCTGCTTCTTGTCTTTCTCTTCTACTCACTAAAGCAGCAGCCTGCTACGCCTTCTGGAGTTACCTCCCCTCCAGGCGTTCTCTGGCCCCTTACAAGGGTGCTTAGGCCAGAAAGTGACACCACCTAAAACAAAAGTTCTCTACTCTTTGGCCATTTGAAGTGTTGGTAGTTATGTTCTCCTGATCACAGTGATGAGGAGAGAAGCAGAGAACAGTGATTAGAGCAATGTTTACTTACATTGCTTTTGTTATGTTGCACCGTTTCCACATATGATCATTGTACAGGGATCACATGTGCGGACCCCCTGGGGAATGGCTGGAACTGACTGCTCTTGTACTTGATCCAGTCAGTTACAGCCTTCCCACTATGATCGCAGCGCACCCCGTCATGTGCCAGGATGTCAGCCATCCTCAGAGGCCGGATTCCTGTGATGGACTGTGATGTCAACTGGCGTGAATGGGTTAACCTAATTTACAAGTGCAGAGTATTAAATGAATAAATCTAGATGTGAATTGTATTTGTTTTTTTATAACTAAAATGCTATCACTTGATGTTTTATGTTAAAGTGATTACACAAATAAAACTACATTTTTGTAGGATGAAGGGATGAAGCTACATGCCTGATTACCAAGGGGCAGTAATAGGAAATGTTGTATAGAAAAGAGAGAAATGCAGTTTTTATTTCTCGTTTTACCTTATACTCTTCTGCTTGCTTATTAGTTAATTCCTTACGGACCAGAGGTATGCACAATATATTCTGTACCGTTCTGTTCTTAAGGTGTTACTCATTTAAAGGGGAACTACCACCCCACACAATCTTTACCTTCACTAAGTCCTTATGTAATAGATTTCTGCTCTCTTCCCCGGCTGACAGGCAGGACGAAATGCGGACATGTTGCCATTGTGATGTCCGCGCGCATGCGCTGTCAGTCCCAGTCTAGTAGGCATTGCTTGGAGCCATTTGGCTCCGGCTGGGAATGACAGCGCAGGCGCGCGGACATCACAGTGGGAAGATGCCAGCGCTCAGTCCTGCCTGTCACCCGTGGAAGAGAGCAGAAATCTATTAAATAAGGTAATAATTCTAGCGCTACTAAGCAGCTAGTCGCCAGATGAGGACTTAGTGAAGGTAAAGATTGTGTGGGGTGGTAGTTCCCCTTTAATTTTGTTTGCTTCCTTTTCATAAATAAACAATATTGTAATCCAGTTTCCCATAGAGGTCAAATAATTGTCCTTACTCGTCTGCAACAGCACTTTTTGCTACAACACTGAGGTAGTATAACTTTTGAATGCAACTCCCAGCAGTGAGAGAACCCTTGTTTTACTCCACGGTAAACGTCTAGCAATGCATGTTTTTCATAATGAACAGAGCTGTTGTTAAACATTTTAAGGCCTCGGTATAATTGAACATGGAGGCCCTTCCCCAAGGAAATTGTAGTCCCTAAGTGGATACATCATTCACAACATGGTGCTAAGTTATATACATGTATTGTAAGTTGATTATGCCGCAGGCTCACTAAATTAAATACTGATCCTTGTCTGTCTGATCATAGTAGGACTGAGTTTAGCACTCTGATAGCATAATCAATTTATAATACAAGACTATAAATTTGCTCTGCTCTTTGAATATGTATCAGCTCTGGCTCTCTACTGCCACTGTCTGACTGCTTGGATACCAGAGAGAGCACTCTCCACATCTTGTGATCCTCCTTCAGTCCTACTATGCGCAGTGCTTGCAGTGTGACAACTCCCAGACTGTATTTTGGGGATTATAAACCATTGGACTTAATATATTTCGAACACATTGCAAGACAGAGGGGTTGGAATGGTTCAAACATACCCATAAAATCCCGGTTAAAATAAGAACATGTGTAAAATGTGCAGGTGTAAATTATACCCAAGTTTTTAGGGGAAAATTAAAGTACATGTGCATGATTTCTTCCCCTTTACCTCCCTCAAACCACAAAATAAACTAAAATGCTGGTATCTTCTCACCTTGATCTCCCTCCACTCTCCTCATTATTGTACTGTGTATGTTCATACGTTGGACAAGAGTGTGGCAGCTGCAGGTTAATGTTGATAAATGTAAAATAATGTACTTGGGATGTAAAAATCCACAGGAAAAATATAGTATTAAGGATGGTGTGCTGTCAGAGACAACAGAGGAAAGGGATTTAGGAGTAATTATTTGTAATGACAAAGATATGCAGGCAATGTAACAAAGCGGTGGGGAATGCAAGCAGGGTGCTGGGTTGTATGGCTAGGGGCATTAGTAGCAGAAAAAGGGAAATGGTCACGCAACTCAACAGATCCCTGGTTAGACCTCACCTAGAGTATTGAGTACAGTATTGGAGACCCCATCTCCAGAAAGATCTAGACACGCTAGAGAAAATTCAGATTGGTTACTGGTTTACAAGAAAAGAAATATCAGGATAGACTAAATGGTCTGAATATGTATAGTTTGGAGGAGAGAAGAGAGAGATGGCATATGATAGAAACATTCATATAGATGAAGGAATTCAACAAAGTGCAGGAGGGGAGTACATTTCAAAGGAGTAAAAATGTTAGGGCAAGAGGTCATAGAGGGACACAGGTTTAGATGTAATGTAAGAAAGTTTTACTTCACTGAGAGGGTATTAACCCCTTCGCGACACAGGACGTACATGTACGTCCTGTGTGGCTGTCACTTAGTGACAGAGGACGTACATGTACGTCCCGGAAATCCGGCTCCCCGCGCGGCTGCACGCCGTTCGGGGACTCCGGATTCTTTTAGAAAAAAAAAAAAAAATGTTAGACGGGCGTTAAGTGACGGCCGCGTCTGCACGCGGCCGTCACTAAGGGGTTAAATAAGTGGAATAGCCTACCAGCAGAAGTGGTAGAAGTTAATATAGTGACAGAATATAAGCATGCATAAGATATGCATAAGGCTGTACTTAAGATAAGAAAAGACCAAGGACCAAAAAAGGTTTGAGGTTTTTACAGTAGGAAAATGGCCAAACTAGATGGGCCGAATGGTACTAACCTGCTGTCAGATGTTGATCTCACCTTTGCCTCCACGTCAATCACAACTCCATCAGGAGGAAGCTGGGAGATCTGTTCAATAGTCTGCATGATCACATTTGCTGCCTGCTTCTACGTGTTCTGTATCACCCTGTGAGGACCTGAGAGACCCTGACAGTGCTCTACTGTAGTTTCAGTGCTCATACTCTGCATGTTGAATCTACAGTAGTGCACTGTCAGGACAGCAGCCGAGGACTGCTGGGCTACACTTTAAAAACTTCCCCTCAGAAAATACTATGAGGGCCTCATAAATTCCTGTGATGCCCCCCAGACCCTGAACCCCTCAGCATATTCCAGGTACATCCAGACATTAAAATGACACCGATAATGAAACATTACTGCTCATTTAAACCTCTTCTTAAAATAATAAGAGGTTATCACTCTGAACATACCCTTCCCAAAATCTTATTTCAGATTGATTAACTAGGGATTAAAATTGGAAGCTTTGCAAACAAACATGCACTTTCTCAACTTACTCAGTACTTCCTGACTCATCGTGTATTGTTATTAGACAGGCCTAATACACCACCCTCTGCTATCCTTCTCTTCTCATCCACTCCTTCCTTTCTTCTTTTCTTTCTTCTCTTCACCTTCTTTTTCTTTTTTCTGTTATTTCATCTAGATACATGTAGGATTGCTAAATAAAGATGGCCAGATCTGCCCCCTTAGATATGCAATACTGAAGATGGCTTTGTACTTCTATGATGCCCAGCATGTATCGCATATTATGTGTAATGCTAATTACTGGTTTGTGGGTTATCAACGACCTTAGTGCTATGTATATGCCACTCTGTTTAAAGGGATAGTAATACTTAAAATGTAAAAAAAAATATGTTGTAGGGTTTATCCCCATGAGTAAAACAAGAGTACTCCCACTGCTGAAAGGTGTTTTATTCAAAAGTTATTAATTTTCAAAGTTTAATTTTTTAGGTGCAATATCACAGTGGCCTGAAATTGTACAGTGGCGCTGTTGCTACACGATCCTATGGACAGCTCTGGTCCTGGGACCATAAATCTCCATAGGATGGTGTAGCAACAGCGCCACTGTACAATTTCAGGCCACTGTGATATTGCACCTAAAAAATTCAAGTTTGAAAATTAATAACTTTTGAATGAAACACCTTTCAGCAGTGGGAGTACTCTTGTTTTACTCAGGGGGGTAAACCCTACAACATATTTTTTTTACATTTTAAGTATTACTATCCCTTTAATATACTGGGCTGTGAACCTGTATAATGTGTAATTCTATACTCATTTCATCTGCAATAAAAATTATTTTTAAATTAAAATTGGAAGCTTTAAGAATTATAAACCATGCAGCAAATACTTAAAATGGACAAGTTATTTGACACACACACATACACACACACATGTTCTAATTTTCAGTATTGTCCATCACATTTTATTATTAATTTCCCTATTTCATGTAGAATTTCGAGAATTCGCAAAGTCAGGATTTTATTAAAGGCCCAGGGGAATATTATGCTTTAACTTTCTTTACTGTTCCATATACAGATCTATTAAAACAGAAAAACTTTATAACATATAAACATTTACATCCCTTTAGAATCCCATGAACCAATCAATGCACAGCAACCCCCATAACTGACAATCTCCTCATAAACATTTGCTCTTTCTTTTCCCATTCTGATGCTTGAACTTTTCTATCTTCACATGAATAGTCTCCATGTGACTTCAACTGCTTCAAGTATAACTAAAAGTTTTCATCTGTAAAACTTGTATACAGCAACATCTGCAAAGTTATCCTAAAAAGGGAGAGAAAATACATGATAGGGAGGGTGTCATGGTTAACAATAATACACCAGGAGTCAGTACTGTAACAGTAAAACCACCTTTATTGGATAGTAATATATAATAGATAATAAAATAATAACAAGAAGCAAAGGGTGACAGAGGAAGCCAGTGATTCCTACTAGAAATAGGAGGCCACTTGGAGTAACCTCTCTGCTAGAGACTAGGCAGACTGCCAGTGGTAGTCTCAGAGTAGTGAGTAAGGTAACCACAATGTGCAACAACAGAGTTCTCCCACAGGATAAGGAACAACGAAGACTCTAACTGACTAACTCCTGCAGTCAGTATACTTGGTAGAGACCACCTGGGAGTGAGACAGAGTGGCTGGTCAGCCAGAGCCAATGGTCAAGGTCGAGAGGTTCCTAGGACTAGCCAGCGGTCAATACCATAGTGGGATGTCAGCCAAAGCCACAGGTCTGCACCAGATTGGATGTCTACTATGCCAGAGGATCAAGCAGGAAGAAAAGTCAGACAGAGCCACAGGTCAGCACCAGAATGGATGGTTAGACAAGCCTAGGTCATACACAGAGCTAGTAGTCAGCCAGAGCCACAGGTCTGCACCAGATTGGATGTCTAATATGACAGAGGATAATGCAGGAAGAATAGTCAGACAGAGCCACAGGTCTGCACAAGATTGGATGTCTACTGTGCCAGAGGATAACGCAGGAAGAATAGTCAGACAGAGCCACAGATCAGCACCAGGATGGATGGTCAGACAAGCCTAGGTCATACACGGCGAGCTCAAAAGAAACAAACAACAGCATCAGACACCAATGTAAGGGTGACTGAATTTGTGTCCAGAGAACTCTTATACCCAGCCAGGAAGTAGGGAGGTGGAGAGTCAAAGTTCAAAGGTATAAAACAACACCTGCATCAAAACCTCTGATTCACGCCTGTAAGTGACGCAGCAGACAGAGAGATGCGTCGAAACTTGCGCCCAAACCCGCATCCTCTAAACCAGCTGCGACTCTTAGGAAAAGGACACAGACGACCACTGGAGGCTCCAGACATGGTCAGACCGCAAGCCAGGAGAGACACGGTTAATGACGCCGAAGCGTCATACCCAGCCCCAAGCACATAGCAGCTAGCGACACTGGGACTATGGTAAGGAATACTGTGACAGAGGGTATGACATAGGGGGATAATATTCACCTCAGTGTCTTTAATAAAATCCTGACTTTCCTTCACGAAGTTAGGAAAATCCTTGAATGTTATTATAAGTCAGGTGGCTTCATATTATGCTAGTTTAAAGCTGATCAATAACCTTACAAGATACATGAGAAACAGGTTTAAAACAAATGATTTGAATGTGGATTCCCTGGACCAGTCATCTGCTTTTAAAATATCCTCAAGGCGACCTCCGGATAAAAATAAAAACATGCTGCATGCTGACTGCATGATCCATCAAATACACACGCTATAGTAGCTGATGATACTGGAAGATAAGGTTTCCTGAATTAATTTAATAGCTGAGTTGAATTGGAAGTAGTTAATTTGTATGATTGTAAACAATCCACGACTCAAAGTTTGGGGTTTTGAGAAAAAGCTGGAGAGAAATTCTCTCTAAAATAAAGTTTTTGTCCTTCTAGAAATTGAAAGGTTCACTCCATTATGGACAAAAGACCTTGATTTCCCATCCAACATGTGCATAGCCGACACTCTAATTAAAGAGATCAAGCAGCATAACATGATAAACTTGGCTGAAAGTTGTTTCAACGTCATCTTATCATTGCCAGGCCAGGATTCTAGGAAACAAAGAACTATACTGACATCCCAGATACTGTTTTTTACTTATTTATGTAGTTTATTAGTGGGAGGTCTAGTTAACTTAAAGCCTTTCATTAATCTGCAAACTAGGGAATGTTGAGCCGTTATGGTTATGGCCTGCTGAAATAGAAGATCTCTAACAATTAATCGTTCTTTATGCCTTGCTTTGTTGGAAATAAGACAATAGAAAATTCAAAACCCTAATTATATTGGAAGAAAATGGATCCAAATTCTGTTCCAAGCACCAACAGGACAATATAGACCGGCAGGATCTGTAACATGATGGAGTACCTGGTGCCCAGGCTTCGGAAATAAGTGAAACAGCTGATCCTGAAAGTCCCTTGACACACCAAGGACTCCTGAAATCAGCTAGGCCAAAAGATGAAGTTTTGCAGTAGGTCATGTGGATTCCCCAAAGGATCTGTTAACAATAGAAATGGGGTAAGAAATCTAGGATAGTCTATTGACAGTTCTAGAAGTGGAGGTAACTATGGCTGAATTGTCAAAAAAGGAATGATGGCACATTGTTTCCTGACCTGTAGAATGACCCTATGAATCATTACAAAGGGAGGAAAGGCATAATTTGTGAATTCGTTCCACATTTGAAGGAACTTGTCTATTTCCATGGCCTCCGGATCTGGTCTGCAACTGAAAAATGTTGGTAATTGAGTATTTAGACTCGACTCAAAAAGATCTTCCTGAAGATCGATTTGTGATGGGTCCAGTGGCTGGAATCCAAAAGATGTCTTGAATTCCAATTCGCTATGGTATTAGAGAGATCTGGAAGATATTCCTCTTGACAAAATTGCCAAAAGTCTTTGGCCAGATTAGCGAGGCTTTTCGACTTCATGCCTCCCAAGTGATTGATAAACCTGACTGCTGATGCATTGTCCATCTTGAGGAAGAAGCAGCAGTTTGAAGTGTTCTTTGTGAAACTCCTGATTGAGAAGGATCCTGATAATAACTTTAAGCACTCGATGTTGATGTCTCTCTCTACAGTTGACCATTTGCCTCCTGTGGTAAGAGCACCCCAACCCATATTACTGGCATCCGACTCTATTATGATATTCAGGGACATGCCAAATGGCCCTGCTGTTCCAGGCTTGGAACAGCCAGCAAGTGCAACTACCAGAAATAGTAAACTGCCACAGAGGACCACTCTACTAGAGACTAGGCCGAAGCCACTGGTAGTCTTTGCTGGAACCAGGAGCTGGAACAGGAACGGAACAGGAACCGGAACTCGAAGTCTTGATCCAAGGCAGCGAGAAATCTGACTCACGACTGCAGTCAGAATGGAGCGTATATCTGACTCACGCCTGCAGTCAGTATAATGAAGCGTATACTTGCCTCATGCCTGCATTCAGTATCAAAGTTAGTCTGCGAGAGCCCCAGGCCCGCACCAGATAGGGTGTCTGCTAGGTACAGGGGACAACCAAAAGAATAGACAGAGCCACAGGTCAGCACCAGAGAGGGTAGTCAGACAAGCCAGGTCATACACAGTTCAGGTAGTCAGCCAGAGACACAGGTCTGCACCAGATTGGGTGTCCACTATAAGGATAATACAAAAGAATAGTCAGACCAAGCCACAGGTCAGCACCAGATTGGATGGAAAACAAGCCAGGTCATACGCAGAGTCCAAGGTAATAGAACTTCTTTGAACAACAACACAAGGACAACTGAGTCAGGACTCAGACTGCCCTTTAAACCCCTCCTCAGGAAGTAGGTAGGAGGAGCAGGCTCAGAGGAAGGAAGTAGGTAGGAGGAGACTACAGGAATTATAGCATAAAACAGAGGCCTGCTTCACTCTGAAGCATTGCACCTGCAGATGGCGCGTGGACTGGTGCCGAGCGTCACTGAAGTGGCGGCACTGGAAACAAGGTAAGCTGTGACACCCAAGAATAGTCTGAAAAACTCTATATTGTCTAGGAATTTTTTAGGCTTTGGGCTGGCTGGAATTATTATTTATTGTATTATTAATTTGATTCCTCTTAACACACGCTCATGTGGCTACTCCCCAAGGATGGGCCCCATCTTGAAACTACTTCCCTGGCCATACTGAACACCCTCAAAAAATGTGTCTCTAACCCCTCCGTGACGTGCCCTGGCTTTGGTAACAAGGCCCTCCCTCAGATAATAATCCTAAATCCTTGTAAACTTTCTCAAATCTAGGGATTACACAATGCAAGTATATGTTTAAAAACAGTATAATCAGTATGACATTTTACAACCTGTTTTTGACGTCCACTTGACCCCCTAGGGACTTCTCTAAATATATTTGATTACGTAGGTTCAATTTGACTTGTAGGATTAAACTGGAAGGGATAAACCCATAAAATGGAATCCTTGCGTAACAGTTATTCTAATCCCAAAGGTCCGATTTACTGTATTAATTTCTTCCTCTCCACTAGCAGAGGTGGTCTGAGTTTCCAATAAATGATGATCTCTGACTTATGGCAAGATATCTGGGAGGCCCGTCCTATTTTCTCATTATGTGTAACGTTACAAAATCATGGATAGAAGACCATTTTTCTGAGGTTACTAGCCCCCACCTCTACTACATTCCATGAACAAACTCAACAGACTTTTAGTGGAAGGAATGTGTCCGACCCAGCATATTATTTCATTGTTTTGGAGTGTCTGGCATTTATGCCATTTTGGCAAGTAGTGAGGCAACTAATGTATACCTGTCACCAAACAAATATACCCCTGGGCCCAATTTCGTATCAACCCTGATCCCCAGCTATACTTATTTGCAAAACAACTTTTTGCCAGGGTCACTTTCAACAATCCAGACACAACTGGGACTAATATATGGTACTTGCAGATATACTGTTTTTATGCATTACATGTATATGTATTCTACTAGAATCCTTGATGTCTGCTTTCCTTAACTTTATTCTTGCCCCCCATTAATAAATACTTTCAGTAAACTTCAGAGAGAAAAAAAAACATTTAAATGAAATGGAATCGGGTACTGCACCCACTAGTTCTTGGGTAGGAGTCCTTTAAAGGAGCAGTAAACTTTTTTTATGAAAAAATATATATTGTAGTGATTTTCCTATTGAGTAAAATAAGGGTACTCCCACTCTGAGAGATTTATATTTCCAGAGTTATTACAGTTTAAACCCATGTTTTTTTACATTAGCAGTGCCCTCTAGTGGTCAAATTCTAATTAGATTTCCTGTTAGATTCTAATGGAGAGGAAAGTCAGAAAAGTCAGGGACATACAGTTCTCCATAGAATGTGATAGCAACTGCCTGTCACTTCCTGTCAGTTAGAACTATCAGGAAGTAAACACAGTAAATTCACTTCCTGGTTATTTAAAGTGCTATAAATTTTGAATAAAACATCTGACAGCGATGGGAGTACCCTTGTTTTATTCAGCAGGAAATTCTCTATAAAATATGTGTTTTCATAAAGAGAAGTTTACTGCTCCTTTAAGATAATCCGTACCTGTCTGGATGAATTTATAGTTTTTGGTAGGGGCCCTTTTCCTACTGTGGTTTTGTAGGTTAGAGCTATTGGGACTGCCTTAAGAAGCATCCCTCATCTCTCATGTGAGTGTTCGTGTTACTGTTTTGCTCAGCATCTTCTCCTGTATCCAGCTCTCCATTGCTGACTGATCCTCCTGTAGGCTGCCTGTGAACCTGTGCCACACATCCTGTCCTTGGCTTGCCTGACTGCGCTTCTAGTCTACAGATTGTGATCTTCACCTGGAGCTCTACTTCCTCTTCAGTCTGTTCCAGTCAGCATTGTTTTCTTGGACATGGTTTCTTCTCTGCAGTAGGTATGAATTGCCCTCTGTGTTAGGAAGCCTTTTCCTTGCTACTAGTCTAAAGTTCCCCTGATGCTGCTTGCATAGCTTCCTGTACTGACATCATGTGGCAGATCTTGATATCGCACCATCAATTCCTCTCACTAACCCTTCAGATACCTGTGACCACTATTCTGGGACCAGTCCCATCTCCACTGAGTCTGTGTATCTTTGCATTTGGAACCTTACTTGTGGCTTTGGCCAAAGCAAAGTGGTCACTGGGGTTATAATGTACCCAAGCTTTGCACTCCAGCCCTGCACCCATGCAGCTAAACTTAGTCAGAGGACTATCTCTGCACCTGGGTTGGCCCTGGTGATCCTGTGTCTGTCCTGACTCAGGTCTGCTCATCATGGCACCTATGGTGTCATTGTTTAGTTGTAGAATTGTTCCTCTTTTCCCTTATAGATAAGGCCCATTTTCCTCATACTGAATTGAAACCAAGATTGGAACAGTTACTTGCTTTGTCTTTAGGATGGAGTCGTTTTCACTTTGTTTGATATGATATCCGCATCTCAACTTTAGGATTAAGTGGCTCTTAATTTATTTTACAGGACATACCTAGGGAAGTGTCCTGCAAACAGCAAGTAGAGTGGGCCTTGCACATTACAAAGAAAGAGGCAGTGGCGGTTTCAGTAGTAACTCCACAGGACAGGGGAGTATTATTTTTGTCTAAGGAGCTGCAGGGTGAGCGTATCAAGTCATATGGGTGATGGGTCCAAGGTTAAGAGTGTACTTAGAATGGAAAATTAACGAGAGCAGCAGAGGAGAGTCTGGGCTAGGACATAGTAGTGCAGAGCTGCAATTGCCAGCCTGTACCCAACCTGAAAGGTGAGTGAGTGGTGTTGGGGACAAAGCTCTTTGTAGGAATCTAGAAACAGTGAAAATTACCAAAATTTAATGCCAATGTTCACACCATTCTTGTGGCTGTTAGACAGGCGTAAATTGGTTATCTAAAGAGATTGTCGTGAACAAACAGCTGACACTTTGGTTCATGGTCCTAGATGCAAAATGCATGTAACTCTATGAGTCAATTTGTCAGCTGTTTGCCCTTGACAATCTCTATATATTAACTTTAAGCCCTTCTTGAAGCATGTGTACTTGATTTGTATAGTAAGATAAATAGTAACTTAAAAAATGGTATTGCTGTGAATGTAGAATACTTGGATTTTGTAAAAGTCTTTAATACTGTGCCTTGACGGGTTTCAGTATAAATTAAAAGGAATGGGCTTGAGAGACATAATGGAGTCTATTCTCATGTAGTGTGTTAATGTTCTGGTTTCATATATTAGACTAATGCTCTGTGTATTTGCATACCAGAGCAGATGTGTATGTATGTATGTATGATGGATGTGAGTATCTTCACTCCAGAATGTGTGTAGCCCTGCTCATACCAGCAAAAGTGTGTAATAATAATAAAATTATGTAAAATCTAAAACAAGAGATATAATAAAACGTTCTTAGAAACTTTTAACATCCCATAAACAAAAGTCCTTTATAAGATAGAAACAATTAGTGGTGGATTGATGAGTATCTTCACTCCAGAATGTGTGTAGCTCTATTCATACCATAAAAAAGTGTGTAATAATAAATAAAATTATGTAAAATCTGAAACAAAAAATATAATAAAATGTCCTTAGAAACTTTCAACATCCCATAAAGTCCTTCCTAAAATAGTAACAATTAGTGGATAAATAATCATATGTCAATCCCTTACAAGTAGTGAGTAGGTCTCTAGCAACAAAAGGCAACAAAGTGGAGATTAACAGGATATGTTGATGAAGGAATGAGCTGATACTACATAATGAATAATGATGAATCAATTTTCTTAGACTTCTATGTGATGTCTGATTCTGGTAAAATACTATTTGTGACCTTGTCCACCAAATAGAAAGCAGAACCTAATAATGTATAGAACAAACAAGAAAAAAACAGGAACAAAACAAAAATACAATCTGATCTAAGTATGTATTCACTGATAGAAGATTATAAAATGAGTAATCATTACACCCACATCTTGTTCATCTTGGGCTTGTTGTAGCATGTAAGGGGTCCCTGCCCCTATAAGCCACCGAACTGTGCCCTTGGTCCGGTGCTATTACTGGTGTCACATCCCTCTGATGATGGAACACCTTAAAAATATTTCCTGTGTCTTGGAGTCTCTCAGCCTTCGAAACATTGTAAAGTTAATTATCAGTGTCAGTACAAAGATGTGGCCATCACTGGTATAGAACAAATTTCCTTCTCATAAGGGGGGAAACAGACTCCAAAAATAGAATCAAAGAGAGTCATTCTGGATATTTTGAGTTAAAAATTCTAAATCCAGATGTACTCAGTATTTTGATTTTATGGCTTTTTTATAGTTTTGGTGCAGATCTTTCTTATCCACGAACATATTTATTTGCCTTTCAGTCTGCTCACACATTTTATTAATAACATGTTTTTTATGTATATCAGTCCTACTTATGTATCTTTTTAAATATATCGTTGGGATATAATTTAGTAAAGCATACCTCCCAAGTGTCCCTCTTTAGGAGGAATAGTCCCTCTTTGAGTCCCAAATCCCTCTTTCCCACCTCGGTGTACCTATTTTTAGGCAATCAGACTGAGTGGTGTGTATATAAGTGTATTACATTGCACCACAGAAATAAAATGACACATGTAAACCTCAGTATATGTGTTTATAAATTATTCTATGTAAATAAAATACTTTGGCCATGAAATAATGTAAAAATTGTTGGTAATGCCCCGCCCACCAGCCACGCCCCAAGCAACACCCCCTAAAACAAAAGTGTCCCTCTTTCACCAGATGAAATGTTGGGAGGTATGGTAATGTATTTATGAAACATGATAATATATTTTCACATATACCCTTAATATATTTTACACGCCATATACACACTATCTACACAATTAATTTGTAGTGGATACAATTTTAATTGTATTATTCACACTATACCCACTTAATTTACATAATTTTTAGCTCACTTTAGTTTTATTTTTATTCATTACTTTTACACGCATTCATCTTTTTGTGTATTATCACACTGTCAAAAAGGATTTCTTATATTATCGGCTTTAACTCAGCTACACTTTTACCTCATACGTACTTGCAAATGTATTGTTATTGGTTGGTGAATTTCACTCATTCATTCATACATATTGTATAATGTTATAGCTGTACTTGTAGCTCTCTTGCTCTGTATTTTTACTTGATTCATTTGATGCATTGTACATGGTTGGTCATTGTTCATGTGATTGTTTTATATTTTTTACATACATATAATGTTGCCTTGAATGTCAGTGGACTAGAAATAGTACCCTTTTTACACATGAGACTCTCTTTGCACCCCTGAGGTAGTGGAGTCTGACCTCTACAGTCTGTGTCTGTTATCCTTTTCCTTACAGCTCACTCACTTAGTATAGGACTGTCTATACTTTCGCCTATGTGTTATACTTGCTACTTGTCTATAAAATAAAAAAAAAAATTTAGAGAAAATAACCTTTATGTTTTAGTAGCACAATTTGACACTTTATCCCGGCTCCTGAAATATGTTATTAGTTATCAAACAGACAACAACAAACCGGCGCATCTCTATGTATAAAATAAATATGTGCCCTGTGCCTAGCATATATAATAATATTCTAAATAAATTAAATAAGTGAGATATTAGTTTTCACAAATTGGCCAAGTTGCGGGTAAGCTTGCCACCACGCCAAGGTTTCTCACTATAAGGCAAGTCCTACTCTATACATCAATAATACCCTATCTAAAAATGAAACTCCCTGATGAGATGTTATTATAAACGCGTTGGCGAGCAAGGGACCCTTTAAATGTGCTCCTTTTATTGCTTCTGGGTCCCAGTGTGGTGCAATTAAAAACAGTAAACATACATTCTAATAAAAAGATGTACATAGTGGACTTACCTAATACAAAAAGACCCCAATGGATCTACATTGTGAGAACATGAGGGAGCTGTGGATCCAACAGCTCACTCTATAATAATATGACCTTTATATCAGCCCCCACAGGTCATGTGAGGAATAGCTGATACCAAACTAGGAGTATTTAAGCTAGAGAAGGCCCAAGGCCTGCTCTTAAAGGCAAAGTGTGAAAAACAAAAATAAGGTTACAGTGATACTAATTGTGCACAGCTAATTGTGCTATATATAATAATTAAGTTGTATAGGTGAGGAGGCTGCTTGAAAGAGTAATGGAGACATACAAACCAGAAAGCAAAAGAAAAACTCCCAGCGCCAACTGTTGTTGTTGGAGGGTCTGGAGACCCCTCTTATTCCTGGCTGCTATCTATGTATACACTTTATATTCACATTTAAAAATTAAAATTCACTTATTGCATGTATTGGCTATAGTGAGTTGGCGCTGGGAGTTTTTCTTTTGCTTTATGTTATTAGTTATGTTCAAGTTCAAAGTTATCACTCACTGTGCTGACTTCAATATCTAATCTATCTACATAGTCCTTTATCCCTCATTTATCGTTTATGTCCCTAATCCCCAGAACTTCCTCCATTCTCCTTTTTTCACTAATGTCCATTAAAGAGATAATATGCTATAACTGTTTAAATGAGAAATCCTATTGAGAGAAACCCCACCGACCACTCAAAATACTACTGTATGTATTGTGAAATGAAAATGACCAGCTTTTGATCACCACCTGGTTCTATTGCAAAACTAAGAAAACAAATATACTGAATTGATGCATGATGGGTTTTGTCAAACAAGTTTTCTATACATTTTAATTGATTATTTTTACAGTCTTCATTGGATGTATTTCAAATATGATGGGTTGTGTACCCTGAATAAGTTACTACTTTTATGTTGTTTTGGATAAATTAACCATTATTAATGATGCAGCTGATATGCTGAATTGGGTTCCTGATACAAAAGGGATATTTTTTGAGTTTTCACAACATACAAAATGAATGGGATAACTACTAAAAATTGACTACGATTTTATAACCAAATAAAAAATGTCACTCACCACAATCAACTATTTTACGTTGGGTGAAATAAAGAATGTAGCAGTCTGGAATGCAGTGACTCTGAAGCAGATGTTGATAAGATTATTTATTTTCTCTTAAGTTTATTAAAATTCCTTGGATGCCTTAACAGGAATACAATGTTTCTTGCCGATTCTCATAACGGGGTCCATGATGCAAACCTCCCCAATGTAAGACGTGACCAGATGCATCTAGTTTGAGTTTTTCACAGCTCCAAAAATAGAACAGAACAGTCAAAGCTAAAGACAGAATCAGTATATTCAGATCCATGTCATTGCTACATTTGTTATTTTTATCTCAGAGCATGCATGCACTATGTTTTACTTAGAAACACAACTATATTTGTACATGTAGAGATTAACGCTTCAGTATAGGCTTATGAAATAGCACATCCATTAAAGTAAAAAAGTGATGTGCATTCCAGAAAATGGTTTCAGTAATGACAGGGTTAAAGAGTTAATGACAGAAAAGTATGAACCAATATACAATAAACTAATTTTTTGCCAGGGTCATTGTACATGCTGCAAACTGAACAAAAGGTGAATTAAAATATCATAGGTAAAATTATATCTAAGTAATCTTAACATGTCCATATTATTGATTGTTTCCTAACATATTTAGGCTCCATGAAAATGGCATTAAAAGGAAATGCCATTGTTTACTTCTTTACACTTCACAAAGACAATTCCCATGTGAAAGGCAAGTACAGTCGTGGGACCCTAGTCTAGAAGCACAGAAGAGGAAATTGCTTGGTGGGTTCCCAACCAGGAGATGTTGGTGTCATATTGTATCCCTGTTACACATGTTTGTTGTTTCTATTCTGGTCATTTTGTGTCAAGGATTTTCTGACTTGGTGGTGGAGACTGATCAATTGTATTGTAACAGTCTGAGACATTTTTAGAGGGAAACTGTAGCTTAGTGTGAAAGCCATTGTGTAAAGAATAATAGAAAATGTATAAGTCAACACAACAGGAAACAGCTTTTAAATTTTAATAAGAATTCAAATTTAATCTTTGAAAGAAATTCATATTACAAAACCAATAAACACGGATCATATTTTCACACTGTAAAAATAGGGATATTCTATAAACTGTTAATACAATTCTCAATATGAATTAAAATGCCATATTAAAGTATGAAAATATATACAATATATTTATATATATATTTATATAAAAATATGTTACCAGTTGAATAACAATACATTGTCAAATAAGTGGTATTGCAATAAAAAGACCCAGAAATAATATAATTAATGTTCATCATACATAAACATGTTAATTAATAAATTTTAAAGTTATCACTCTATAAATATTATCTAACAATTGAAATGAAATAAGTTATACTGTTTTATGAGTTTATGTGGAATGAATATTAACAACTACATTAATTTAATGGAATGTATCCTTTCAGTTCACAGCATAGGCTTTGTGGGTTATTAATGTTAATAGTATCAATCTGAGTATTTTTTATTTTACTAAACATTTTTCTATTTTTGGGACTTACATTGGTGTTTGCCTGCAATATGTTCTTTAGAAACAATTTTCAAGTAATTAAAAGATAATGTGCCAATATTTGAGACATATTTGGATAAATATCTATTATTTGTGAATTTAAGATATCTGGATAGACTTCAAATAAATATATCTATGTATTTAAATATAGATGTAGGCAGAATTGAATTTCTATACATTGTGAAATTGAAACTATGGATAGATAAGCTTCTCAAATTTTGTTACAAATATATCCAAATGTTTTGTACCCCACGTGGCATGAGTTATGTATCGGGACAGGCATGGCTTGAGTACAAACAAGTGCAAGAATTCTTACTTGTGTATAGGCCCCTATAGTTTTATGTTAAACATATTTTATAAGTGAAGTTTAAAGTTTGTTAAACTTTCATAAAAATTATTTCCAAGCCAGTTTTTCTTAAATTAGTAGTAAACCTTTATTATAACCCCGTTTATTATAACTGTGGGTACTCTTACTACTGGTAGTTATTTTATTCAAAAGTTATAACCATTCAAAGTGCCACAAACTGATGAAGCTGTATGAGTCTCTATCGAGACCTGTAGGCAGTAGCTCACCTCTTACACAGAATACAACAGTCTAAATGTCTGCACATCAAGTGAACTGTAGGTGAGTTGTCTGGACAACAGGTGCCACTGTTAATTGTATAAAAACCAATAGATTAAACCGTTATAACTTTGGTTCAAAATATTTCCCAGCAGGTGGAATACCCAAGAAAAGCTCTACAATAGCAACTGGAAATATTGAAATATACACATTTGGGTGTCAGAGAAGTCTCAAAACCAATGTGTTACAATGCATTGAAAACTCTTAGTGTAAAAGTCATGGACATTAATAGCTCCACAAGTTAGTCCTATGATATACACACTATAAATAAAAAGGTATACAAGTTTTATTGGCTTTCTTTACATTAAAACGAATCCCTTACTAGCCAAATTGGGAGTTTGCAAGGTTCATATGCCTCTTATAAACCATAACCATCATGGCAGGTGTGATTATATTAAATTTAAAGAGACAAGAAAGGTGCTAAGACATATTGATGAGGTGACCATGTAAGGACATTGTAAAGATTAAAAATGTTTAATAGTTTTAAAACATGGGAAATTAATGTCAGTTTGGTAGAGGAAATGTGTTTTCATTTATTTTTACAAAGAAAAGATTTTATTAGTAATCTTATTCATATAATTGTTCTTCTCATATCAATCATTACTGTACTACTTCTGATATGCTATGCATTTACTGTACTACTATGTGTGCAGAAGAATACATTAAATGAGTGATGGTCCTAAGTCTTGTTCTATTCACTAAACACTTGATGTTAATGGTACAAGCTTTGTTAAAATAACAAATGGGTCAGAAACAGTACAGGGTCTTTCTGCTACAACACAAAACAAATATATACGTGCAGAGGATTCATATTCTCAACACATTCTGCACGTTTTATAACTGGATGACAAAATTAGTTTATTTTAATAAACTGAGAAAACATTAAGTCATGTCCCAAGTCTGCAATTTCTGAAGAATTCCATTTTGTCTGTGTGTCTACACACTGTTTCTGCTTTCTGTCAATTATTTTCTTCCTGTCTCTTTTTCAACAGTTATTCTATTTAAAGAATTGTTTATTTTGGACCATAGCCCTAACTAAATCAATCTGAAAACAAGCTATGAATGTAATATTTATAGATGCCTCACAATCAAGTATAAGTGGCTTAAAAGTCAGTTTGCTGTGCGCAAAAAAGCAGCAGTCAAGGATAGGTTACTAGGATAGACAAAAACAAACTGTTATTGTGTGTATTCCTATAGATGTTCTTAATGACTTCTATTAGTTATAACAAATAGCTTACAACAACCACTTTCTTTTCTGGGTAAGAGTTGGGAACTAAAATCAACCCAGAGAAGAATATGCTTCTTCTTTCTTACATACAGTTACATAACAACAATTTGCGGTGTTGGAGGGGTTATCTCTAAGCTAGTGGATCCCAACACATGAACCACTAGCAGACAAGGATATAAGTATTACCCTACTTTAGTGCAGGTGGGTGAATCAAAATGATTGGACTCTGATTATCTCACATGTTTTGAAGCAGGGAAATCCTCACATCCGGGCCTGTTAATGGTTCCTTTTGAAGGGTTAGTAACCATTACTATATTTTCCATTAGCTGGCAAATTCAGGTACATGCTTTTGTATAGCTAATTCAGACAAGTGTTTATGAGGCCCTTTGAATTCATTTCACTCAGAATGACAAGAAACAGTGCAAGCCACACATTGCCAGCAGGCAGTGCTCTGTTGTCTACAGTAGGAAGTACATTCTTTACAACCATTTTTTTTTTTTATTAAGGATTCTCTCAAAATATTTAAAATTGTAACTATATACAATCCAGTGATGTATAAATTGATAGACTGTTTTAAATATCTGCTGGCTTTTTACAGTACTATAATACTGAAAATAATGAGGAACTGCACCAAGAGGCTTTATATACATTATAAACAAAATGATAGATCAATCAATCTATCTATAGATTCACACATAAAACATATGAGTGGCAATAACATTTCTTTGTTTTTCTATAATAATCTGTCATCCATCTATCATTAATACACACTCAACTACACACATGCATTCATATATTACATACAAATTCACAAGAAATAATGACAATATCAAATATAGCAATAGTAGGTGCTAGCCTTGGCAGTGTGCGTGTCTCATAAGGAAATATAAATATATATCCACCCTGGGTGGCAAAGTGAGGACATAGGATAAAGAACAAAAGCTTGTGAACAGTATTCCATGTCACAAGTCTTTGAGTGGTGGCAAAAAGTTGATGGTTTGTCAGGAGTGAAACGCTGGTGAAATAACTGAATACAGGCCTTGAATTATATGATAATATATACCATCATGCCTATCTGGATAATGTTATATCCAGTAGCAGAATGAGACTGCTTAAGGAGGACTGTCCTGCGTCATACTGGGTATAAGGCTATATTGTCACCTCATTTCTGTATCTGCAGTATGAATATGCCCAGGATGCAGAGTCACACTGCTTGTATAAAATCCCAGAAACAGTAAAGAAAAATTAAGGATGAATAAAAATTTTGAGAAGATATTAGATAATTTATTTCCCAATATATACATTTAAGACATTTTCTTTCGTTTCAACTGGACCAGTTTAGACAGCTAATATCAGTGGTTTTGTAATGCTGACACATTATGTAGGGCACATAAGGGATATTAGTGAATGCAAAATATCATTTTGAACTACCAAAATCACAACATGCAGCAACACATAAATGATCAAATTAAAGGCACAGTTACTAGTAGTTGAAAAACCTTAGGCACTAGAGACATCTAAATTAAATTGCTTTTGAAATGCATTACAGATGACACTAGTATGCAAGAGTTTAACCCTCTGAGTGTCAGGGAGGTACTCAATGCATTGCTCTACAATGCGTTGCTTACCCATCTGGCACTCAAAGGGTTAATATGCTTTCCCTCAGATGCAGTTTTATATCTACTTCAGTATTATGTAGGTCCTTGCATCTGTTTACCAAGTTTAAACTGTAGCTACTCTAGAGTAAAACAATTGCATCATATTTATCAAAGTAAAAGGTCCATTAAGAGTTTATTTTGCTCCTGATTGCCTAAATGTTTGCCTTTAATAATATGCCCCTAATTATTGTGCAGAATGATTTACATAAATTGTGTTGAGGTAAATGTAATTTATGACAATGCAGGTTACAGCGGTACACAGTTGCATCTATGTTTGAGTAACATGATTGCAAGTTAAAGTGATGCCAATGAATATATGGGGTGATTTAGCAGAATTGTATTGTTGCCAAACCCCAACCCCTCCAACCCCTTTGGCCTGGAATATTTACTGCCTTATTTATATGTGGTTTCTCTGAGAATGACTTCACTACTTACATACTACAATATTAAGTAATAGGCCCTCCAACTGCTGCCAGATTGCAACTCCCATCATTTCCTAACAGCTGACAGCAGATGGAAGGCCACATGATGCCCATTCTTGACTTACAGTATTTTGTCTACTCTGTTTGAGGCTTTCATCTTTTTTATCTATATCTGACCAATGATGCAGATGTTTTGTTCCTGTTATTAGCAGTACATACCTGTAAATCACATCTTAATCAGAAATAATGGGTTGTATTTATCTGCATGTGATTATATATATATATATTTACATATATATCACTAGTTTTATGTCCACATTTCTCCACTGACTACAGTAAGTATTTCTTACATAACCTTCTATGATAAACATCTATCACTTATAATTGAATTCAGCATAATGACCCTTTATCACATCTTTGTATCCACTAAACCTGCCCACTTTACCTAGTTCCCTCTTACAGGTATGTATGAAAGCCGTGCATTACTATTTTTATTTATGTTTAAGTAGTGCCCTTTTCTGTGTGCCAGTGTACAAAAAAGGAATGATACATATTTATATAAAAGGATAATTGCTACATCTAATATAGCAATTTGCATCATTCGTGTAGCACTTTATGATAGCGGGGCTTTTTGGTGTACAGTGGTCCATTTAGGTCCATTTTGCATGGGTGATATTGTTGCAGTTACAGTAACACATTAAAAAATGCATGAGTTGTGTATCGTTGTATCCTATGGGGCGTTTCACACAAGCTGCATGCTCTGCGATTTTTACAGTGACTCACGGAATCACATTGAAATTGCACAACTATTGCAGGTATCTGTGCCCTCCCAGAGATTTTGGCACTTCTGTTTACATTGAGATAATGGGATGCATAGGAAACCCTGCTACACTGTAGCAATAAAAATGCACCAACATTTTCAGTTTTTACAAAACATGTTGTTATAAAAAGTTGTTCTGCAAAGGTCATCTATCTGAAACAGCCCTTACAATTACACACAGTGAGTATTTGCCTTCCGACCAAATGCTTATCAGATACATTCACACACTGGATTACCTGTTCAACTATTCATTTCTTGGGTGTTAAAGACATCTCAATCACGCACTCCTGAATTTCTAGCATTTTGTTTTTATTAAAGGGGATCTATCACCCCTATACAAGTGTGTCTTAAATGTTAGCTTATATAATGAATATGTCAATTTCTTTATTCCTTTCAGTTTTTAAAACCCTATTTGGCTGAAAAATAATGTTTAAAGGGATAGTAATACTTCAGTATTAAAAAATCCCTATATTAAAGCCCTAGTAAAAAAAAAACGTATTGCCCCCAGTGTCATCTTTCAAACCTTTATGGTTTGAGAGACGAATGCTTCTAAAGTTGCCCTCTCCCTCCCCCTTCCCCATAGTCAGCATTTTAGCTGACTCGGGGAAATCCGGTCAGAGATCATCAGGCAGCTCTGCAGCAGAGCCGCGATCTCGTTAACTAAAAAAAAAACTTTCACTAAAATGGTCTTCTATGTGTGCTTTCAAGCCAAGCACACGTAGAAGACCATTTCAGTGAAATATTTTTTTTTAGTTAACGCAATCTGGCTGTGCTGGAGAGCCGCCTGAAAGTCGTACGACTCTCTTCCCTGCAGTCAGCTAGAATGCTGACTACGGGGAAGGGGGAGGGAGAGGGCAACTTTAGAAGCGATCATCTCTCAAACCATAAAGGTTTGAGAGATGACACTGGGGGCAAAACGTTTCTTTTTACAAGGGCTTTACTATAGGGATTTGTAATACTGAAGTATTACTATCCCTTTAAAGAGTGCCTTGCACCCTACTTCCGGACAGACTGCAGTTACCTGCTCTGCACCACAGTCTGTCACTCTGCCTCTGCTCCCCTCCCTCTATCCAGCCTCCATCATCAGGCAAAGTAGGGCTTTAACGAAAAGTAATAAAGAAATGAACATATTCACTATATAAGCTAACATTTAAGACACACTTGTATAGGGGTGATAGATCCCCTTTAAGCAATTCATTTTATGACATTCGTTTTCTAAAATGTATTTTAAAAAAATAAATAAATAAATAAAAATGTGACTATTGCACCACTTTAATACATGCCCCCATTGCACCCTTTAATATGTCCACATTATTGTTTATCATTACCTTCTTTTATAACATCTGCCTACTGTCTATGTATCACTACTCTGTTCTGTGCTATATCCGACTCTCCAAGATGCCATAGGGAAATGTTTTAAAATGAGCTTCTTGCATGTACAGGGAAGGCATACACTTGTTATATTCATGGCTTATACAAATACTGAATAATTAAAGCAAACTTCAAAATATCACAATTATTTTGATTAAACAATTATTATAAAACTTTATCCTATTTAAAAAAAGAAAGAAAAGATACCTGTTTGCCTTGACTCCTTGGATACGAGAGAGAACCTCAATGTATTGGAGTGCTTCTTCGGCATGCAAGACACTTAATTATAGTCACTAATGTTTTGTTATGTATATACATAATGGTTATGTATAGGGCTTTTCCTGCATTCTTGCTGATGGGAGATAGTTCATTTAAAAGTTGTAACAGCTCAAACTTATTTGAATTATTGTAATTTCTTTAATCAAACAATTCTATAATAAATGACCACTACATGGTGTAGTTTCATAAGTCTCTACGGCAGTGTTTCTCAACCAGGGTGCCGTGACACTTTGGTGTGCCACGGATATCCACATAGGGTGCCCCTTTGTATCTATAATGCTATGACAAAAATGTGAATATAGACTTCCAACTGTATATTTAAGGATACACTATGCACAATATGGTTATTTTAGTTGTGAGGTCTAACAATAACGCTATATTTATGTATTTGTAACCTTCATTACACCCTTGACAAATTACATAAAATGATAGGGGTGCCCCGAAAATGCCAGACTGCGTGTTAGGGGTGCCTTGGGCAAAAAAAGCTTGAGAACCACTGCTCTACGGAGACATTTGTTCTATCATCTATAAAGCTCTCCAACCATTAAGAGAGGAATTATCTTGAGTTGTAATTCATTTTGGAGAAATAATCTCTTTTAAGTGGGCGTACCCTTGTTTTTCTCGGCAGGAAAGCCCTTCTGTATATACCTTTCATTAAGAAATACTATTTTATTAATATGCTGCACATCTTGCTACAATTAAAAGCTTGATATGCTCAACTTCATTGTTATCACTCATGTTGCTGTTGAACTACAATTCCCATCTTCCTCATCCCATAAGGATCGAGATTATGGAAAATGTATTCATCGCTAGCTGGGGAACCGCCTCTGCTTTACATACAGGAATGTTATGTACTCCTCCAGTGCAACTACAACCCCTTGCACTGAAGGCTAATATAGCAGCAGTATTGATAAGGTGCATTATAGCTACCAAGCAAATGAATGCATTTGTGTAAGAATGGTAAATTACGTGGAAACTGAACATTTTTGAGTTCCAAATTTTGTTGTTCATAACCTCTTTTGAGTAGTCCTACACTACTGGCCCCTTTTGCAGCACATAGATAAAGGATCACTAATGCTAAAAACAGCATACTCCATTGCTACCAAATACCCGTACTTTATTACCATGTGCTCCCTATACAATCCATGTTTATATCTATAAATTAAAATTCTAAATGAACCTTTCAAATGCCAGAGAGGTATCCATCACAGTGCAATGCAATGCACTGGATACCTCCCTGGCACTTAAAGGGTTAATATTATTAAAAAACAGAATTATTCCCAGCATACGCTAATATAATAATAACTAGTATTTATATAGCGCCTTTCTCCCAGGGGACTCAAAACACTTTCAGTGTACGCTCTTGGGATTAACCGAATCGGTAGCTGTATAATTGATGTTATTATTACCCAATCAATGGTACTCATTTATTGACCTCGGAAGGATTAAGGGTTGAGCTGACCCTGGCAGGAATCAAACCTGTAACCTTGAGGTTGGAGCAGGCTCTGTAGTCAGGGCATTTACCACCGAGCTATCTCAGTGTATTGTATATATAACAATAATATTAACATATACATATGCAAAGGGCTTTAAACTTAGAAGTTTAAGAGCCAGTGGTTTGTGCAATGTACTGCAAGTAATGTGTTGCACACCTCTCCAATTCTTAACTCTTTGAGTGCCATTGCATACCCTCTGGGACTCAAAGAGTTGATAGGTTAAGATATGACATTGCATGTCCTATTTTAGCAGGTTGAGAAAAGCAATTTTCTTTGCAGCTCTTACTTCCTGGTGAGTCTTGCACAGAAAAGTACAGCTTAAAGGGATAGTAATGTTTCAAAATAAATGCAGCCCTGATTATTCGTTATAGTTTTTGGGACATGTAGAGGGTTATTATCATTCTCTACAACGTGTAGTTCCAGAGTAATTGAATCATAAAGTGTCCCCCTCCCACCCCTTTTACCTATGTAACGATGCACAGCAAGACCGTCCTGATGGATCACAGAAAGGGACAAGCTTCTGTTAGCATACGGAAAAACATGCCCTCCTCCTTCAGGGGGGGGGATTTTCCTTATGCTCACAGCCAGAAGATTGTCCCTTGCTACGAGCTGTCTGGTCAAGAGACTGGATTCCACATCTGAGGGGAGGCATCTTACAACAGGTAAAAGGGGCTGGAAGGGGGACACTTTATAATTCGATTACTATGGAACTACACATCATAGAGAATGATAATACTGCTCTACATGGCCCAAAAACTATAATTATATAATTGAAGCTGCATTTATTTTAAAACATAACTAGCCCATCACGAATTGACAGGTACAAAGAAAAATGTATCCACTGCACATGTAATATTGTATCTTCATTGCTAGAATATATGTTGAAACGTTTTACATATTTACGCTGTCAATGTTAGTTAGTGTATTTAGCACTCAGTATTCCTTTAAACAAATGTATTCTAGTTCGATAAAACTGAAAATGAACAAATCAATAAAGATGCAAGCTTTTTATCTGTTTCACAATAAGAGCCCATCTTACATATGCATCTGTGTTGGTGCACAGTCTTTACCCTTAAGTGACATTAAGCCTTCTCCTAGCTTATCAATGTCAGCTCTCAGCACCTCAAACCGTATTGTTTCGTATAGGCAGATCAATCAGTAGCACAGTCATTTTGATAGATCCATATCTACTATGACAAAACCAGCTATGCTTATTGTAAAGATATTCTTGAATCCTATACGTTAGACAAATAGTGAGATGATGTGAACTGTCTAACTCACCATAAAACATGAGTAAAGATACAATGCACTCAATATATATTTTACTTGTGCCTCTTTTGAAGACCTTTACCCCCAAAAAAGTGGAGAAAAAAGGTAAAAAAAGAAAAGAGGAGAAAAAAAGAGAAAATAAAATGATTTTATTCTTCCTTCCCTTTTAAATTCCTTAGTCTTTGTTTAACCTCTTGAAGGCTATAGAAGTATCTCCAAGAGGTTAATATAAGATGAAAGAAAGTTCTAGAAGCCCAACAGTGTAAGTCAATCACATTAATATACATATATTTCAAATGGAAAGCAATGAAATAAACAAATCTAAATTAAAAAATAAAACACTGTTCTGCTGGAAGGCCCACAGAACAGGAACTGAGAATTTCTTTCATAAATCCCTGGTACACAAAGAGCTACTTCAGGGTAGTAACTCCCATCATCATCAATCAGTGGCTGGTTGGGGATGATAGCAGTTGTAGTCTTTAACAGCTGGAGGTCCAACAATTGACCACCTGTAGGCTACATATTTCTGTTCATACATAACAAACAATAATCTGTATTGCACCTCACTTGAATCATTGATCCCCTGGCTAATCTCTCCAGTGATGGAATAATATGACGTGATTTATCAAAGAGAATGCCATGTTATCAGTGCTGAAAGCAATTAAAATTTGATGTTGGTTTAATACTGGATGAAAGCTGAAATCAAGCTTTGGTAAAATGACTGTCCATATAATGTGTTTGTTGGACTAGTATATCTTGGGAGAAAACATTGCTTGTAAATGTAATACAACTGACAAGTCTGCAGTGTAGTATATATTGGCCTGTGCTCACTGATCCATATATCCACTGCCATTTCTCCAATACTTCCATGAAGCAAATTCAGTACCTTCAATAATTAATCACAATCTTTCAGACCACTGTAACTTTGAATGAGTCCTAATGGGTTACCATGCTTTGTGTTGTATATCTTCTCCTCCTTGTTTTGGATCTAGAGGTCCATGAAACATTTGTTTTTTTGCTGCTGTGCTCTCCACTGATAACAATTTGTTTTTTCCTCTGAACGAAATCCCCATTGTATATGTTCTTTGCCCTGCAGATATATGTGCCTGAGTCTGCTGGAGTGGCATTTTTGATAGTAACAGTCAGAGTTATTGAATTATCTGTTGTTATTGAGTTCCGCTGTTTGCCGATGCTGTGGTGAATTGTTTGGTTCCCAACTGTTCTACGTAAAATCCATGCAATATCTGTGTACAGGAACCTATTCACTGAACATGATAATGTGAAATCGTCTCCTTCTGTTGGTGCCTTGTTCAGGTTGATGTGAAATCCACTTGGTGTATCTATAAAGAACCAAAAAAAAATCTTAAATCTACATAAAACAAAGGCAGGGACTTTTTACAGTAATGGCAGTAGAGTTATGGAATTAATTGCTTATTGCTTCAGAATACTGTAACTGTTTTTAAAAAAGTAATGGATATAGATACCTATCTAGCAGAGAACAATTTTGAGAATTATGACAATTGGCTGACATTTGGAGTCAGGAAAGAACTTTTTTTACCCACTTGGTGCTTAATTGGAAATGGTTTCAATGTTTTTTTGGGGGGGGGTTTTTGCCTTCCTCTGGATCAACAGGGATGATATGTTATGGGTTGGACGCATATCTTTTTTCTGCCTCATCAACTATTTTACTGTATATATTTTATTCTTTATCTATTCACTTTCACTTACAGATGTAGTCAGCATTGTGGAACCGTCATAGTATTTCCTGCATTGCACAGAACTGGAGGAACCCCAAAAAAATCCAAAACGCGTCACTGTGCACTTAATTACAAATATGTAGAGTACAGGATTCCATTACACTCATTACTACTAACTGTAAGAACAATTTGTGTTTTTAGCCCCTTGAATATCACAGAGATTTCCAAATAATTGCTCTACAATTCATTTGAGACCGCTTAAGTATTCAAGGGGTTAAAAGCCCCCCATTTAAAACAATGGTAGTGAGAGTAATTTGTATTTGTAATTCTATAGTAGAGCTGGTATGACAAAGAGTTGCTCATTGTTTGTTTTCTGTATTAGGCCCTAACTATGTATCAATCACTCAGTATAATTCCTACATGGATACCGTGTCACTGTGTAGATGATTATCATCTCCATCAATCAAATTCTTGGGGAAAACTTATCAAACATTTGAAAATAGATTTAAGAAATTCACATAGTATCAGATATCATAATGAGCATTTTTTTTTAAACGAGAGAGCATTATTTTTAAGTGATTTTGTCTTCTCCCTGTTTGTCACATTTCCTTGATGTCATCGATGAATCTCACTTACCGGACAAATGTTAAGACAGACAAGAAAAAAAGTTCTGGATTCTTATCAATTAAATTATAATAGTTCCATCCTTCTGACTTATTACACCTAGCAGCAGTTGTTGAAATCACTGTACTGCTTAGCTCCAAGGCTTCAATTATGTAAAAGAGGTTTATTTACTTTAGTGATTTGAAACTTCCTGTGGAAATAGCAAACAGGTTTCCTGATGGAAGATTCTGTTTATCTTTGCCAAGCGCCACCAGGAATCTCAAAATAAAATGAGTTTAGTGACATTGGGAAGCCAGGGAGATAAGGCTGTGCTGTTCCTGTTTCACCCTGGGTAATTGCAAACACACCCACAGTCATGCTGTGTGCCAGCAAAGCAACAAAAAAGGGCCTCACGTAGGTTACTTTAGTCTGATGTTCTTAAAAACATTATACAATTGTGTAACTGATTCAGAAATCACAGCAGTGTTCTGTTAACCTATCACTGAGGACAATGTGTAGCGAGGCACAGACTGTCCAATAGAAAGCCACGGAAAACAGGGGTCAGATATAGTCATAAGGCTATCTCACTACCTAGGCACACATTAACCCTTGGAGTACGAGAAGGGTACGCAAAGCATTGCTGTGGAACTTAAAGGGTTACGGTGGATGCGCTAAGTAGAACTGTAGTAATTCTGGAGCAAGCTCAAAGGAGAGAAATAATAATTTCTAAGATTCCTATTGATTTAAATGGGAATTTTAACCCCCTACAAGCTAGAGAGATCTCCAAAGTATCGCTCTGAAATGTGCTGCAGATCTCTCTAAAATATTCCCTATAGTGGAATTGGTTTACCTCAGAATCACTACAATTCTTTTAAGTGCACCAGCTTCATTTTGTTACCACATTCAAAACACTGATATTAAAAATAACAACATATTGTAGTAGACAATAATATAGCTGTTAAAACATACAGAAAAAATGCTGTTTGTACCATTTCATTGTTTTCTCAGAAATATGGATGACTCGTTCATTAGAATGTTTTGGAATCCTTATAAAGGTAGCATTCATAACAGCTGTATTTCACTGAAAACATACTCGCTCATACAGGTAGTTGATACATCATTAACCCCTTAAAGACTGGCCGGCAGTTAAGGACCACAGAGCTTTTTTTTTTTTTTTTTTTTGCTAAAATAGATTCAGGGGTCCCCGAACAGCATGCAGCCAAATTGGCACCCCTGAATTCCATGACGTACAGGACCGTCGTGGGTCCTTAACGGAAGTTTTCCCATGGCAGTTCTGGCACGTCATGGGTGCTTAAGGTGTTATCTACTTAGATACCCTTCTGCCACTCAAAGGGTTAATAGGACAGTTTCCCATAATATGGGGAATATATACATTTATAACAAGAGAGAGATAGCAGGGTTTATCCTACTGAACTAAAATAGACATCAATGCAGATAAATATTTTATTTAAAAATTAATGAAGCGTAACCCTGTGAGTGCCAGGGAGGCATATTGAAATGCGTTGCATACCTCCCTGGCATTCAGAGGATAAAGTTTGCATTTTTGGGTAATGCACTTACATGGCCTGTAATTTTACAGTGAAGCTGTTCTTCCTAAATAAAATTAGAAACTGCCAATATAAATTGTGTTTGATTAATTAACCATATGTTGTTGGCACAGTAGAATTTGTTGTGCTTGCAGATACTGTAACTGCTTTAAAAAAAAGTAACGGATACCTATGTAGCACAGAACAATATTGAGAATTATGACAGATGCCTTCAGTGCAGACAGGTTGTTGATCCAGGGAAATATCTGGACTGCCATTTGGAGACAGGAAGGAATGTTTTACCCACTTGGGGCTTAATTGGAATTGCCTTTCCAATGTTTTTTTTTTTATTTTATTTTTTTTGTCTTCCTCTGGATCAACAGCGGTGTTTAGGCATGGGCTGGACTTGATGGATACATGTCTTTTTTCAGCCTCATCAACAAAGTTACTATGTTACTATACTTCACACTGTGCTATGAATAAAACAAGTTATAGCCCACACACTGGAAACATTTCTTAAAGCACACCAAATAGTTTAGACTCAAACAGAACCAATTAGCATATTATGCAGAAATTAGCATAAAGTGCCACTAAAACATAATTTCTAAAAAAAAAAAAAAGTTACAGAAAACTGGCTAATACAACATTATTACTTATTTTAATTTAATATATGAATCAAAGTAAACTTTGGATTGAGTATTATCTTGCTGTGGAGCTTTTGGGATAGTTTTATTTATTCAAATTATTTGAACTATATATACAATTTTATATATTAATTAAGGTTCTATATAACCTCTGTTATATTTAAAGGGATAGGAACACTTAATATGCAAATAAAATTATACTGCAGGGTTTCTCCTCCTGAGTAAAACAAGAGCACCCCCACTGCTAAGAGGTGTTTTATTCAAACGTTATTCTGGCTTAAATTTTAATTTTCTAGGTGCAATATAGCAATGCCCTGAAATGTTAGTGCTGCTGTTGCTACATCATCCTATGGACAGCTCTAGTCAGTTGACCATAAACCTCCATAGGATGGTGTAGCAACAGCGCCACTGTACAATTTCAGGCCATTGATATATTGCACTTAGAAAATTCAATTTTGAGACGGAATAACTTTTGAATACACAACACCTCTCAGCAGTGGGAGTACTCTTGTTTTACTCACGAGGATATCCCTACAATATTTATATATATATATTTATATTAAGTGTTACTATCCCTATAAGGATATAGTTCTTTTTAATGAAAGTGTACTTTACTGCTTACCTGACACATAATACTTGATTTCTCTTCTTTCAGTTCCTAGTTTATTGGATGCCACACAAGTGTACACTCCAGACGTTCTGGAATCATCTATAATGAGTATTCCTGCCGTCTGCAAAAAAAAAAAAAAAAGTTTAATTTCCTATCAATGGCACACATGTAACTAGGGCATTTTACTCACTGAATGCTGAAGACAACTTTAACTCATTGCTTTCCAGTAAGGATGATGTACTAAGAAGAACTGGAAAAATATTCTGGGGCAAATCATCTGCAGAGGACGAATACAAATTCTCATTTATTTAAATATGGCTTTTAACTCTTTGAATGCCAGAGAGGTATCCAACGCAATCAAAGGGCAAACCCTTTTTAACTTTAGGGGGGTCTCCAGTTGCTTTAAAATTTTAAAATGCTTTGCACAACTCCTTAGTATTCAAGGAGTTAAAAAAAGCATTTAAATAACTGGGGATATTGTGGAACATTTATATCTCTCCTATGGTGCAGTTCATTTGCCTAAGAATTTTTAGCCAATGAGACTCAATGTGCTGGCGCTGTCCCTAACATAAAGAACCATCATTAGTTTTGTGTATTAATAAAGGTCCATCGTTAGTACATCAGTGATTTTGTTTTTAAAATAGAATTAGTAAAAGTACATTTTTGAAACTTGGAAAATGCTGGTGCAGAGAGACCGTCTGTTGCCAGTTTAGAATCTAGAGAGATTGGAGTCTAGAGTATTTTATCTCCATTTGAGGAAAAAGAATTTACTCTTGTCTTATTGTTTTCCTCTGAATTTGTTAGAAAACGTACAGCTCAGAATCAGAAACGATGATATATTAAAGGGACAGTAATGTCCCATAAAAACTTTTTATAGTTTTATAGAGCCTTAAAAAATAAGCAGAATGGTGCAAACCCTATCGCTCAAATTGCTATGGTTTGAGAGATATAGGGATTCAAAGTTCCACCCTCCCCTTCTCCTGACGTCAGCTGTAAAGCTGACAGAAGGAGAATCGAGTCGTACAACTCGAAGAGGTTCTGCAACAGAGCCGAAATTGCTTTATCTATAAAGAATGAATTCATTGGAAACATCTACAAAGTGTGCCTGGTTTGCAAGCACACTTTGTAGACATTTCCAATGAATGAATTCTTTATAGATAACGCGATCTCGGCTCTGCTGCAGAGCCGCCTACTGGTCCTAGGGTGACCACATTTCCCTTCTGCCATTCCGGGACGTGGTCACCCTAGTTGCCCCTTCATGCCCTACCTTGAGTCCCTGGTGGTCTAGCGGCGTGGAAAGTGCTCTGTGCCTCCTCCGGCACAGAGCTGAAGCTCCCGCTCGCTGTGCTCAGTAATGCAGAGCGCTGGGAGATGATGTCATCTCCCAGCGCTCTGTATTACTAGAGCGCTTGCCTCCAGGAGATCAGGTAAGCTGCATTGCCGCCCTGGATGTCAGCCTGCAAGCGGTGTGTCATATCATGGACGCCGCGAGGGAGCGCTGATTTATGCTACCAAGCGCTCCCTCGCGGCGTCCATGATGTGACACACCGCTTGCAGGCTGACATCCAGGGCGGCTTGGCTTCATTCCGGGACACTTCATTGTCCCGGTTGAAGATGACCCGGAACGCGGGACATAGCCCTGAAATAAGGGACAGTCACGGACGTTCCGGGACCCGTGGTCACCCTAACTGGTCCCCGGACCGGAATCTCCTGCTGTCAGCTAGAGGTTGACGTCAGGAGAAGGAGAGAGAGGGGCGAACTTTCAATAAGTACTAGCTTATTTGCATGAATTAAAAAAAAGCAAACTTAAATGTCTCAAACTATTATTTGAAATAAAAAATTAGCTAACATTAATTTAGGTGATTTTGGGAGTTCTTTCAAAATCACGTATTTGTTACAAAGTGGCAGTACCACTTCACTGAACTTCAGAACTTAAGGAACTGCGGTCAACTGATTGACAGATAAGCAGAGAAGACTAAATTCCTTCTTTGTGAATCACTATACTGTTAAATGAACACTAAATACAACACAGCTAGTGCTCAAGACACAGTAAAATTAGTAATAGATAGGAAATGTCTTCCTTTTCTGTACAGACCATTAGTGTTGCAATAGCAACCTTAGCTCTGTTTGTAGAGACACTACCTGAGCACCTTAGCTGATCTCAGAGGAAGTAGGGAAAAGAAAAAAAACATTAAAACCTTTATAAAGTCTCAATTTTAATGCGTTATACTGACATCAGTCATACTCTTAAAGGGGCAGTAAATGATCACAGAAAAGAGCTTTCTAATTCTAGGCAGTTACCTGAAAGCTATGGGAACCACTTGTAGATTGCTATGATCTGCACGACCGTATGACATCAAAATTTCACTTGATGTTTATGGAAAATTTCGTTCCTCTCCATTCAAGACCATTGTTGGTGAATTTGTAGACACTGGCCTTCAGTGGAAAGGACAGAGATGATGTTTCCTTTCCCATAAGCACCAAGTGAAATGCTGATGTCAGACCACACTGCAGATCACAGAGATCCGCAGGGCAAACAGAGATGGAATGGGAGTGTTTTATGCTGCAGGAACCTGGATATTGGTAGAAAGTCATTTGTCCTGACCCTTCACTAACAGCATATTTAAATAATATTATTCCGACACATTCCTATTTCTTTAAGTTAAAGTATGTAAGGTACATATTTAGATAGTTGTGCTCATAGGTCAAAAAATGAATGGATAATGTTGAAATATGCAGATTTGAATCTTAAAAAGGGAAATGTACATCTTCAGTATATGAAGTACAGACAATATACATTTAGTCACGTACCAAATACATACTAAATTTAGCTTGTGCAAAAACTGACTTTTAATACTGAGAATAAAAATGTCTTGGGTGTGGGAAATGACTCATTTGAAAAGTGGAAGTGGATATTTTATGAGTAATTATCAACATTTGTGTCACTGAATGTTAAAATTATACCACCCAGGGCTTCTCGATGCACGTTAGGAGAGAACGGGGAGGAAATGTTGCTATAGCGCTATAGTTGTCATGTTTTTATGATCTCAATGAGTTCGTAATAATAGGATGTTTCCTGTACTCCAAACTGACTTAATTCAAGGTTTTTTGTGGTAAGAATATAAACAGTAAAAATGTCACACATTAAAGTACAGCCACATTAGTAATAGGAGTGTTCTCAACATCCGAAAGATTACATTTAAACAAAGGAGATGCTACACTTGTTTAAGAATTCGTAGCTTGTTATAGTCTCCTTTCTCAAGACAACTTCAACTGAAATGCAATCACCAAGCTTCTTAGTTGTAAAACAAATATTCAACTTTTGGCACTTGGGTAAACCTAATGTATTATTAGTGCACCTTGTGGCTGCATTGCATTATTGCTATTAGGAAGATTAGCATCGTTTTATGTCCCAGGGCGTTAAGCATTAGACCGAGGACTTTAACCCCCTTAGCCGGTACCTAACAATGTCCGTCTATATCTGTAAAGGCAGGCATACCAGAACTCAAGACACGTCTGGTGTGTGTTTGGCCAGCTGTACTCAGTCTAACTTTCTTGAGTATCCGGTGCATAGCTTTCTACAAGATTAATTCCAAATATCCCAAACTTAGACTTAGACTTAAAAAATACATTAAAGGAGCAGTACATTATATGTTATATGGCTTATCCTGTTTAATAATACAAGGGTACTCCCACTGTTGGAAGACTTTTAAGTAAAAAAAGTATTACAACTCAGATTTGATCTTTCTGGTTTTTATTAAAATGCAATTTTCTATTCTGTCACAAAGTGGAGCTGTTCCTGTTACTTACTATGGGGAATCCATAGTCACTGACTCAAGCTCTTCTGTATAGTGCATTATAAAAAAAATGCTTTTGAAAACTAGTTGGCACTGTTGATTAAAAAGGTTTGAGGTGTAATAAGTTTTGAATAAAATGGGACAAACCCTGTATTAATTAGCCAGAAAAGCCTTATAATGTGGTAGCCAATCATGGCCTAAAAAAAGTTACCAATGTTTATGCCTCGGATGGTAGAGACATCCAGTACATTTGCAAATAAACATACAAGAACACAAGTTCATGCACAGACATTTAACCCCTTAAGGACCGGCGGTCCTGGGACATTTCCTTCCCTTAATGACCACATAGGAGCACTTGGATGCACCGGTACACGTGACCTGTCGCGTGTATCGGCGCGTCATTATGGGGCCTGATAGAGATCGCTCCGATTTTGGAGCGGTCAATTTCAGGCCCTATTTTTACTTACAGCGCTCCCGGTAGAGCGATGTAAGTAAAAAGTACGTGACGTACTATGACCGTCATCGGTCCTTGAGGATTTCAAGGACCGTGACGGTCCTGGTACGTCAAGGGTCCTTAAGGGGTTAAAATAGGCTCACAATGATTGTAAATCAGCAAATTTATTTCCAAAAATGAGCTAACAATGTATTCCCAATTCTAATTCACCATTTATTAAATACCTCATTATGAGTCTCGGCCAATAACCCCTAAAGGATTGGTGATATGTCAAGACCATCACCAGTAAACTTGCTTAAAGGACTGGTGACAGTCCTGGCATGTCACATATTTTTTGCTTACAGCGCTCCTACGGGAGCGCAGTAAGAACTAGCAGGGTCTCAAACTAACCACTCCAAGAATGGTGTGGTCTCTCTCAGACCCCCGTTCGGCACGCTGGTACACGTCATCAGTTACGTGTTCTGGCATGTTGAACATGCTCTATGCGGTCCACCCCTAGGATCTATGGTCCTTAAGGGCTTAAAGTCACAAACAGCACCACCTAGAGCTAAACATATGACTCATATTTATAAAAGCAAACCGGAGTTATTCTGGAGTAAACCAATGCACCATAATGGGAAAATAAAAATTCCTAAATTATTATGCACTTGAAGAGAGCTTTTTAACCTATTGAATGCTATAGAGGTGTCCAATGCATTGTTTTGCAATGCATTGAAGACGTCTCTAGCATTCAGGGGGTTAAAAGCATCAATATAATTTAACAGAAGTGTTTATTTGTCCCCTATGGTGCAGTTGGTTTACTCCAGAATAACTATGCTTTCATAAATATGGGCCATGGAGTTAACCTAAGTTCTTCAGGTGTTCTCATGGATGCTCATCTGCTAAAAAGAACTGCAACAATTTTGGAGCAAACCAACAGTATCATAGGGGAAAGTCAAAATATCCATTACTTTAGATAGTATTTAGCGCTTGACCCTTATGTACTCTGTATGTCTCCCATTACCACTTTAGATTGTAAGCTTTCGAGCAGGGACCTCACTTCCAATGTGTCACTCTACAAAGCACTTGTAACCCTATACTGCCTAAACCCTAAATTGTAAAGTGCTGATTATACTTGTGGTCTATATAAATATGTTACCTACCCCTCTGCCACTGAAAGGGTTAAGCATTGCTTAGAAAATAAACAGACGGGCAACGCCGTCCCATACTGCTAGCATTTAAATATTTTCATTCATTCATTCATAGGACTTTAACCCTTTGAGCCCTACATAGGTCTGCAACTCATTTTTTAAATACATTAGATATCTCTCTCTGCCATTCAAGGGGTTAAACAACCCAATTTAAATCAATGGACCCCACTCCTGTGCCGAGGAAGGAACATTTGAAATTACAAGGTTATAAAGTTTGTATGTTTGTTTGAACTTTAAGGACACAAATAGCACCACCTAGAGCCAACCATATGAACTTCAATTAAGATCAACATATCTAATCACTAAGGCTGATGTATGAATTAGAAACAGGCATTTTGGAGCAAAGCAATACGCCACAGGGGAAAAATAACATGTATTTAGATTCAAACAGGGCCTTTAACCCCTTGAATGTTAGAAAGGTCTCTAGCAATCAATGGAATGAAAGCCCAATTTAAATCAATGGGAATTTGGGTGGCATTTTGTTTACCCCCTACTGTGCTGTTTGTTCACTCCAGAATTGATCTAATTCTACTTAGAACAGGAATGGGAACCTGAGGCCCTTCAGCTGTTGCGGATTACAATTCCCATCATACCCAACCAGCCAAAGGCTAGCCAGGAGGGCCTCAGGTTTCCCAGCTGTGAATTAGAACTTCACTGAGACAGTTACAAACAGAAGTTACTTTTTATACCAGAAATAACAGATTATTCTTCTTTTCTGTTATTACTACCTTGTTTTTTCCTTCAATCATCTGCGTGTGTTCTGTGATGCTCTGGATCGTATTGTCATGGCTGCTGTTCCTTCCAACAGTCAAAGGAATGGATTGTCTAGTGTTATCTGAGCGAAGGTCACACCTGTACAAGAGAGGCAAGATGTTATGGATTTGCTTTACACCACTTTAATTTCTAGCATGTTTCACATCAAATACTTTCACTGAGCATTATTTAATGGCTGCATTATAGCAACCTGCAGGCTTCATATATTGTTGGACTACAAATACCATCATGCTCAGAGAGGCAGCTAATCATCAGAGATTGGCAGTGGCGTAACTAGAAGCCACCGTGCCCTAGTGCAGACATTGCCATGGGCCTCCCCCAACAACATTGCCCCCCCATCTCCACATTGCCACCCACCCAAATCTTCACATTGCCCCATGTCCATCACCTACCTCCATCTCCTACCCACTCCCGCGTGGTTCTCAGTAATGCAGAGAGCTGGGAGATGATGTCATCTCCCAGCGCTCTGCATTACTAGAGCTCCAGGATATCAGCTGTTACACAGACTGAGTTGCTGCGGGCTTGTGGCGAAGGGGTCTCAGGGGGTGGCCGGGCCCCTGGAGTGACCCCTATTGTTACACCACTGGAGATTGATGGGCTTTGTAGTCAGTCCAAAAAAAATAAAAGATGGAGTGACTCAAGTTACTTCTGTAATGTACATATTCAGGCTGATGTACTACGATGAACTGATGCAAACAATTTGCACCATAGGGCAAACATAAAAATGGCCAAATTGATGTTTGATTCAATTGAGGGTTGATCCTTTTGAATCTTAGAGAGATCTCCAATGAATTGTGAAGCAATGGGAATTTGGGGAATTTTGAATTCTCCTCTGTCGTGCAGTTGGTTTGCCACAGGATCACTCTCATTCTTTAGTACAATTCCATCATTGTTTGGGACTGTCACTGTGTCTGTTAATTTTACTAAAATGTTCAATACTTTATCAGGGGCTGTTTTTGCACTTGGCAGCATCCTTATATAATAAAACACTAGAAAGTTTGTCCGATGCAGTCATACGCAGTAGAGAGTGCCCGAACGCACAGAATGCTGGAAGTTCTGTGCTGGGAGAATTCTGTGTGTTCGAGCAGTCGCTATAGCACATAACTGCATTGCGTGCGCTGACAGTAAGGAGGTGGCAATACGCAAATCAGGACCAGCCTCTTAACCCTTTGAATGCAAGAGGAGTACGCGATGTATTGCATAGCAATGCGTTGCGTACACCTTTGGCACTCAAAGGGTTAACATCACCCGGACTTTGGCCCGTGGACACGGGTTTTTGCACTAGTATAAAAATAAAAAAATAACGTAAAGGCAGTCGTCATGTTTTTTTAAGTCTGCTCTTAGGCCTAGTTCACACTGCAACTGCAACTCTGGTGCAAGAAGTTTCACAGATATCATTGTTTTCTCTGAGGCAATTCAAATGAGTGGATTTTCCAGCTACAATCATTAACAATGGCAAAATTGCTCCAACAGAGTCACCAGTGTGAACAAGGCCTTATGGGAACAGAATTAGTAAAAAAACCTGACAGCCCTAAAACGCCTCCTATTGGGAGATTATGGTGACCAGAAAACGAACTCCCTCAGCTGGAGCAGGGGGTTGGCAGAATCCAGGAAGTTTGCAGCTCACTGCCATGAACTTCAAGAAATTGCTCACAAAGCCCCCAGACTTCTGCAGCCAGGTACTCATATCTGTCCAGCCTATAGGGACTGCTGGGTCAGGCCATATGTGATTCTGAACTGCTTTCCATTCGGTCTGTCATGGCTCACGATACAGCCCTGGCTTTATCAGGGCACTAGCTATATGATAGTTGCCTTTTAAAGGGACAATTACAATTTAAAATGAAAAGGGATAATTTCAATATCAGGTAGTCCTGGCCAACACTTGTAAAAAATAATTATTTTGTACGAAATGTATCAAATCAGTCATAAATTATGCAGGAAAGATATAGGTACACTTAAATATAACTACTATCATCTTAGGGCTCCCATAAGTAAGCCATTTAAAAAGGGGATACTTATAACAAATATGTGCAGGGCTATATTTTAATCAGTGTGCCCCTGTAGTATGTATTATTCATAAAAAGGCAGACTTTGGGATCCCTATCTTATCTCTTGTTAGTGTGTTTGCTTGGTTGTTAATCTCAATCATAACAAATTGTGTTTATCACTTAGTAGAAGTTAGTATATCCCTTTGAGTGCCAATGCATTGCAAAGCATTTCTTATGGTTTAGTCATCTAATAAATATATTTTACAACTTATGTCTTGTAATACCTGCTATTTAAAGAGGTATGAACCCTATACATCTTCAGGTGAAAATGTCCCTTTAAGTTTGTAACTTTTGCACAAACAAATATCTTTCCATAGCCTGTATAAGTAAACCAAAATTAGCAGTCGTTAAATGCTGTAGCAATGCCTTAGGGATTCTTCCTTCTTTACTCTCTGACCTTTTGCTTGCTAAATGTACAGAGTCAGCACACAGGGTCAGTGGAATTTGTGGAAGTGGAAGCTATATGGAAATTCCCCAATGCTTCCCTGGGGACTCAGGTGGAAAGACAATGAAGCTACCAGGAAGGGCCTGTCTTAGTCTGGATTCACATATGAATGGAATGACTTATCCTTTCCAGTGCATCACGGACCATGAGTCAGCAGCAAGGAGCATCTAAAATGGGTTTCAGAGGATGCCAACATTCCACGCCCCCCCACCCTTACAACGTCTTAACACTTGGAGAGCCAGAGGTGTTTCCAACACAACCCAAGGTGTTAAAGGGATAGTAATGTCAGAAAAAAAGTATTAACTATATGGTAGATGCAATTAAAAGAGAGTACTTCCACTTATTCGTATCTCTCAAACTGTTATGGTTTGAGAGATATAGGAAAATAAAGTTCTCCGCTCCCTCCCCTTTCTGCTTGATGAGCTGTAAAGCTGTCAGAAGCAGATTCTGGTCATTTGACCAGACATGGCTCTTCTGCAGAGCCGATATAACGATATCTAAAGATAAATACTTAATTGGAATGGTCTACAACGTGTGCTTGCAAACCAGCCACACGTTGTAGACCGTTCTGATGAAATATTTACTTTTAGTTATCTCTATGTCGGCGCTGCTGGTGAGCCGCTGTCTGATCCAGGAACCAGAATCTGCTTCTGACAGCTTTACAGCTCGTCAAGCAGAAAGGGGAGGGAGCGGAGAACTTTATTTTCCTATATCTCTCAAACCATAACGGACTGAGAGATACGAATAAGTGTAAATACTCTCTTTTAATTGTATCTACCATATAGTTAATACTTTTTTCTGACATTACTATCCCTTTAAAATTAAAACCCAGTGAATCCAGTAATGCAAAAAAAAAATGTCAACAACAATTCTACTATGTGGGCTCCATGTTCAAAAGAAATGTGAAGTAATTGTGGAACAAACCAAATGCACAATAGGGGACAAAGAAAAATTGCCCAAATTAAAGTTTGATTTAAATCGGGCTTTTAAACCCGTGAATGCTAGAGAGGTTTTCAATGCATTAAAAGCCCCATTTAAATGAATTAAACATTTTTTTTGTGTAGTTGCTTTGGACTAGGCTTACTCCACTTTCCTTTCGGAGATAAGGCCCTAAGGATGGATTTATAAAAAACATCCTTAGTATTGTTTATTAATTATTATTAAGTAATTATTTTAAGCAATGGTATTAGCAATCTAATGTTTACGCCTGAAGGTTAAGAACAAATTATACCTGGCGTTAATATTCTGGTGAAAATGATGTCGCTAAACTATTGCAGTCAGCGACATTTTATTATAAATTCTCTGCGCAAAACTTTTCTCCTGCTCTGCAATGCATGATGTAGCCCCCTGGCACGCAAAGGGTTAAACATTTTACCCACCAAAAACAAAAGCCATTCTGGAACAACCCATCTGCACCACAGGAGACAAAATAAAAGTCCCCATTGATTTAAATGGGGGGATTTAACCCACTGTATGTCAAACAGGTCTCTAGCACATTACAGAGCAATGCATTTAAAGGAACAGTATTGTCATTTTTTCAGAAAAATTAATCGTGTAGCCATTAAAATATAAAACTAAATGCACCCAGTCTTAAAGGTTTGAGAGATATTCAGGACCAAAGTTCCCCTCCCCCTCCACTTTCCCTGACGTCAGTGCTCTAGCTGACTGCAGGGGAATCCGGTCCTGGGACCATTGGAGGCTCTTCAGCAGAGCCAAGATCTCATTATTGAAACAAAAATCCTTCACTGGAATGGTCTACAAAGTGTGCATGGTTTGAGAGATGAGACTGGGCGCATTTAGTTTTATTTTTTAATGCCTACACGATTAATGTTTCTGAAAAAGTGGCAATATTATCGCTTTATAATTACTCTAGAACTTGAAGGGTTAAAAGCCCCATTTAAATCAATAGGAATTTGGGCAATTTTTATTTGTTCCCTTTGGAGACATTGGGTCTTATGTATGAAATTGTAGCAATACTGGAGCAAACAATCTGCACCATAGGGGACACATAACATTTCCACAGTTCCCATTTATGTAAATATTGCTTTTTAACTCCTTGAGCGCTAGAGAGGTCGCCAACACATTTCTTTTTTATATCTTAGTTATAACAGTAAGAACTATATTACTTTTTATTTGATAATAACATAGAGCTCTCTGGATCTGTTTCCAGAAAGCTTTCTGTCCAGGACTGTGAAAGCTGGTATAGTGATATAATGTAAAACATAGTATAGAGCAGCGGTTCTCAGCCTATGCCTTCAGGGCCCATTAACAGGCCAGGATTTGAGGACTTCCGTCTTAGAGCACAGGTGAGTTAATTCAATTGACTGAGCCTCTGATCAACACAACTGTGCTGTAGCAGGAAAATCCACAAGTCCTGGTCTGTTAGCGGAACTTGAGGGCACAGGTTGAGAACCACTGGTATAGTGCATGAAGAGCAAGCAGTGCGGCAGGAATAGTGTTACATTGTATCACTATCCTGCTTTGATGGTCAACTGACCAGAAAACTCAAGGGAGCTTACTTTCACAGACATGAAAGTATAACAAAAAATATGTGACAATGAAAACATAAAATACAAAATATAGGCAATTTGGCTTTACATGTTATCCAATTGCAGAATACGTAAACTTAAAAAAAAAAAGAGATCACTATCCCTTTAAGTGCCAGGGGATGTGCAATGCATTGCGTATCCCCTCTGGCATTCAAAGGATTAAAGGTCGCATTAGAATCACTTCCATTTCCAGCAATGTCAAGCAATTTTTCTCTCTGATACAGAAAAAAATTGTGATTTGGAAGTATTTATACTGTTGACTTTCCGACAGCCCGTCCTTGACTACAGCCCTATGTTTTTCTTTCTCTTAGCAATAACTGAGCATTGAGGCTTTAACAGAAGTCATCATTTCTATTTTAATATTATAAACCAAGTCAAGGGGGAGAAGAGGAAGAGAGCCGTAAATCTGGCAGTGCACAGCTTCAGGAAGAGGAGACCTCCTGCAATTATAAGGATTATTTTTTCAAAGGTCTTCGAGCAATTCCACACTTCCACCAGGATTGTAGTAATATAACATGCCTTAACCCTTTAAATACTAGACTATTAACAATGGCTTTTTCAAATTCCTTCTTAACAAAATAAATTATTGTTCTTTAAACCTTGTGGACTAGTGCAATGTGTAATGTAATGGGGTTAAATTAATTATTTAGCCTCTTGAGAATCAAATGGTCCTCAATGGGTTAACTAGATGATTGAAATAAAATATACAGATGTCTAGCCTAATTCACGTCAGCAGCTGTTCATAGTCACTGAAGGGATTAACCCTTTGAATGCCAGAGGGGTGTGCAACGCAATGCATTTTGGGGAAACTGCCAAAGTAGAATTCTTTATTATATAATTTATAATATGTACTAAGTAATAATAAAAGTATCTGAATTTATTTAATAAGTATTTAAGTAGGGAAAACCTGAAAACGCGCAACACTAGGGGTCCCTGAGGACAAGTTTGGGCACCCCTGGTATAGAACACTCGTTCCTCTGGCACTCAAAGGGTTAAAGTGTAAGTCAGGCTATTACATATTCATGGAGTGGCAATTCATCCACTGTTGGACTACAACTCCCATTTTCCCCTGCTGGCTGAGGATAATAGCAGTTGTAGTTCAACAACAGCTTTTGGACACCCATTGCTTAGCCTTGTTGTAGAGACATGTGCTAACATATCTCCAGTCTATAAGGCTGCCTCAGGAAACAGCATAAAGCTGAGATTACATGAAACGACATAAAATAATAAATTTGTATTTTAATGCACTTAACTTTGGGGCACTCACTACTTATAATTTAAGCTCCATGGCAGTGATACAGATTACAGAAAGCTATATAAAAGTATAAGGGGATAGATCCAATTTAAAGGAAAATTAATGTTTTATTATGAAACTATGTCTATTGCAGTGCTTTTCTGGATGAGTAAAACAAAGCTACTCTCAATTCTGAGAGACGCTTCATTAAAAATGTTTAGCAGCTCAGTTGTTTTTCTTTATTAAACTGCAGTTTTGTGCTGTGGTCATCAGATAATGATGTTACAACTTGATATGGAGAGCTTCAGTCTAAGTTCTACTGAACTGCACCAACTGAAAGCAATTGAAATAAAAAAAGGCATCTGGACACCTGTTGGTGCTGTTGATAAGAAACGTATTACAATTTTGAGTGTAAGAGAGGTATCCAATTGCAATAGAATTGAAATAGAAACACGTATGGGATATAACAACCTTTGGATAAAATATTTCCCAGAAGTCAGTGTACATTTATTTTATTCAGGAGGAATGCCACTACCGTATATGGATTAAAAATTATCAAAATATAATAACAATCAACTAGAATTTTCAAGAAAGGGAACTTGAACCTTAAACTGTTGGATACTAGAGATGTGTCCAGCACATTGAGAAGCAATGTGCTGGAGATGTCCCTAGCATCTAAGGGGTTAAGAATACAGAAAGCTATATAAAAGTATAAGGGGATATATCCAATTTAAAGGAACATTAATGTTTTATTATGAAACTATGTCTATTGCAGTGCTTTTCTGGATGAGTAAAACAAAGCTACTCTCAATTCTGAGAGACGCTTCATTAAAAATGTTTAGCAGCTCAGTTGTTTTTCTTTATTAAACTGCAGTTTTGTGCTGTGGTCATCAGATAATGATGTTACAACTTGATATGGAGAGCTTCAGTCTAAGTTCTACTGAACTGCACCAACTGAAAGCAATTGAAATAAAAAAAGGCATCTGGACACCTGTTGGTGCTGTTGATAAGAAACGTATTACAATTTTGAGTGTAAGAGAGGTATCCAATTGCAATAGAATTGAAATAGAAACACGTATGGGATATAACAACCTTTGGATAAAATATTTCCCAGAAGTCAGTGTACATTTATTTTATTCAGGAGGAATGCCACTACCGTATATGGATTAAAAATTATCAAAATATAATAACAATCAACTAGAATTTTCAAGAAAGGGAACTTGAACCTTAAACTGTTGGATACTAGAGATGTGTCCAGCACATTGAGAAGCAATGTGCTGGAGATGTCCCTAGCATCTAAGGGGTTAAGAATACATAAAGCTTTTAAGGAAGTAAATTGTGCCATGTTTGAAGATGCAAAGATAACGACAGTGCTGGGAACAGTCTTATACAGGGGAGGAAGCCAAACAACAAGAGGAAAGCAGCAAACGCTCCTGATTTCGCACAGGAAGCCCTAAGCGCCTCCTGCCAAAAGAAGATAAGAAAGCTCCCATGGATTATTTTGGACAAGGCCACAGCGATCAACCTTTTTTGCTTTAGCACAGTGCTGGAGGTACTCTACTCCGTTCACTCCCTATGTCCTTAGCACTTTTTTTTTTTTTTTTAAATCCCCGCTGCCATTTGTAGACAGCATGCCAAACACAATAGAACGTTATAATTATAACTAGTGAATGAAAAACGTTTCCTGGGCAAGCGTGTACAACATGACAGTTGTATACAGTTCTCGTGCTGCATTATAAATGGGTTTTTTGATAAAGCTGTGGCACAGAGTAAACATTATAGCTGTAATAAAATCCCTGCTGATTACAATTCATTCTAAAGTACCATTTGGATAACTGAGACAGAAAAGACAAAAGAAGCACAGACCTTGGTGCAGTACATTAGAGCGAGGCATTTTACCAACTGGCCACAGTGCACAGTAACACTAGTGGAATGAACCCTCCATCATCAAGGAAAAGCTCTGTCAGAACTCAGTTTATAGTTCTATGTGTCTCCCTTTCCTTGGTGATCTCAGATGCAAAATACTAAGATACCTGTGAAAACTTAGCATTGTTTACAGCACTGTGTGAAAATTCAGTATTTAGCCAAACTACTCTAGGTTCAAGAGCATAGCTTTGTGTGTAGGTGAGAGCACACCACATTCTGTGATGTGAAAGGAACACTAATGCCTAAAATCACTCTGGGGTTACATACATTTAAATTCCCTGTATTTCATGTTAGCATCTGTAAAAAGTCTCTGTTTTTACAGGGCCAAAATCTAGTCTTACATATGCCCCACAGATCATTGTTGCCATATGTAGGGCTCCCTGACTCCCATTGATAGCAATCTTGATATGTTTCTGAGAAGTGCTAGCACTATATTGTCTGTTAAATGCCTGTGATATGGTGCCAGCCTTTTTGAATATTTTGAGTAATTACTAATATTGATACATTAACTGCTTTAGCTCATTGAAAACCGCACAAAATTAACCAAACGGTGTCTGAAAAGGACAGTCGAACATGCATTAAGCATGCTTATGATTATCCTATATAATAATTCGCCAAAATGTGTGTAACGACAAAGTCATGCACAGTACAGACTGCTGTGCATGCTGCAGTCATGCACAGTAGAGGCTGCCCGCGCCGTGGCTGATACAGAGCTGGACGCTCCAAAGGAGCGTCCAGCTCTGTATCAGCCGTGGCGCAGGCAGTCTCTACTGCACATGACTGCCCCGCGACCGGCTGGCAGTGGCACTGTGGCGCGTGTAACGGGCTCTTCAGCTAGTAGTTTATATTGGATAACTGTAAGTACATGATATTTAACCTTTTGAGTACCAGAAAGGTATCCAATGCCTTGGATACCTGTCTGGTGCTCACATGGTTAAAGTTCTTTAAACCAATTTTATTTGTAGGTGTTAGTATTCTTTTACTAAAAGGGCAAATTGTGTGAAGCTGCAGGAGAAGAAACAAGTGTAGAGACATCTCTAGCATTCTAGGGGTTAAAAGGACCATTAGTTTATAGTTTGCCCAGGGCTCAAAGGTGGCTTCAACAGTCCTGATGTAAGTCATTTAATATAATCCCACCCAGAAATAAGAGAGTGGTGCTGGTAAGAAACGTGGTTATTACATAAAAGTGATTTCAAATGAATTTATTTAAACACATCCCTACCCAGCATTACCCCTCCACCTCCTCTGCAGCTGGAATAGACAATACCAAATGAGGAATATGTTCACAGCAGCAAATATACCTCCTAATAATATCAGCATAGCCAAGCAATTGGATGTGATTCTTTGTTGCCAGACTCTAGGGGGGGCATTCACTAAACTGTGATAAAGAGGTGATAAAGTGGAGATGACTTCTCCAACTTAACAATTCTCCAGTTCCTACGTTATTCTATGAAGTCTATGCACTAAGATTTCTTCAGCTTTGGAGGTCTTAGTGAATAGCTTCTATAGAATAACATAGGAATTGGAGAAGTGATAAACTGGAGAAGTCATCTCTACTTTATCACGCTTAATGAATCCCACCACCAGAATTCCAAACTCTTCCCTTTAAGTTTTCTTTGGAAGGAAAAGTTAAGTGGGAGGAGTTAGGGTAATGGGGTTTGGTAACAAGGAAGCATATACTGCTGCATGGACATTAATATATATATATATATATATATATATATATATATATATATATATATAGATATATATAGATATAGATATTATATATAGATAATATAATATTAATGATAGGTTATAATTAATTTTGGAGAGCCAATCCACATAGAATTTTTTCAAAGGAAACATGATTTTCTGTCCATATTAAGATAATTTGGAATTTATCATTATTATTTTAAAGATGGCTATCAAATTGGAGATGCAAGGAAAATGTATATTCTTTATAGCAGGGGTGTGAATAGTCAATCCCCGCTGGCAGCTAACAGGCTAAGATTATCCACCCCCCCATTGCAATGTGTTTCATATCCATCTGGTACACAAAGGGTTAAATATATCTGTGCACGTGAGTGTGCATGCTTGTGAGTGTGCCTCTGTGTGCGTGTGCATATATGTGTATGCGTGTGTTTGTGTATGTGTGTGTGCACGTACGTGCGAGTAAGCCTGGCATGCAATTGACAGCTTGAACTCGTGCAGGAAAGATGACAAACACTCCCAGAAGTGGGAATGTCAGCAATTAACTATTATTAAGTACTGGAAGACTGAGCTTTAACACACCTTTTTTTAAGTTACACTTTAATTCAGTATTAACAGTATGTTACAGTTAGCATCCAACCCCCAAAGGTTATACACTGAATACTCTGCAGGCTGGTACAGTAGCTTCCTACTGACATTTTCTAACTCAGCAGTTCCGCGCTGCTCCCAGTATACGTGTGTATTTCAGCACCTTAGACAGCCACCTGCTTTGCACTGTCTATAATCCATTCTCTTTTCCTTTCTAGAAGCCTGATAACTAAGAGGAACTGGAGCAAACCAATTGCACCATAGGGGACAAATAAAAAAAGTTTAAATGTGGCTTTTAACCCCTTGAATGCTAGAGAGATTTGCAATGCATTGGAGACCTCTCATTCAATGAGTTAAAAGCCACGTTTAAATCAATGAAATGTTTATTTATCCCCTATATGCTGCAGCTGGTTTGATCCAGAACTGGCGCAGCGCCTCTTAGTTCATCAGCCTCCTAGTCTCTTGCACTCATTCCTACAAAAATACAAATGTATGTGAAATAACTCACACTCGTTTTCTTAAACCCTTTGAGTGCCAGTGGGGTATGCAATTCATTGCCTACCTCTCTGGCACCCAAAGGGTTAATACAAACCGTCTAATACAACATATAGACAATTCTGAAAGTGGTTTCAAAATCACCAGTGTTGTTTAGAGTGACAGTGCTCCTTTAATTGTTAAAACCACAATTTTTGAAGTTAAAAAAGTTTTTTAAAAAAATCTGCGACCCCCTCCCATCCATCTAAATCGAGTTCAGTATTTCTTTAATTTTGGGATTACTCTACCCCAAAGGCATCTAAAAATTAATCTATAAAGACATTTCACCATTATTGCTTTAGAAATGTTCTCATCCAGATATCAGATTAAAGGCAGATGTGAGCCAATGTAGAAGAAACATTATATTTCAGAGCCCATTAGCTTCAAGAAGGTCTTAATATCCCCTTATTAATATGCATATTTACAACTCATGAGAAAATAATTCCACAGCAATGATATGTGGCACATGAAATATTAGATGGCGTTTAATGGGTTATCTTTGTGTATTTGGATCTGTAATGCCATCATGAGGCTGCTGTACTTCAGCAATTCTGATGCAAACCAACAGCACCATAGAGGACAAATAAAAAGTCCCATTGATTTATAGGTTGTTGTTTTTTAGGTCATGCCATTTAAATCAATGGGGATTCTAGGTATTTTGATGCCTATGGTGCAGAAGCTTGTCCACAGTATTATTTCTGTTCTTCTTAACATGGGCTCTATGAGAGTTTTCCAAAGGGCACGCTGGTCAGGCACAGTAAGTGAATATGACTCTTGCAGTGCAGGGCCCCATTTACCATGTTTTGATGCTCCACATTTTCAGTAGTAAAGCAAGAACCAGCAAAGAAACTTTCTGCCATAAACATGAAGTAGTGTCTGGGTGAGAGGCATTGGGATTGCCATGCTGCCTAATGGGAAATCCAGCCCTTATTGATTATATGGATAAAGTAGAGACTGATCTATTGCAAGTGCAGTTTTTAGTTTTTTAGACAAACTAATATACATCATGATACATTAGAATGCGTATTACTTTAAGTGGAATTCTCACTTTGTAACAAATAGGTAAGTTTGAAAGCGCTTTAAAACCACTTATGTTAGCCATTTTTTTTAGTTTATGAGAAGTTAAGATTTATGTATTTCCAGGGCTGGGTTTCCAATTAGGTGTAGGAGGCAACTGCCTAGAGCATCAGATTTTGAGGGGCATCTCATCTGTGCTTGACACACCCACATTCTGAATTGTGGGTGGGGCCAGAACACACAATTCAGTTCACAAACCAGTTTATATACCCTTATACTGGATATAATTTAAACTCTTGGATGCTAGGTCCCCAATGTGAGGAGTGGGGGTGTGGCCATGGGTGGAGCTAAAGGGACCTTGGCTGCCTTCCCTAGGGGCACCTGAGATATAATATCAGCCTTGCTTATTTGAAAGGTTATACAAATGTGCTAGTATGAATCAACAGGGAATGGCAGTTGGGAGGGTGAGTAGTGTGGAATATTAGTATCTGGCTGGAATATCTAATGTGCCTAAAATGATAAGATCAGAAAAATACTGTTTGTCATAAACTATTATGTAATGTAGTAATGTTAGTATCTTGAAAGCTAATTCAAAATCACTTATTTGGTATAAAGTGACAGTTCTACCTTATAAAGGAAAAATATACCTTATTATTTTTCTGGAGCAAAGCCATCTGCTGTGCCTTACAATGCATTGGTAACCTCTCAGGCATATGCATTGTATTACAAGCCCCGATTAAATCAATGGGAATTGGTGGAGTTTTGATTCCCACCCCTATGGTGACCTTGCTCCAGAACTGTACCTCTTTAACTTGATGAGCAGGGCCCAGCAGGAACACATAGGATACTTACTTTGCTTTGGAGTGCTTGTGAGGACATGGATGCCAATACCATGCTATTTTAGGAGGGGGGATACTGTACACAGTGCACGTTAGGGACTGCTTGCTGCCCAGTGGGTAAAGATAAGGTTTTTGAAAAGTCACAGATGTTTCATATATGTGCGGTTTCACTAGAGAAAAGAAGAAAAAAATCATCAATGTTTTATGGCGCAAATGTACATGGAGATATATATATATATATATATATATATATATATATATAAATACACATATATATACACAAAGGTCCGGGTTCTGTTTCTCGTGATAAAAGGTAACACCAAGGCTGATGTACTACGATGAACTGGAGCAATTCTGGAGAAAACCAAATACACCACAGGGGACAAATACAAATCCCAATTGATTAAAATGAGGCTTATAACAGCATCAGTGCTGGAGAGGACTCATTTTAGAGGCCTATATAACATGCAAGCAGGGGCGTCCATGGATATTTTTCAAGAGGGGGCAAAACCATAATATGACCCCCAGGCCAGCCCGCCCCAGACCCTCTATTTATATGGAGGGGGCTAGTGTAGATGGGGGGGCGGCAAGTACTCCCCTCTTCCGGACGCCAATGCATGCAAAGGGTTAAAAGCCCAATCTAAATCAATAGGAAATCTGGGAATTTTTTAATAGTCTCCTATGGTGAATTTGGTTAGCTCCAGAAATACTCCAGTTCTTATTAGTACATCAACGCCAGTGTTTTATTTTTCCTCTAAATTTCCCCTGAGACTTCAAAAGGATTTGCGACCTACTTTGGGGCAGTACTTATATTACAGGGGCCAGATAGACATCTCCTCCCATGGTCACGTCCCCACTTTTCACGTGACCCCACCCCCAGCCCCATTCACTGTTTCTTGGCACAGAAAATACCATTGGCTTCTAAGAAGTAATGACAAAAAAATATTACTACCTTTTGGTTGCTACAGAGATCTCCAATGCATTGGAGATATCGCTAGCATTCAGTGGGTTTAATAATAACCTGTAAAGGGGTGTATAAACTGGTTCAGGGGCATTGGGATTGTTTTGGCTACACCCATAAGTCAGAATGTGGGTGTGGCCAGCACAACTGAGGCACTCCTCAGAATTTGGAGCTCTAGGCAGTCGCCTAGAAATCAGGCCCTGAATACCACAAAAAATGAATGGTGGTGAAATGGATTATAACGTGTGGCTCCTGCCTATAACCAATGTACTAATCATATTTACACAGAACACACTCCCCTCATTCAGTGTTCATGGGGTTATGGGGACTCAGCTAATGGGCTATTGGGACTCAGCTGCCATAGCTCTTGGGACACAGTCAAGGATTTAAAGCAAACGTAACCCTTTATTTTGACTTTACGTATTCTTTATGTGCATAACATGTACAGTCAAATTGCCTATGCGTTTTTTTTTTTTTTATTCTACATTTTTTTTTTACACTTGTAAGCTTCTGACAGTGAGCTATCTGGATCTCAGGTTCCAGGGAGCTTTCTGGTCAATAGACCATCACTGCAGTATGTAATAACAATGTTACAGTATCCCTATAGCACTGAGTGCTCTCTTCTTTTTTACATTATTTCATTCTTTCAGTTTACCACTACACATGCTTTCGTGTTTCCTGACAGAAAACTTTCTGCAAACAGAACCAGGGAGCTCATTGGTGGGGACATAAAAGTGTAAGAATATAAGTGAAGATAAAAAAATACAATGTAGGCAATTTGACTGTAATTATTATATACTTTCAAAATACATAGTAAAATAAATGGTCAATATTCTTTTTGCGTGGACTCTATACTGCCCCTTTAATGCTTTAATGAATTCAGGGATGTGCAAAGTAATATGTTGCACACTCATCTGGTCCTAATGATTTAACACCATGTATTAAAAAAAAAAGACTCACAGTGAACTGGTATAACTATTTCGCTGCACATGCTATAGGAGCAGTGTTTGCTCGCATTAACCCATTGAGTGCCAGAGAAGTGTCCAACGCAGTGCATGCAATGCGTTGGATACCTCTCTGGCACTTAAAGGGTTAACGTCTTGACACTTGTGGAGTGTTTTTGCAGACACACACTATAGCAATCATACACCCTAGTACATACCAAGACGTTATGGCTATAGCCAGTTAAATAATGTGCTTGTGAATATGGTCCAGTTATAACTGTAACACTAACAAGACAATCCAGGCCAAAAGGTGAAACTATAAGACAATGATCTTACCATTGACAATGAGAGTCACTGTTAGATTTTTCGTCAGATTCCATTGTTTCAGTTGCACCATGATTGTATATTTTCCTGCATCTTCTTCAGCAACCTCTTTAATATTCAAGGAGGAGTCTTTAACTATATAACGGGCACATTTATCTGCAGCCAGCAAACCATCCTTGAACCTATTAAGGGAACAGTTTAATAATAAATCCAGGGAACATTGCTAAAGATCCCAACCATGACAGATAAACTGAGAAGAGATTACTTGAAATACATGTATTTGGAAGAGGAATCGTTAAACCATATGCACTTCTGATTGATGATATAAGGCCATATGTATTAAGTCAATAGTGGAATAATTCTGGGACACAAAAACTGCACCATAGGAAACAAATAAAAATTCCACAGATTTAAAAGAGGGGGTTTAAACTTCTTGAATGGCAGAGTGTTCTCCAACACTTTGTTTCATTTTGGAGACCTCTCTAGCATTGAAAGGTGTTTAAAGAGATAGTAATGTCTCTTATAAAAGTAGTTTGCCGAGTTTTCTTTATATTAAAAGTAACAGATTTTGCAATGTGTAAGAGCTTACTTGTGTGTAGTTCAAAAGTTATTAAGTGACAAAGATCCACCACCCCTTCTGGCCGCCTCCCACTGAATTTAAATCTGGTTGCGGGTCCAGACGGCTGCAGCGAGGGACAAACTTCAGTAAATATAAGGAAAATCCTTCCCCCCTTGACGAAGGAAGGCAGTATTTCCCTTTGCTTACTGAAGTTTGTCCCTCGCTTCAGCCGCCCGGATCAGATTGCAGCTTCTGCGTGATGTGGACAGAAGGGGCGGGCAGGGATCTTTATCGCTTAATAACCATACTTGGGAACTTGGCAATGTGGACTACCTGGAGGGGAGTCCTCTGCTGCCACTGGGGGAGATATGTGATGCGATTAGCGTCAGAAAAGGGGCATGGCTTAATCACAAGTAGGGGCGGGGCTTTAAAATATACCAAAAAAATTTAAAAGATAGCCTGGAAGGAGGAGAACTTGCAGCAGAGTGCGAGGAGCACACTTGAAGACACGGAAGTGTGCAAATGTTTATTAAAAACTCCCCACATCCGGAGAATCAGCCTCTGTCCCGGGCAGGGGAGAGCTGGCAATTTGTGGCCCAGTGGGCAAATACATTCAAGTGGCCCATTTCTATTACAGTTGAAATGGGGCTACACTAGAGCGCCACTACAAAGCGTACAATTTAAATAAAGCTTACCTAGTGATACTATAGAGCTTACAAGGGAAATGTGTAGCTCCATTTGGATTGTACCTCTGTGGTATCACTAGTGTAGCTCCATTTACAGCAGCAATCGGGAGATTTAGTGAGATGCAGTGGCCTACCAGCCCAGACATATGACCAGCCCAGGGGGCAATTGTCTCCCTGCCCCCCAGGCCAGCCCTCCCCTGGTCCCGGGGACCCGGTAATTAGAAGCCAAAATCGGAGTCTCTGGGGCAAACATGGAGAGTTCCCAGCTATGTTAATAACATTGAACTACACACAAGAAAACTCTTACACATAGTGCAGTCTGTTACCGTTAATATAAGGAAGGCAAACTACTTTTATAAGAGACATTAGTATCTCTTTAAAGACCCATTTAAATCAATGGAATGTTTATTTGTACTGTATAAAGCGGTTTGTTTGCCACAACATTAATACACTTTTGTGTTTATGCATATCCCCATAATTCTGAATCTAAATGGAAACAACTGTTTTTATGTCAGTAAACGATTGTCAGATTGAATGACTCACGATGACCTACATTTTCTTTCCCCTTTCATAATTTGTTACTCACTCACACCTTCAAGACTTCACCCACTCTTTGGACTTTCCTACCAGATGCTATCAGACTGCCACCCAACATTCTAGCATTTTAACACTCAATTGAATCTAATGTTTTCAAATAAGTCTAACTTTATTAACTGTTTACCCCACCTCTTCAAGAATCCAAACTCATTAACCCTTTGAGTGCCAGAAAGGTATCCGACGCATTGCTTTGCATTGGATACCTCTTTGGCATTCAGAGGGTTAAGGAACAAAATGAATATAAATAATCTGCTTGCTTTTATTCACATACATATTCAGAAAAAATATTTTCTTATTAATGATCCTTGTTCTACTATTTATACACATAATTCAACTACAATATTCCCTTTTGTCCTGCTGTTTGAACTTACGCTCTCCCTGAATATATAAAAATAACTCAAGATATTTTTAGAGCATGGAATTCAGAACATTTGTGGAAAATAGTTTTTTTTTCTTTACAAATCCCCTTCCTAACCCTTTTTAATGTGACCTCTACTTGTGTTGCATGGGAAAACGCTCATGGGTAAAAATGATGAGAATCACAGTTTAAAGGAGCAGTAAACATTTTAAATATAAATAGCTTTTCCTGTAATACAAGGGTGCTACCACTGCTGGAGGATTTTTTTTTCACTTAAACTGCAATTTTCTGTTCTGGCCATAAGGTGGTGCTGAGGGAAGCAAAGTCAATGACTCAAGATCTTCTACAGAATGCATTATAATACAGGTTACTTATTGGATACTACTATGCACTGTTTATAAAAATTAGTTTGAATTATTTTCAAACACCATAGTGCAAGGATTTCCTCAAAAGCCATATATAGGTCAGGATTTAAAGGGATAGTAATGTTTGAAATTAAAAGAAGCTCCAATTATACTTCATAATATTTGGCTCTTGGAGAGTGTTATTTCAATACTGTCAGAGTTGTCGTTCAAGAGTAATTGAATGATAAAGTATCCCCCTCTCACCCTTTTTACTGATGTAACACTTATCACCTCAGAGCTGCAAAACTGTTCAGATGGATTGCAGAGAGGGACAATCTTCAGTTAGCATAAGGGGAAAACCTGAAAAACCTGTAAAGGGGGGCAAGGTTTTCCTTATGCTCACAGTAAGAAGGTTATCCCTTGCTGAGAGCTGTCTGGTCAAGAGACCAGATTCCACATCTTAGGGGTGGCTGCTTACACTAGGTAAAAGGGGAAGAAGAGGGATATTTTATCATTCTATTAGTCTTGAAGTACAAGTATTGAAATAACACTCTCCATGGCCTAAATACTATGAAGATTAACTGGAGCTGATTTTATTTTGAAACATTACTATCCCTTTAAGAATATCCCTGATTCTTGCCTGTATATGGCCCTTGAACAAAGGTTTAAGCACCCTTTCCCTAGATGATGATGAGCTTTTTAATCCAACAACTGGAGAGCCACATTTTGCCCACTTATTTCTGAGATATTACAGAAGTGCTGTTCATGACCTCTGAGTAAATTAGGCAATTCATTGTCCTTCCTTCCTATTTTGGAAATTGAAAGTATAGAGGTATTTAGCTGCTACTATATTTGGTTTACTAATGAGTTCTGTCACGCAAACCTTTGTTTTAGGTTGACACATTAAGCCAAACGTAATACATTTAAAAACTTTAGATCAACTATAGATAACATTGTTTACTAAGGTGTACTGAGTATTTTTTATTTTAAAATAGTTTGCATTACTGCCAAGAACAGACTACAATAGTTAATTTAGGTAACCTACGAAAAGAACTAACGCACAATGCAAATGACGAACTTCATACCAGTCTTTAAAGGCATAGTAATGTTTTACAATAAAAACAGCTCCAATTAATCTTCATAGTATTTGGGCCATATGGAGAGTGTTATTTCAATACTGTCAGAGTTCTAGTTCAAGAGTAATTGAATGATAAAGTATCCTCCTCCCTCCCGCTCCTTTTACTGATGTAACACTGCTCACCTCAGAGCAGCAAGACTGTCTGGATGGATTGCAGAGAGGGACAATATTAATTTAGCATAATGGAAGAACCTGAAAAACCTTTCAAGGGGGCAGGGTTTTTCTTATGCTCACAGGATGAAGACTGTCCCTCACTGCGAGTTGTCTGGTCCCAGGACCAGATTCCACATCTGAATGGAGGTGGCTTACACTAGGTAAAAGGGGTGGGAGGGGGATACTTTATAATTCAATTACTCTTGAAGTACAACTCTGACAGTACTGAAATAACACTCTCCATGGCTAAAATACTATGAAGATTAATTGGAGATGCTGTTTTTGTGAAACATTACTATCCCTTTAATTAGCATTACGTAGAACAAAATCCTAATCATTATAATCACTTGGTTAATTAACCCATTATATGCTAGAGTCATCTCCAATGAACTGGTCTATATTGAGGTATATGAAAGTGATTGTTTTTGTACAGAATACCCAAGTGAAAATGCTGTTGTTTAGATACATCCACTCAGCAATTTGTGTTTCTCCTACACAGGTTCCCAAAGCTAATTCAGAGGAACCAACTGCACTAGAGGTCAAACGTTCTTTGATTTCAATCCAAATAATAAAAATCATACCTGTACAAAAAAAATCAAACATAAGTAAGCAACTTGTGTATGAAAAGCACTGATCTGCTTATGTACTCACACCTGCTTATCTTTTGATCCCACTCCATCAGTCTCCCCTCTGTGTCCATATCTCTGCCACGATTTGTTGCACAGGTACAATTTTTATTAATTGGAAATAAAAGAATGATGTTTTTACACAGATTTGCTTTACCTGTTATTACTATGGTGCATTCCATTGATGCACATTATATATGCTTACTATATTTAAAGACCACCGATCACTGACACCGGTTCTCAGAATTGGTCACCAAAAGAGCAGATTTCTAGGATCTCTCCAGTTAGAGATGGATTTATCATTATAGCAAACTGCATCAGCTGCAATGTGTCAAACTAACAGATCAACATTTGAAGAGGTCTGGAAACCTGCACTGTTGGTGGCTCCTGAGAATATATGGGAGAAACAATGACTTAATGATAGACATACCTCAAAATGTATTTTATATATTGCACATTAATGTGAGAAATACTGAAGTCTTTCAGGTCAACAGCTCTCAAGACCTGAGCTGACAACTTGCCAAAGATCAGTAACACAATTCCTCTCTATCACAGTGATTTTCAAGTACAGTAATCAGGACACACAAACAGGTCAAATTTTATGGATATTAAGGAGAACTTTAGTCTAGCAATAAGTGGCTCTTTTTTTTGCTTACAAGAATGATTGACCTAGGTATGGTGTCCTTCACACAGCAGTTATATACATCTATAGTGTTTATTTTTTTTGAACATTTAAATTAAGATCAACTTATTCCTAGGGCAGAGTTCCATTTTAAACACAAGTATGTTTATAACAGTATCTATCTAAGCCACTGATTACCAACCTATGCTCAAGCAGGAAGATGCTTCAAATCTGGCCTGCTGGTGTCTTCTGAATTTGTGAATCACAAAGCTTGTATAATGTGCCTACTAGGCATTCTGAAAGAGAACCCAGTGTTGTGTTAAAATACCGAACTCACCATTTAACCTCGGGTTCGGGGAATGCTCTCACTTTCATTGCAATATTATAAGACTTCTGTCCAGCCACTGCCTCTAAGACACCCTCCTTCAGAGGTTTAACATTAATGAAAGGTCTTGCTGGAAGAAAAAACAAACATGGAATTGCTCCCATTACATTTCATAAACAAAAACAAGCACACAGACCAATAAACAAATACATGTCTGAACATTTGCTTTCTATATCACTGATATATTTCAAGTGTCAACCTCTTCGTGTTTTATGTAGTCAACAGTTGGACCCCCAGCTGCCCCATTATCCCTAACTAGCCAACGGATGGGAGCAGTAGTCAACAATTGCTGGAGTTCCAAGAATTTACTACCCTTCATTCATTCAGATTTTTTCTTTTCTCGAAAGGGACAACCTGTAAATCTGTGTTGTCCCATTAAGAAAAACTCTCCATAAACACTAGATAGAAATAACAAGATGTTAACAGTTTGAAAAAAAATATCTGGTTTGTTTTAACCTCTTGGGTGCTAGCAAGGTTTACAACAGAATGCATTGGAAGCCCCTCTAGCATCCACGATATCAAATTGACCCTGTCACCTACAAACTGTTTCATTAGCCATTTTTTATTTAGAAAATTAGTATTAGAGTCGTTAGATGTACAGATTGTTAATTAAGACGTGCCATTGAGACACTGGGAGAGATACACTACGGTGTGATAAAGAGGTGATAAAGCAGAGATGACTTCTCCAGTGATATCACTTCACCAAGTCCTATGTTATTCTATGGAGCCAATGTACTAAGATTTTTCTAGCTCTGGAGATCTTAGTACATAGGCTCTATAGAATAACACAGGAACTGGAGAACTGATATCACTGGAGAATCATCTCCACTTTATCACCTTTTTATCACACCTTTGTGCATAACCCCCATTATGTGCTCAGCTCACTGACACTAAACCCTTTCAGCACATTGGGAGATTGGAATTTATGAAACTAATGATAATCTTTAAGTGAAATCTGATAGGTGTTTTACTCAGATTCACTTCTATGCACATGGACACGTCAATAATCAAATAACTATCATAATAACATTCTTCAACATATGATCAACACTTTAATGCTGTGCAATGTAACTCCATGAAACATTCCTCACTGCAGATCATAAAGTAACATAACTAGCACCTACAATGGAACATCTGTCTACACATGAATATCTGGCTAAAGTCAAGGCTGTTTGCCCTTGAGCGAACCTTTGAGTGTCAGAAAGGTATCCAATGCATTGTACTGAAAAGCTCTGGATACCTCTATGGCACTGAAGGGGCTTAATGGTATTAAAAGTCAGACCTCATATTGGGGCATTGGAACTCCTGTTGATGCCACCCTAACTACTGATCTCCCAGCATATATATATATATATATATATATATATATATATATATATATAAATATATATATATAAATAACAAATTAATGAGTATTCCAGTATGTAATGATAGCTGTTTTATTGGACTAACCCTACATTTCATGGAGACAAGCTTTGGAGAGATATTCTCACTTTCTCAAGTACTTGAGAAAGGGAGAATATCTCTCCAAAGCTTGTCTCTATGAAACGAAGTGTTAGTCCAATAAAAAAGGTATCATTACATTCTGGAATACTCATTCATTTGTTATTTATATATATTATAAATTTATATATTTATACTCATTCATTTGACCTCTACACCACTGGACTAGACTAACACGACTAACCCATATAAAACACCTTACCATGAATATGAACAGTTGTGTTCACTGATCTCATTGATGGTCCATTCTTCGCAGTGCACGTATATTGTCCTTTATCCATTTTGCCCACTTTATGAATTGTTAATATATTGCGAAACACAATTTCTTTGGGATTTCTCACCATTTCTCTTCTTATGGATGCAATTTTGCGAAATTCCTAGGAAACAGATTTTCCATTTAATAAAGGAGTGAATTACATAACGTAACAAAAGGAATCAATTGTCTTGTCTTTTACCTAGAATTCTCTCCTTAATGTTGATTGTGCCAAGTAGAGATCAGTGGGAGAGAACAGGGCATTTGGGGTGTTGTTTTCTACTGCATCTTGTTGTGTGTGATGTGATGTACTTACAATCATTTATGAATGTTATAACCATGGAGGAGGACATGACAGTTGCTGACAGTTTTTTCAGACTGAGGAAGAGAGCATGAGCTTACTTAACCCTTTGAGGACTAAAGAGGATAAAAGCAATGTGCCACTGCTCTGACCTTAAAGGAGTAGTATTATCATGTGCAGTTAGCAGAGTAGGCTCCCCTGGTTCTGCTAGAAATCATCATGTCCTCCTCCATGGATATAACATTCAGGACTGATGGATGATATTATCTCTTGGGCAAAGACACAAGGATACATTTTAGGATTTTCTGGCCATAGTGAGGTAATGGGAGTTATTATTAGAAGAGATACTTCTTTACACTGTGCTTTCAACTAAAACAAAGGTGAAGATTTTTTTACAGTAAGGACAGTAAAGTTATGGAATTCTTTGCCTCAAGATGCTGTGCTTGCAGATAATGTAATTGCTTTGAAAAAGTAATGGATACCTATGTAGCACAAAACTATATTGAGAATGATGATAGTTGGCTTCAAGGAAATAGGATGTTGATCTTGGGAAATATCTGACTGCCATTTGGATTTTTTTGTTTTAACCACTTGGGGTGTAATTGCAAATGGCTTCATTGGGTTGTGATTGGTTTTTTTGGGCCTTCTTTCCTGTCGTTACATTTCTAGGACCCAAGAGATTAATGCTGTATCAGTATCATAATGTATTAGAATGTCAATTGGCCCCCCAATAACCGTTGGCTGCTAGCAAAGTATCCAGTGCAAAACACATTAGTGTTGTCTCTAGTAGCCAAGGGGTGAACCCTTTGAATGCCAGAGGGGCACGTAACACATTGCTTTGCAATGCATTGCATACCCCTCTGCCATTCAAAGGGTTAAATCAAGAAGTTATTATAAAACCATAATCTTGAGAATATATGTCACTAATCCTGTAGATACCTTGCCAGGGTATTTCCATTCAATTTCAGCCCTTGCATTCAAGTCAGTTGTAACAGAGCAGGCAATAGCCAGATACTCGTTTTTCAGTAGGTAGATGGAGCTTGACACGTTCAGCTGCACACTGTGGATCGTAAGCGCTGCAAAAATATATATATATTATAAGATGATGTTTAAAAGAGAATAATAATGAGATAACAGCTTATCTCAAAACAAAATAAAAGGAATTCAGGAGCCAACCAACTGCACCAAAATGAATAAATGAAAACATTTCCCGAATTCATAATAATTTAACCCCTTGAATGTGAGAAAGGACTCTAGTGTGTTGGAATTCTCTGTTGCATATTTTCCACATTAAGGGCCATATGTTCAAAGGGATAACAACAAAAAAATGTTGTATGAATGACAAAAATAAGTAATTGTATGCATGAACGACATATTTTCTATAGAGTATACAACAAAAAACTAGTTATGTCCGTTGTGTACGACACAACTCCAGAATTGACAGGCAAAGGGGCGGGGCAAGGGCGTGGCTAAACTATTCTCCAGTGTCTTATAGAGAAAAAGAAAATTTGTTGTATACAACGACAAAAAAATGTCTTGTAAGAGAAAAAAATTGTACATTAAGAAAAAGTGGAGGGAATGTGAAGTTCTGAATGAGAGAAACCTATAATTGAAGGAAACACAACAAAAACTCAATTACCATACCTTTATACCGACATTTTTGTCTTTAGTTAAGACATTTTTGTCTTTAGTTAAAACATTTTTGGTCATTACATAAGGCAATTTCAGTCAGGAGTCTTACTTCAATGACAAAACAACATATTTCTGATCACAACCGACACGCTCTGAAAATATTAATGAGCCCAACGACACTGTACTTTGAAATGTTACAACAACAAAACCTATTTTGCTACTTCTTTGAACATATGGCCCTAAGTGTTACTATCCCTTTAACCCTTTGAGTGCCAGAGGGGTACGCAACGCATTGCAAAGCAATGCATTGCGTACCCCTCTGGCATTCAAAGGGTTAATGACAATATTGTGTGTGTGGGGGGGTGTTCTAAAGTTCCTATATTTAAAAGTACCTCAATGAGATTCTGGGGCAAAACAACTAACATATGGGGACAAATACACATTCCATTTGAGCTAAATCCAGCTATTAACCTCTGCAATGCCAGATAGGTCTCCAACTAATTGTTGTTTTAAGCTCTTGATGGTCAGGGGAGGGATGGCCTGGGAGGCAGGGGGGCAATTGCCCCCTGGGCTGGTCATATGTCTGGGCTGGTAGGCCACTTCATCTCACTGAATCTCCTGGTTGCTGCTGTAAATGGAGCTACACTAGTGATACCACAGAGGTACAATCCAAATGGAGCTACACTAGTAGCATAAACCATTTCCCTTGTAAGCTCTATAGTATCACAAGGTAAGCTTTACTTAAAGGGATAGTAATACTTCATTTTAACTTTATTTTATTTTGTAGGCATTAAAAAAACATGAAGAATGATATAAGTCTTATCTCTCAAACCTTTATGGTTTAAGAGATATTCACAAACAAAGTATCCCCCCCCGTTCAACCAAATCAGAAGGGAGATGCCCAGGTAGACTGCAGAGAGGGACAATCTTCAATTAAGATAATGGAAAAAGCTGAAAAACTTATCAAGGGGGGAAGGGCTTTCATTGTTTTCATACAAAGAAAATTGTCCCCTTCTGTTATCTGTACTGTCATACAACCAGACTCACATCTGAGAAGAGATTGTTTACACTAGGTAAAAGGGGCGGGGAGGGGAACTTTGCTTGTGAATATCTCATAAACCATAAAGGTTTGAGCGATAAGACTTATATCATTCTTCATGTTTTTTTAATGCCTACAAAATAAAATAAAGTTAAAACGAAGTGTTACTATCCCTTTAAATTGTAAGCTTTGTGGTGGTGCACTAGTGTAAGCTATGTGGTATCATGTGACTTACATCACAACATTAATGCCAGTTTTAAAATGAACAAAAGGGGGTGGGCTGGAACAGTAGCCTGGAACAATAATAGAAATGGGCCACTTGAATGTGTTTGCCCCCGGGCCACAAATTGCCAGCCCTCCCTTGTTGATGGTCCATGGGTAAAGTATTCGACAGAAGAAATCTATGAATAACTGTATGCTAGGAAGGTCTCCAACAAAGTGTACCACAATGTATTGAAGACCTTTCTACTTTATAAGAGCTTCACAAAATGTTGAGTTCATATTTAATTTCATAGACTGTCTGTACATATAAACTACAGAGGCCCAGGATACATCAATGGGAGAGAAGATCAGTGTATCAGATAAGTTGCATTTACCACTGTGCTCACTGATGGTTTTCATCTATAATCAGTTTTATCCCCCTGTCTTCTGTGTGCAAGGTAAGGAAAAAAAAGCTGCAACTTCAGTGATACACAGACACTTGTTCAGAGGCTCATTCACATTGATTAACTCATTTGTGCTCTAACAAGGAAATCATCAAATCCTGGCCTGTTAGTGGGTCCTGAGGACAGGAGTTGAGAACCACTCAGTTACTGCATATGAGTGTGTTCGCTCCCATAGATTACAAGGGGATCCACCAGCTTGAAGCTGGCAGATGGAATTTTCAGATCTATTTGGTCATCAGTCATTGGTAAATGAGCATTAACTGAATACTATCTTCACTGAAGCATAGGCAGCTGGATAATATGCAAGGAAATCCCCTGAGTTCATTGCATATTATGCCATTCACTGCTTGATGAATTCCACCAAGAGTTTTCACACACATATTAGCAGAATATTGTGTTTTCACACCTATCCTCCCACTATGCTCAGTTTTCACACCTGGCTTCATACACACACTGAACAAACTCCAGATCATCAGTGAGAGGGAGTGCCAGAGGGTGTTATAAGACAGTCAGGGTTTCTATCCTATTGTTAAATATAATTTCTGACTTTTCTTTGTGCATACAGCCCATAGTATCTAAGTGATAAGTTAAAACTCACATTCTCTGTTTGTCATATATTTTGTACTGTACTCAATTCCATCGACTGTCACCTCACAGCTCAACATTCCAATAAACACGTATGTGGGCTTGGGAATAATGAAGCCTCTTTTGTTATCCCAAATAATATTTTTACCATCGGGAGTAAACCTTTCATTCTCGAAGGTCTAAAAGAAAGAAAGGAAGATAATCAAAAACATTTGAAGGGAACATGTATGGGTGAAGTGATGAAAAGTAAGCACATTTTAATTAAATGGTAATATATATTGTCAATTTTGCATATAGAACCATTGTGAAGCAATGTGTTTGGCACTACCTCTGGCACTCCAGGGGTTAAAGGGATAGTATTTCTTTATTTGGGAAAAAAATGAACATTGCAGGGTTTATCCTGCCAAGTAAAACGCATGTTTTCCCACCTGAGATGTTTTATTCAAGTTATATGACATGAAAGTGTATGATGATGATGTTGTTACTGCATTCCAAGGACATAGACTGCTGTACCAGCAGTACCACTTTAATATTTCAGGCCATGGAAATACTGCGCCCAAAAAATGCAAGTTTGATCTGCACTAACCTTTGAATATATCTCAGTAGAGGGAATACCCTTGTTTTACTCAGCAGGATACACAGATTTTTTCTATATTATCTAATACTATCTCTTTGAGCCTGAAAGGGAAAGTGCCACCGTATAAGTTTGTATTATTTTTCTGTAATACATATGCGCAACTAAAATATGGTTGATAATATAAGTAGTGGATATTTCTAAATAAAATATTCTTTAATAAAAAAAACCTACATGCCTTATGTTTAATCCTTTAAAGCTCTTCCCAATGCATTTCAAACTCCTTACAGGGTTAAAGCTTCCATGATATGAGTACAAGATCACATTGCAAGCTTAATTCCCTCTTGACAATGACAGTACCCTTCTGACAGCTGTAGGCTATGCTGGCACAAGAGTATAATGCAAACATATGTGTCTGAGCCTGACACACAGACTTTCCTGCAGAGAGAAAGGACTGTTCTGTGCAGTGACCATTGAGTACAGCAAGATCATGGAATATAAAATAATCAAAATCAAAATTAAAAAAAATCTGTTGGTGAGCCCCGAAGACTGAGAATCATTGCTCTACAATAAATGTTTTTTTCCTAACACAACTTCTCTGACACTGTACGGCTAACCGTCAGTGATTGCTATATTTTTGTTCTGTTATCATAAGACTTTGATGCCCATGTATTAACAAAACGAGCAGCAATTTTAAGTGCAAATTACCTGCAAATACAAATTTCCACTGATGTAACGTGGTTTTCAAACACTGAAATGTTAGGGTGACTTCTAATGCATTGTGAAGATTCATTTACAGATATAGGCATTCTGGGAATTTTTATCCCTCCACACTATAGTGCAGTTGGTACATGGGCATCAGAATGTTTGTAACCAATCACAATGCATTTTTTATGCTGTAATCAATGGTTTTATGTGGACGGTAATGCTTAATATTGGAAAAAAAATCTATTGCAGGGTTTATTCTGTTGTCATTGCTGAGAGACATGTATTATTCAACAGTTATTGCAGCTCAAATTTGTGTTTTTTTGGGAGCAGTACCTCCATGATCTCCAAATTTACTGATGTTGCTATGGAGGTTTTTGGTCAGCTGATGAGAGCTGTCTCTCTGCAGTGGGAGTACCCTTGTTATACTCAGCAGAATAAACCCGAATATTAACCTTTTGAGTTCCAAAGGGGTGGGCAATACAATGCACAGCAAAGGGCTAATAGTTTTCCATTATTATACATTAGTACCCCTCTGGTCCTTACAGGGTTGATAAAACTGACCTTTCCAGCTGCAGACGCTAGTTTATTGCAGGTGTGTGTTATATGATCCCCACAGGAGAGAATTCAGTACATATCTATCCTGCATGTTTCCATTTATTTTTATTTATTATTGGGAAAGTGCACTCAGTAATGTCCATGATTACAAATCATTATGACACTAATAAATCAGTTTGATGGCCAAGCCAGTGTAAGTTCAGTTTGATTGATATAACTGTTTAACACCCTGTGCAAGGTCAGTATTAACTAAGGTCCATGGCAGAAAAAAAGAAGGGGGGGGGCAAATTACTAATATTAAGAAAACAACCACATACCTCCCAAGTGTCCCTCTTCTAGACCCAAATCCCTCTGTCCCTCTTTCCCACCCAGATGTCCCTCTTTTTAGGAAATCAGAATGTGTGTTGTGTATATAAGTGTATCATACAGCAATAAAACTCACATTATTGTTTGTTTAAACGTCACTATATGTGTTTATAAATTAGCCTGAGTAAATAAAACACTTTAGTCTTGTTCTAAATCATGTATTAGGTTACACATGGAGGTGTCAATAGGTCGTGAAATAGCCTAAAAATTCTCAGTAATGCCCCACCCACAGCCACATCACCAACAACACCCCCTAAAACACAAATGTCCCTCTTTGGCAATTTGAAATATTGGAAGGTATGCAACCAACTTAGTACTATTATTATTAGTCTGGCTGGGGGGCAGGTCTAATTAGGGAAGAAGGCTAATTATCTACTAAAGCAGGGGTGTCCAAACTTTTTTCCTCAAGGGCTAGACTGAAAATCAATAACAATTAGAGGGCCACATACTACTAAATAATTCAACGGCATTTAAAGGAAAAGTAACACCTAATAATAACTCTCCACTCACCTCACTTTGGCCAGAAAATCCCGATGGCCCCTATGAATTTTGTCTTTGTGGCTTTGTCCAAGAGATAACATTTTTAATCAGTGCTAGATGGAGAACATGACAGTTGCTAGCAGGACCCCAGGACACAAATGGTAATCTTTTAAGGACCAGAGGGGCTTGCAATATATTACAGAGTAGGCTTATGTACCGGTACTCAGCCTGCTTCAGTTTGAAAAAAAGTGTCAGCAACTGTCATGTCAGCCTCCATGGACTCAACTGCAGCACCAAAGATATGCCTGTTCCTACTACATATAGCTCACTGGTATTCATTTGATTCAAGCAGGGCTGTTGATAATTGCTCCATGGACTAGACCAGTAAAGGATTACACATGACAGACCTGGCATGCAAGTGAAAAGTCTACCAGGCTCTGGAAGTGAATACAGCCAAGTACGAAATGTTGGTTGATGAGATTTTTAAAGTAAAAATATGTGCTCAAAATACCTTTAGGGAGATGGAAGTTGGCAACGTCTATGAAATTAATTATGGTCGTGTTATATTCAGAAATTAGTCTAAGGTTCATACTGTTTCTAATTAGTAATGATAAATTCCTGCAACAATTCAGTCACTCCTCACCATAAAATAAACATGTCATCTATGTACCATGTACAGGTTTAAAAAAAAAAACCCTGTTCAACTTTTTGAATGACAGAGGGGTATCCAATGCATTGTTTTGTAATGCGTTGGATATACCCTGGCACTCAAAGGGTTAAGCTGAGGGGAAGCAATCCCAATTTATGCACTGATTAACCACTTGTGGATTACCTGAAGACCTGACCTGTTGGTGTGTCCTGAGGGTTAACCTTGATAAACACTGGGTTAATGTAATAATTACAGTACATACTTTATCCATTGTTCTGCAGTTCCATGAGCAATTATATTACTAAAATGACATAATATAAGCAACACTTGAATGGATGCATCAAGTGATTGGATCACATAGATGATTTGATAAGGATGTGTGAAACGTGACAAAAAATGGAATCCTGTCAACACAGGATACAGACCTAATGGCTTCGGTCTGTCCTGCCAGCTGCAAAGTTCACCACTTAAGGAATAGGGACATTAACTGCTGACTTCAAAGTTAAGGGGACAACACAAAATATCCATGTGAATGGAGAATGGGAAATACATGTTGAGATTCACGTTGAGATTCATGCATATACTATTATTATACAGGAAGGAATGGTTGCTTTTAAATCAATGAACTCAACTTTCTATTGCCAGAGATTTTCAAACCATCCCAATTCTGGACTTCGAGAAAAATCCCTGTTCTCATTACAGGTGAATTATTTTTTTGGAGAGTATTACAAAACCTATTTATATTACAAACAAATGACTAGCACAACATAAAGGCAGTTTTTAACCCTCTCTCATGGACACCTCTATGGCAGTCAAAGGGTTAATTATCTTTTAAACTGACTACACTTATTATAAGGTTCACTTTAAGGCATACTTACAATTACATGTATAGGGTGGATGGATCATAACTGACCAACACAAACACATGCATTTCTCTTTATGTAGGTTTTCAGGTAAAATCAATCAATATATATTGTAAAAAAAAAAACGTCATGGCACAGGACTCATGGCAGAGAAAAAAGGATGCAAATAAACATTGATACAGGAAATTTGATGGCAGATAAGAACCATTCGGCCTATCTAGTCTGACCATTTTTCCTAATGTAAAAACCTGAAAATTATGTAATGTGCACAAAGGTAAATTATTTGGCTCCACCCACCAAAGACACCATATTTCCACTAAATGGCAGGAGTGGTTACAAATTATATCAAATATGCAAAGTACATAAATCCATGCATGTAAGTAGATGCAATCAGTAAAACACGTCTTCTTCACCAAATTGATTTTTGCATGTCAGTGAATTACAGTTATATATGCCCATTTTAATCAGCCCTTGGGCAATCATGATTTATAATAATGTGTGCTGCAATGAGTTGGAAAACTTTCTCTTGCCCAAGCGATTAAAAGGGAACTACGTTGCAGGAATAATTTACTTGTCATTTATTTCTTTAATTTTAGGCTATTAAGTCAGAATGCCTATTTGAATCGTGGTACCCTGTCCAGTTGTTTTACTTACCTTTTTAAAAGTGACAGTAATATTTGGAGATGTTACCCTACAGGGAATAACCAGTTCCTCCCCTTCAGTCATGTGGATCACATGTGGTATGTCACTATACATTTCTACAAATGGAGTCTTTGCATCTGTGAAAAGATAAAGAGTAGACAGTTTTAAACTTAACTAAACCAAATAAATCATACTGAAATGGGGCTATGTTATCAGATCACGCCTTTAAAATGTAATACTTAGGAAAAATGAATGCCACAGGGCCGCGGTGATTACACCTGGACTGCTATGGTTCCCACATTGTCCCGGTCATTTTATTTCATAATTAAAGTGTCCCCCTCCTGCCCCTTTTTCCATACATAAGGCTATATCCCAAAATCGCTTAACTGGACAGATTGTGACGAAGGACAATCTTCTCTCAGTATAAGGATAAACCTGCCTTCCTTCATCAAGGGTTTTCCTTATGCTGATAGATAGAAGAATGTCCTTCATTGCTATCTGTCCGATCAAGTGACCGGATTTCAGATATGAGGAGAGGTAGCGTTACATGTGGAAAAGGGGCAGGAGGAGGACACTTTTAATTAAAATAAAACGAAGACCACAACTTAACAAGCAGTTATAAAGTGAGTTTCTTTATAAAATTTATATTGAAGAATCGAGCTTGCAGTAATAGCTAAACATTACAATCTCTTAAAGGGGAACCATACCCTTAGATATAATTGAGGTCATATAGACTCTCCATATAGACTCTGAATAGATAATTACAACAGAATATATAGCTCAAATAATTCAAGTGATAAGGAGTAAACTATATAAACTATTCTAAAAAGTGTTACAGCAAGAGGCAAACTGAACTACATCTTGTTAGTTAAAACATACAGTTGCTCCTTTCAGCATCAAAGCATGAGCAGGCATGCACAGTCATTGCTAGACATGCTGATTTATGCTTTAATTTAAAGGGACCAACAAGAGGAAATCAGTATGCCTTTTGCGCTGGAGTTTTTGAGATAGTTTACATATCCTACTTGGTATCATTTGAATTTTTAGAACTAGATACTCTATTATAATGATCGAATCAGAGTATATTTGCCCTCAATTACATCTAAAGGCACAGTTCACCTTTAAACATTTTAAGTGCTTTACCATGCATTGAGCACCACACAAATAGTTAATCTCTTAACCCTTTGAATGCCAGAGGGGAATGCAATGCAAAGGATTAAGGAGCGTTACAACGGGAGAAAAAGTGTAACTTGTTTATGAAATACCATAAGAAATAGCATCCACTGAGTCTACATTATATTACCAAAACATGTACAAATTAAGAATGTGCCAATTATAATTTCCTCCCCAATTTATTTTAAGGAAATAAAAAAAAATTGTAGTGTTCAGAGAAAAACAAGCATGTTGTTTTGCAGAGCTGCTAAATGCGTGAAAAGGTCACTCGCTCTTTGCCTACAATCATCTGTGGAACCAATTACTGCTATTCTCTAAGGGTAAATTCATTCATGTCATGAAATAAAAAAAATTCCAAAAGTTACAAGTGTTGTAGAGCAATTTCCTGTATTCTTCCCCAGCTACAGTATCACTACAAGGTTATGGAAGAACTTGTTCTGAAGGCGCTGCTGCAGACACATTGTCACCACTCACTGCTGCCAGTTATTACAAAGACTTCTCTGATTTCAACTCAGTACTCTTTGTTTTATGTTTAAGAGTCGCTATGAGAACATTTTCTCATTACATGTAGCATCAGACAATCCTATATAATAATTAGCTAGGATGTTTGTCAGAAGCCATCATGCTAACTAGAGACTGCCTGAATGCACAGAATTCTGGGAGCACAGAATGCTGGAAGCACAGAATGCAGGGAGTTTTGTGCTGGGAACATTCTGTGCTTTCGGGCAGTCTCTACAGTGCATGACTGCGTTGGTGGCAGGATGCACCGTAGGACCAGCCTCTTAACATCACCAGGACCTTGGCCCGTGTACACGGGCTTTTGCACTAGTTGTAGATAAGAGAAAAAAATAATGGCGCAAGCATGGTGTAGTGGGAAAAGGATGAGCCAGTCTTCACTCCAGTTCCTTTTTTTCCATCCAGCAGTGCGAGGATAGAACATTAACAGACAACAGGACTTTAAATCTATCTATACATAAAAGCCTCCATCTGTTTATCAGCTGTAATCAAATCAAAGACAGAAGCAGAGTGTTTGAGGCTGTCACGTAAATTCATTGTATTACTGTCTTAGGTTCTACTCTGCCAGTAGTGAGCAAGATTTATGTCTCTCAGTTAGGACATTCAATATTTAACGGCAGGATTAATCGGTTTAGCTTGCAAGCAACCTTTTCATGGAGGGACAGTTATAGGAACGTTATGGGGCAGGAGGGTTTGAAGTAGAACTGTCTCTTTATAACAACTAGGTGATTTTGAAAGTTTTCAAAAGCAAACTATATTTATGTTAGACTTTTTTTTAAATAATTTATAAATATTTAACTTTATTTATTAATCAGTTAGTGCACATACTCCAGTTAGCTCTGCAATACCAACTGCCACTTCCTACCAGGCAATACTAGCTCAGCTCCATATACTGACACATAAATAAAGCTAAATATGTCAGAAATTATTGTTTGAAATGAACCCATTGAGTGGCAGAGATGCTGGTACTGAAAGCAAGGCTCCACATACTCTAAAATGTACTGTAGACTGTAGAAAGCCATTTATAATGGCCTGGAGTTTCATATTTAAATCCGGCAATGGAAAATTTAAACCGGAACTACCACCCGACACAATATATAGCTTCACTAAATCCCCATCTGGCGACTATCTGCTTAGTAGCGATAGTCGCCAGAATAATTGCCTTATTTAACAGATTTCTGCTCTCTTCCATGGGTGACAGGCAGGACGGAGCGTGGACATCTTGCCATATTGACGTCAGCGCGCCTGCACTTTCAGTCCCAGTCGGGTATAAGAGGCGTCACTAGGAGCCATTTGGCTCCGGATGAGACTGAAATCACAGGTTTTAAGAAGTTTAGGAAGTAGACAGACCAGGAGGGCTTATTGGTTTTTATTTTCTATGTTTTTCAATGAATTCAAATCATTAATTTTCATTTTGGGACAGGCTTAAGCTATGTTCACACAGGCAACTTGGCTGCGCTCTGATTTAATGTGTGCCATGCCATCCCCTTCGATATCTTGTATTCCCTTGGCGTTTCGCTTGCAAAAACGTGGGGCAATATATTATTGACTGTTGCCCACATATGTTTGCAAGTCATTGGAAAATGAGAATGGCATTGTGTAGTCCTCCACAACTGCCCATGTGAACGATCTGTATGGTGGTCCATAGACCATCATAAAGACCAGCATACTGAAGCCTCCTAGTCCTAAACAGCACCACTGGGGGCAAGCAGATTCGCAAGGGTGTGAATAATCACTGTGTTAAAGCCAACCATGTTAGCATAAACACAGCCTAGACAACTTTAAATAAGCCATTGGTGCAGGAACAGTTGGCGCCATCATGCAAGAAGATGTGAACAAGCTACATCCTTCCACTAAAACTGCCAATTTGTCCAAAGCCAATAGTGGTTTCCAGCAATAGATTGTAATTAGGTTAGACAACCTGCATATTAATGAAAGCCAGTGAGATAACACTTCACACACTTAGGATCCCCCGCCCATCAACTCTTTTCTTCCTTACCCACAGAGACTACCAGGAGGGATGTCTGGCTCAGAGGAAGTCAGGAGTTCCAAAGGAGAAAATAGGGGTACAAAAGTTCAGCCAAGGTTTGTAATTTAGTCACTGATTCAACAAGCAAACAAGGAAACAATAGATTGGAAAAGTGGAACACCCTGCTCAAATCAAATTGTTTGTGCATATTAATTACCAATATTATTAGTGTTCATGGGCCTTATACAGAAAGCAAGAGACACGCAGCTCTGAAGCTAAGCAACTGCATTATAGGGTGCAAGTAAAAATTACCATTGATTAAAATGTAATTATTAACCCCTTGAATGCTAGAGAGGTTCCCAAAGCATTGCTAAAGCTATCAAGCATGCTAAGAGTTCACGGGAATTTTTAACCATCCCCTCTCCCAGTCCCTCAAGGTGAGTTTGGTTTGCTCCAGAACTGGTCATCTTTTGCTTTCTACATGAGGTTCCATGTTTTTGAACATTAACACAATGCATAATCATGTCAAGTTTCAACGTAAGGGGCAGCAGCATGTAAATTTGTAGAGGTTTCAATGCTGGGATATGCTTTGTTCTAACTCTATTATAGTTTAAACACTTTCTTCTTTAAAATAACAGTGCCACCTTGTGTCCTGTTAGTTTCCGTATAGTTCAGAAAATTATTCTTTTACAGTAGATGGGGGAGGTAAGCCACTGGCTACAGTTCACCATAGAAAGTAATAGCAAAACTTCCATCACCTCTTGACAACCCAAACTGTTTTATAACCTTTGAATACAACAACTGACAGTAATGTAAATACCCTTCTTTTACTCTGAAAACAAAGTCCTACAATACATGTTTTTTTATTAAAAAAACACCTTTACATAAGTTACCAGTTTGTATTCCACACCTCAGAATATTAATGGATCAGTACTGACCAACGATAGGTGGGTCCGACTGTGGTGGTGTTCAGTCTGAGTGAGAAGGGAATGGGCCAGACAGAGGGTGGGTTTCTGCCTGTGTTAATGTGGAATGGGCTGGTCACTGATAGAATGGGTGGAACGCATTGGAAGATTGAGTAGAGTTGGCGGAAAACTGGAGCCACAGAGAACTCTGATCTGGAGAAGAAGGCTCAGCCCAATAAACTGTGGCATCTGGAAGGTGAATGCAGTGAGTTCTTATGTATGGTGACAAACAAAATGAAATGATGACCTTTTAATCACCCCAAAATTCAGCAGTTTGGTATTACCTGTGACAAAAATGTAGACAGACGTAGATGATTTTCTATTTTTTGTAGCGGTAGTGCAGGTGTATAATCCCGTGTCATTTGGGTGAGCTTTGCTGACAGTCAGATTTCTACTGCACACCATCCGCGGGTAACGCTCACATGCCTTCTCAGAAATACTCAGCCTCTTGTTCTCCCTGCTTAGCATGGCCGGGAAGGTCCACACACTGTTCCTGTCACCACTGCAAAACACAGACACATAGGGAGAGCTCAAATACCCTGTATCTCGGGCCACATGTGCAAAGAGAGATGAGCGATTCTAGAGCAAACCAATGGCACCATAGGGGACACATGAAAATATACCCAAATACCCATAACTGATAGGGGCTTTAACCCTTTGAATGCTAGAGAGGTCTCCAACACATTGCAAGGCATTATGTTGGAGACCTCTCTAGCATTCAAGGAGTTAAGCTCCATTTACATCAGTGGGAATAAGGTGCAGTTGGTTTGCTCCAGATTTGCACCTCTTTCCTTGTGTCTATAACCTCAAGGCTCTATGTTCAAGGATAAAGTGAATTAATTATGACGCAAACCACAGGGGACACATACAGATTCCCCAAATTCTCATTAAATGGTTCTTTCAACCCCTTGAATTCTAGAAGGGTCTCCAGTGCGTATACACTGGAGACTTCTCTAGCATTCAATAGGTTAAAATGGAAATATCACCCCAACTAAAGTCCCCCCCAATAATTAGCCATATAGTGCATAAGTATAGCATTATTATGAAATCCTGCTTGTTCTGAGACAGCCAGGCATCAGCAGAGACATCTTGGCTCAGAGACATCTCATCACCTTCGCTGTACTTCCTGGTTTCCTGCATTGTACCTTAAGGTAACAGGAAGGGGCTAGCAGCGCAGGCATGCAGATGCCTCTAAAGCAAGAAGCCTGGCTGTCAGTCTCAGAAGTAGGATTTCTTAATAACGCTATACTTATGCATTATGATAGTAGTATTTCTAAGCTTATCGCTATATGACTAACTATTGGGGTGGGGGACTTTATTTGGGGTGACAGTTTCACTTTAAAAGACCAATTTAAATCAATAGGAATTGTGTATGCCTCCCCTATGGCGTAGTTGGTTTGCACCGGAAATGCTCCTCTGATTCTGCTGATCAATGATGCTGTCTCCAGACATCCATTTCCTCTACTGACCTACTAATTAATTTATTGCTATATAATCTTTTAGGGAGTACGATTTTCTTATTTAACCCTTTGAGTGCCAAATGGGGTGTGCAATGCATTGCAATGCCACCCCCCCTAGCACTCAAAAGGTTAATTATCACCCCGGATGCTATGGAAATCAACACTGCCAAACACCCAAAACCAAAATACGACACCATTACCTGAAAACTACTTTCATAATTTTGAAAGAGATTTCAAAATCACCCATGTGATGTGTTAGATTTTTTTATTTTTAAAATGACTTTGTGCGTAATTCTTATTTATATATTAGGCTAATCAAGGCATGCCATGTAGTCACTTCCTGTCCGAGCCCTGCTACCCCACTGCTCAGCAATCCTTTTCCCACCTCACCTAACACTGAAAGAGTTACATGTCAAAGATTATGGGAGGTAACGTGGGGCTAAAACAGGAAGTGCCTGTATAGCATGCCTTAATTAGCATAATCTATAAATCTAGATTACTCCAAAATTAATTTTTGAAATGAAAAATGGCAGATACGACATGTAGTTATTTTGAAAGCTCTTTCAAAATCACCAAAATTGTTTAGGCGATATGATCCCTTTAACCCTTTGAATGTCAGAGAAGTGTGCAACGCATTGCTCTGCAATGCATTTTGTATCCCACTGGCATTTAAAGGGTTAAAAACAGAAGTCATTGTACAGATATCTGTCATTCATACAGCAGTGTAACGTGGATTTAACTCTTTAATACTTCAAGAGCCTTATATTCAAAACAAAGTTGGAATAAACTGGATCGTAGGAGAAAATGCCCCTAATTCCTGTTGATTTAAATGGGGCCTTTAACCAGTGAATGCTGGAGAGGACTCTGATCCATATCTCTGCAATACGTAGGAGACCTTTCTCGCATTCAGTGGGTTACAAGCCTCATTTGACTTCAGTTTACAATTGTACATTGGGCTTTTAGTAGGCTGACCATATTTTCTTGAGACAAAAAGAGGATGGGGTGTGGGACAGACGGACAGTGGAAATCAGTCACTCCGAGTCCGATCGCAGTAAGCTGCAACCAGCAACAACACATTTGCTCCATCTCTTACTAGCGGTGTTCTCTCTCTGGCCAAAAACCCTGCCCCTGAAGTAAATCGGAACTTCCTCTCTTCGTCACTCACACTAGGGGTTTTACTGTGTTTACTGTACGCATTGATTACCATAGAGTCTTATGACTCATCGTCATATCACTGTCTAAGAGACTCTATGGTAATTTACCAAAGACTTGACAGTCTTAGACGGTTACGAGTCACTCGAGTCATAAGACTCTATGATAATCAATAAGTACAGTAAAACCACTAGTGTGACGAAAGGAAGTTCCGATTTACTTTATCTTATGAGAAATAAACAAGCCGCATTCAGTTTTTTTTACAAAAAAATGTAAAAACTATATATAAGTTATAATAAAAACGGGACAAAATTAACATTTATATTAAAAAGATGCGACAGTCTGGAAATATGAAAGAAACGGTACTGTCCTGTTAAAAACGGTATGTATGATCAGCCTAGCTCTTAGGCTTAGTTCAGACAGGAAACTGTAAAGAGGTTACAATGAGATGTCAATCTCCTATGATTCTTGTCAATACATGCATTCGAGACGTGGGTAAAAAAAACATTTAATTAATGGGTATTATTTATTCCATAGGATGCAGTTGGTTTGCCCCAGAAATATTCCATTTTTCTTTAGTACATCATCCTCACAATGATAAAGAAGTAGTGGTACTGGGACACAAGTCTGAGGACCACTGATTTCTGATATAAATTCTCAGGGGGATACATAAACATGGTCTAAAGAAATGTGCAAAAAAAGATGCCTTGGTATGAGCGCAAAAATGTGTCTATATAAAAGTGACTGCGTCATTGTTTTACATTACATGTATTGCTCCAAACTTTCGACCATGTTACAGTGGTTCACTATGTAGGTGCAAATTTGCTATAATTTATGGCAAATCTGCATCATTTTTATGCATGCTTGCAGTATAAAGTAGTATAATTGTGTGGTTACATTAATATGATTGTAAATACTTTCTTACCTGCATGTGAGGTGTATTGTTTGGCCTGCTTGGACAACTAAGTCTTCTCCTTTTATATTCAGCACAGGTGCATTTAATTTGTAAGCTGAACTACGACCTACAGCGAAAAAGAGAATCACTGAATTCATGCTTCATATAACGTTCTGCATATTTGGTGGATAATCAATTACTACTAATTGCAAGGCAATGCATTCTTAGTTGTCTTACACTTTAAGGGCCGCATTTTTAAAAGAAAAGTGGAGGAGTTCTGGGGCAAACCATTTGTACGATAGGGGAGAACTAAACATTGCCATTGATTTAAATAGGGATTTTACCACCTTGAATGCTAGAGAGATCTCCAGCGCGAGACCTCTCTAGCTTTCAAGGGGTTAAAAAACCCATTTAAATGAATGAGAGTTTTGGGAAATTTTAGTCCTCCCCTATAGTGCAACTGGTTTGCACCACAACTCCTCTACTTTTCTTTTGAACATTTGGCCCTAAAATATTCTCTCAGTGCAGTATAACCACAGAATGATTCAGACTTAGTTTCCAATTACCTTCCTCTAATGACATTTGTCTCTCATCCTCCTCCAAGGTCACACAGAGTACCTGAAGGTCACTGACGTCAGGCTAAAACCTAGCCTTCAGATATTTGGAGACAGTTTCCTGTCTGGCAATCTTTATTTTCCAGCTGTTGTTGGAGTTACAGTTTCTATCATCCTCATCTTGCCAATGGAGAAAATGTTTGAAAGTAATTGTAATCCAACCACAGCTGTAAGTATGCAGGTTTGCCAATCTTAGTCTACAAACAGGGCACTGAAATGGTTTTGGATACTGACGGAATCTGATGTACTAAGAAGAAACTGAGCAAATCTTAGAAAACCAACTGTACTATAAAGGGCACTTACAAATTTCCATGATGTATAAATCAGTCTGAATCTGTATTTGTTCCCTAGGTGCAGTTGGTTTGCTCCATAATAGCTGCAGTTTATCTTAGTGTATTAGCTTCAGTATTATACCAAACGAATTATGGTGTCTTTGAAAGGAAAGGATGATGCAGTTTATCTTAGTCATAATGGGCATAGTCTTTGTGTGGCATTTTAAGCTAATTTCCTGAACAGAATTAGTTATGTTCCATCTAGGTCAAGCTCTGTGTGCTATTACAAACACCCCAGTGGGCTTTTACTAGATTCATTCATAGCACAATGTATGGTAATATTGGCCCAACATGTAAACTAATTAGCATACAATGCTAACAAGAAAAGGTTCATTTATCAAAAAAGATTTATAGTAAAAATAAATGGGTAGGGCAGATTTTAATTATCTTTAAAAGTGCCTAAACATATTAAAGTCACACGTCCACATTAATTAATTTTTCAACATACAAATTTCAGAAACTAAAAAAAGTGCATACAGTGGAACTGTTATTTTGTAACAAATAATTGTTATATTCGCCATTTTTATTTCAAACAATATATATTATTATTTATATTTATGTTTACCTTTATTTATTTGACCAGTTAATGCATATTAGACAGCTCTGGCCAGCATGTTGCCAGATTCTAACATTCCATACTATTCCCCATCCCAACTGTCACTACCTGCTGGCCAGTCCTAGCTAATTTGCATAGCATAACAAATAAATAAAGCTAAATGTCTTATCATCTATTGTTTGTTACAAAAAATGGCTAAAATAAATATAGGTGGTTTTTAAAGGCTCCTTCAAAATCACCAAACGGATCATGTTCACTTAATGCTGTTGAATGGGTCATAAAGAAAATCCTTTTATTGTTGATTATACAAATGTCCCATAACTAGATGTGACTCTCATACATTTTTCTTAGGAAACATGTCACTTAATAAGACATATATATGTGATATATCGTTGTTGCAACATTTTGGACATGCTCCAAAATGTAGGAATATAATAAACTGATAGTGTAGTTAAGGAAAAATAACATATTTCTGTAATTTAGTATAGGCACTCTGAAATTATTCAGGGAATTAATTCAATAAAACCCAATAATAGTAGGATTTACCAGTATGCAATTTGCAACATTACTTTGCCTGGAAGTCTCAGAAGTTTCTCATTTGGAGCTTTAAAGGAATAGTAACAACTTCTGATAATACCCCCCCCCCCACACACACACACACACATATCTTAATCTGTGCGTAAAATCCTAATAGCCTCTATGAGTCAGTTATGCATTAATGCATTTTTTAACAGTACTGCATATCATGTCCAGTTTCACGTGGGTTTACTGCTGTGTACTGGACTTAAAATTGAATTGATTGGGTAAGTCATATTACTGTTGCCATAGCAACACATGTTCCCCTGATTTCTGCATCTTGGCTCCAAGGCGGCCCTTTTATTGCCTTTGGTTTTCCTGAGAAAGTGAGTGGGATCACAGAAACACTGAGTTGCCATTGAACCTCTTAAGTTTCTGTGCAAGTTTTATCAGTGCTATAAATGCTTTGGACTGCAGAGGCAGAAGTCTTTGTTGTAGGGCTCAGTCTCAAACACCTCCCACTGCAGGTCCTCGTGTTCAGCCATGTCCAGTAGCAATTAAAGATTACTTTTGAAGAACCAATCCTTATAGATGATTCATAGGAGCCATTGGGATTTTCAGTAAAGATTAATATGTTTGTGTGTGTGTGTGGGGGGGGTATTAAAGAGGTGCTAGTGTTTCTTTAACCCCCTGGATGCTAGAGACATCTATAATGCACCAACAATGACAAATAATGATTCCCAAAATCCTGTTTGAGTTAAACGGAGCCTTTAACTCTTTGAGTGCCAGAGAGGTAGCCAAAGCGATACCTCTCTGGCACTCAAAGAGTTAAATCTTTGAGTACCAGAGGGGTATGCAATGTATTCTAAAGTAATGTGTTGCAAACCACCCAGCACTCAAAGGGTAAAGCCCTTGAAATGTAAAAATGTAGGTAGGTAGATCACAATTTTCCAGTAGACCACTAATTGGTTACTGGTAGACCACAAGAAGATTCATGCTGAGTAGTGTTTGCCAAATCCTTCCAACTCTGTAAGAGTTAATATGGTCTTGCATCATAGGGTACAACTAGAAATTCCCATTGATTTAAATGAGTCTTTTAACCCATTGAACTGTAGATAGGTCTTGAATCCATTGATTCTCAATGCACGATACCTTTCTAATAGCATTGCCATATCACCATTTAACCCCTTTGAGTGCTAAAGCAATGCAAAGCAATCCAATGCTCACCTTAATGGCACTCAAAGGGTTAAAAGAGGACACATGAAAAATGCCTACTGCAGGGCTCCAGTGGCTGATAACTAGTTTGCAATGGTCCCCATGTATCAAAAAATCTCTCAATTTGAAGAGATGTCAGTGCATAGGTTCCATAGAATAACATGCCAAGTGCAGAGTTTGAAGCCATCTCCTCTGCATCACCTCTGTAACTCACATCAAAGCATAACCCCACAGTTCCTCTTAGTACATCAGGCTCTCTAGGGAGATGCACTAAAGTATGACAAACTGGTGATAAAGTGGAGATGATAATCCATGTCCTATGTTAGAAGGCACTAAGATTTCTCCAATCTGAGAGATCTCAGTGTATTGGCTTCATAGAATAACATAGGAATTGGATTTGATGTCCGTGCTCCTGCGCTGTCAGTCCCTTTTGGAGCCAAGTGGCTCCAAAAGGGACTGACAGCGCAGGCGCAGGGACGTCACTGTGACAAGATGTCCGTGCTTCCTGCTGCTGTGAGCCTCGGAAAAACGCCAAAATCTTTGGAACCGGGTAATATTTCTGGCGACTAGCGCTACTAAGCAGCTAGTCGCCAGATGAAGACTGATTTCATGTTAAGTTTTCGCGGGGTGGTAGTTCCCCTTTAAGCCTATTATTCTAGAGAACCAATGCCCCTCTGACACTTTAAAGAGTTAAATGCAAAATACAGCAAAATAGATATACCTGATTGCTGTATGAAGAGACAGATTATGAAGCTTTGTAATATACTCGAGACCTCTCTGGCACACATGTTGTTAAAATCCCCATTTAAATAAATGGTAATTGTTATTGGTCCCATATGGTGCAGCGCCAGAATTACTCCAGTTTGGGGATGAGTGAAATTTTTCACCTCAAACAGGTCCAGGTTTACATCCCAGGTAACTTAGGCAAGGCATTCTAGGTGCCCTAAGCCCCACCCATGGTCACACCTCTATTCTCCACATGGCACAGCCCTCAGTCCCATCCACTAATCCCTGGCACAGAATATTGCTTCGGCCTGTAACAAGCAAAGCAAAAAAAGAGTCTTTAACCCCTTGGTTGCTAGAGAGATCACCAGTGTATAAAACTGGTGCAGGGACATTGAGGATGCTCTGGACACTCCCATAATTCAGATTGTGGGTGTGGCTACAACAGATGAAGCACCCTGGCTTCCTACTTTGCCTATTAGGAAATCCGTTCCTGACGTCAAATGGGAAAGATGCCAAAAAACGACACTTCCCACCTTCCATGGTAATTCCCAGGTAAAATGCAATTTTTCTGTATTTTCTCCTTTTTTTTGCTTTGGATTGAAATCAGTAATAATAATATAATTTCAATTCACATGAAGGTTTTCACACATATCTTCCTGCCATGCTTGGGAAAGAGAGCGAGAGAGAGAAAAAGCAGCTGAATAGGCTAGCTAGTTTAGGCAGACAGGCAACGAGAGGTAGCTGGAGTTGCTTGATCTATGGAATATTGGTGTTAACCAGTTGTTATCATGACAGGTGGGTACAGGAAGCATGAATGTGAAGGAGAAAGGAGAGTTTATTTTTTTTTATAAAAACAAAACTTTTTGAGTGGCAGATGATATGACAGTCAGAAAGGCAATCCTACCTGAACTGAGTGAGCATCAACTAAGATTGAGAGTAACAGATTCTACACAGACAGATATAATAATTCATAAATTCAAGACAAGATAAGCAGACACAACCAGGATGGAAAATCATATACCATGGTGGGTCCCTGTGCTGCACCTTCTACTGTGCGTCTTCAGTTATTGCAATTTGAAAGCTGCTTATTCTGGACTTTTCAGGTCAATTGCAGTGCTGGTTGGTAGAAAAAATGAAATGTTGACACTAGCTAGAGTAGAGTTAAACAGGAAAAGAGGGGAGCTGAAATTGCTTCATTTAAAGAGCATTGTGCTACGCAGTTCTCTGGATGTTGTCAGGGAGTGTGGTTATGATTTCTAGACAGTGACAGGTAATATTGTAGTGGAAATTCTCATGTGATAGAACATACAGATGGAAATTGGCAAAGCTCTTGTGGGAATTTCATTTGTAGTAGGGAAAAAGGTTGAAATTTTGATGGATTTTCTGTCTGCATGAATTTCAGCAAAAAAAGAGAACAATTGTGTTTTTTCTACAAAATGTCTCATACAATAACATGGGACTATTCACTCATCCCTATTCCAGTTCATTTCAGTATGTCAGCCTTAGTATTACAATCTAATAATGTACATAGTGTAAGGTGGTCATATTATCAAGCAATTAATCTTATTAGTGTAAGGTGGTCATATAAATCAATCAGTCTTATAGTGTGCTTTGTGGAATGTAAACTGCCAATCCTAATAACATTAGACATGAAAAGATGAGTTTTTCTGGTTACTTGACCTATTGTCCCTTCTCATATGAGGCATCAATCATGTAATTTGTGTGGAAGCTTTCCTAGACAAGACGTAATTAGGCATGGTATTAACAGCAGTAGGTCCTATTAAAGGGCCACATTCTTCTACCATAATAACTGAGGAAGAGAAAAAGCATGAAGACCAAAAAAGCACCTGAACACACGTTGGCTTCAGTCTGTAATGATGATGGCTCATCAACTATCAAACAGGCATTCTAGCAGAGGGTAATAGATCATCAGCTCTCATTTACTTGCTTGGAAGGGCTTAGCAAGGCACCAAACCGGATTTGTTCAAATGAATCTTTGACCCAGAAGAAAATGTAACATTTTACCATGGATGGTAATTGGTCTATTCTTATCGAAGAACTTTCCTTATTCATCAAGCTAAAGAGGGGCAATCCTGGAGCATACCAACTGTACTGTTGTGAGGAAATGAAAATTCTCATTGACTAAATTGGAGTTTTAACCCCCCGAAATGCTATAAAGGTTTCCAACCCGTGGCAAGTTCCATTTAAATCAATGGGAATTTACAGAATATTCATTTGAAAACTATGATGTTCGTTTGGTACAGAATTATGTACCCATATTTATATAAGCAAACTGGAGTAAACCAACTGCACCATAGAGGTCAACTAAAAATTCCCATGCACTTGAATAGAGCTTTTTAACCCTTGAATGACAAAGAAGTCTCCAATGCATTGCTTCACAATGCACTGGATACCTCTGTAGCATTGAGAGAGTTAAAAGCCCAATTTAATTTAACAGGAATTGTTATTTATCCCCTTTGGTGCAGTTGGTTTACTCCAGAATATCTCCAATTTGCTTATGTAAATATGGACATTAGGACTGTATTCATGAAGTGAAAAGTGGAAATCTGGAGCAAACCAACTGAGACAGTGGGGACAAAAAATATTCCCAAAATTCCCATTAACTTAAACAGAACTTTTAACCCCTTGAATGCCAGACAGGTCTCAACAGCTTTGCAAAGTAATACATTGGAAACCTCTCTAGCATTCAAGAGGTTATTAGTCTAATTGAATTAAATGGGAATGTAGGAAATTATCATTTGTTCCCCATGGTGCAGTTGGTTTATCCCAGAATAGCACATCTATTCTTTTATGGATACTGACCTAAATTTGCTTCTTTGGCTCTCTTTTACAGAGCAATTAACCCTTTGAGTGCCAAAGGGTTATGGAATGCATTGCTTTGCAATGCATTCCGTACCCCTCTGGCACTCAAAGGGTTTTTAAAAGGTTATCTCTTTGAATTCTACAAATATTTATTCTCTAGTAGCACCCAAGGGGTTAAAAATATGCTTTCCAATAAACACACATGGAGCAGAAAGTCTGAATTCCAAGCATGTGCTGTGTTGCATTACTCAGACATTACACAGACACAATGTGCAGTAAATGGAATAAACAATAACAGTGACACACATGACTAATGCAGCACAGAGCAAAGGTCTAGGATTCTCAGCGTTCTTTCTGCAAGTGGAATAGAGGGAAGGGGAATGTAAACGTCTGAACTGCTTATGTCTCATTCACACTGACAACAGTAGCTTCTTAGCACACTGGAGACTTCTCTAGCATCCAAGGGGTTGAAATTCAGAAGTGTGTGTAACCAGGGCTAGAATTTACATCCCAGGTACCCCTAGGTAAGGCAATTCAGGTGGTCACATGGCCATGGCCACACCTCACTCCTAACATGATGCCACCCCCAGTCCCATCCACTGTTTGTTGGCACAGAAAATAACCTTGGGCAATAACAAGCAACAACATCAGGGGTTAAGTATAATCTTGTAAAGGGGTATAATCTGGTATAGGGACATTGAGACTGCAATGGCCACACACACAATTTAGAATGCAGCCCTCAAAATTTTAGAGTTCTAGGAAATTTGGACCTGTGTGCAACAAACTGCAGAACAATGCGTTGCACAGCCCTCTGGCCCATAAGGGTTACATTAATAGTCAATGCAAAAGCAGCGGCTTACAGAAGCGCCATCTATGGCACTGGTGCTGGCTGACTTCAAGGACAGCTGCTCCATCATATATGTAACAGCAAATGTGAAAGCTGCTACACAGCTGGATTGTGAGGAAGGGATTTTAACCCATGTTTATTCCAAATGCACACACGTACAATGTTTTGTGGGATGTAACCTGACACGACCTGACTAAGGCTGGTTATATCATACCTCCCAAGTGTCCCTTGAGACCCTTTTCCTACCCTAGGGTCTCTCTCTGTTTAGGATATCAGGCTGTGTGGTGTATATATAAGTGTATCACATTACTACACAGTAATAAAACTCACATTAACCCATTAAGGACCAGATAAGTGTGCAACTCGATGGATTGTGCAGCCCTCTGTTCCTCAGGGGGTTAATGTTTGTTTAAATTAGAGTATATGTATTAATAAATAAAATAACACGGTCTTGTTCTAAATAATTTATTCAATTACATAAAGAGCTGTCAATAGGTCATAAAGTAACCCAGCATTCTTGGTACTGCACCTCCACCAGTCACACCCACAGCAACACCGCCTAAAACAGAATCCCACTTTGGCCATTTAAAATATTGGGAGGTAAACGATATATCCACTGAAACAGTGTACACTTGTGTGCATTTGGAATAAAGACTTGATAACATCCGTTCTATGCCATAAGGCTGTGTTGTAGCTTTCTCCTTTCTTTTTTCTCTTGGGTTACATTGACTTCCATTGTGCCCCACACAACGCATTGCAAAACCATGCACTGTGACCCCCTCCAGGCAGTGGAAGTTTTGTTTGTTCCTTATGGTTCAGTTGACAAGCCACAGAGTTCCTCCACTGATGTGTTTCTAGTTATGCATAAGGATATTCCTAAGCAGCAATGTTTTCAGTGACCAAACGAATGAAACCGTTTAATAAATATAAATATGAAATTATTCATAATGATGTACTTGAGCAGGTTCTGATTGCAACAACTGTGAAGTCAGAAGTTGTTGTCGAAAAATTACACATGGAGAATTAATGTTTGAATGAGGAATGGCAAACAATATATAAAAAAAATTGCCTGATGTACAGATTCTGGAAAACTATCTTGAAACCAAGGGGTTGGAACTAAAAGAGAAATAACACCTAAAATGCATCTCTATTAAATTTAGAACCCAAATAAATGCTGCTATTGCCCCAAATCATTTATTTTCCTGCACAGCGTATCTAAAATTGGAACATGTTGGCAAATGCAGTAATCCGCCATCTTTGCATAATGGGTAATACCAGCCTTCCTGACCCTAAGCCACACCCCCATGCACATCCATGATAATGCTGCAGCTGGTGACATCTTCCAGCAGTATAGTGCAGGAGCGCTGCTTGTGCAGTGATTGCAGCTCAGTGGCTTCCCTCACATTTAAGGGCTCGATCCAAATGTTGGAGTTAAAACAAAAGTGAAGAAAAAAACTGCCTTCGCGAGTTAACCAGGACCGGGTAACGTGAGATTCAAATCTTCCTTACCCAGAAAGGCTAACGAGCGACGACCAACAAAATACACGTTCACCTTAAACCTGCGTTGCATAGAAAATCTTACCTAAAAACGCATGATAAAAACGTTACCGAGCACCACAGCCAATCACAGCACCCCAAAGTATCAAGTTCAGTCAGATTTCTGGAGGTAAATGTTGCATTTTAACTCCTGCTTTGTTTTCCTCTATGGTGGTTTTCTACTCTGAGTTGTGTGCTAAAAAAGTAGGTGTTAGATTTTAGTCAGAAAATGTTGCAATTTAACTCCGTTTTGTTGCAATTTAAATCCTGTTTTGTTTTCCTCGACAGTGGTTTTTACTCTGAGTTTTGTAGTGTACGGCTAAAAAAAGGGTGTTAGATTTCAGGAGGAAAATGTTGCAATTTAACTCACGTTATCCCTAACTCCAACATTTGAATGGCTCTGGGGTTAGCTTTTACGTTGTCCTCAATGGGAGATATTTTGATTTTTTGGCGACGTTATTTCTTACTTGTGGGAACATCTGCATCGCATACTTGACTTAAAAAACCACCGTCGCCAATTTTTTCTGCCAACGCCAACATTTGGATCAAGCCCTTAGTCCCTATAGCAGTAGGTGAGCGCCATCGTTTTGTATTTTTTTTATATATTACTCGATTCACTGGAAACATTTGTAATTGTAGATAACAAACACTAATCTTATCTTAAATCTTTCAATGCCAGAGGCATGCAATGCAAGGCACATCTCACTGGCTATCATGGGGTTAAGTAATATTAGGATTCAGTGTGTCTGCCTAATGCCCATTTATTTAACCCTTTGAGTACCAGAAGGGTATCCAGCACATTGCATCGCAATGTGTTGGAAACCTCTCCAGCACTCAAAGGGTTAATTGCCCTATTTACTCTGTTTGTACCAGGCAGTGGGGAGGTGTATGGATGTTTCAGGGCGTTACGTCCCACGGAGCCTTCTTTTTCACCATGCTCCACAGACCTTTGTGATCCCTGGTCTTATTCTATATTTAGCAGAGATTTCCTAAGTCTTCTTTTTCTTTTTATTTAATGAATTTCCTGTATTAGTTTCTATAACCTTTGCTGGGAATCTGCTCCATTAATCCACCACCCTTTCTCTAAAGTAGCACGTCCTCACACTTCCCCTAAGTCCATCATCCTTCAGTTTCTTTGAAATATGCTTCCCTCCTGTGCTTTGTTCAATTCCCTCAAGGTATGTAAAAAATGTGCATCATATGTGCACCACTCTAGTGCCCCCCATTGTATGTGCAAGTGTACAAACACCCATTGTTCAATCACTTGACAACATGGAATGGGATCTAGCATATGATTTCCACAAATTAAGCTTGAAATCCTGTCAGTAAAACAAGTTTTATGCATTACACTCATATGGATATGTCTTACATGTCATTTTATACCATAATACAGCTTCTCTATTTATTAACTGTTATGTTTGTAAGATATAACTTTACTGTGCTCATGCACAAATCAGTAAACGTTGCAGCAAGGCCTATGGGGTCACATGCTGCTCTGCAGGTTGCAATGCTCATCACATCCTCATTTGAATGATAGACCCAGATGGGCATCGGTAAATAATATTCTGCTGATATTCATGTGGGCTAGCCACTTCCCCGTGAAGGAGGCAACGCAGGATAAAGGTGACTGCAGCAGGTGGCTTCTACATTTCTGTCACTTATATAAAAGAGACCAAATACATGGTCAGATAGTGGCAGCAGTACAGGAAGCTGGCAATATCAATTCTCCAGCTAATCACTGAAATGGAATGTGTAGCAATGCCACAGATCAGACTTAAGGCAAGACTACCAGTCAACACGTTCTGCACGTACCACAGTCTGACACTGACCTATTTAGTCCATGTCATAAGTGGGTCACTGGTTTCTACAAGGGTAACTTTTTCTTAGTGCCAGAGGTCCATACATAATTGCTCCCCATGATCTTGGAAGCTCAACCTCAATGGGACAAAAGCCATACTAAATAAACTACACAAACCAACTTCATATATAAGTTCCCCAAATTCCCATGATTTATATGCGGCTTTTAACCACGATGCATTATGTCGGAGACCTCTTCAGTATTCAAGAGGTTAAAAGCCCCATTTAAATAATTGAGGATTTTCTTTTCTCTGCTATGGTGCTGTTGGTTTGCTTCAGAATGGCACCTACTTGAATGCAGTCTAAATGTGGCAGAGAATTCCAAAAATAACATGATGTACCAGGCAGAAGAGACAAGCAGAGCAATTACAGAAGACAAATCAGAGAGTAAGACAGCACACAGGAGGAGAGCTTGGGGACCCCAATATATCTAATTACTTCAAGGGTCGTTTATAATAACAATAATAACTAGTATTTATATAGCGCCTTTCTCCCAGTGGGAATCAAAGCACTTTCAGCAACCAAATCGGCAGCTGAAATAATAGGCGTTATTATTACCCAATCAATGGTACTCATTTTTCAGCCTCAGAAGCATGAAGGGCTGAGTTGACCCTACTTACAAAATCTATTCCCACTAACCTGTGAGACAGCTAGTGGGGAACAGCAGCCTGTCCTCCCACAACTAGACCACACTTGATTCTGGTTCTCCAAGATGCGTATACCATACGAGATCAGGAAAAACTGTGTTTCATAGTCTACAGACCACTTCTTCAGAGACTAATTAAATATGATAATTGACAGTGGTGACTGATTTCAGTTGATCAATAGGACAGGTTTTCCATAGCTGCAATATCGTGCTGCATATACACACATATGTTTAGATGAAAGAAAAGTAAAATAGGAATATCCAGTCTTGGAACCACTATTGGAGTTGAAGTCCGCAACAGCTGGAGGGCCTCAGTTTGCCAATTCCTGATTCACACGTTCAGGAGGCACAGCACACAAAAACTGAGTGCATATATTAGCTAGTAATCGTATTAACCCTTTGAGTGCCAAAGAAGTATCCATTGTGGGGAATTCATTTGCAAACAATTGATTCAAAGTGGCCATGAGAATTTTCTGCCCAGATTAATGTAAAGTGGGGAATTATTATTTTTCCTTTAAAGTTGGTTAAGAGGAAGACAAAATAATTAATATAGTAGGGATCCTTTGAGTATCATCAGATTTAAGATGTTGTAGGAAATCAGATGGGAAAAAGAAAGATGAGAAGCAGAGGAGGGTGTCATAGGACAGCTATTATCGGTCACAGGAAGACAGGACAGTGTTTATAAGACAAATGGGCAGCAGCAGGAGACCAGGTAAGAGGAAGTAGACAGTCTATTTCTGGTGTGGAGCTGGAAAGAACACAACTGAGGATATGGGAAAGTCATTTCCTTTAGTAGGAGGAAGTAGCCTATTTAGGGTAACTGGAAGTCAGAGGAATGTCCATTGGTGTGGAGCAGACATTCACAGCGTCTTCCATTCCTGCTTCTTACATCTCAGTGCTGGGCTATTTCATGCCACTATGAGCTTTGAGAATAAAGTCAGAGAATAAACTGCATTTTAGGGTATACCAAGTATACAAGGGTAGACAAATGAAAATTGCCATATTTATTGCATTGAATTCTAGATTCATGGGGTTTAAAAATATAATTTAAGTCAGTGTGAATTTAGGGAATTTTTATTTTTCACCTATGGTGCACTTGATTTGCCTCAGAATTTCCCAGTTTTGTCTTTACACTGAAGGCCCAATCTATCATTACATAAGGCAGATAATATTGTACCTCAAAAGTAGCAGAAAGAAATGGACCAACAGGGCCATGACCACACCAACATTATTACCCACTGAGAGAACACTTGCCTTCACCACAGAAAGATTTCCAGGGGCAGTCATTTTACAGAGCATCAATAGTGGTCCATAATAGTACTGTGCAGCTCAGTGCTTCTCAGTAGTTTTGCTCAAATCTGAAATTTCCAGGTACCCCCAACCTTTGTCATGGATGTAATGAAGGGTATAAATGCATGAATATAAAAATGAGCATACTATGCATATCAATTTCCATAAATATAAATTTAAAATTCAACAATAACACTCTTTTTAAGTCTTCATAGCAAGAAAATGGCACACTAAGCAGGTTGTCCATAGCACACCAAAGTGCCACAGCATTCTGGTTGAGAACCACTAGTATAACGTGATACTAACAGAAAATGTTGTACAACAAGCATTACCCATTCCTAAATATGGTACTACATGAAGTCATGCAAAAAAAAGCAATAATGCCATGGGTGTAATAAACAGGTGATAAAGAGGAGATAACTTCTCCAGTGATATCACTTCTCCAATCCCCATTTTGTTCTATGGAGCAATGCGCTACGATTTCTCAGGTGGGAGTGGTATTAGTGCATAGGCTCCTTAGAATAACATAGGGATTAGAGAAGTGATATCACTGGAGAACTGATCATCTAATTATCACCTAGGGTTGCCACCCAGCCGGTATTTTACCGGCAGGCCGGTAAAAGATTGGCTTCCTTCCAATGTTAAGTCTATGGAGGGAATGCCTTGGCCGGTATTTTTCTTAAGAAAAGGTGGCAACCCTATTATCACCACATTATCACACTTTAGTGCATCTCCCCCCTTTAGGGAAGCTTATAACCTAGTAACTTTTTATGACAAACACATGCAATATGAGGCTGAATTTACTTTTAAAACCAGGGACAAAAACAGAGATAATGCAGACAAAAAGTCCAAACCAAGCCCATTCTCAGGAATCAGGGACAGCTGTCAGGTATGTTCCAAATGCTCCTACTATGCTGTTGTGTATGTCTTTAGTAATATAAAATACCTCCCAACACTGGAAATGGCCAAAGAGGGATACTTTTGTTTTAAGCCGTTTTGCTGGCATTGTGGTTGGTGGGTGAGTTATGAGCGAGAATTTTTAGGTTATTTCACCACCTACTGACACCTCTTTATGTAACTGAATAAATTATTTAGAATAACAACAAATTATTTTATTTGCACAAACTAATTAATAAACACAAATACTGAAGTTTAAACAAACATTAATGTAGAGCAAAGCGATACACTAATATACACACCACACAGTCTGATTTCCTACAAAGAGGGACACCAGGGTGTAGAGCAGAGTGATACACACTACACAGTCTAATTTCCTAAAAGAGAGACATCAGGGTGTACAACAAAGTGATACACTAATATACACACCACACAGTCTGATTTCCTACAAAGAGGGACACCAGGGTGTAGAGCAGAGTGATACACTAAGATACACACCACACAGTCTGATTTCCTAAAAGATGGACATCAGAGTGTACAGCAAAGTGATACACTAATATACACCCCACACAGTCTGATTTCCTACAAAGAGGGACACCAGGGTGTAGAGCAGAGTGATACACTAATATACACCCCACACAGTCTGATTTCCTACAAAGAGGGACACCAGGGTGTAGAGCAGAGTGATACACTAATATACACCCCACACAGTCTGATTTCCTACAAAGAGGGACACCAGGGTGTAGAGCAGAGTGATACACTAATATACACCCCACACAGTCTGATTTCCTAAAAGTTGGACATCAGAGTGTACAGCAAAGTGATACTCTAATATACACCCCACACAGTCTGATTTCCTAAAAGTTGGACATCAGAGTGTACAGCAAAGTGATACGCTAATATACACCCCACACAGTCTGATTTCCTACAAACAGGGACACCAGGGTGTAGAGCAATGTGATACACTAATATACACACCACATAGTCTGATTTCCTACAAAGAGGGACATCAGGGTGGGAAAGAGGGACAGAGGGATTTGAGTCTCAAAGAGGAACATTAGGGAGTTATGATATATATTTTTGTCTTTGAGCCTATGACCTAAAGGGCCTTATGTGTCAGTACAAACAGGAGCAATTAGTGGACACACCACCCGCACTGCAGGGGAGAAGTACAAATCCCTAACATGCCCATTGATTTAAACTGGGCTTTTAACCCTTTGAATGCCAGAGAGGTATTTAACGCATTGCAGCGCTGTTATGTATAAGAAAACAAGTATCTGCGTCAAGTTATTTAATATGTAGCCTGAAAGCTTTCAGCATGGACAGTTCAGTCATTGTTTGCCAAAAATCTGAATGAACTAAAACATAAGCCATCCGTGTACAGTACAGTACTTTGGGATAATGATTTACTTATTGCGGGTTAACTAGAAACATGCCACTATATATGATGCTGATGTACTTCTGGAGTCATTCAGAGACAAACCAACTGCACCATAGGGGGTGAATACAAATCCCTATTGATTTAAATTAGATTTTTAACCTCTTGACTGCTAGAGAGGTCTCCAACATTTGAATCATAAGAAATTTGGAAAATTTAATTTGTCCCTCTACAGTGCAGTTGGTTTGCGCCAGAATGACTCGAGTGCCTCTTAGTACATCAGATTCATAGAGGTGAAAATACTGATCTACCGGTACAGCTTCACTAGACAACCTCTCCCGCCAGCTGCGGTATTACAGGGTTTGTACTACAGCACATGTTCTCTGTAGCTCACAGCGGTGGACATACTGCTTACAGTGCATTGCGTACCACTCTGGTACTCAAATGGTTAAGACTTTAATGTCTCCTAGTCCCTTACACTTGCCCCACAATATCTGCAGGCAAATGGCGTGCAGTTACATCATTTCCTCTGTGCCTTCTTTAATGCACAACATTTACCCTTTGTGTACCAAAGGGGTGTTCAACGCATTGCTTTGAGATGAATTGGATACCCAGCGGGCACTCAAAGGGTTAAACAAGGTGTAGAAGGAGGTAACACCATGTAAGTCCCATTGCCCTCCCATTTGTGTAACCTGCATTATGGGGAGCATTTTAAGGTGTAAATAGCATGGGAAATGGATGTTAGGCAGGCACTGGGCCAGACACTGGCACAACTTGTCAACGGAGGGCCCCTTATCACAAAAATATTTTCCCACAGGCATAAGTAGAACCTATTGGACCCTAGGGCAGATAGATCCCTGTTGGATGTTTGGCCCCAGAGCTACTGCACCCTCTGCATCCCCCTGTAGTTATGCCTCTGGGAATCTGTTCCAGCTCTGGTTTTACATTCACTGCAGTCTGTTTAGGAAAGGGATGGAATTCGGATGTGGATTGTACATGACTCTGTGCTTCTCAATAAACAGTTCAGACAAGTTCTTTTCAGAACAAATCAATTTCTCTTGAATATAGAATTCCATATACAGATATACTTCACATATTGGCATTCATATTATTTTTATTTTGGTCTTTGCTTAAACCAATGCAATTTAATATATTGATTTTCTGTAGGATCTCAAGAATTGTTCCTCATTCCTTGTAAGGTCCCTTTAGTGCAAATGATTTGTTGCTATTTTACTATCATTATGACTTGATACATATGCCCCACTGTGGCAGAGATGTACACAGCAATCATATTCTTCAAGCCCATTACGTTAACATTCCAGGAATTGGTGGCATATTTAGTATCATCTGAAACTTCAAACTTTACCAGAAACTCACTCCCACACATTTCTTACTCAAATCGCTTTTAGAACCAAATCATGGTTATTTGTAATTGCCTAAAATAGGAGTGTTTTTGGCATATGTTTAGATGAAATTGCATTTTTTTTCTCTTGCACATAGAGCAGTGACTCATTAAAGAAACCACAGCTTATTTACTATGCTTAACCCTTGAAGTCAGATGAACACCTTCTGACTCTCAAAGAGTTGAAAAACAGAAAATATTAACAGTACAAGCACATAACTTTACATAGTCAATGAATATGCTAGAGGAGTTACCAGGATCCCATAATCCCAGTGTTTGCCCCAGCCTAATGCATTACTAATGAACTGCGAAGTCCAAGTGCACCATTAGTAGTAGGGAGATTAACACCATTACATGCCCAATCTGGCAACAACCCTCAGAGCTTTAAACATGAGACCTGGGGCTTTACCCACCTTAGCCAGTACCATGCAGTGCCCCTTGAATAAGCCATCGTTTTGACCAATTTTTATCTCAAGCTAGTTTAAATTTGTTCTTATAGGTAGCATGCAAAAAGTCAGATTGTTTACTTCTATAACACAGATTCAAAATAAAGCCAATGACTGGTTGGGGATGGGAGTTGCAGTTTCCTACAACTGGGGGGGGGGCAACAATTACCTGACCTATGGTTAAATGGTGTCACTGTGATCACTGTTCAAAACCTGTACTCTGCAGTGGATTACTGCTTCAAGAAATACATGTAGGGTCAATATGAAAAGAGGAAGCAGCATTAAAGCATGCTTAGAGGAGCAGTAACCTTTTTTAATGAAAAAATATGTTATGGGGATTTTCCTGTAGAGTAAATAAGAGTAATCTCACTGAAGGGAGAGTTTTCATTCAAAGCCTATTTTAGCTCACACTTTTTAACATAAGCACCAAACTGATGCCCAAAAGTCAGATTTGTTTTATAATGCATTAGAAAGGTAAGCTTGTCACTGACTATGCCTCTCCACAGCCAATGAAAGGAACAGCACTACCAGCTGCCCTTTATATAAAATTACAGTTTAATGTAAAAAAAAACAAACAAAAAAACCAAAACAATTTTGAGCTGTAGTGGATTTCAGTGAAAACTCTAATGTACTGTTTACTCAGTACAATAAAGCCCTACAACATATAGTATTCATAAAAAACAGGTTTAATGCTCTTTTAAGTAACTCCTGAACCTATGTACATATATAGATGCTTAGCTGCACAACTGTACATATCGGAACTCCTCTGGTACATACCATCTAGCCTTTGGCTGGATGGGGATGGTGGGAGTTCAAGTCCTCAACAACTGGAGGGCTTCAGGTTGCCCACCCCTGATCTAGGCACCCAACCTATTTATGCCTTCTAAAACAGTGAGTTTTGCTCCTAGTTACTCTGCAAACAGTTGGTACATAGTCTGCACAATTGAATGTCACACCCAGAAGCACTCAATTACTCCCATACTCCCCTGCTCCTGACACACCCAGAACAAAATGGACATTTTGATGTGCAAAGATAGGCAATATCTATTTGCATCAAAATAGTTTTAGATAAGCATAAACATTCAGACTCTTGGAATAGATCCAGACACTTGCTGGATATATGGATAAAAAGCATGATCCTCCTTAGATACTGATAATCTTCCCACAGCAGTGTTAGAACTTGCCCGTCGGAGTGGATATCTTAATAACTTTCTTATACAACAAGAGAGAAAATGCAATGTTCATGTCACAATCCACTGCAACATTCTTTATTTTGATGTATGAATCAATATAATATATTCACCTTATGTATGTCTGGGTTCATTAAACGGGTACCATGCCTGAAATACAGATAACAAATGCCTGCCACTGGGGACAGTGTTGAGCACCAGGGAGGTGAACAATGCAAAGCAGGAATGTCAGTTTGCAAAGGTTTGTCTGCCTCTCTGGGACTTGAAAAGTTCACAGTATGTGAAATTAACTACTTACGGAACAGAGGAGCATGCAACACATGCTACTCTGGCCCTTCAGCGGTTAAGCAGACAGAAAAGATATTACAAACTGGTACTGTGTTAGCAGTACAAAAAGCAGGCGAATGGTAGAGTAAGCTTCATTCTAAATATGCCTGAGAAGAAACCTAAGTTGTCTTGAAATCTTGCATCCTGTGGCCACGTAGGTACCCAATAAAGGTATCCATTTCACTCTGACAGAATAGAGGTTAACGTCTTGGGCGTCCTAGAAGCCTCCCTTCAGACTGGCACTAACCAAACGAGGTGCAATTCTAGAGCAAACCAATTATACCACGGGGTCGAACAAACATACCTGCAAATTTCTTCTGATTTAAATGGGGCTTTTAACCCATTGAATTCTAGAGAGGTCTCCAAAGTGTTACAAAAGCAATACATTGCAAACCTGTAGACCTCTCTAGCATTCAAGGGATTAAAGTCCTACTTAAATCAACAGGAATTTGGGGCATTTTTAGTGTCCTCTTTGGTGCAGTTACTGTACACCAAGCAATGCAATGAATAACAGCTCTTTGAAGAGCCATCTTCCAGCAAGGTGGGACAAGAATAATGAGGGGGCTAACTCTAGTACCACTTCTCAGATTTCCCTCCTACTCCTGTGCCTCATTCCAAGAGAAGAGATGGCTCTGCTATGTGTAATAAAATGAATTGTAAGGGAATCTCAAATTTACTTGTGTATATTAATATAGTAATGTATATACTTAAATCCTACTTTTTATATTTGCATATCCATAGGAGAAAACACCCAAAAGTTTACAGCAGGAGTTGTCAGTCTAGCAGTTGCTGACTATAACTCCCATCATCCCCAGACAGCCAAGAACGGGTGTAGAGAAGCCTTTGGCACTAAAAGATTTAAGACTCTAGGAAGTGTTTAACTCTTGGACGCTGTTCTGGCACATAATAGATTAAGTGCCTCTCCTTATTATAAACAATTTAAATATTTAATGAATATGACATAACATGAATTAACCCATTAGGCATTTATTAACCAGCAGAGCATTGATAGTTCATTTTGGCACTGAATGAGTTAGACTCCACAATGGGGATCTCCACTGTCAGATTACTCAGTAATAAAAGATCATGACCTACAGTAAGTATCACCGAAACCAATGTATTCATTCTAAGAAAAATACATCATGTATAAGGCACCCGGTTAAAAATAGGCAATATTCAGTATGGTCTTACTCAGTTAATTACATTCTCAGTTCCACACAAGCTCACCCACACATTGTTTTGCAAAAAGTCAAATGTGTGACCCAAGCAGTGAGATTGCAGAAACCTTGTCCACATGCCCAGTGACAAGCTAGTCAATGTATCAATACGCCTGGAATGCACTGATTTACACTTCCCTGTAAACCCACCAGGTAACAATGCGTCTGAGGTACCAAGATGGACTGGGGGGGGGGTGTACTTTGGTGTGATAAGGAAGAGATCCATTTTCTAGTGTGATAAACACCAATTCCTGTGTTATTCTATGGAACCTATGAATTAACCCTTTGAGTGCCAAGGGAGTACAAAATACAAAGCAAAGCTTTGCATAACCCTCTGGCGCTAAAAGGGTTAAGTCTTAGTGACATACTGGAGAGTTTATATCCCCTTTATTACACACTTATCACACCTTATACTAATAATACCTTAGTGCATGGATAGTCAATTTCTGGACATCCAGCTGTCATAAACTACAATTCCCATCATCCCCAACCAGTCATAAGGTGGTCTAACAAATGACTACCCCTGGCTTGATGCATCTTCCCCCCATGAGTAACTCTGGAGCAAACCAACATCACCATTCGGTACAAATACATACCCCAATTGATTTAAATAGGGATTTAGCACCTCAAATGGGGAAGATGTCTCCACACATTATTAGGCAATGCACTAGAGAACTCTCTAGAATTTAAGGAGTAAAAAAACAGTTTAAATCAATGGGAAATTGGGTATCGTTTATTCCTTCCCTATGGTGAAATTGGTTTGCTCCAGATACACTCAGGTGCTGTTTAGTACATCAGACCCCTTGCAGCTGAAACCAGGGTGGGTCATCTGTGTCTCCCCAGCGGTTGTAGGACCACAATACCCATCATCCTCTGTAGGCCATTGGGTGGTTGAGGATAATGGTTGCTGTAGTGCAACAACAGCTGGAGAGACAGTTGATGTCCATACCTGGTTTAATAGCTACAGGATCTACGCCTGTCTTCTGTGGAATGTACATAGGGTTTTGCCTGGCACATCTGCACAAACATATGAAAAGTATCATCTGAAACTATATTAACCCTTTGAGTGCCAGACGGGTGTTCAACACATTGCAACACAATGCGACAGCCCTCTTGCACATAAAGTTGGGTAGTGTGTCTGTATTAAAAGCTGATGATGTCTATCCCCACTGGCAATGTAGCTTCAATTGTAATTAGTATATAATATGTGAATAAGAAGGAGATAAGTAGACGGATGGATAGATAGATAGATAGATAGATAGATAGATAGATAGATAGATAGATAGATAGATATCGCTTAAACACAAATTGAATCTCGAGAATGATGTTGCTGATAAATGACACCAATCTGTAAAATACATAGAAAGCTCCTCTTGGTATACATCGGTGTATATACAAATAGTAACATAGTGATGGGGGTTGAAAATGGACAGACAGACTCATCACCATTGATTTTGTTGAAGGAAAACAAGCGTTTCACCCATTTCCAGCTATGTCACAAATAGGCAAAACACTACCGTTCCTGACTGCAGAAGGCAATGGGATATATCCCTGTAGAAGTCAGACCGTCAGGGCGCAGCACGTGTAGGAGATGACACAGACATCACGTTGAGTCTGATGTACCAACCTGGAGTAATTATGGGTACATTCCCATTGATTTAAACGGGGAGTTTACCCGTTGAATGCCAGAGGTCTCCAACGCATTGCGAAGCAAAGCGTTGGAGACATCTCTATTATTCAAGGGGTTAAACTTCCCTTTTAAATCAATGTGGATTTAGGGTATTTTTATTTCCCCCTTATAGTGCACTTGATTGACTCCTCAGTAACTCCAATTGGGTACATCAGTCTCATTACCCTGCTCATATCACATTACGGAATAATAATAATCGTAATAATGTATGGGGCAGTGATATGGGATCATTTACCGCTTGATAATCACCTTTGACTGTGACCTTTAGTTTCAGGTCAAGACATTACCTTGACATGTACATAGACTGCAATGCACTGCACTCCCCTCTGTTTTCAACGGATTGGCCTCGTATTTTTATGTATACTATGCTTTAACTCTTTGAGTGCCAAATGGGTGTGCAAAGCATTATTTTGCAATGCGTTGCACGTGTCTTCTGGTCTCTAAGGGGTTAGACCTCTGAATATTATCCCATCTACATATATTCTAGAAAACCATCAAAAGCAATGGGTCTCAGATGCCTCTATCATCTCATGGGTAAACCCATTTGAGGTTTTTGTTCGAGGAGGGGTCTACCTGGGGTTACAGGGCCGATCATTGCTTATTCCTTTAACCATCTGAGAATCAAAGGGATGTGCAATAAAAATATTCACAATACAACACACCAATCTGGCATTCAAAGGGTTTATGGACCAGAGGGGCGTGCAACCCATTGAAAAGCAGGGCATACCCCTCTGGTCCCCTCTGCAATGCATTGCGCACCCCTCTGGCACTCAAAGGGTTAAAGAGCTGACTGAGTAGACTGATATCTAGAGATGTATCTGTTAATGTAATTACAAGAACAGTAAGTTGATGAAATGATGACATATTAACCCCTTGAGTGCCAGAGAGTACTCAACGTATAGTTCTGCAATGCGTTGCGCACCCCTCTGGCACTCAAGGGGTTAAAACAACTATCATAGTACACACACACACACACATACACATCTAGCTTATAAGAACTGCATCAGATTTTTTAAAGCGGATTTCTATGTGAACTATTATAATTAAAAGCAATTCGTTGCGTACCCCTCTGTCACTCAAATGGTTAATAATAATAGTAGTGTTGTTTTATCACGTTTTAATATATTTGATGCTTTCTTATCCACCTGTTTTTACCCTATTTGACTTTAATACATAAGACCCTTAGTGGCAAACTGGATAGAAAGACATTGCTGGATAGTAAAGTCCATTCTTCAGGGGAAAAAGTTTACAAAATATCTTGCGATTTCACATTATGCTGTACAGCTCATAAGTCTGATTTAAATGCATATAATAATTATGTCCAGTACAGTGCGAATGACCTCTGGCTGTCCTTGGCGCAATTCGTCAAGCTAAAAAGAGTCAATTCTGGAGAACCTCAATTTGACCAAAGGGTAGAAAGGACAATTTAACTCAATGGGTATTTGGGGGAGTTGTCCTTTCCCCCCTATGACTCTGCTGGTTTGCTCCTGAATTGCACCTATTCATCTCATTGAATTCCAGCTATAAATAGTGTGTAACGCGATTCCCCCACCTGGAAGCCAGCGGGATGTAATCCGTATTCACCACATAGGAGATGAGAAAATTCCCATTCACCTACACAGGACTAGTGAAATCTCCCAATGTGTTGATGACTTATCCATATTCAATAGGTTACAAGACAACTAAACCTATTCAATTTTGCAAACGTGTATTTGTGTCCTATGGTGACTTTCTTGTGGGTGTAATTTGGGAGACAACTAACTACAAAAGAGGACAAATAAAACATTCCCTAATTCCCCTCTATAACTGAATGATGTAAAATCTCTATTGAAATGAATGAGTTTTCATTTCCCAAAGCTGCCATTGATATACATGAATAGTTTAACCCCTTGAATGCTAGAGAGGTCTCCTCCCTAACGTTCACTGGGTTAAAGCATGTCCTATTTAAATTAATAGTTACGCTTTTTGATCCTTTTGATTTGTTCCAGAATTGCACCACTTTCTTAACCTTTTGAATGCCAGCGAGGTATGCAGCGAATTGCGAAGCGCGCCCCTCTGGCACTCAAATGGTTAATATAGCAGCTGCACTTTGCATATGAATCGGTTCCCTACCTGTTAGCAGCAGGCATCCAAACAACAGCCACAGCATGACCACGGTTCCACAGCCTAACATAGCGGTCTGGGCAATCCTAGCTCTGTCCCAGGTCCCACAACTCAGAGACAAGCGCTACTGTGGCTATGCAAAGTGGTAAATTAAAGGTGATCTGCTCTCCCAGGCTGTATAGTGAATAAGTGTATCCAGTATAGAGCACCATCCAACTGTACTAGTAACGTCCCGTGTCCTTTCAGCCTCTCCTCACTGAATGACTTGCACACAGCAGGGTCGTCTTCTTACAGTGGGAAGGAGTATACTGCAAAGTGACCGAACCCCTGGGACACATCCATTCATAATGCAGGGATTAATTCTCACACCCCTGTTATAAGCATCCTGTCACAGCATCCGGAGCCCCGCCCATCAACATCACAGAAGGACTGGCAGAGCCAAAAATATCAGTGCCATCACTACATTGCCTGATCTTAAATAACGAATCAAAGTCATCATGTTAAATGTTTTACTATGCATACATGGTAAAAATGAATGTTGCAGTGAGGGTCAAGGTTACGGTAATGCTTAATATGAAAATAGCAGGATTTATTCTGCTGGGTAAAACAAAGGTACTGTAACTATTGAGAGCAGTTTTATTTAACCCTTTGTGTGCCAGAGAGGTATGCAACGCACTGCAAAAGCAATGCATTAAGTACTCCTATGACACACAAAGGGTTAAACATGAGTGCATGTCAGATTTACAATTCATGGGCATCTATGGACAGCTCTGCTCACCTGACACAAATCCATAAGATGCTGTAACAACAGAGCCACAGTAACATTTCAGACTATACAGGTTCTTCACCCAAAAAATGCAGGTTTGAGCTGAAATAACTTGCAAATCATCTCCCAGCAGTGGGGACACTCTAGTTTTACTTGGCAGGATAAACCCTGCAATATGGCTCTCTATGTTCTAAAGAAAAGAAGAGCAAATCTGGGGCCAACCAACTGCACCACAGGGCACAAGTTCCCATTCCATTTGATTGAAATGGTGATTTTAACCTTTTGACTGCCAGAGGGGTATGCCATGCATTGCATATCCCTCTAGCAAAAGGGTTAATCTCCTGAATGCTAGCGAGGCTGAAAGGGTTAAAAGCCCCATTTAAATCAGTGGGAATTTGTGGAATCTGTATTTGTCCCCTGTGGTTCAGTTGGTTTGCTCCAGTTTCCATTTGAACTTAGGGTCTAATTCAGCAAACTAAAACGGTGCAATTCTGGAGCATGCCAACTACACCATAGGGGACAAATGAACATATCATTGATTTAAATGAGAGTTGTATCCCTTGAATGAAAGAGAGGTAGCAATGTGTTGGAGACCTCTCTACTATTCACGGGGTTAAAAGCCCCATTTTAATCACAGGAGAAGTTTAATTTGTTCCCTATGGTGCAGTTGGTTTGACCTGGCATTGCACCACTTTACTTTGCTGAATTAGGCCCCTAGGGACCTTAGTAGATACATATTTGCATTTGACCAGTCACAGTTTAAATTCATATTAAAATCTTTTTACCTTTCAGAGTACATTGCACATCTCTCTGGCTCTTTTCTTAACCCTTTGAGTGCCAGAGCGGTATGCAACGCATTGCATGGCAATCAAAGAGTTAGCCCCTTCTTATTGTGCTCAGTTTTGGACAAACATTTTAATCAAAGTCGTATGTTCAGAAGAAAAGACCAGGAGGTTATGCACTAAAGTGTGATAAAGAGGCGATATCACTGGAGAATTTATCTCCATGTTATCACTTCTCCAGTTCCTATGTTATTCAATAGAGCCAATGCATTAAGATGTCCAGAGCTGGAGAACTCTTAGTGAATAGGCTCCATAGAATTACATAGGATCTGGGAGAGGTGATATCACTCAAGAAGTTATCTCCACATTATCACCTTATTTTCATGCTTTAGTGCATATGCCTCAATGAATTCTAGGGCAAATAGGGGAAACATAAAAGTGCCAAATATTACCATTCATTGAAATGGGTAGTGTAACCCCTGGAATGCCAGAAAGGTCTCCAGTACATTACTTCACAATGCTTTGGAGACTTCTCTAGCACTGAATTTTATGTTCTCCCCTCTGGTGAAGATGGTTTGCTCCAAAATACCTCTACATTTCTTTAGAACATAAGGCACTTCTCAAATGATACCCTCTTATCAAATATAGGATCATTCAAAAACTATATTCCAATTAAAGCAGCGGTTCTCTACCAGGGTATCATGGCATTTTGGTTTGATACAGGGAACATTGTAGAATGTCACTTTTTTCTACAAAGACATTAACAGTAATGTGAATGTTGAATCTCAAATGTATATTTGTGGAAATTGTTCTGCACAATGTGTTGATTTTTGTGCATAGCAATAACTCCATGGGGGAGATTCACTATGTGGTGATAAAGAGGTGATAAATCGGAGATAAGTCTACAGTGGTATCACTGCTATAATTCCTATGTTACTCTATGGAGCCAATGCACTAAGATTTCTCCCACTCAGTGCATAGACTCTATAGAATAACATAGGAACTGGAGAAGTGATATCACTGGAGAAGTTATCTCCACTTTATCACCTCTTCATCACCGCTTAGTGAATCTCCCCATCTGAGTGCCGAGAATGAGCCCAGCCAGCCACTGGCACTAACTGAAGTCATACTTCCGAAGTGTCCCTCTTTAGGAGGGACAGTCCCTCTTTTAGACTCAAATCCCTCTGTCCCTCTTTCCCACCCTGATGTCCCTCTTTTTAGGAACTTAGATTGTGTGGTGTGTATATAAGTGCATCACATTGCTCCACAGCAATGAAACTCACATTATTGACTGTTAAAATATCAGTATATGTGTGTAAAAATTAATCTATGTAAATAAAATACTTTGGTCTTGTTATAAGTCATTTATTAGTTTACACAAGGATGTGTCAATAGGTCATGAAATAGCCTAAATATTATTGGTAATGCCCTGCCCATCAGCCACACCCCCAGTCACACACCCTAAAACACAAGTGTCCCTCTTTGGCAATTTGAAATGTTGGGAGGTATGTGAAGATGAAGTGGGTTAACCTTTTGATTATCAGACTGATGTCTAACACAATGCATTAGATATCACTCTGGCACTTAGAAGGTTAATCCATTTTAACCATTTGTGTTTTACAGATTTAGGCACCCCCTGTAACTCAAAGAATTACTTCTCTACACTTTGTGTGGATGTGCTTTTTACAACTTGAGGATCAACCCTTTGAGTGTCAGAGAAGGTGTTCAGGTGTCTGAGCCACATGGCCTGCTGTACGTAGCTGCTAGTAGAAAGAGAGACTCTGACATACACTGAAAGCCAGGGGAGGGGATGGAGCAGAGAGTGTGTACAGTAGCACGTAGCAGCAGGGAGCAGTGTGAGTCAATGGAATCACATGCTCCTGCTGTTAATGTGTTTTCTGTAGTGCGATGTAGGAGATGCATTAAGGTAGGATAAAGAGGTGATAAAGAGGAGATAACTTCTCCAGTGAGGTCAGTGGGAGATGCACTAAGGTGTGATAAAAAGGTGATAATGCAGAGATGACGTCTTCAGTGATATAATTTATCCAGTTCTTATGTTATTCTATGGAACTTATGCACTAAAATTTCTCAAACTTTGGAGATCTTAGTGCATAGGCTCTGTAGAATAACACAGGAACTGGAGAAGTGATATGACTGGAGACGTTGTCTTGGCTTTATCACCTCTTTATCACACCTTAGTGCATAACCCCCCCAAGGTGTGATAGGAAGGTGATAAAGTGGAGATTACTTCTTCAGAGATATCACTTCTCCTGTTCCTATGTAATTCTATAGAGCCTATGCACTAAGATTGCTCAAGTGGGATAGAGCTTAGTGCATAGGTTCCATAGAATAACATATGAATGGAAAAAGTGTTGTCACTGGAGAGGTTATCTCCTGTTTATCAACTCCTTAGGGGAGATGCATTAAAGCACGATAAAGAGGTGATAAAGTAGAGATGGCTTCTCCAGTGATTTCACTTTTCCAGTTCCTATGTTGTTCTATGGAGCCAATGCACTAATATATCCTCAGCTTTAGATATCTTAGTGCATTGGCTTCATAGAATAACATAGGAACTGGAGAAGTGATAGCACTGGGGAAATCATCTCTGCTTTATCACCTCTTTATCACACCTTAGTTCATAACCCCCAATTTGTGAGAGTGCAAGGTGTCCCCCCCATGAATGCCCCTGGGCAGGCCACTTCCAGGTGCCCCCAAAAAATCTGGTGCCCTAGGCAAGTATCTAGTCTGCCTATTAATAAATCTGGAGCCCTAGGCAAGTGTCTAGTCTGCCTACTGGTACATCTGGAGCCCTAGGCAAGTGTCAAGTCTGCCTATTTGTAAATCTGGAGCCCTAGACAAGTATCTAGTCTGCCAATTGGTAAATCTGGAGCCGTAGGCAAGTATCTAGCCTGCCAATTGGTAAATCTGGAGCCCTAGGCAAGTGTCTAGTCTGCCTACTGGTAAATCTGGAGCCCTAGGCAAGTGTCTAGTCTGCCTATTTGTAAATCTGGAGCCCTAGGCAAGTGTCTAGTCTGCCTACTGGTACATCTGGAGCCCTAGGCAAGTGTCGAGTCTGCCTATTTGTAAATCTGGAGCCCTAGACAAGTATCTAGTCTGCCAATTGGTAAATCTGGAGCCGTAGGCAAGTATCTAGCCTGCCAATTGGTAAATCTGGAGCCCTAGGCAAGTGTCTAGTCTGCCTACTGGTAAATCTGGAGCCCTAGGCAAGTGTCTAGTCTGCCTATTTGTAAATCTGGAGCCCTAGACAAGTATCTAGTCTGCCAATTGGTAAATCTGGAGCCCTAGGCAAGTATCTAGCCTGCCAATTGGTAAATCTGGAGCCCTAGGCAAGTGTCTAGTCTGCCTACTGGTAAATCTGGAGCCCTAGGCAAGTGTCTAGTCTGCCTACTGGTAAATCTGGAGCCCTAGGCAAGTGTCTAGTCTGCCTACTGGTAAATCTGGAGCCCTAGGCAAGTGTCTAGTCTGCCTATTTGTAAATCTGGAGCCCTAGGCAAGTATCTAGTCTGCCAATTGGTAAATCTGGAGCCCTAGGCAAGTATCTAGCCTGCCAATTGGTAAATCTGGAGCCCTAGGCAAGTGTCTAGTCTGCCTGTTGGTAAATCCTACCCTGTTTTTGTCCTTCTGATTGTGAGACGTAAGAATAATTATATATTTGTGTATTTACCCCCTTCATTATGTCCTTGACAAATGGCCTTTAAAATTTAAAGGGTGTCCTGAAACATCCATGTTAGAGTGCCTCGAGTAAGAAAAGATTGAGAACTGTATTAAAGGCATGTCATCAGTTAAAAGAGGAATAGGTTAAAAGGATAGTAATGCTTTATATATAAAAAATATATATATACCACAGTGTTTATGCTGGTGAGTAAAACCCTTACTGCTGAGAGATGTTAACTCAATAGTTATTCCACCTCAAGTTCCCAGTCTTTGGGTGCAGAACCTTCATGGCATGAATTTCTATGGTGGTACTGTTGCTACAGCAGTCTATGAGTTGCTATGGTCTTCATCAGAAACTTTCATAGGATGCTTGAGCAACAGCGTCACTGTACAGTTTAAGGCCATAGAGGTACTACACCAAAAATGCAAGTTTGAACTGCAATAACTTTTGAATAAAACATTTTTCCAGCAGTCGTAGCACCTTGTTTTACATACACTGTGTGGCGCCATATAAATAAATATATACATACATACATTAGGACCAACCCTTTGTTCAGTAATATGCATTACTATCCTTTGAAGCCGATATTTCACAAGAGGCAATGAAGATCATTTACTCTGAATACAGACTTATTGTTAACTAGTTGAACAGCCTGTTACACGGGCCACAGTGCCTCTGGCAGCCGGTCACGGGGCAGTCACGCGCAGCAGAGACTGCCTGCGCCACGGCTGATACAGAGCTGGATGCTCCTTCGGAGCGCCCAGCTCTGTATCAGCCGCGGCGCGGGCAGTCTGTACTGCGCATGACTGCCGCACGCGCAGCAGTGTCTACTGCGCATGTCGGGCGTTACACACAACTTAGCGAATTATTATATAGGATGGGAAGAAATGGCCAGTGTAGCTCCTATTCTGCTGTTAGTAACTCTATTCAAAAGAAGCTGAAATCATTTCAGGGCAATCCAACTGCACCATAAGGGAAAAAAATCCCCAAACAACTCACATTCCCATAGATTAAAATGGTATTTTAACCCCTTCAATACTAGAAAGGTCTCCAGTGCATTGGTTTGGAACATGTTAAGGACCTCTCTTCTATTAAAAGCCCCATATGAGACAATTAAATTACTAGTTTCCCTATGTTGTAGTTGGTTTGCCCCAGTATTGCTCTAGTTTACTATTATACATATTAAATCTTTATGTGTCAGAGGGGTATGCAATGCATTGAGAAGCAATGACATTCAAAGGGTTAAAGAACCCTTTCTTCAAAAATGTGGTGTCATTTGGGGGCAAACCAACTGCACGACTGGGGACAAATGAAACATTCACCTAATTCTCACTGATTTCAGATAGGGCTTTTAACGCAGGTGTGCTGCTCCACAATGACTCTTTTGAACCTAGGGCCCTTAGACATTAACAGAAAAATGAGTATTACCAGAGGGTATGATCACTTTACTGGTTTATGCACCAGTAATGCAAGGAATCCCCAAACACCTTATCTATACCACACAGGAACATGCAGTCATTTTATGCAGATTTTTTCTGTGTCTTCATAGAACATGGTATTGGGGGTGAAACAACAGGTGATGCAGAGGGTTCAGTTGTGAAGAGGCCCAGGATCCAATGGGATCTAGTTACACCCCTACATACCCCCAAAGTGTCCCTCCAGTCCCTCTTTGAGACCAAAATCACTCTGTTCCTCTTTCCCACCCTGGTATCCCTCTTTTTAGGGTATTAGACTGTGTGATGTGTATATAAGTGTGTCACATTGCTCCACAGCAATAAAACTCACATCATGTTTGTTTACATTTCAGTACATCTAAATACTATAAAGCACTAGCCTGAGAAGCTCCCTGTGTGCATAACTGCACATGTGCAGTAGAGACTGCTGGAACGATGCAGTCATGCGCAGTAGAGACTGGCCGAAAGCGCTGATCCGGAGCAGGGAGCTCCGGACTGCTCACCGCCTATCTCTGCTCCCGGCTCCGGGGCAGTAGCAGGGGCCGCTGGGAGCACTGTAGCACCGTGTATATCTACGGGCTATCATACTAGTGTGTTTATAAATTAGTCTGTGTAAATACAATACTTTGATCTTGCTCTCCATCATTTATTCAGTTACACAAAGAGTTGTCAATAGGCCATGAAACAACCTAAAAATTCACTGTAATGTCCTGCCAGCAATCCACGCCGCCAATAACAACACATAAAACACAAGTGTCCTTTGGCCATTTGAAATGTTGGGAGGTATGCTCCTGGGAGAATATTTTGTGTTAGGAGGCCCAATATTTTTATTCAACAGGGCCCTCGAATGACTAGCAACACCATTGTGGATTATAGGGGAACTATTAGTTTTGAAATTACTTTGATTGTGAAAGAGCTTTATATTATAAATCCCTTTGCCTGGGATTTGGGTCATTTCTTAGACCCTGGGGGCTGGACACATTTTCAGCATGTTTGATATATATAAATATATATATATATATATATATATATATATATCTACATATGTGTATATAGTTTTTTTCAGAACAAATAGTGCTTTTGCATGGTGCCTCACATGGAGTACATTTTGCAACAAGTTATGATATCATGAATATGTTGATTGTAAAATATTCAATTATGTTAAAAATCCCTGCCCCGATTAGAAAAATCCCAAATAGTACAGTTTTGCCAACATGGATGGCCTGTGCAGACCTCTAACTAACAGGAGTGTAAAAGGATATTTTAAACTTTAAGAACTAAAATGCACATTCCATTCTGACATGGTAAAACTACAATTCACCCGCTGGAAATCTATATAAAACTGCAGAAAGTAGACATCCCATTGCATCCAATGAGGGGTGACTTGCTTTTCTGTTCCTAGCCTGGTGTGCACAAATATTGCTAGAATGTGTGCTGCTAAAGGAAAAAAAAATTTATTTCCTTCAAATGCACTGAAATCTTTGAAAATCTTTTAAAAGAAAAATGACCACCATTGGTATGGGTTGACATACTCTTGGAGGTGTCAGAAGCAGAAAACTACAACTTCAACCTCTCGTTTTTCTTACATTTTTTTCCAAATATGGCTTGACTATACTACTAAAATGGTTGTAAAAAGATAGACTAAGCATACCATTTTGTAAAGAAGTTTACCCACCACATCAAATGAGGGGTCACCTGCCTTTCTACCTCTAATTTGGTGGCACAAATGTGCAAAATTGTTTCCAGCTGCAAAAAGCTAGTCAGAGAAGCTCAACTAGGAACGAGCCTGCCCTTGCACCGCGCGGTGCAAAAGGGACTGACAGCGCAGGCGCACGGACGTCACTGTGAAGAGACGTCCGTGCTTCCTGCTCCTGTCACCATCGGTAAAATGCCGATATCTGCTGAACCGGGTAATATTTCTGGCGACTAGCGCTAGTAAGCAGCTAGTCGCCAGATGAGCAATCAGTGAAGCTTAAGTTATTGCGGGGTGATAGTTCCCCTTTAACTTTTTGAAAAAAAAAAAAAAAAAGAAAACTTATTCAAAGAAAATTCCTTGTTTGAGAGGTTTGCAAAAGAAGATATACCTGACAGCAGGAATCCTCCATGACGTTTACGCTCAGGAAATGTATGCATTTGGTAATTATGACATTCTATAGGGTCATTAAGCATTCTAAATTCACAGATCAAACAAGGCAGTTGCTACTTTGTATCTCTTATCAAAGTAAGATACTAGTACATATTATACATTAATTGTCCAAACATGTCCATAGCTCAAACTCACCTGTTACTGTTCTGTAAAGGTTTGTGAGATGAACCTGGGGGTAATTCAATTATTTTACAAATATCTACAATATGGGGGATAGTAATAATAAAGTATTACTATCCCTTCAAGGTACGTACGGAGTTATAATAAGATGAGAGTTGATAACATGTTAGCCTTAGAAATACAGGAGGAAAATATAGTCAGGTTGATACCTTTATTGGCTAATTAATCAGATTTAGGATGCAAGCTGGTGTTTTCCTCAGGCATGTTATACAGATAAATATGAAGCCATCTCTCTTATATACAAGTGCACAATTTATCTGTATAACATTCCTGTGAAAAAGACCAGAGAGGTATTGAAAGCTTGCACCCTAAATCTGCTTAGGTAGCAAATAAACGTATCAACTTGACTATATTTGCCTCCGGAGTTATGATTAGGACTTATTAGTTCTCTTTTAAAGCAGAACTTTCACCTCTAATACATTGAGTTTCATATGATTAATCTAGTAAAATGGTTAGTGGTTTGCCTATTTTTTTTCTCCAAGTACATACTTTATGTGATATTTGCTCACAAAATTAGACTTTATGCCTCCCAGCTCACTCTGGGATCGCGCATTCACGCTTCCCTTCATGGTGATGTGTAGCACATGTATTATAACAGCAATCGGATGAACAAAACATCAAAAGCAAACCATATGAAAATCTGCACTTCAGCCATGCACTTTTTCCACTTTCTTCCAATTTTTCATTACATTAATCCTTTGAGTGCTAGAGGGATATGCAATGCATTGCAAAGCAATGCGATGTTTACCCTTCTGGCACTCAAAGGGTTCAAATCAATGACAGTAATGTATTTTCCCCTTGATGGAATTTGCTGCATATATTTCTACTGCACTTAACTATAAAAGTGAATGCAGGTTTACGGCATGTTGTCAGTCTCTGCTTTGGAGAGGGAGAAAGCAGCTGAACTTTTCATGCTAACTAATATAGAGGAAGACAATCAAAGCGAGGGAGATGGAGTTGCTTGACAAGAGTATTGGTAGTAATAGTCATTACCAGTTTTGTGTGGGTGGGAGAGGAAAAATAATACAGTACAGTCCATATATATTTGGACAGTGACACACTTTATGTTGTTTTTTTTACTCTGTACTCCAGCACACTGGATCTGAAATGAAGCAATGACTAAGAGGATAATGAGCACACTGTCACCTTTAATTTGACAGTATTTACATCCAAAAACTGTGAACTGCATAGGAATTTAAACCCTTTTATTCATACTTCCTCCATTTTAGGGGAGTAACAAAGCCAGCATGTTCAAATCCTTTGCATTCAATGACTGCCTGAAGTTTGACACCTATAGACAACTAGATGCTGGGGATCTTCCCTGACCTGTTCCACAGCAATCTTTAGTTCCTGTTTGATATGGGGCATTTTTCCTTCCATTCAACATGCTCAGTTGAAATCCTGAAAAATTCCACAGTTGAATTAGCAGTATGTTTGGGGTCATTGTCCTGCTTCAAGGTAAAGTGCCATCCAATCAGTTTTGAGGCATTTGGTTGAATTTGAACAGATAGGATGTTTCTTCACATTTCAGAATTCATTCTACTGCTTTAGTCAGCAGTCAAATCATCAATAAAGATGAGAGGCCCAGTCTACACTTTACCCTTGTAGTCATTATTTAATTTAAAATCCAGTGTAATGGGGTACAGAACCAAACAACAAAACTGTAGCAAATACTTATGGTCTGCACTGGATATAAATTAATAAATAAATTAAAAAAAACATTTTTGACAAATAATTTACAGTCAGACAAACCAGTTTCCTATCTTTTCCATCAGTGGAAACAGCATGTAGCAGCAGCAGGTCACCGCCAATGTTGCCTGTGGTTATAACAATAGTAGTAATGGCCAACTGCAAGGTAGCCCATATCATCAGTATGCTACTTTATCATGTAGAGCTTTGAGAGATAGTCCCAAAAAATCTTGAAATGTGTTAAACAAATATCAAAAAGTAAAAAATTAATGGCTTGTAAACTGTTATGGAGAAGCTAGTTTTGTGTTGACTGGCTGAAAATTGTCACAATAAGATAGTACCTTGAGAATAACAGAAATGGTGCATGTACTCTGCTTCTTCCCTGTCCTAAATCTAATTGTTACTTGATTCCCCTCAAAATCCAAATCCTCAGAGAAATACTCACACACACACTGCACATTTTAGCCAGTCCTATAGGGCACTCAATGAATTACATACCTTGGAAGACTGTAACCACCTGCAGCATTACCAGTTTAAAATGGAGGCCACTTGGAATTCCACATTATACATGCTGAAGAGTTTGTATGAGCAAAACAAGAGCAATAGTCAATATACAATGTTTAACTGGAATGCTTTGGAAGGGGCTTCTTCATCACCTGGTCATTGTGTGACATACATGAGCTGCTGAAGCCTTTTGAGGAGGCTGCCTTGCTGGTTAACCGTGCAGGAGTCAGTGAGATACTTTCATTAATATATTTATTACAGAAAAAAAGCAAGAGCCTGGCTGATGATTCATACAACAATGATAACAGACATAAACCAGCTGGTGAATGATATTAGAGTGCTTTGAGCAGGATCCTCTTATAGTCTCCATTAAAAGCAACAAGGAACACATTCTAGCTACACTGATGTACTACGGATTAAAATTTCAGAATTTCAGACTTTGTGCCAAGCTGTGAGCGAAGCAGCACTCTGAGGAATTGGATTCTGTGAAAGAATATAAATAAATCCTTATGGATCAAGTGGATGATTGCAGTGTGTAAGATGACAGAGAAATTTAGGCACAAAATTACTAGAAAGCATAGAGAAAATGAAGCAAGCAAAATGATTATACTCTCAGCAGCATCAGCAGCAACAACAAGATCAAAACATTGTGCATAACACATACAGTCAACACATAAATCAATTAAAGTGTCAAGGGGTGGCGGTCCAACATTTGTGGTGGTGGCACTGCCACATCTCTATGGGTCTTGCTCCTGGAATATGGGTTAGTAACTGATGAACACCATCTATCTCGATGGAGTGGTCCCAATGCATTTGCAATGAGCATACCTGCAAGATAACCATTTTCTAGGCAGAAAAGACCCACTTGTGTCCTGGCACACAAAACAGTTGCTTACCAGCAAGCATGCAGTCAGAGTGAGTCTTAATACAGCTGGTTATATTGTTCATGACACATCTATCCAGAAGTAGTGTTTGGTAGACTTCCATTTAAAAAAATTAACCAACATCTAATACAAAATGAGTATCATATGATAGAAGTGGAAAAAATACATCATACAGAGAAACATATGGCATTTGTAGTAACAGTAACATCAAGAAGGAGTATTTGCATTTACCACCATCTATGACAGTTGGAACCGGTGCTACTAAGAATACTAATGAATGACTGGCAGATAGTAATGTAAGATTTTATAAGAATCAAGTCATGATACTGCTTACAAATTATCTCTCAGTCCATCCTATTCATCATCATCATATATTCACCACCATCACCACCACTATCCATATTCACCAACTTAAATTCAACCTTTCAATTTTTTTATTATTTTTGTTGTTTATTATTAATTTATAAAGTGCAAGTGTATTCTGTAGCACTGTACAGTTAGTCATTCTAAACAAGACAACCTTAACAAACTGGAACAAATGTTGGAGAGGAGCCTGTTTACAATTTACAGGAAGAATGGGAACAAGTGAAATCAAGTTAGGTTAAGATGGGATCCTGTTTAGTTAGAAATAAGGGAAAGGTTTGGGCTAACTGCAGAGTTGGCGGAGCAATATTGTGCCAAAATCTGTAGGTGACAGAGATTTCAATTTAATCCTTGTGGATACAGGGAACCAGATAGAGGATGGAGGAAGTGAGAAAAGTGAGATGTATTAACCTAGTGGGAGCATTCATGAAGGACTGAAGTGGTGACAGTCTTATAAGAGGAAGGCCAGCTAGGAGGGTGTTACAGTAATTGAGACACGAGAAGGGAGTGGACTATGGTTTCAGAAGTTTGCTGTGTGTGATAAGGACTAATTTTAGAGATATTCTTGAGGTTAACAAGATAAGATTTTGTGAGAAAGAGTATTTGAAGAGTGAAGGAAAGGGTAGAGTCAAAAATGACCACTAGGCAGCTGGCTTGAGTGCTAGGAGTTATAGTGGAGTTGCCAACATTAAAGTGTTAGTAATGTCTAAAAAAAGAGTTTTTTGCATTTAGAAGAGCTTAAAAAGCTGAGCTAAATGCAAAAAAACGTATCTCTCAAACCGCTATGGTTTAAGAGATACAGGCTTTTGAAGTTTGATCTCTCCTACTGACAGCTGTAAAGCTGTCAGCAGGAGATTAGTGTCGGTCGACACGGAGGCGCTTGAGAAGTGACAAGATCTCGTTACTTACACAGAATCCCTTCATTGGAATGGTCTAAAACGTGTGCCTGAACACCACCTTGTAAGTAACGAGAACTCAGCACTTCTCAAGCGCCTCCGTGTCGACCAACACGAATCTCCTGCTATAGGAGAGATCAAACTTCAAACGCCTGTATCTCTTAAACCATAGCGGTCTGAGAGATACATTTTTTTGCATTTAGCTCAGCTTTTTAAGCTCTTCTAAATGCAAAAAAACCTTTTTTTTAGACATTACTAACACTTTAAAAGTGACATCAGGTATGGATAGAGTAGCATAGGGGGGATATAATAAGCTCTGTTTTTGATAAGTTTAGCTTAATTTCTCTTGGGACATCCAGGAGGAAATTGCAAATAGACAGCTGGGGGACTCAAGAAAATAGGGTGTATGAGATGTGATGATGGATGAATGAAGTTGATTATAATTTAAGTCATCATTACCATGTATGTTGTTTATGATTTGAATATAATTTAAAAATAGCGTAATAGTGTTATGTATTTTGATAAGATCACCATCACCAAGCATTTAATCCAGACAGCAATAGGAAATGGACATAGGTGCTTGACAATGCCTAGACCCTTCACACCAACAGCTATGTTACTTATGCTGGTCCAGGCTCTCCCTTATATTTCTGGCCAGTGCCAAAATCATCCTGCCCTGCTGATTTCAGGAAACAAGTACTGAAGGGTGAATAGTGTGCCTGAGTAGAAACAGGGGTGGAGATGTCCAGGAATAAAGTGCTCAAGGACAGGAATATGTGTGCCAGGAATGAGGAGCCTCCACACTAAGTAAATCATGGCTTACACATTGAAAACATTGTTAGCATACCATTGCCTACAGAAATGCAAGCCTTGGAAAATCTGTTAGCACCCTGTCACCTAAAGCAATGCAAGCCTTGAAAGAAAAAAGATGTGTTGAGGCTTACAGCAAGGCAAACCTTAAAAAACTGTAAGCAAGTCATCACCTATAGCAAGGCAAGTCTTGAAAAATGATGGCAGACTTACAGCAAGGCAAGCCTTGACAAAAATTGTCAGCATGCCTATAGAAAAAGTCAAGCCACAATTGTTCTGGAATATTATGCTGCCAGTAATATTATGGTTTTTGTTTTCCAATTTACGGTTTACTTCTGAGTCACCTGATGTCTGCACCATGCCTATGGGTAGTAGTAATGGTGGTGGGAGTAGAATTGGGATTTTTTTGTCCACAGGTGGTAGCAGGAATCGCATAACAGTTTCAGCTAACTCAGCCTATCCCCAAGCCTACTGCTGTGAGTGTGACACAAGGTCCAACGCATACACTTATGTCACACTTATCACCTTCTACTGTGGTGACAACAGGTAACCCTCCTAAAACTGTGTGTCGCTCACCATCATCACCAGAGGTTACACCAGATGCACCACCAACACACATGACATGTACTCACCTTTATCATTAGTGATACCACCACAAGCAAAAAGAAAAGGAAGACTCTGATGATTCCTCTGTGGCTGATAAGGATGACACTAGCAGTGATGCATTAGAAAAGGTGATAAAATATTTCCTAGCTAGGACCAATAGAAAATGGGAAAAAGAAATAATGTTATCATGAGCAATGATGACATTGTGTTGTTTGCTGAAGTTGTAGTAATCAGAACCAGAAGTTCTCCAACTCATCTTGCTTAATTTGTGGACAGAGTGAATCAGTACACACACACACACACACACACACACACACTGTACAGTGCAGCAATCTCAGTCTTTACTCTCTGCCTTCTTCACTCTAATTACTAACTACAACTTCACAGCACAGCTGGAAATTTCAGATTTTTAAAGTATTGAGGATGGGAATTCTCACAGCCATAGAAAGCACAGGGGGGAAAAAAGGAAAGTTCTTGTGAGAAAATCATTAGTGGTTGTGAGGGAGTGCAAATTTCAAGTATTTTCTATGTGCAGGAATTTCTGTGGAAATATAGGAGACTTCTCGCCCATCCCTACCAACCTGGCACTTTAGCCCTTTGAGTGTGTTGCAATTTGTTGGTATAATTCTGAAACTCAAATGGCTAAGAAAAAGAAGAATTGGAGAAATTCTCAGGCAAACCAACTGCACCATAGGGGACACAAAGTTCCCTATATTCCCATTGATTTCAAAGGAGCATTTTTGACTTCTTAGAAGCTAGAAACATCTTCAATATACTGTGAAGAAATCTTTGATGTTTTCCTAGCATAAAATGGCTAAAAATTATATTCCCTATCAATGGGAATATATCCTTGTACCCATGATGCAGCTGTTTTGCCTGGGAAATACATTAAGGTCTGATGAAGAGGTGATGAAGAGAACATGACTTCTCTAATTCTTATGTTATTTTATGGAGCCTATACACTAAGATGTTTGCCCCTTAAGAAATCTTAATGCATAGGCTCCACAGAATAACATGGAATGGGAGGATTTATCTCCTCTCTATATCATCTTTATCACCTCATTATCATACCTTAGTGCATCTCCACCCAATTCTTTTTAGCACATTGAGACTCTGGCTGATCCCTGTTCTTAAAGGATCTTTCTTTGGAATCTGTAGCAGATACCCCTAGCAGGTAAGGAGTTAACTGTGGTCTGAATAGCTGTGACCAATTCCCATCCTATTTCTTCAGGTTCCTAGGACTCTTAGTGTCCTGATATGGACAATAGCTAATAAATGTACATATATAGCTACTAGCCCCACCTATCTGCATTTATTTTTAGTGCTTGCTAATTGCTCATGATTTTGTTAATTTTTTTACTGCCCCATGGGGCCTCATGCAATAGCCACTTCTGAAGGTCTTTAAAAATCCCGGTTTCCCGGTGTGGTTTAGTAATAAAACGGGAAAAGCAGGATCCAAGTTAATTTCCAGCCCCAGAAAGGAAATGCTGCTTCCTGTATTGTACAAATCTGGTGCCAACAAGACGGACACAGGACTCTATTGTGCACTTAACAATTACATGGTGGGGAAAGATCCCTGAGAAAAATACACCTTCCTTATGCACAGTGCTTTTGATCTGCACAAAAAGGGTGACAACTTGTCATGTGTGGTACACTAATAGGCAGTTTTATCCAGGCAAAAACATACAGTAAATTGGAACATATGTATAAATAAAAACAATCCTAATTACATTCAAAGAGACTTTTTTCCTATTGTTTTTGCTCAATTGTTTTTCCCCAGTCCAAATGTATATTTTTTTTAGAATTAAAGGATCAGGAAACTTGTCATGAAAACCTACATATTATAAGTAATATGGTATAAGTAAACAATGTTCCTCCTACTTCCGGGAGATCTTTTATTCAAAAGTTATTAACATCCAAACTGTCAGGAAATTATAAAGTTGTTACTGTCATATTCTATGGGTATTGCAATCAGTGACTCTCCTCTTGCATAGAATAACTGTCGGAGCACCGGACTGAGAATCACTGAATTGTGTCTGGCGATGTGTGACAGTCACTTTGCCATGTAAAATGCAGCACACTTTCTCATTTGCACTAAGAATTATCTATGCAAGGGGAATATTAGACACTTAGCATATAGGGTTGGCATATGTGTCATTGAGGGCAAGTGGGGGAGAAGAGAGGATGCACTTAGAATTTAGCACCAAGAACATCAACAGCCCTCCCTTAAAGGGATAGTAATGTTTCATAATAAAAGCAGCTATAATTAATCATCATAGTATTTGGACCTTGGAGAGTGTTATTTCAATTCTATCACAGTTGTAGTTCAAGAGTAATTGAATGGTAAAATATTCCCCTCCCGCCCCTTTTACTGATGTAACACTGCTCAGCCAGAGCAGAAGGGAGGTGCCCAGGTAGATTGCAGAGAGGGACAATCTTCAATTAAGATAAGGGAAAAACCTGAAACACTTGTCAAGGGGACAGGGATTTCATTGTTCTCATAGGAAGAAGATTGTCCCCTGCTGTTACCTGTCTGGTCTAGCAACCAGATTCCACATCTGAGGGGAGGTGGCTTACACTAGGTAAAAGGGGCGGGAGGGGGAAACTTTATCATTCAATTCCTCGTGAACTACAACTCTGACAGTATTGAAATAACACTCTCCATGGCCCAAATACTATGAAGATTAATTGGAGCTGCTGTTTTTGTGAAACATTACTATCCCTTTAACCTTTTGAGTTTTTTGCTATAATTGATGTACATTAGCTGGTGGAATGTAGCGGAATGAGTATTTGCCGTTTGCACATATGGGATCTGTATATAGGTATTTAACTATACACATCAGTCATTTATAGGGTTAATCTCGGGCTAGAGTGACTCCTTATATGCCGATGGAGTAATACCATAGATCCCATGTTGTAGGTTCTATACAACATTCTCCATTAGTGGATTTAATGGTGTAATTAATATCCTATTATATCCATTTGTGAGTAGAATATGGTGTACTGACACATAGGATTTATCCCCAGAAGTTGCTTGACATTGACTTCTAAGGAGATTAGAATATTGCATGGGAAAGCACACATTGGAATCGTGTGTGTTAAGTGTGTTTTTATACTTCATATACATGTCCTATTCGTTTTTTACCGTATTTACCCAATAAAGGGATTTAGATTTTAAGATGTGGATCTATTGGAATGGCCTTACTGTTATATTAGGAAAGTTTGAGTGCCGTTACAAGTAGTTATCTTTCTTTTTCCCTTTTTTATGTTCTTTATTATACTACTGGCACCTTCACCTATTATTTTGTATTGATGGGTGTTTTCCTGTGATAATTGAGGTGTTGCTGGTATCTCCTATTTTGTGTTTAGTATGTCTGCACTGTAGCCTGGGTTCTGTTCTCCTGCAATGATTCATTTCTTTAGAACAGGCTATTTTTCAAAGGTAAAATATATATTCTAAAGATAATTGCTACCTTCTTAATTATTGCAGGGCGACTTCATAGCGGATGAAAGTTCCACTTAAAAAAAACAAAAGTCTGTGCAGCAAATTCTGACCTTTCCCAATAAATAAACTGTGGCTCACTATATATAATAAACAGTGGGATTTATGCCCAAAACCACAATACGCTTTCTTGCCCCATCAAGGCACCCCAAATATAGGTAATCCAAATCTGCTTCAAATCTAACTGATCATGTATGTAGTATAATGCAGTTAAAAATCAGTGATTTCACTTTACCTCTAATGTGGAAAAAAATAATTGTGAAGGAAATAAGGGAGGTATTTATACGTTCCCTAATTAACCCCTTAACGACATGTGCCGTACTATGACCGTCACGGTCCTTGAAATACTTAAGGACCGATGACGGTCATAGTACGTCACATACTTTTTACTTACAGCGCTCTACCGGGAGCGCTGTAAGTAAAAATGGGGCCTGAAACTGACCGCTCCAAGATCGGAGCGATCTCTATCAGGCCCCAAAGTGACGCGCCGATACACGCAACAGGTCACGTGTACCGGCGCGTCAACGTGGTTCAATGCGGTCCTTATGGGATGGAAACGTCCCAGGACCGCCGGTCACTAAGGGATTAAAGCTAGCACCTGAATGAATGCAGGGAGCTACCAACTAAGAGGAGAGGAGATAAAACCTCCCCAAACACATACAAAAATATAATATACAGGATCCTGGTGAAGACAAAGTAGCATCTATCAATAGTGTGCAAATAAAAATAAAAAATATACCTGTGTATTGTCAGGAGAGCAGCAATAATACTATCTTGTCTACATATACAAAGTAAACAAAAAAAGTCTAATATATACAAGATGCTTACTTTAATACACTATACTATACAAGAGGCCACATTTAATACAACATAATATACTAGAGACTACATTTAATGAAGCATAAGCTGGTAGGTAAAAGGCCCACTTTAACTATCTGTGTTCTATAATAGCAGGTTCCAAACATTATAATAAGAACAGGACCAATGAACATAACAACAGTGTCCAGGGCACAAATCACGGACACTTGGAATTATTATGATTAACACAGAAACATAGAACATAGAAACATAATATTTGATGGTATCTAGGCATCTAGGTCCATCTGGCTTGCCCATTTTTTCTACTGTAAAACCTCATTTGGTCTTTGGTCTTGTCATAATTCAGGACAGCCTTATGCCTATCCCATCCATGCTTACAGTCTGTCACAGTATTAACCTCTACCACTTCTGCTGGTGAGCTGTTCCACTTATCTACTACCCTCTCAGTAAAACTTTCATACATTACATCTAAACCTCTGGCCTAGCTTTAGCCTGCGACCTCTTTTCCTAAAATTTATACTCATTTGAATAATTTATTTTGTTTTATGTGGTACAGGAACTAGTATACTGTATTTCTACCCACTGGGGCACCTCTCTGGCACTCAAAGGTACACTGCTCATCCATCTGGCACTCAAGGGATTAACCCAACTCAGCCTCACTGCTTCTAAACATATGGACAAAATAGTGCATTCATTCTTTGAATACCCTATGACACTCAATAGGTTAACTAGGTATGTCCCAAAATATTATATTAACCTTTTAGTAGTAGAAGAGTGAGACACTGGTACTCCCCCCCCCCCATTCCAATCCACAGAGATTTTGGACATATGGTAAAAATACTGTATTAACCCTTTGAGGACCAGATGCTTTGGGTAAAAAATACAAATAGATGTAAATGAGCATTCTGTAGCATTCAAAGTGGTAAACCCCCCACTTAAATCAATGGGAATTTTGGATATCATTTAGTCTCTTGTGGTGCATCTGGTATTCTCTAAAATTGCACTTTTTTAATGTTCTGCATAAGGCCTCATGTACTAGTATACACAAAAGCTGGGACATCCAAAATCAGGACCAGTGGCCATTCATGGCCTGCAGACAAATAGAACAGTCACAAAGGACAATATGCATTAAAAGTGAAATAATTCTGGGGCAAACTTCCTGTGTCACAGGGGACAAATACAAATTCCCACAATTCTCAATGGGAGGTATGCATAAATTCCCGGGGCATCTCATGAGCATCCGGAGGAGTGGGCAAGGCTGGGCACTTGCTTCCCCTACACATATAAACATAGGAGCTGGGTGGGATGAAGTGGGGGTCATATTATGGCTTTGCCCCTCCCCCCCCCCACACACACACAGGAACATTTCTGTGGACGTCACAGGTGCAGCTCATATTCTGCTTTGGGATATTAGTTTACTTGTCATGCACCTGAAATTTGGTGCATGTTCGAGAGCAGCAATTGGCAAAATACGGACTACAGGCTAATCCAGCTCACTGACTAGTTTAATCAAACCTATGGGTATCTTCTGTTGGCAGGCAAAGGTGTAGGAAGCCATGTGTGGAGGGAAGGGCTGAGAGGAAGGAGGTGGTTTCTGAATCTGGTTTTATTATGGAGAGGCAGACAAGGGAGTTCAATGTATAGCTGTGTGGGTAACACGCGAGTGCTCTACCAACCGTAGTGAGGGAACAAATCTGGAGGGAAAGTCTGCTATGTTGTGCCTCACACTCCCCATTGTCAGACTGCAGGCTGGAAAGGGGCAGGGGTAAGGACTGTGTGCTGTCAGTCTGTGCTGTAGTGGACATATCAATAGTGGACATATCACTTTAACGTTTTGAGTGCCAGAGAGATATGCAGTGCATTACTTAGCAATGTGTTGGATACCATCCTGTCACTCAAACAGTTAAAATCATCTTGCCTATTTAAAAATGAAAAGTGAACTTTTCATTAAAGTTAAATTTTTTACTAAGATGAACAGTTTCACAGAAGAAAGAAACTCTCATACACTTTCCCAGTGATTCCCCTTGGCCCCAGTGGTATATAAGTGGTATATAAGTGGTATACAGAGGACCATTCAGTGTAAGGAGCTCAGTACACTGGTGCTGGAGATTATTTTAGAGCACAATCATATTAATATAGCTCCCTGTATAGTTAAATGGGTCTTTAACTCTAAATGCTAAATAGGTCTCCATGTCGTTGCTCCACAATGCATTGAAGTTATTTATAGCAGTCAAGGGATTAACCCTTTGAGTGCCAGAGGTGTACACAATGCATTGCATTCCCCCTTGGCATTCAAAAGGTTAAAAGCTCCATTTAAATCAATGGGGATTTTACATTGCTCCTTATAGAGGAGTTGGTTTGCCCCAGAATTACCACCTGTTGCCCTTATTGCTCATTTACAATGCAAAATGTGAGGTGATTTATTAGCCTAGCTATGGAGTACATTAAGTATAAAGTAAACTCTCATGATGGCCGTGCTTGTCTTTAATGCCATTACAATATTTAATAGTATGTGGCTCTTATCCCTATGCAGACCAGAAAGATGTGCAATACCCTTCTGGTCCTCAATGGGTTAAGGAGGAAAATGTTTGGACATCTTTGCACTACAGGCACTGTGGCTGCCCTTCTTTCCTTCCAGAATGTGTCTATTCTGCAAGAATGAATCATCAGTCAATCACTCATCTTTTTTTTCCCCAAAACAGGAGACCGGTAGAGTGAACATGGCTAAGTAGCTTTAGGGTGTAAGCTTTCAAAACTTTGTCAGGGATGTTATAGAATGACAGCTAAATACCTCAAATATATATACAGAAAGAACAAATCATTGCATGTATAGTACAGAAGATATTTATCACACATTAATGACTGAGAAATAAAAGTTCTTGATTATTTTGGATTTCATTCCTGGTTACAACCTTTTTTATTATTAATTATTTATTTATATAGCGCACACAGATTACGTAGCGCTTTACACTCATATTGGTCATTGTCCCCATTGGGGCTCACAATCTAAATTCACCTATCAGTATGTTTTTTGGAGTGTGGGAGGAAACCGGAGTACCCGGAGGAAACCCACGCAAACACGGTGAGAACATACAAACTCATTGCAGATGTTGTCCTTGGTGGGATGTGAACCCAGGACCCCAGCGCTGCAAGGCAACAGTGCTAACCACTGAGCCACCGTGCTGCCTCACCAAGTTGTCTCCATATTACTCTTTAGAATTCAGTAAGGGCAGCTTTTATTATCCGCATCAAATTATGTTTGGATGAGGAGGAGGCCAGAGGCTCCACCCACTGCCACCTCAACCAAACGCACACGTTACACATAGTGCTGTAAGAGGAGGCACCAACCACTTGGCACTGTTCTTGGCTTAGGATATAGAGAGATAGATAGATAGATAGATAGATAGATAGATAGATAGATAGATAGATAGATAGATAGACATCTTAAAGTGAATATTATGCTACTTTTATGGATGATCAATGTTTCTGTAACTGTTGCGAGCTTTATCAGTGTATTTAAGCCCCCTTAAAGTGATAGTAATGTTTCACAAAGACAGCAGCTCCAATTAATCTTCATAGTATCTGCGCCATGGAGAGTGTTATTTCAGTACTATCAGAGTTGTATTTCAAGAGTAATTGAATGATAAACTATCCCCCTCCCGCCCCTTTTACCTAGTGTAAGCCACCTCCCCTTATATGTGGAATCTGGTCTTGAGACCAGACAGATCACAGCAAGGGAAGAATTTCTTACTGTGAGAACAATGAAAACCCTGCCCCCTTGACAGGTGTTTCAGGTCTTCCTTTATGCTCACTGAAGATTGTCCCTCCCTGTGATCCATCCAGTCTTGCTGCTCTGAGTTGAGCAGTGTTACATCAGTTAAAGGGAGGGAGGGGAATACTTTATCATTCAATTACTTCTGAACACAATTCTGACAGTATTGAAATAACACCCCCCATGGCCCAAATACTTTGAAGAGTAATTGGAGCTGTTTTTATTGTGAAACATTGCTATACCTTAAAATACACTATCCCACATTAAAAATACAAAAAAGTGCCAAACCCTTATTTGCATATTATTAACTAGTTGAAGAGCCCGTTACTCAGGCCACAGTGCCACTGCCAGCCGGTCGAGTGGCAGTCATGCGCAGTAGAGACTTCCCGCACCGCTGCTGAGTCCAGATCTGTATCAGCCGCGACACAGGCAGTCTCTACTGCGCATGACTGCAGCATGAGCAGCAGTCTGTACTGAGCATGACTGCGTCGTTACACACGTTTTAGCAAATTATTATATAGGATTAGCATGAGAATATGACGAAAAACCACAGATAAAAAATTGACAGTATATTACGCATATTTACATCTTAAAAATGTGTCAGCTTAAGAGTAAGAACATCACAGTGTGAATCTGCAGAAACGTGGATACAGATCTCCTGTGCAATAAGGATGAAAACCATAAACTAACAGTCAAAGGGATTGTTATACCACTGCCAGTGCCTCAGTTAGCAACATGATAATAAGCCCATCCCACAGTCTTATACACAAAGCAAAAGCGCAGTAATTCTGGATCAAACCAAGTGCACCACAGGGGAGCAATAAAATGAAGACATTTAAATTCTCTAAACTCCCACCGAATTACGCTTTTATGTAAATGGGACTTTGCAATGCATTGGATACCTATTTAGCATTCAAGGGCTTAAACCCCATTTAAATTGATGGGATTTTATCTTTGCAATTATATAGTACACTTAATTTGCCCAAATATTACTCAGTTTCTTTTTACCACTAGGAGATGGAGGGCATGCAGACAAAAGTTCTCTGGAGGAAGAGACTCTCTCCCAGCTCCACTTAACCCCACCTATCAGCAGCCTTAGTGACTATGTCTCACTGTGTCTGTCTGTCAGATGGCCACCGTCTGGGGTCTGTTTGTTGTACATTTGTTCTTTTTTATTTTGTCATATTTCTTTTACTTAACATTGTCCCGTTATGTTCAGTGATGTTTACCGGGACTATGGGCTCTTTAAAATGTATTGGGCTGTGGCTCCTTTAAGCTTCAGTGCCCACAGTCCCCATTTTGGTTTTGCAGGTGGTGCTGCTGCTGCTTTTTAATAATTCCCCTCTGCTCCTGGTGGCCACCAGACCACTGGGATACCTTGAACATGATGGGGCCTTCCACAAACGTTTCATAAATAAAGCAGCTCCAATTAATCTTCATAGTATTTGGGCCATGGAGAGTGTTATTTCAATCCTGTCAGAGTTGTAGTTCAACAGTAATTGAATGATAAAGTGTCCCCCTCCCGCCCCTTTTACTGATGAAACACTGCTCACCTCAGAGCAGCAAGACTGTCCGGATGGATCGCAGAGAGGGACAATCTTCAGTGAGCATAAGGGAATACCTGAAATAACTGTTAGTGGGGGCAGGGTTTTCCTTATATACACAGTAAGAAGATTGTCCCTTGCTGTGTCCAGACCGATCAAGCGACCAGATTCCATATCTGAGGGGAGGTTGTTTACACTAGGTAAAAGGGACGGGGATACTTTATCATTCAATTACTCTTGAACTACAAATCTAACAGTATTAAAATAACACTTTCCATGGCCCAAACACTATGAGGATTAATCTGAGCTGCTTTTTTTGTGAAACATTACTATCCCTTTAAAGCGGAACTACCACCCCACAAAAAGTTTCCCCCAAAGAATTACCCATCTGGAGACTAGCTGCTCAATAGTACTCCTAAATGTCTCCTAGAGCAGACTGGGACTGACAGTGCAGGCGCGCAGACGTCACTTTGCAAAGATGTCTGCTCTGTTTCCTGGCTGTTTTCTGGCCGCTAGTACTATTGAGCAGCTAGTTTCCAGATGGGTAATTCTTCTTCGGAACCTTTTTGTGGGGTGGTAGTTCCGCTTTAAGTAGGGTTGCCACCTTTTCTTAAAAAAAAATACCGGCCACGGCATTCTCTCCATAGAATTAACATTGGACAGAAGCCAATTTTTTACCGGTAGCAACCCTAGCTTTAAGCATGTCACCATGACAAAAAGGGTGACTTGAGAATCTCACCCTGCATAAAAGCGCAATATTCTCATGTCACATCCTTAAACGGAGCTTCAACTCAAGCCGCAGCATTGCCTGCATACTAGATCTAAAAGAGCCTTGCTGGTATTAATCTATTGTGAGTCCAGGTGTCTCTACATGTCTGTTCAAATGCTGTACCTGTGTGAGGCATCTAGGCATCAACCACTTTCATGTAACCTTCTCTTCTTTTCCAAAGAGTTTGGTTTAATATCTCTCCCAATGAGTGCTAGCTCTCAGAATTTAGCATGTTTAACCCATTCAGTGTCAAAGAAGTCCCCAATCAGTGGATTTCTAGAAGTTGACACAAAAGGAAACAAAAAAGTGGCATTGATTTATATTTCCACCCCTTCAAATGTACTGAAATATGTGAAAACTATGGCATTTCCAACTGTATTCATTAGCTACTGCTCTTATGAGAAAAATGACAAGCCAATGTTATGAGTTACATACCACAGGGGGTGCAAGACGCACAAAACTACACCCACTACACACTATAATTTTTCTTCTAATTTTTTTCCAAACATGACTTGCCTAGATAAAAATAGACAAAGCATACATTTTGTAAAGATAGCCTACTGCATCAAATGAGTAGGCACCTGCCTTTCTACGTCTAGCCTGGTGTGCACAAATGTTTCAAGAAGGTGGTGCTAAAAGAAAAAAAAATACAAGCATGTTCTACATTTCTATCCTTTCAAATGTACTGAAATCTTTTAAAACTATGGTATTGTCAACTATATACATTAACTATTGATTTATTAGCTCTATGAAGGAAAGGTATGCAAGGCATACCACTTTGGAAAGTTGACACCAATATCAAAGGGATCACTTGCCTTTCTACCCCTAAGCTGAAGTGTACAAATATTCCCAAAAGGTGGTGCTATAAGAACAAATACATGTTTTGTTTTGTTTTTTTACATTTCCACCACCTGAAAGATACTATAATATTTGAAAACCATAGAATTTACTACTGCATTCATTAGCTGCTACCAGCCTGTGAAAAATGGTTCCCATTTGTGTGGGTTAACATACAATATTGAGGTGTCAGGAACACTAACCTACACCTAACAGTTTTCTTTGAAATTACTTGTCTGCACTAAAATGGTCATAACCCTTACAGGTATGCAAGAAAGGTAGGCAAGGTATACTATTTTTGGAAAGCAGGCATTCATCCACATCAAATGAGGATCCAGTTTCATCCCTAGGCTGGTGTGCACAACTGTTTCCACAAGGTGGTGCTATAGGAAACAATTGAACTATTTTAAATTTGGAAAGGTATGGAATTTATGACTAATCATTAGCTACTACTCTTCCAAGAAAAATTCCACCCTGTTGGAATGAGTTGACAAACTCCTCAGGATTGCCTCACCCTTGATTACATTCCTCTTACCTGTCCTTCATTTCCTTTTGGGCCAGCCCCTTCCGCTGAGTTTTCAGCTATTTTTAAGGACCTTGAGTCTCTGTCTCCATGCTTGAGCTGTTTCCTGTTTTACAGTTGCCGAGTTGTTCCTGGTGCTCCTTTTCTGATTACGGCCTTCTAACCAAGCTTTTCCCGATTCTCCCTTGTTACTTCATCTCAGTTCTTCTCTGCCTCCTGTATATGACTTTGGCTGGCTGACTTCGCTTATGCCTCTCTCTTGTACTGTAGCCCCGGCTCCATTTTTTTTCTGTGTTTGACCCAGGATTGTTTGACTATTCTCTCTTTGCTTCCAGGAGTTGTTGGCACACCACAAGATTCTCTTTGCTTGACAGTCCCTTCAGGCCTCCTGTTGCCTGTAGCGGTATACACCACCACTCTTCTTCTTGCAAGATATGGTTCTCTTCAGCTCTCTCCTTCTCTGCTATTGCAGGCTTTTCAGACAACTAGTTGTTAGAGGTGGTTCACATCTCTGCTCTCCAGTGTCTCACTTGTCATGGGCCTTACACAGCCATCACCACTCTCCTGACTATGCTTATAGCGGTTCACATTATCGCTCATTCATTCTTGATCTTAGCGGTCCATTCACCACCAAATTGCCTGCATTGCAACTTGTTGCCCAATGCAGTTCACATGACTGCTGTATTGTGTTCCGCTAGTTGCAGCTCTTACACCGCTGTTACCTATTGCAACTTGTTGCCTGAGATGGTTCAAATCACGCTTTCCAGTGTCCTGCTAGTTGCTGTTCTTACACCCCTATTATCTTATTGCTACTTGTGGCCAGAGGCAGTTCATATCACCGATCCCCAGTACCTTGCTTGTCGCGTTCCATACACCGCTATTTTTCTACTTTACTTCGTGTTGCTTAGCGGTTCACAACACCACTCTCTATTGCCCTTGGCTGGAAGAGGTTTATATCACTGCTCATGCTCATCATGTTCTTTGTGGTTCTAACACTGCTAGTTTCTGGGTTACTCTTCTGCTAGAGGTGGTTCTTCTCCATTCCTCTATACACTACTTTAACAGTGGTAGCAGGAAGTGGTTCCTTTCTTAGCCACTTCAGCTATTGTGGTTACCACCACTAACATTGTCATGGGTTTTTGTCGGTCTTCTGCTCTCCGTCTGTAGGAGCCAGCTTGTTTCTAGCATCCTGAGCTGCATATTTTCGGCACTATTGTTTCCTGGCTGCATCTGGGTTCAGTACTATTAGAGAGTAGTTCCTGACTCTGATCCACAATATTCCCATCTTGGTCTAGGCTCCGGCTCAACTGGGGTCAGTCATCTGGCTTTCAAGCCAGCACCTTTAACCAGCTTTGGTCGCTGGGAATATTGAGACTGGTCTTAATCCCAAGCATAGCACCCTAGTGTTGCACTCAAGCAGCCAGTATGGGGTGTAATGTAATGGGACTGGCAGAACACACAGTTGGAACAAGAACTTGCCATAGGGGGCGACGCTTGGGAGTGAGGTAGCCCTAACAGAACCACACAGCCCCACACAAAATGAATTATCATAAAAGGAACAAGAGAGTCCTACAACAAGGACCAGTAGTGCTAGGTGCTAGAGGGCAATGCTAGGGATTGGAGCTTGGGTACACAGGCTATTCATAGGCAGACTGTGCTGTGGGTAAAGCCATATAAAAATGCTAGCTGCAAAGCTAGATAGTCCTCTTCAGGGGAGCTGAAGGTGACTCAGGATAATTTCCCTAAGAATGGGCTATATGCTATACTGTCCACAGGAAGACTATAAACATAAACTCAGAAAGGGAAAGGCAAAACTTCGTCAGGAGGGAGAGTAAGGTCAGCAAAGAAGAATTAAGAGTCAAGAGTATCCAAATAGGCAGGCTGAATTGTGGTCAGGAGGAAGAGTAAGGTCGCAATGAAGCGATAACACATGAACCCTGTAACCACTAGTATGGGTTGACATACCATATTGGATACGAAGACAGTGGCTACCAGTGGAACAAGAATGGGGAAGCAAACAGTATATGTGTGATTCTATGGCTACCAGCTGAAACAGGCTAGGGGGTTGGCCAGTGTATGTGTGAACCTACTACTACCAGAGGAACCAGGTGGTGGTGGTGCTGGGGGTCAAGCAGTTTATGTGGGTATGTATACCACTGGGCAGTGGATCAACACCGGTGGTGGTGGGGCAGATAGTTGATATGGGGATCTGTGACTATCAGTGTGCAATGTATGTCACTCATATACATTGTTTGATTCCCAGCCTGATTCCAGTGCACACTGGTATTCTGTGTCTACCAGTAGGCAGTGGAACCAGGCGGGGGAATGGGACTGCCAGTGGGCTGTGGAACCAGGCTGAGGGGTTAGTGTACATGGGGGGTAGTTTGTATTCATGCCACAGGGGTATCCAATGCATTGCAAAGCAATGAGTTGACACCCCCTGTAGCATACACAGGGTTAATTTTCCCCCATTATTTTTTTTATTCAGACCTTGTTGGGGTGGTCCTGATGCCCCCTAAAAAAAAAAAGAATCCTGTGCATGGTACGAGGGGTGGGTGGTGTGTCCGCATTGCACAATAATGTGTTGGACCCCCCTGTAGCACACATAGGCTTTTAGTGTGGGGGGGGGGGGGTTTCATTATTTTTTATTCAGACTTCAATGGAGGAGAAGGTTATCAGAACCCCTCCTGATGCTACCCCAGTGCTATTCTGCTTAAATTTTGCTAAGACTATCAGTACAAAGCAACACTGGGTTAATTTAGTGCAGGATTTATAGGATGGAAGACAGATCAATAAGTACAAAAGAAAAGTGGAGAAATTCTGCAGCAAACCAATTAGATCATGGGAAACAAATACAAATCCTCCAAATCAGGGGGTGCAGAGGAAGCAATTATAACAAGGTCTGGCATTGAAGGTGGGCGTGTGAGCTCTACTGTTTCCTGTACCATGTTACAATCAGATCAGTTTCCTATTGGACTGGTGTCTTCTGACTTCATATCACACGGCTGCTACCAGCCAATAAGATAATAATAGCGCTGTTAAGCAATTTTCCTTTTCTTCAGTAACCCTTTGAACACTAGCGAGGTTAACAGTGCATTACAAAGCAATGTGTGGTTATTTTTAGTCAGTTCAATGACTCAGTGCCTGTTTTAACTATTGCATATCATGAGCAGAGCATCACACCATTATAACTAGCCACCATCAGAATGAGGTGACTTGGTTGGTACCTTCCTTTATAAAAAAAAAAATCACAGAGCTGTCAACATTTGGGACATGAATCAGAATGTAACAGCTCCCTAGCACTGCAAATGAAAAACTTTTCCTTGCTTTCTCTTCCCACCACGTGAAGACTTTCTGCCTAAGATCATCCAGTGGTTAATGGCACCTTGGTTCTGTGTCAGCCTAAGAATCAAACTTGCTCCACACAACATGGGGAGGGGAGTGCAGCCCCAAATCTCCCCTCAGGGTCCAGTAGGTTCTAGTTACCCCCTTGCCCCAAATGCCTAGTGATTTAACCCTTTGTGTGTCCCAGACGTAAGCATGTATGTAGTCAAGAATATTTTTTTATATTATAGCACTTTACAGTTAGGATAGGAGGTCCTTGTCCTGTAGAGCTTACAATCTAAATATAAGATGGGTGAGATACAGATATAACGAGATAAAGGAGGAAGTGCAGTTTATGACAGTTCTTTTACACATTACGGTAGTGCTACATTTAACTATTACTCTTTCAGATTAGATTTGAAGTTGTTGAGGGTTGAGGCTGGGTGGTAAGGAATTCCAGAATGAGGGAGCAGCAAAGGAAAAAATCCTTCAGTCGTGATACAGCAATAGAGATTAACCCTTTGAGTGGCAGAGGGTTACACAATGAATTGCTTTGCAATGCACTGTGTACCCCTCTGGCACTCAGAGAGTTAAAGGAGCAGAGAGCTATCCACTATGCATGGAGCTTAGAGGACCTGTAGATATATGGTGAGATACCAACAGTGAAAGATAGTATGGGGGCGAAATTATTGAAGGTAACGAGGAGGATTTTGAATGTTATATGTTGCTTTATGGGAAGCCATGACAATGATTCTAGTATTGTAGGGGTAAGTACTAGAAAATAGAAACAATGGCCTCTTATTTATAAAAGCAAACTGGAGTTATTCTGGAGTAAACCAACTGCACCATGGGGGAAAAATAAACATTCCTAAATTCCCATGCACTTAAATGGAGTTTTTTTATCCCCTTAAACTCTATTTTAGTTAACAGAAATTTTTATTTGTCCCCTATAGTGCAGTTGGTTTACTCCAGAATAACTCATGTTTTATAAATATAGGACAGTGTGGGAGATTTATAAACATGGTGCCCTGAAAAATATGGAGTAAAAGTAGCATAGAAAATGAAGGTCAGCATTTAAAAGGAAGATTACGCCAGTTTTGGAAGCCTTAATGGCTTGTAGTTGTGTTTTGGGAAATGTGACGTTACAGCTGGAGAAAATTCTGGTGCAGGAAATTTATAAAGAAATGTTGCAAACTGCTACAATATAGTGTCAGAATTTCCCCAGAACCTTAATGCCAGCTATAGTCTGTTCTTAACCCCTTAAAGACTACATGACGTACTATGACCGTCATGGTCCTTAAATACTTAAAGGGATAGTAATACCTAAAATGTAAAAAAAAATATGTTGTAGAGTTTATCCCCCTGAGTAAAACAAGAGTACTCTCACTGCTGAAAGATGTTTCATTCAGAAGTTATTAATTTTCAAAGTTGAATTTTTTAGGTGCAATATCATAGTGGCCTGAAATTTTACAGTGGCGCTGTTGCTACACCATCCTATGGAGATTTATGGTCCTGAGACCAGAGCTGTCCATAGGATCGTGTAGCAACAGCGCCACTGTACAATTTCAGGCCACTGTGATATTGCACCTAAAAAATTCAACTTTGAAAATTAATAACTTTTGAATGAAACATCTTTCAGCAGTGGGAGTACTCTTGTTTTACTCAGGGGGATAAACTCTACAACATATTTTTTTTACATTTTAGGTATTACTATCCCTTTAAGGACCGATGATGGTCATAGTATGTCACGTACTTTTTACTTACAGTGCTCCACCGGGAGCGCTGTATGTAAAAATAAGGCCTACAATTGATCGTTCCAAGACTGGAGCGATCTCTTTCAGGCCCCAAGGCGCGCAGATACACACAACAGGTCACGTGGATCGGCGCATCGGCAAGGATCAAAGCGGTCCTTACGGGACGGAAACGTCCCAGGACCGCTGGTCCTTAAGGGGTTAACCATTCCAGGCACTGACATCAACTTACTAATGACATATTCATGAAGATGCCATTCTGACCTGCCATTGTTACCAGTTGCCATGACTTAACAACAATTCTTTAAAAAGTACTACAAATGTTTTTTTAGACATCTCCTCCAGTATTCCCAACTGGTGCACAAAGGGTTAAATGGACGTTTTAAACTCTTGAATGCTAGAGAAGCTTCCAACTCACTGCAAAGCAATGCGTTATGGATCACCCTATTGTTCAAGGGGTTAAAATCCTACTTAAATCAGTGGGAGTATTTAAGTCCTTAAGGACCAGTGAAATGCTAGGACTGTCGCAGAGTTCGATCCTTTAAGGACCAATGCCAGTTCTGGAACGTCATGGGTAAAATGATCTCATCATTCCTCAGGGAGCACTGTGACCATGCCACGGAGGCTGTAACTGATTTCTTCATGATCGGTGCAGTCACTTTCATCCTTTCTCTGGCTTCGATCACATGTGTCAATGGAGTCAATGACAAAGGTAATGTATAGTATACATTGCCTTTGTCAGTGTTATCTGTCTCACACTTCCTCACACTGATTGTGAGGATGAGAGAAGCAGAAAACACAGATCCCAGCATTTCAAATGACCATAATGGGGGGCACTTATAATTTTGGGTGCTGGGAGGCAAAACTAGAGGTAGAGGAGGTTTGGTCACTTGATGACCTACTGCCACCTCTTTGTGTAATTGAATAAATGATTTAGAGCAAGACTAAAATATTTAATTTACACAAAATTATTTATAAAACATATAGTGAAGTTTATCTCCTTAATGACCCTTGACGTGCCAGGACCATCACGCTGACTCCGGCACTTAAGGACAGGTGACAGTCCTGGCACGTCATGGAATTACAGGATCAGCGAGTGGCAGCACGCCGCTCAGCATCCCCAGAATGCATTAAGGTAAAAAAAAAAATTCCCATAGTCCTTAACGCCCCTCTACTTTCTGCGTCAGCTGGCCATTAAGGGGTGAAACATTATGGGAGTTTTATTGCTGTGGAGCAGTGTGAAACACTTATACACAACACACAGTCTGATCACCTAAAAGACCGACACCAGAGTGGGAAAGAGGGAGATAAAGATCTTCACATCAGAGGGACAGTACCCCTCTAAAAAGGGACATTTGGAGAGGTATGAAAGACCGTTCATACCTTATATCCAGTCCCTATTAAAAATGAAAATATTGAGCACAAATTATGACAGGGAAACATAGAATCTTATATTTATTTCATTTTTTCTCATTTTTGTTATTTTCAATGTGGTATAAATGTGGTATCAAAAGTAAGCCCTACTGATGCTTAAATAGATAGTAATACTTAAAATGTAAAAGGTTAAGGGGTTAGAATTGCTCCACTTTATCTTTGATTGTATGGCACACTATGATCGTAGTGGCATGCAGAATAACAGCGGACAATAGAATCACTCATTTAAATAGAAAGATAATCAATTGTACTTTTTTAGGAGGCCACAGCTCGCAAACAGTCAATAATTTGATCTAAAAATATGTACAACACTGTGAGCCAAAATCAATGTTGTCATGTTGTATAACCAATTATGTAATAGACACAACTGTACCTAAGTCTGTGTCTTTCACACAGCAGCAGTCATGTTATTCTGTGTGGGTGTCTATATAGATCTAGAATAGGAGGCACTCACTCTTAAAAGGTATTTGCCCAGGTGCACAATCCTCAGTGATAATAGCATATGAGAATGAAAATGAGAGGCAGCAGCAGTGGGACTTGTTAACAAAATTTATTAATAGGCAATGGAACACTAGAATGGTCGACGTTTCGATCCCAGTGCAGGAAAGATCCTGCAATGGGATCGAAACGTCGACCATTCTAGTGTTCCATTGCCTGTTAATAAATTTTGTTAACAAGTCCCACTGCTGCTGCCTCTCATTTTCATTCTTTTATATATATATATATATATATATATATATATATATATAAAAAACCAATATTGGCATGGCATTGCCCGTGCCGTTAAAGCAGAACTTTCATCAACATTATACTTAGCCCTAAATACTTAACCAATTAAGGAACGGCCGTGCACGCATGCGGCGGTCACTTAAGGACCACGGAGCATTTTTTTATTTTTTTTGTTTACGGTTCCGGACTCCCCGAACGGCGTGCAGCCGTGGGGGAGCCGGGAATTCCATGATGGTCATAGTACATCATGGGTCGTTAAGTCAGATCTACCCATGACGTGCTATGACCGTCAAGGGTCGTTAAGGGGTTAATATGGTGTTGATATACATATAAATACTTGCCATTTGCAGTATAAGTGAGGTGTAATTAAGAGAGAGAACGTTTTCAGCAGGCAGGCACGGCTGGGATCTTGTAGTAGGCGCTGTCTGTCCCTTCTGGTGCCTTAAGGCAAAAGGCTTCCAACTCACCAGTCATGGAGTTGAAGGGGATGGATAGCGTAGACACAGAGATGCCATCTCTTCAAGATGTCTGGCTGTTCCCCGCTGCTTGCTTATGCCACACTCATACTGCAAATGGCAAGTATTTATATGTATATCACTACCCTATTAAGGATTTGGATTTTGATGAAAGTACCGCTTTAATAAAACAATGGCTGGTTTAAATGGATAATAATGTTTCATAATTAAAGCAGCTCCAATTAATCTTCATAGTGTTTGGGCCATGGAGAGTGTTATTTCAATACTGTCAGAGTAATTGAATGATAAAGTATCCCCCTCCCGCCCCTTTTACCAATGTAACACTTCTCACCTCAGAGTAGCAGGGTGATGTTCAGGTGGATTGCAGAATGGGACAATCTTCAATTAACATAAAGGAAAAATCTGAAAAACCTGTCAAGTGGGGCAGGGTTTTCATTATTCTCACAGTAAAAAGATTGTCCCTTGCTGTGAGCTGTCTGGTCGGTGGACCAGATTCCACGTCTGAGGGGAGGCGGCTTAGACTAGGTAAAAGGGGCAGGAGGGGGATACTTTATCATTCATTTACTCTTGAATCCATTCTTTCCCTGCTTGGTTGCAGAAGAAGTCCTGGAAGATTCTACAATGACCATCACAGTCACCTGACTTGAACCCCATAGAAAATCTCTGGTGGGATTTGAAGAAGGCGGTTGCAGCACGCAAACCCAAGAACATTACTGAACTGGAGGCAGTTGCTTATGAGGAATGGGCTAAGATTCCTCATGAACGCTGGTGTCTGGCTATGCATTTCATTTGCACCAGGTCATAACAGCAAAAGGGTCATCTACTAAGTACTAAAGATGCTTGCCATGAAGGGGTTGAATGATTTTGAGACTGGAGACGTCTTTATAAGTTGCATTTTCAGTTGAATTTGGGGAAACCACTTGAAGCATTCGTTATGTTGAGCTATTTCAATTGCTTTTGTATAATTTGTTCATTGCAAACAGCTGAAAGTCTGTAAATTTTGATGATAAACCTGATTTGCAATGGGGGTTGAATAATTTTGATTACAACTGTATATGTATGTATATTTACTGGAGTTTTTCCTTCCTTTCTTGCATGAAAATTTTTCACTCAAACTAATTGCTTTTTCCTCATATGAAACTTTACTTCACCTTATTTGACTAAAAGATATATATTAATTCAAATGCACTTAAAGTGTTTTTTAAAGCATAGTATGTGACCATTTTGCTCTAAGTTTTTCCTAGTTTTGGAATCTGGAGAATCCCTTCTTTCCTTGCTCCTCCATGCCGTATTGCATATAGCATTTGGTGTATGGCATACAGCTTTTGGTGTGCAGCATATATCATATGGTGTTTTGTGCATAGTGTTTCATGCTTTGTGTATAGCATTTGATGTATAGCATTTGTCATATATGTCAATTTGCTTTTGGCGTATTGCGTATGGCATTCGGCATATAGAGTTTGAAGTATTTCGTTTGGTGTATAGCTTTTGGAGTATGGCGTACAGCATTTGACCTAGGGCATTTCATATATAGTGTTTAACATATAGAGCTTGACATATAGTGTTTTGCATTTCACATATAGCTCTTTGCATTTGGCGTATAGCATTTGGTGTATTGCGTATATCGTTCTGCATTGCACATATAGCGCTGAGCGATAGGGTTGGTTACATTGCAAGTAGCATTTTGCATACTGAGTTGTGTGTATAGCGATGTGCATATTGCATTGCGCATATAGTATTTTGCGGTAGTGTTTTGTGTATTGTGTGTGTGTATATATATATATACATATATACATATATATACTAGCAATGTGGGACGGCGTTGCCCGTCATGTTATGCAGGGAATTTTTTTTTTTTTTTCTTTTAAATAAATGTTATGATAGTGAAATATGGAGTAGGGTGTATGTGTCAGAAAGGTACACACAGTGACACACAGACACGTGCGCAAACACACACATATACAGGGGGACACACAGAGATAGAGATGCATGCAACACACAAACATACACACACATGCACTGACATACACAAAGAGTGACACACAGATGCAAAGCAGAACATACATACATACAGTGTGAGCAGTGTAAGTAACATACCTCCCAACATTTCAAATGGACAAAGAGGGACACTTGTGTTTTAGGTGTTGTTACTGGGGGTGTGGCTGGTGGTGTATTTTAGATAAATTTTTTTAGCCCTTTGAGTGTCAGGGGGAAAGCAATGCATTGCATACCCTCTAGCACTGAAATGGTTAAGTTACTCTTTGTAAGTGAATGATTTAGAAGAAGATAAAAGTATTTTTTACACAGACTAATTTCTAAGATATATACAGAAGTTTATACCCACATTACTGTGGGTTTTATTGATGTGGAGCAATCTGATACATCTGTATATACACCACACAGTGTGATCTCCTAAATAGAGGAGCAGAGGGATTTGGGTCTCAAACTGGGACTGTCCCTCCTATACTGTATAGTGCCAGTCCTTATACACAGACACATGCAGACTGTATACTATACAGTGCCAGACCATATATAAATAGTTTGTTATACATGCTATACAGTGAGCTATGTACAGCATGGAGATGACTGCAGGAACTGGCACCTCTACTTACATACAGACTGACAAACAATCTGGTCTCTTTCTCTCTCTTTGTGCAATATATAAATACAGTCACAACCATGTCTCTGCCATTTACCAGCTCAGCTGAAGCCCTGCTCTGCACTGCCTGATCACGTCTCTGCCATTGTTCCACTTTCCCAGCTTCTCTGTGCTAGCAAGTCAGCTCCTCAGCATCCTGCCTGCTGATTGGTTAGAAATCGGCTCACTTGTAGTAATTGGCAGGGCTGTGCAGGGTCACAGACAGGGAATTAAGAAGCTGCATTATGAGTGGTTTATTGTAGCGAGCTAATAACCTTGTATCTATTTGCTTCGAACCCTGATGCATAATACAGATTTGGACCATGGTCTTCCAGCTGTAGCTGGAACATAGTACCCATCATCCTCAGCTGCTCAGCGTGTGTGTGTGTCTCTGTATGAGTGTGTGTATATGTGTGTATGTGTCTGCCAGTGTGTGGGGAGCATGTGTGTGTGTCTGTGGTGTAGGAGTAAGTGGCAGCCATTTTTTTTTCAGCCTTAGATAGTGGTGGGCGGGCTGGATAGTGGGGGCAGGCCAAAAAATCACACCCCCATTGAATCACCCAATGGGAGCAGTAACTCCTCCTTACTGCCACCCCTGGGTGTGTTTTGCCAGGCACAAAGTCTTCTTTTATATATATATATATATATATATATATATATATATATATATATAGAGAGAGAGAGAGAGAGAGAGAGAGAGAGAGAGAGAGAGAGATATGTGTGCATATATAGTGTGAGTGCCGTCATTCCCTGTGCATTATTTGTATTACTTCTTCTTCCGATGAGCACCCAGGTCACCGTGGTTCATTTCACAATGAGTGCATTCCATCAATCTAAAGACATATATATATATATGTATATATATATATATATATATATATACATATATAGTTGAAGGAGAGACGGCACTCATGGAAGCTTTTCTCCTGATGAAGGTCCTGAATAGGACCAAAAAAGTTTGGTGTATGGAAGCGCAGTTGTGAATAAATGTTTTTATCTCTGAAGTTTGCTGAGAGCTGTCTCTTCTACTAAAGCCCTGGCTAAGTACACTTTTTGCATATTCTGTATGGGACATGCACCTTCATTTTGTTTAATTGTTTAATATTTCTTATTGAATGCCACTGACAACTCTCTCTGTATATATATATATATATATGTGCATGTGTGTGCGTGTATTGTATGTGTGCGTATGTGTGTGTATTGTATGTGAGTACAGTACTGTGTAAAAGTCTTAGACAGGTGTGAAAAAGTACTATAAAGTATGAATGCTTTCAAAAATAGAAATGTCAATAGTTTATATTTATCAATTAACAAACTGATAGTGAGTGAACAGAAGAAAATCTAAATCATATCAATATATCGTGTGACCACCCTCTGCCTTCAAAACAGCATCAATTCTTCTTGGTACACTTGCACAAATTCAGAGATTTTGTAGGCACATAGGCCTCAATACTATTACCACTGCTAGAAAAATACAGGCATGTTTTTTTAAGTCAAGTTTTAGTATCCTATTACCCGAGTTGTGAAAGCAAAATCAGCAGTAATTAAATGCTCCGCCCATCAAAAAAAGCCCATAGGAAACAACTAAGAAAAATGTGCAAGTAGCAGTCTATTACCTATGGTCAGTATTACCGTGTGTTTTGTGGTTACATTTTCTGATGGTAATCCTGCTCCTCAGAGCTGAGGCATAGAAGCCACAACGATGGTTTAAAAACCATGGTTGTTTGAACAAATGCAGTGCAGAACACAGTATACATCACAGAAATCCAACATAGAGTGCCCCCTTCTACATATTAACCTGTCCCCTTTGAAATTCAATTCATAGCGCTTTCTTTCTCCATTTTAATTCAAAAAATATTGCTCCCATTTGACATTTTAACCCCCCTCCCCTTTGAAATTTGACTTATAGTGCTCCCATGACTTTTCTTTCTCCATTTTAATTTGACATTGTTTATTCTCCAATTTAAATCAACATGCCCTTGTTGTATATGTATTGTTTAATGAACCCTATGAGTACCAGAGAGGTAGGAATGCATTACAATGTGTTTGCTACCCATCTGGTACTCAAAAGGATAATAGGCAAGGTATGCGGCTGTATACCTTGCCTGTATATGTGTAATAAATGTTATTGTGTTTTGTATATTTTATTGTATGTAAAAAATAGTTCAGACCTCAAGGGGGAATCAGGACCCCTCCTGACATCCCCTAGCATTGATCACCTATCCAGTAGGATAGGTGATCAATGCTGGCGACAATTGCCGACATTTTCAATAAAACCCATATAACATATGTGTAACATATGTTATATGGGTTTTATTATTATGTTTATTGTTATATTTATTTAAAATATATAATTGTAACGGTTTGTTTGACTCACAGACACAGAGTTAGGATAAAAACACAGTTTTATTGAATACAATAATATAATAAGAACCCTCACAGGTCCTGTAATATACAAGGTATAGTACAGACACACGACAGGTAATATTAGGTCCACACAGGTCCAGCACAAATATAGGAGACAAACAGTTTATGCTGACACGGGTCAGGCAAAGGAATAGGTTCCCAGGTTACAGCAATGTAGGAGTTAAAGTTCATCAAGGATGGTAACCAGTCCCATATGCGGAAGTACTGAACTGCTTCTTAAACATGCCAAAGTCTGCATCCACTGAGAGTTACCAATACACTGAAGTAAACGGAGCGCTACCGGTGCATTTACGGAGGCAACACTTGCAACCGGTTTGACAGAGTGGAACGTAAACCAAAGGCAATGTACCGGTGCAATCACGGAGGCAACACTTGCTACCGGTTTGACAGAGTGGAGAGTAAGCAAAAGGCAATGTACCGAAGCAATCACGGAGGCAACATTTGCAGCCGGTTTGACAGAGTGGAGCATAAGCCAAAGGCAATATACCAGTGCAATCACAGAGGCAACACTTGCAACCGGTTTGACAGAGTGGAACGTAAGCCAGAGGCAATGCACTGGTGCAATCACGGAGGCAACACTTGCAACCGGTTTGACAGAATGGAGTGTAAGCCAAAGGCAATGTACCGGTGCAATCACGGAGGCAACACTTGCAACCGGTTTGACAGAGTGGAACGCAAGCCAAAGGCAATGTACCGGTGCAATCACGGAGGCAACACTTGCAACCGGTTTGACAGAGTGGAACGCAAGCCAAAGGCAATGTACCGGTGCAATCACGGAGGCAACACTTGCAGCCGGTTTGACAGAATGGAGGACTAGGCCAGAGGCGCTCCGTGGAGCATACGGGGGCAATACTTGGCAAGCCTGCAGGAGCAGAGGTGCCAGACAAATCGAGGCACCGGAAATCAGAATGTCGCCGATGCGACAAGGACCAGGACAGCAGGAACAGAGAACAGCCGAGTCGGTACACAGGAACAGGAACATCAGCCAGGCCGGATCAGAACACAGGAGCAGGAACGTCAGCTAGTCCGGGTCGGTACTGTAACGGTTTGTTTGACTGACAGACACAGAGTTAGGATAATAATACAATAAGAACCCTCACAGATCCTGTAATATACAAGGTATAGTACAGACACACGACAGGGAATATTTAGGCCCACACAGGTCCAGCACAAATCTAGGAGACAAACAGTTTATGCTGACACGGGTCAAGCAAAGGAATAGGTTCCCAGGTTACAGCAATGCAGGAGTTAAAGTTCATCAAGGATGGTAAACAGTCCCATATGTAAAAGTACTGAACTGCTTCTTAAACACGCCAAAGTCTGCATCCACAGAGAGTTATCAATACACTGAAGTAAACGGAGCACTACTGGTGCATTCACAGAGGCAACACTTGCAACCGGTTTGACAGAGTGGAGCTTAAGCCAAAGGCAATGTACCGGTGCAATCACGGAGGCAACACTTGCAACCGGTTTGACAGAGTGGAGAGTAAGCCATAGGCAATGTACCGGAGCAATCACGGGAGCAACACTTGCAGCCGGTTTGACAGAATGGAGCGTAAGCCAATGGCAATATACCGGTGCAATCACGGAGGCAACACTTGCAACCGGCTTGACAGAATGGAGCGTAAGCCAATGGCAATATACCGGTGCAATCACAGAGGCAACACTTGCAACCGGTTTGACAGAGTGGAACGTAAGCCAGAGGCAATGTACCGGTGCAATCGCGGAGGCAACACCTGCAGCCGGTTTGACAGAGTGGAACGCAAGCCAAAGGCAATGTACCGGTGCAATCCCGGAGGCAACACTTGCAGCCAGTTTGACAGAATGGAGGACTAGGCCAGAGGCGCTCCGCGGAGCATACGGGGGCAATACTTGGCAAGCCTGCAGGAGCAGAGGTGCCAGACAAATCGAGGCACCGGAAATCAGAATGTCGCCGAGGCAACAAGGACCAGGACAGCAGGAACGGAGAACAGCCGAGTCGGTACACAGGAACGTCAACCAGGCCGGATCAGAACACAGGAGCAGGAATGTCAGCCAGTCCAGGTCGGTACACAGGAGCAGGAATGTCAGCCAGGCCAGCTGGGTACACAGGAGCGGTCACTGAAGAATAGTCAAGCAATCCAGGTCGGTACACAGGCGCAGGAACTGGAGAGTAGTCAGGTAAGCCATGTCGGTACACCGGAAACTCCTAGAGCAAAAGTGACACTGGTACAGGAACACCACAAAAAGGCAATGTGTGGGTGCAGGTGCCCAGTATATAAAGGCCATACTGGGCAGGCTTAACACAGGGCAACTAATGAGAACCTAACATAGGATAACTGACAGAAAGATATAAACAAGGGATCACGGGCACTGTGATAATAATTCAGACCTTGAGGGGGGCATCAGGACGCCTCCTGACACCCCCCGCATTGATCTGAGCCATATGGTGATAATTGCCGGCTTTTTTATAAAGCTTTCGAGAGTGATGGTCTTTTTTTCAGGTCAAAAGCATACTGGTTGAGTCAACCAAATCAAAGATTTACCTACTGAGACAATTCTAGCTACCATGGATGTGGAATCACTCTATAGCAACATCCCATGCCAGGATGGAATTAATGTCTGTCATCAATTCTATCAAAACAGGCCCAAAGCCAGAAATATAGCCCCTAAATTGTAATTAAATTGATACCATTTCTCCTCACACACAATTATTTCACCTTTAACCAGGACTTCTACCTACATATAATGGGATGTGCCATGGGCACAAAGATGACACCACAACTACTGCTACAAACCTTATAAATATATCAATGATATATTCATCATATGGACAGAAGATGAAAAAATCATTTTCACAATATTTTCACAAATCCTTCAATGCATTTCATCCATCCATTAAACTTAGAATGGATATCTCTATGGAAAACATACATTTCCTGGACACCACCAGGAAAACTACATTCATCTGTATACAGAAAACCCACGACAGATGCAGTTTTCTTCACAACTCCAGCTTTCATTCAGCCCACACTAAACAAGGCATTATTCATAGCCAAGCATTCAGATACCACCGCATATGCTCTGATACCAACAGTCACAATAATCATCTAAAAATATTGTCTGGGTCATTCAAACAGAAAGGCTATGAAACAAGGACAGTCACAAAGAAAATAACATCTGCATTGAGAATACCACGTGAACAATATAAAGAGAAGGAAAGTACTACAAATATACCACTAGCGATTACATACAACCCGCACTAGAAGAAATACACAACATCATCAAAAAGCTACAGCCTATGCTAACAGATGATGTAGTGTTAAAAGACATATTCCCCAACCGCCTATTCTGGTATTCAGGCAACCACTGAATCTGAAACAAAGATTGATCAATAGAAATCATCTGACCAATGAATGGACAAACACTGATAATGGGACCAAACCTTGCAACAAATTGAGCTGTAAATCATGTCAACACATTTGTGAAAACAATTCTGCACAACACAAAAATAAGATATACAACATTAAATGATTATATTCATGTACATCAGAAAATGTTGCATATATGATACAATGCATTGAAAGTGAAAGTGGATGTTTCTTTGGTGAATCAGGCCTACCACTAAACCTAAGGATGAATACACACAATCGACTGAGAAATACAATAAAACAAAGAACCATACCCCAATTGGTCATTATTTTTCCCAGAGAAACCACTCCATCCATAACCTTAAAATCAAAATACTCAGAGAAATCTTCAAAAATACACAGAAGAGACTGACATTTGAAATTAAGATTTCAAAACCAAATGTACTGGCCTTAATAAGGACTTTGGATTCCTCACACATTACCAAAATTTCACATAATATTTCCTTCTAATTTTATTTAATTATTTTAGTACATGTTTTAATACATTTCTTTAATTATAATATTTTGTTATTAATATCTATGTACTATGGATCTGTATCACTCTTTCTCTCTATGTCTCTCATACAATGAACACACAATGTCAGGCCGCCCGCCGTACCCAGCGGACTAACCACCCGCCAAGCACACACCATTGCAGGTAGGAGGCTCCTACCTTCTAGCTGTCAGTCAAGGCGGCTACCTCCTACTGTTCCCTGCTACCCTCTGCAGGCTGATAACCATTCGGCACTCCATGGGAGAGGCTCACGACGCGCACACATCCAGCCTCCATTGTGTGCGCGTCCTGCTGGCGGCACCTGAGACTCCTGTGTGTTGCTGTGGCAACGCGGCACTCGGCTCTGCCCCCCTACAAACTCAACACGCCCCAGTCCATCCATAAGAGCCCAGAGCTCCCTATGGACTTTGCTCAGTTACACTGTGGCTTCCCTAGTGATCAGTTGCCTCTTTGTCTGCTCCTTCCCCCAGCTGACCTCTGGTTCTGACCTTTGACCCCCCTACTAACCCTCCTGATTTTCTGGCTCCCTACCAGGCTCACCTCTCTGGTATCCTGACCTCGGCTTGTCTCTCTGGACTCCATTGCTCTCTGGTATCCTGACCTCGGCTTGACTCTCTGGACTCCATTGCTCTCTGGTATCCTGACCTCGGCTTGACTCCCTGGACTCCGTTGCTCTCTGGTATCCTGACCTCGGCTTGTCTCCCTGGACGTCGCTGCTCTCCTGTATCCTGACCCTGGCTTGACAGACGGACCCTCCTCTGTCTACCTGTTGCCCATGCTTGCAGTCTACTCCAGGAAGGGGTCTATAGTCTGGCTCAGCCCTCTTCCTGTATGTTGCTTCAGCAAGAGTGACAACTTTGCTTCTGGGTTCCTGCATCTGAAAGTGAGTACGCTCCCTGCTACATCCCTGACACACAAAATGTATTCACATGTGCAACACAAACACAACACACACTGCTACACACAAAATGCTATAAGTGCAATGCTATATGCAAAATGCTATGAGCTAAACTCTACGCACAGTGCTCACAATGTTATACTCAAAATGGTACGCTCAATATGCACTATGCTATACAATATATGCCAAAAGATATAAATTCAACGTAGAATGATATACACAATGTGCCAATTGCTGAACTCTGAACACTATACATACTGACGCAGTATGCCAAATGCAAAGCGCTATACATGATATTCCAAGTGATATACTCCATATGCGAAGCACTATATGACAATCGCCATACACCATACGCTATACTCCAAAAGCAATACTCCAAACACTGTATGCAAAATGGCAAACGCTATATGCAAAATGAACACAATATGCCAAAACCTATATTCCAAAGGCAATACACCAAATGCAATATGCCAAGCGCTATACACCAAAAGCAAAACGATATACACCGTAAGCTATATGACAATTGCTATCCGCCTAATGCTATACATGAAACACCAAACACTTAACACAAAATGCCAAATGCTATAAGCAATACTCCAAATGGTATTTGCTATACACAATACACCAAATGTCATACGACAAGCATTATACACCAAATGCTAAATGCCATACTGTAGAAAAAAAGAGAAGCACTCCTTTGTGCAATACTGTGAGTTTAAGATGTAATCACCACACCTTCACCGATTAGACATATACTCAAATGGTAAATGCTGGAATAACATATATATGCAAACCAGCATAAATGGACTCAGGGTAAAATCACCTGTACCCCACCAGCTTCTTTTCAACTCCAATAGTCTGGCAGCTCTCCCTCCAAACTTCACTCCCAAAGCCAAATATGAAACAGTAACAAACAAAGGGGGGCACCAATAGTGCCTTATCACATAAAAATCGGACTAAAGACATATACTATACTCAGAAAGATATACGCCAAATGCTATACAGTATGCTATACCTAATACGACAAACGATATACGCCATAAGCAATATGGCTAACGCCATGTGCTAAATGCAATACATCAAATGCAATACGCCAACCACAATACTCCAAATGCAAAGAGAAATACACAAAATGATGTACTCTATACACAATACGACAAGCGCTTTATGCAGTATAGCAAGTTTTATATACCATACTCTATACGCCAAGCGCAATACATCAAATGCTATATGCCATATGCAATACGCAATTCTCCAAACACTATACAGAATAAGCCAAACGTTATATGCCAAATGCTGTATACAATATGCCAAATCATGAATGCAATACGCCAAACATTATACGCAAAAGGCTGTAAGCAATACGCCAAAAGCTAAATGAAACATGTCAAATGCTATACGCAAAATGGTACACGCAATATGCCAAACTCTATACTCCAAATGCAATACACTCTAAGCCATATGCTATACGACATTTGATATACGCAGTACAACAAATGCTATACACAAAGCACTATATGCTGTACGTCAAACGAAATACGATTTACACTACACGCTATATGCCAAGCACTATGATGTCAAAAGTTATATGCCAAGCGTTATACACTATAAGCAATGCGCCAAATGCTATACACCAAAAACTATATGCAAAACTCTATAGACAAAATGGCAAACTCTATACAGGATACGCAAAATGCTACACGTGTAACATACTGTCTTTCGGAGCTGCCTCTTCTCCTATTTTTTCTCTTTCTGCCTCTCGATGCGGCTCGTCTCACTGACAATTTACATTCTTGCACAGGACTGCTTCCTGCCACTCTATGCGGCTCGTCTCTGTGGCTTTCGGTGGGCGTGACGTATCCTGGCAGCAGGTCAGCTGTTCCCTGTTGCAAGGGACGCTGCAGTTTCTTCCAGGTTGCGGCTATTTAAGGAGGCTGCATACTAGTGTTGGGAGTGTTTGCATAGCGTCCCGAGGCTTAGTTTTTGCCTTTACTCTTGTAGCATTCTCTTGTATGACCCTGACCAGTTCTTGACTACTCTTCTACAAGCTGAATTTAGTCCTGGATGATTCCTATGTATGACCTGGCCTGGTATCCTGACCTTTCTCCTGCCTCCTGATTTGGTGCATTCTCTGACTCCTGTGTATGACCTGGCCTGGTATCCTGACCTTTTTCCTGTTTGCTACCTCATCTGAATCCTGTGTATGACGTGGCTCGGTGGCTTCCCATCTTCATTCATTCTGAGACTCCAGCAAGACCTGAGTGACTACCCTATCTTTGTTCCTGTTGGACATTGTTCCTCCATGGGGATTAGGGCAGTATAGTTTGTTACACTGGGTTATCGCGGGCCCCCTTTGGCTCAACCGAAGGGGGCTAATCTAGCTTCGTGGCTAGCACCTTTACCCGGCTTGGCCGCAGCACAACTTTGTGTAAGCAACCTCCTATCAGGGTGCCGTGATTCCTTGTCTGTCGACATTGTTACTTCCTGTCAACTGCCTGCTGATTCTTATTGGCCGCTGGGCTCTGCTCCACCCAGTAGTTGCCTTTTTATACTTAGTTCTGACTACCTTTGGCACCCTTTCGTGGTGTTCCTGACAAGACATTTGTTGCTGTGTTCCTGCTCTGTGTATGATCCGGTTCTGCCTGACCTTGTTTCTATTTTCGCTGCCTACTCCGTTGCCGACCCGGTTTGCCTAACTATCGATATCTGTGTTTGATCCAGCTTGTGGCTGACTACCGCTCTTTGTGTACCGATCCAGGCTTTGGCTGACTACCGCTCTCTGTGTACCAATCCAGGCTTTGGCTGACTACCGCTCTCTGTGTACCGTCCCAGGCTGTGGCTTACTTCTCACTCTCTATGTCCGATCTGTTGTAGCTCCGTGGAGCTGGCGGAGTTGTCCACGTCGCACTGACTTGCTAATCTCCTAGTGTGCCCCTTGCCTGTGCCTGTCAGTGTTGCTGTTGGACCTCTACCATCTGAGAGTAGCCTGTGCCTTCGCTGTTGCCTCCAGTTACGCTTTTCTGAGTAAGCCTGTGCCTGTCAGTGTTGCCTTCGGTTCCAATTATCCTAGAGATAGAGCCTGTGCATGTCAGTGTTGCCTTCGGTTCCGATTATCCCAGGGATAGAGCCTGTGCCTGTCCGTGTTGTCTTCGGTTCCTATTATCCCAGAGATAGAGCCTGTGCCTGTCCGTGTTGCCTTCGGTTCCTATTATCCCAGGAGATAGAGCCTGTGCCTGTCTGTGTTGCTCTGGGTATATACTTCTGAGAGACAGCCTGTGCCTGTCTGCATTGCCTTTGGGTTCATTTGACATCAAGGTAAAGCCTGTACCTGTCAGTGTGGCCTAAGGTTACCTATACTGCTGCTAAGTCTATACCTGTCAGTGTGGCCTAAGGTTACCTATACCACTGATAGCCTGTACCTGTCTGTGGGTCCTAGGTTACCTACACCGCTGGTAACCTGTACCTGCCATTGAGGCCTAAGGTTACCTATACCACTGTCAGTAGCCTGTCCTGTCACTGTGGTCACCCTGGTCATCTGGGCCAGTACGTTTGCCTGGGTATCTACTCTCCTTCCTGGGCAGACTAGTGTCAGTCTCGGTGCTACCTGTCACCTGGGTCGTGCTTCGTCTCAGTGCTTATGTTGCCTCTCACTAGATCCCCTGTTCCATTGGGGATTCAGCCCTGCAGTACCTACCTCCACATGTGGGCAACTTTCTAGGTGGTACTGTTGAGGTCCAGTTCCACGTACCCCAGAGTCGTACCCTAGCTCCTTGCTCCCTAATCCCTTGTAGGAGGAGTCTGATCTTCATCAGATTCCTGCTTAGAGATTACTCTTGCCCTTTCCCTCTGGTGTGTCTTGCTTGGGCGTGACATTATACAAACATCACCTTTCCACCTTCCTGTCGGTCATGGCATCGGACCCCAGCGAACTGTCTTCTGCACTGCTTCAACAGGGGGAAGTTCTGGAACAGCATGCCACACAGATCCTGCGACTTGACCAGAAATTAGATTCCATCACCAGCCTGCTTCAACATCTGCAACAGAGGTTGGAGCCTCCGGCTCCTGCTGCCCGAAGGAATTGAGAGGGCTCCTTAAACAGTGCCTCATGCATTTTAGATGTAACCCTGAGGTGCAAACCTCGCATCGTACTAGGATAACATTCACTGTATCCCTTCTTAAGTACCAAGCCTTGGCTTGGGTTTAGCCTTTATTGGACCGCCAATCTCCGATCCTTCAAGATTTGGACGAGTTCTTATCTGCCTTTCGTGCAGTCTTTGATGTCCCTGGGTGCCAGGCTCAGGCCAAGACAGCACTCCTAGACCTTCAACTGGGGAAGCAGCCTCTTACTCAGTATACCGCAGAATTTCGTACCTTGGCTTACGATACTGACTAGGGGGAGAGCGCCATCTTAAAGACAACCTCACCACCCATCCCATACCCCAGACATTGGAGGATCTTATTCACCTATGCTTCACCCTGGAGCACTGGTTCCAGGAGAGAAGACTGGAGAGGGACCGGGACCGTGCACGACATCCGACTTCCTGTCCCTCTGTGCGTTTAGCACCTCGATTCCAGCCACCTGTTAGCCAGGCTACTGACCCTCCGGAAACCAAGGAGATCGGACAGGTATACAAGCTGTCTGAGGCAGAGAAGACAAGACGCAGTAACCTCGGTCTGTGCTTATATTGTGGGTTGCAAGGCCATTTGGCTCATACATGTCCCAATAAGGCGGGAAACGTCAAGACTTAGGTGGTAGGGGACCCTTGCTAAGTCAACGTCCTGTCCCCCCTACCCAAGAAAACCGATTGAACATTCCGGTACTTCTTTACTGGCCTTCCTCCTCTGTTTCCGTGTTGGCCTTCGTTGATTCCGGAGCATCCAGCCTGTTTTTGGATGCAGGTTTTGCCCAACAGTACAGTATACCCATGGCAGAATGTCATCCTCCTTTGCGGGTGGTGGCCGTAGATGGTACTCTGGTGAGTTCAGGCTATATTTCCTTTGCTACTGCTCCACTTACCTTACGGGTTGGTCAGACCTTCTTGGATAAGGTTTCTTTTGACATTATCTCTTCTCCTCACACCCCCGTCATTCTCGGATACTCCTGGCCGAGGCGCCATAACCCCAACATCAACTGGGTTACGGGTACTGTGACCCTTCCTACATCCGACAGCCACCATCCTACAGTGGTGGTGGCCTCCATGGAGGAGATCCCTACCGACTCCTTGCCGGCGCCCTATCTTCAGTATGCAGATGTCTTTTGTAAGAAAAAGGCAGAAAGTCTGCCCCCTCATTTACCCATTATCTCTCCCTGAGACCACCGCTCTGGAGGAATGCATTAGGGAAAGTCTGACACAAGGCTTTATCCGTCCTTCCACGTCACCGGCTGGTGCGGGCTTGTTTTTTGTGGCTAAGAAGGATGGGTCGCTTCGCCCTTGCATAGACTATAGAGGGCTGAACGCCATCACCCGTTGCAATTGTTATCCCTTGCCCATCATTCTGGAGCTCCTTGATCGCCTTAGAGGTGCTACCATCTTCACCAAGCTCAATCTTCGAGGGGCATATAACCTCGTTCATATGCGACAAGGCGAGGAGTGGAAGATGGCGTTCAATACGCGTTTTGGGCATTACGAATATCTGGTAATTCCCTTTGGGCTTCCCAATGCCCCAGCTGTATTGCAGGCTTTTATTAAGGATGTGTTCAGGGACCTTATCATGTCCTTTGTTGTTGTGTACTTGGACAACATTTTGGTGTTCTCAAAAGATCTACCTGAACACCGTTTACATGTCAAGACGGTTCTTGAGTGCCTGAGTAACCATAAGCTATATGCTAAGCTCGAGAAATGCACCTTTGAACAACCCAGTCTACCCTTCCTAGGGTATGTGGTTTCCTCTACTGGCCTGTACATGGACCCAGCCAAACTAGCCGTGGTTAAGGAATGGTCTTGTACTACTACCCTACAAGCTGTGCAACGGCTCATAGGCTTTGCTAATTACTATAGGAGGTTCAGTCATGGCTTCTCTAGGATCATTCAGCCCATTGTTTATTTAACCTGCAAAGGAGCGGATCCGGCTCACTGGCCATCTAAGGCCATTGCCACCTATGAGACTCTCAAGGCCGCTTTTACCTCTGCTCCTATCCTCTCCTATCTGGACCCTTACCGAGCTTTTACCATCGAGATGGATGCCTCTGAGACAGCTGCCGGAGCGGTGTTGTCCCAACTGTGCCTAAAGACAGGCAGGTCTCATCCGTGCTTGTTCTTTTCGCGTCATTGTTCTGCTGCAGAACGGAATTATGACATCGGTAATCAGGAGTTATTGGCCATGAAGATGGCATTGGAGGAGTGGCAGTATCTGCTGGAAGGATCTCCACATGTTGTCTCTGTTTTGACTGATCATCAGAACTTGGCTTATCTTGCCTCAATCAAACGCTTGAATGCTCGACAGGCCCGGTGGTCCTTGTTCTTTGCCCATTTCCATCTAAAGATCTCTTACATACCGTGTAGCAGGAAATCAAGGCCGATGCCTTGTCCCGACTTGTTGATTCTGAGTCCATTAATTCCCTTACTGTCGAGACCATCCTTCCAGCCTCCTGCTTCTTGTCTTCCATATCGACAAGTACCTTTAGGGCTATTAAGGCTGCCCAGTGTCTATTCTCTTCTACTCCTTCCAGTAATAATAGCTTTTTCATGCCACCACGATATCGTAAAGAGCTGTTACGGTGGGCACATCACTCCTCTGTTCCCGGCCACCCTGGTATAAACCGTACTTATGACCTTCTTACGCGTCACTTTAGCTGGCTTGGCTGTCGTAGTGATGTCAAGTCATATGTGTCCTCCTGTTCGGTTTGCGCCAGAATGAAGGGCCCTCGGAGTCGTCCACTTGGACTTCTACAGCCTTTACCGGTGCCTTCTGTGCCTTGGACCCAGATAGCCATGGATTTCGTAGTGGACCTTCCGGTATCCAATGGTATGTCTGTTATCTGGGTGGTCATAGACCGGTTCAGCAAGCAGGGACAATTTATACCTCTTCCTAGGATTCCTTCCTCATCGGATCTGGTCGACTTGTTCATCACCCACATTGTCCGCCTTCATGGATTGCCCCTTCACAGTTTCTGACAGGGGGTCTCAGTTTATATCCCAGTTCTGGAGATCGGTGTGTGCTTGTCTGGGTATCAAGCTCCAGTTCTCGTCTGGTTACTAACGGCCAGACTGAGCATTTGAACCAGTCTCTGGAGTCATACCTCTGCACTCAATGTAACTGACTGTAGGATGACTGGGCGGTTCTTCTACCCCTGGCTGAGTTCTCATATAACTCTCTGTTAAAATCTTCTTTGGGTTGTTCACCTTTCTTTGCAGCTCTAGGGTACAATCCACGTGTCCTCCTCCTGGATGCGGGGGCTTCCATGGTGCTCTCCGCCGAGTCCCGGGGGTGGGTTCCTTGGTTGCTCATTGGCAGGCTCTACGCACTGCTCTTCTCTCTGCCCAGGTACTCCAGAAGATCGCTGTTGACTAGAAGCGTTCCTTGGCTCCTCTTTTTGTCCGGGTGACAGAGTGTGGCTCTCCGCTCAGGACATATGTCTCCATCAACCCTCGGTGAAATTGGGTCCCCGCTTTCTTGGTCTATTCTGGGTACTCACCGCATCTCGCCTGTAGTTTACCATCTGGATCTCCCACTCACCTTGAGGATCCCCTTCCGTGGAAGAAAGAAGAAATCTAATAAGGTAATAATTTTGGCGACTAGCGCTACTAAGCAGCTAGTCGCCAGATGGGGAGTTAAGATAAACTTGTTATGCTGTGGTAGTTCCTCTTTAATTAAGTTCATATGCTGACTTTTTTTTTTATAAGACTTTACCTGGTATTTAATGTTTGAATATTTGCATTTTTAATACTTATTATTTTTCTTTTTATCATCATCATATTGCCTGTAGAGGTATCTTGTGTAGACACTTAGAATATTGGTCTGGCGCCTTGACCTACACGGATATAGTTGTTGTTTGTACTCAAGCCTATATAGAGACCAAGTTCTCTGACACAAGAAGGCAAGAAAACATAGCTGCTGGGTACACTGCGAGAATTTGAAACAGTTAGAGCTTATCCAGCAACACTAGGACAAATAGGCTTTTCTTCATTGCTAATAAATCGGAAATGCTTGGAGTTACAGCTCTGTCATACTTCCCAACATTTCAAATGGCCAAAGAGGGACACTTTTGCTTTAGGTGTTGTTGCTGGGGACTTGGCTATTGGGTGGAACATTACTGATATTTTTCTGGTTATTTCAAGGGATGGATTACATTTTTCACCCCCAATACAAAACAGGTGAAAAATGGAGGCTCCTGCCAAGCAAGAAACATTTCGCAAAGAGTTAAAATTTTCTGCTTTTTCATGCCTAGCTTATTGCATTGAAATCTATGGTATCATCAGTGAGATGTAACTGATCTCACTAGGCACAGTGAGCAAGGGCTCCAAGTCTGGGGTGACTAATCCCAAGGATAATTTGCATATGCAAAGTACTGGTCAGAGATGTTCAGCTACTAACGCGCCTGCTATAGAATTTAGCAGGTTCAATCAGAAATGTGTCTTACCTAGACTGCAATCTCTTTTATCTCTTTAGTGTCTTACATAGAGAGGAGATATCCTAAAGCACACCATACTGATCCTGTCATGAAGGGCAAGGCAATTCTTCTCTGAACAAGAAAACTAGCCAACCCCAGAGAAATGTTTTTTTTTTTTTTTTTTTTTAAATAATCTTTATTTTGACATGGAAAATACAATACAACATTTCTTTGTACAGTAATGCTTTCCAATACAGAGTGCATTCATACATTTAAAACAATAACATTCTTAATACCTGCAACGCAGTGCACTTTGGCAGCACACAGGTACATTTGAACTTTATTGTATCATCACTTTATTGAACTCAGCACTTGTACTTTATTTCACTGTATTAAAGTCTCTGTGGGCATTCGCCGGTGGGATTGGGTGTGTGTGTGTGTGTGGGGGGGGGGACATGGGGCATGGGTCAGGGTAGGTCAGGGGGCCAATGGGAGGTGATAGTGATATTGAGCCATTGGAGGGGATGCTAGTCCTCCTCTTCAGGGCTGTCCAAGATGTTATAGTCTCTTAGCAGACTGTGGATCAGTCTGCCACAGTCCTGTGTTGTCACCTGTTCTCTCCTCAGCACCAGACGATTCCTTGCAAACCACAGAGCGTCTTTGACACAGGACATGATGCACCAGGCTTCCTGGATAGCACCATATGAGTGTGTCCCTGGAAATAGTCCATACAGTACCGAGTGGTACGACAAGTGTCTCTTTGGAACAGAGTTTTTGAGTTCATTTTCCAGGTCATCCAACAGAAATGTTTCTGCCTTGTTGGGCCTCATCAGTGAGATGTAGCTGATCTCTCTAGGCACTGTGAGCAAGCAGTCCATGTCTGGATTCTCCGGTTACCCTTGGGGTGACTAATCCCAAGGATAATTTGCATATGCAAAGTACTTGTCAGAGTTGCTCAACTAGGGACTAGCCTGCTATAGAATTTAGCAGGCTCTATAGAAATGGTGTCCTACCCAGGGCACAATCTGTTTTAGCTCAACAGTGCCTTACACAGAGAGCAAATATCCTAAAGCACATCATACTGATCCTTCCATGATGGCATTTCAGCCAAGAAGCACCAGGCAAATCTAAACAAGAGAACCAGCCAACTCCAGATGTACATTTCAGCCTTGTTGGGCCTTGCCAGTGTGGTGTTTTATTTTATGGAAGACTTACTAGTTGGGCATCTCTGACCAATTATTTTGCATATGCAAAATATCCTGGAGGTTGGTCACCCTAAGGGTAACAGGGTAATTCAGCCATGGACCCTTTGCTCACAGTTCTTAAAGAGGTAAGGCTACATATCACTGCTGAGGCCAAAAATATGGCTGGTTTTGGCTGCTCTCTGCTAAGTCATGTATATTAAAAGTCAGAGATGCTCTGCTAAGTCAAAAGGCTACTGATCCCTACTGATTCTGCTGGACTTGCCAGATGCCTTTGACACAGTGGATCACCCACTCCTCCTCCAAGCTCTCCACTCCCTAGGCCTCTATGACGCGACATTCCTGGTTTTCATCATATCTCAACAACTTCTCCTGTGTCCTACTCTGGTTCCACTTCTTCACCCCTCCCATTGTCTGTTGGAGTACCACAAGGTTTAGTCCTGGGCCCCTGGCTCTTTTCAACCTAAACCTCGTCCACTGGCAATCTAATAAACTCCTTTGGGTTTCACCATCATATCTATGCTGATGACACTCAAATCTATCTTTCCTCCCCAGACCTCTCCCCTTGCTTCCTGTCCCGGGTATCCCAACTGTCTGGATGTCCTCCTATCATTTAAAACTTAACCTTAGCTGAACTTATCATTTTACCTCCATCTCCAAGCAGCCTTACCCAAGATATTGCCCTCACTGTTAACAGCACCACCATCACACCAAACTCTACATCATGCTTCTTGGGGGTTATTTTCAACTCTGCCTTACTCTTCATTTCACACATTCAGTCAATCTACAACTCATGCCGCCTCTATCTCCGTTAAAATCTCCAGATTTTAACCTTTTCTCACCCAAGATGCTACTTAAATTCCAGTCCAAACACTCATGTCCCGTCTCGACTACTGTAATTGACAGCTAACCCAAGTATAGTCCATAATAAACTCTGGCACCAGACTAATCTACCTCACACATGGCTCCACTAATGCCGCTACTCTTTGAAAATCCCTACACTGGTTCCCATTAGCATATATAATTAGATTCAACATTCTGGTGCTAATTTAAAGAGCCCTTACTAACACTGCAGCCCCTGATATTTCATCTCTCATTTCCAAATACATTCACATTTGCCATCTTCACTCTGCACAGGACATTCTCCTCTCTGCAGCTCTAATTAGATCCTCCCATTCCCACCTACAGGACTCCTCCCATGCTACACCTGAGCTCTGGAACTCCCTTCCCCGTCCCATCAGATTCTCCCCCAGCCTTCAGATACTCCCTGAAAAGTTGCCTCTTAAGGGAAGCCTATCAGCTACCTCCATAGCTATTATTAGAAAGGCCAGACCAACAGCCTGTCCAGCTTCTGCTCTCTCATTCTAAAATCACTCTCCCACCTACAACCCCATCATGACTTCATTTTTCACACTGCCTTCAAAAGCACTTTTCTCCCACCCACTGATTGGCAGTTCATGTGGCAGGAGGCACTTACACCCCATAGCACGTACTCCTTCTGTGTCCCACCTCCCTTCCTATAGACTGTAAGCGCTCACGAGCAGGGCCCTCTGATCCTTTTGTTCCATTTGTACTATTTAATATCTCTATATGTCTATTCCCTATTGTACAGCACTGTGGAAAAATTTTGCATTATATAAGTAAAGAATAATAATAATAATTATGCAATGGAATCCAAGTCTATATCAGCTTCCTAGGGTTTTGTATATTAGATGAGAAAGGAATACTAATGAATAAGGACTGCAGTGGAATCCAGACGTATATCAGCCTCATACAGTTTTGTCTATTAAAGGAATAATGACTGCAAGTGGATAAAGGCTTCAATGGATTAAATGGCTTATAGCAGCCTTCTAGTTCTGAGTATTAGAGGAATAAAAACTGCAAATTATAAGAATTGCAATGGAATTCAGGCCTATATCAGCATTCTAGAACTTTCTGTATTAAAGAAAAATGGGCTAAAGTGTAATCCAGGCCTATATCAGCTTCCTAGAGTTTTCTGTATTAAAAAATAAGGGCTCCAGTGAAATCCAGGACTGAATCAGCTTCCTAGAGTTTTATGTATTAAAGAAATAATGACTGCAGTGGCATAAAGACCTATATCAGCTTCCTAAAGTTTTCTGTATTAAAGGAACATGGGCTGCAGTGGAATAAAGGCCCATATCAGCTTCCTAGAGTTTTCTGTATTAAAGGAATATGGGCTGCAGTGGAATAAAGTCCCGTATCAGCTTTCTAGAGATTTCTATATTAAAGGAATAAGGGCTGCAGTGGAATCCAGGTCTGAATCAGCTTTCAGCCTCCAAGAGTGTTCTGTATTAAAGGAATAAGGGCTGCAGTGGAATTCAGGCCAATTTACTAGAGTTTGTGTAAAATAAATTGGAAATGCAATTGAATCCAGCCTTATATCAGCTTCCGAGAGTTTTGTGTATTAAAGGAATAAGGTCTGCAATGGAATCTAAGCCTACTGTATGTCAGCCTCCAAGAGTTTTGTGCATTCAAGGAATAACGACTGCAAAGAAATAAGAGCTGCAATGGAATCAGCCTCCAAGAGTTTTCTGTATTCAGCTAATAAGGGCTGCAGTGGGATCCCTATATCAACTTTCTAGTGTTTTGTGTATTAAAGGAATATGAATGCAAAGGAATAAGAGCTGCAATCCAGGAATCCAAGCCTATCCTAGGGTTTTGTGTAATTAAGGAATTAGGACTGTAAAGGAATAAGGCCTGCAATGGCATCAAGATTTATATCAACCTCCTTGAGTTTGCATATTAAAGGAATAAGGAATGCACTGGGGGGGGGGCTTTGTGGCAATAGGAAGAGCTCTGTCCTGAGCATCTGAAGGAGAGGAAGTTGCAGTGAAAAACATCTCTCTGCGGGGATGAGAAAGAAAGGAGGAGGAAGTGAGAGGAAGGTGACACAGTGGACAGAGGGAAGGATGGAGGGAAGGAAAAGATAAGAGGAAAGGAACGTGGGAAAGGATGGCATAGTGGTGAATGAACGTGATTTGTAACACTCATCACTAAAGTGGCATTTTGTTTACTTTGGGTATAAACATTTAGTGCCATATGTGCAAAAGAATGTGCAGTAATTCTGGGGCATACCAACTGCACCATGGGGGCCAGATAAACATTTAGAAAATGTTCTTTTTATTTAAATAGGGATTTTAACCCCTTGAATGCTAACTAGATCTCTGACACATTGCAAAGCATTTCTTCAGTACATTCCCTTTCCCCAGTGAGTGTTAGACACTGTTAAAGGGAAATCGACACATTGCATATCAGTGGAGGGGTTACTGGGATTAATGGAGAATATTAGGAGATATTTCACCTCACCATTGTTATAATGGTAATAAAAAAATAGAAATAAACTTTTTTCTCTTTTTAACCCTTTGAGTGCCAGAGGGGTACGCAATGCATTGCAAAGGAATACTTTGCGTACCCCCCTGGCACTCAAAGGGCTAATTCAGTACCAAGGACAGTGTCAGAACTATGGTTCTAGGTACGTCAATGAGACTGATGTGTCCTTAAGGAGTTAAATGGGGATTTTTAACCCATTGAGTGACAGATTTCCAACACATCTTTCTGATTCTTACACAAATACTTGTATAAAGGATGCATGCTAGGTAAGTGCTTAACAGACTGTGGTGTGAATATAATTGTATCATATTGATCCACAGCCATAGGACTCATAATAATGTGTGTTTGCATGTCAGTGTATATGTTTATAAATGAGTCTGTGTAAATAAAATTCCTTGGTCTTGCTCTAAATCATTTATTGAGATATACAAATATGTGTCAGTAGGTCATGAATTAACCTAAAAATTCTCAGTAAAGCCCCGCCCACCAGTCACACCCCCAGCAACACCACCTAAACCAAAAGTGTCCCTCTTTTGGCCATTTGAAATGTTGGGAGGCATGCTAGAGGGGCCCTGTGCAGAGGGCGCTGTTGTGCTATTGTGTCCTGGGTCCAACAGACTCTAGTTATACCTTTATGAAAAACATTTTTTCATAGGTGACACACAATGTTTTGCACTGGGGCCCTCCAGTGACTAATTATGCCACTGCATGCATTGTTTATTTTTCATTTGTTTCCTGCCATAAATATATATACCTGGGTCTTCAGGGACAGAAGCTGATTTCTTCTGAAACTCTGTCCACTTCTCCTCCTTCCCACCCTGTTCTATCCACTTCCCACCCATTTTATGACATAAGGATGGTAAGCCCCACCCACTTTATGACACAAATTGCAGCACTGATTTCCTCCCTGGTCAGCAGCACATGAACCCTCTCTGGAGGCTCAAGAAGAGGAAGTTGTCAGGTATGAAAATATATTTATTCCTCACTGGAGTTCTCATTAGAGCCATATGAATACACAAGATAGGAATGTACAGGTATTGTTATGTACAGCTCCATAAAACATATGGTATACAATATGAAGAGGGGGAAGATGTCGGATGATCACCCGATTTCCTTATGTGCAAGGAAAACAATATCACAATAGACATACAAAAAAGTAATATGGCAAAATGTTTCTTACATAAGAAAGGATGTCTCTGTAGTATGGTGACAACCTAAACAGAATTAACAGACTCCTGCTAGATTAGGAGTCCAATCCTAGGGCAAACTAACTTCACTACAGGGGAGAAATAAACATTTACATCGCTATAAATGGAGCCTTTAACTCTTTGAATACTAGAGCTGTCCAATGGATTGCTTCATAATGCTTTGCATACCTCTCTATCAGTCTGAGGGTTAAAATACCAATTTAAAGGGATAGTAATGTTTCATAATAAAAACAGCTCCAATTACTCTTCATAGTATTTGGGCCATGGAGGGTGTTATTTCAATACTGTCAGAGTTGTAGTTCAAGAGTAATTGAATGATAAAGTATCCCCGTCCCTCCCCTATTACTGATGTAACGCTGCTCACCTCAGAGCAGCAACACTGTCCAGATGGCTCACAGAAGGACAATCTTCAGTGAGCATAAGTAAAAACCTGTAAGTGGGGTATGGTTTTCATTGTTCTCTTAGTAAGAAGATTGTCCCTTACTGTGAGCTGTCTGGTCCCAGGATCAGATTCCATGTCTTACACTAGGTAAAAGGGGCGGGAGGGGAATATTTTATCATTCAAATACTCTTGAACCACAACTCTGACTAAAACGAAACTAAAACTGTCCATGGCCCAAATACTATGAAGATTAATTGGAGCTGTGTTTTTGTGAAACGTTACTATCCCTTTAAATGATTGGAAATTGGTTTGCAACAGAATGACATAATTTTTCTATTGTATATACATTCCAGTAACAGGCTAGGGGAAAATGTAACCCTTTGAGTGCCAGCGGAGTACGCAACGCATTGCGTTGCAATGAGTTGCGTACCCATCTGGCAATAAAACATAGTGTAGTGCATGTGCTAAGAAATACTGTAGCAATTTTGGAACCAAATAAAAAATAACATTGATTTAAATTAGATTTTTAACGGCTTGAATGCCTGAGGGATCTCCAACAGATTGCAAAGCAATGTGATAGAGACCTCTCTAGCATTCAATGTGTTAAAAGCCCAATTTAAATAATTGGGAATCTTGTGAAATGTTATTTGTCCCCTATGGTGCATTTGGGTCTCTCCAAAATTGCCCCAGTTCATCCCAGTACATGAGCTTCAGAGTCATTTTATAGACAGTACTGTATTGGAATAATAGAATAGTCACACAGCAGAGTCAACAGGGTTAAATACTAAAGGAAGTGTATAATGCGTGAGACAGACATAGACATCCTGAATGGCCAAGGATTAAATACAGTTGTTATCTGCTGTCAAATCCTATGTTTATTTGTTTGAAACAAGATACAATAGTGATAGGGAATTGCTATAGTCTTAACTTCTTAAAGGGACACTAGCACCAAAACATAAAGGTTTCACTGTTAGCTTTATTAAAGGAAATTAGAATCCTGGGGCTTGATTCAATGACCTGTGCTAAACTAAATTGATGTTAATGGAGACCTCTCAACACAAAAAATAATGAGAGCTTATTTTAGACAACCGCTGCTAAAAAAACCCGGCATCATAGAAATCAATAGGAAATCATAACCTCTTAACGATTCAGTGCCCTGCACTAACATTCACAGCATGGAAAATGGATATATTTTTTGATATACATTTCAGATGATAAAATCACTACATCTAGATACACTAAATACACCAGATACTCTAAACCAACTTCTGTGCACCATATAAACCTAAAATCCACAAATGGCGCTTGTCAAAAAGATGCTGCCACAACACACCTGCACAATCAAGCCCCAAATACCCTCTCACAATATACACCATTGAACCATCACATGTACCTCTCCATGTAAGGATACAACATACACTTATACACCAAACAATGCCAATACAGCATTTCCTAAAACATCACTTCTGTGCATGACATCTATCAACCAGTCACAGACCTGGGTTTGTCTCCATGTTCTCCTATTCTGCCCAGCCACGCCCTTGCCCTTTTCAGCCTTGAAATGGATGTTCTCCTCCTCTTCCACCTCCTAATTTGGCATATTGAGCCACTGATTGGAACTGAGGCCCTCTCTGCTCTGCCTGTGGTTACGTGTGTGTGTCCCATAGCCTCTACCCACAGAGATCTCCCCACTGTCTTGTGTGTCTTGCTTTGCTCTCCTGTCTTCACACCTACTCCCTCTCCCCCTGAGCCTTGCTCTCCCTCTCACCTCTTGATCCCCCATTTTGCCTGTTTCGCCCTCTCACCTCTTGATCCCCCATTTTGCCTCTTTCGCCCCCTCAATGATTGATCACCCCATTTTGCCCCCTCTTGATCCCCCCTTTGCACCTCTTGATCCCCCACCCTTTTGCCTCAATTTCCCCCTTGCCTGTTGACTTTACGAGTCCAGAGCCATGCTGGTGCAGTGAAATGAAGTCCTGTGTCCTCTGTTCTCCCCAACACTGCTCAGCCGCCTCTGAAGACAGCCACTGCCAGCCGGGACAGGACCATGTGACACACGCGACGAGCCTGCGACGCGGTGCATGCAGGGTGATTATTCATCTATTTGGGTGCTACTTTCAAACTTGTTCTGATTCAGAACAAGCTTGAAAGTAGAGCCCAGAAAGATGAAGAATACAACCAACATGCTCCACGTCTTCGTCGCTGCGTGCGTCACACGATCCCGGTTCATATGCTATCTGCTATATGACAAAAATATTCTAGGCTCTCCCCGCTACTCCACTGACTTAACCAGCAAGTGGTGAGCGGGGGGGGGCACCTGGGGGGGCCAGACATTCTGGTGGGGGGGCGGCCCCCCGGAGGCTCCACTACTGAAAGTAACTGATATGTAGACAAGAAAAATGGCAGCTTGTATCCCCCGCACCGGGAACACAGCACTGACACAGAGCCGGTGCGGGGGATACAAGCTGCCATTTTTCTTGTCTACATATCAGTTTCTTCTGCACAGGGCTGGGCTGGCGCACAAAATAACATGCCTGGGGGCGGCAAATTGCCCCTGTCAGAGTGCCGCCTGGTCCTTGGACCCACTGGGACCCATGTAAGGGCCGGCTCTGATTATTGGACACTCTGTTTTAGACACAGGTTAATGTGCGTTGCTGTAATATGCAGGAACAGTGCAAAGCAAAATTGCACCTTTCCGTATTGGGCTGTGTTACCAATTTCTGTACCGGTTTTACCTGTGTTTAGGATTTATTTTTGTGAAGGCTAACCAATGTCTAAGCCAGTTTTCTAATCTTTGGAATGGTTGACTTAGCCTGTAAACCGTTTGTAAAAAAAACACATTTTGGAAGGCATGCTGCACTAGCTAACCCTTATGTAAATGCATTTTTAACCATTTGAATGACAGGGGGTGAACAACAAGGGTTATAAGCTTGTGAACAAATTAAAACTAATCCTAGTAAATTACTGCTCAAGAGTCCAATTGTCCTCCTCCCTCCATCTTTGTGCTGCAGGATGCCTGTTAATATTTTTTATAAACCCATACTGTGTGTATATGTCACAAGGGGGACTAGTCTGTATTGTCATCAGAATCAAAGCACATAGTGTTTTATAATTATATTGATAAACATAGATGATGATGATGACATAAAATTATGATGTCAACATTGTTCAACAGCACAAAGATAAAATAAAAGGTTGGATGTGGATGATGGTGGTGGTGAAAAATATATGAAGATGATGATGAGTAGGAAGGAATGCTAGACATATTATATGCAATATCATATAGAATTCCAGTATAACCTTGCATTATTATTTGTCAATCATTCATCATTGTTCTCAACACTGGTCCCAACTACAGTAGATGATGGCAACCATAACATCTTCGCAATTCACTCATACTCCTTCTCATCCTACTCGGTGCTGCTGTTTCTACATGTGCCAAATCCTTCTCTGTCTTGTGTGTTTTTTTCCACTTCTGATACATGATACTTACATGGTATTAGATGGTGACTGATTTTTAAAGTTAAAAGTCTACCAACTTGATGCAGTATAAATATGTCCTACAGTCATTAATGATATAATTAGCTTCCCTAAAACCCTCTATGATCGTATGCTTCAAATACAAAAAACAAAATGAAATGAACAAGTGGCGCTCAGGAGTCTATGGTTTAGAGGAGAGATAAGAGATACCCAAAACTCTCGATATATGGAATAAAATATCTATTGGAACACCCTAATGAAAAAATAAAATAAATAAATAAATAATGTTGCTATAATGGAACAAAATCTAACCATAAATATGTACTTGATATACTATTGCACCAGCAAAAAAAATCTAAAAATAGAATAATAATATAATGTGTAAACAAAATACTCTTCCTCTATGTTTTCCCAAATTACATTTCTCTATAAATATAGTATACAGTATGGGACACAAAACAAGTACAATATACAATATAGTATAAAGATAATCCAAAAATACAAAAAATACCCCACTTGGGCTGATCTCAACCCAATATTCTTGACATGTAAAAATATACTACAGGAACAATAGATAGTCTGTCAGTCTCAATTTAAAAATCTTCTTCAATCACTCTTTGGACTCTCCTCATGGCGCTCCCCGTGTGGCCTTCTTCCACACAAAAAATAAGCCAAATTTCTGTATAAAAAAAAGAAGAGCAAAGAGGATCATCTGAAAGTGGAGTTTTATTATTCAATAAAATATTCTTCTGCACAAGGATTAAAATAACACTCACAAGATATCCAGAAAATCAACACATTTCTCTATCTGAAGTCTTCCTTCCAGTTTTGCCTCTCTTTTCCTTCAAGTGAATGCCTATACTTTAGTGGATTCAGATACACTAGCCCTTAGTGCCCAGACTATACAGTCCAACTCTACATAAAGAACAGTACCCGTCAGCACGGGATAACCAATTGACTCACGGGACCTCTCAGTAGAGACTCCGGGATCACTCCAAATCTTGGCACCAATCTCAGCTAGACACAATAATGTATCCAGCTGTATAATATTCATATTGGTTTTAAAAATTCATATTCATATTGGTTTTACAGCTTCTCTTAATAGAGTCTCTACATTTGGGAGTTACATGCGGAAGCCTAAAGTGGATTATTGTGTCTAGCTGAGAATGGTGCCAAGATTTGAAGCGATCCCAGAGTCTCTGCTGAGCAGTCCCATGAGTCAACTGGTTATCCCATACTGACAGGTACTGTTATTTATGTAGAACTGGATTGTATAGTCTGGACACTAAGGGCTAGTGTATCTGAATCCACTAAAGTATAGGCATTCACTTGAAGGAAAAGAGAGGCAAAATTGGAAGGAAGACTTCAGAGAGAGAAATGTGTCGATTTTATGGATATCTTGTGAGTGTTACTTTAATCCTTGTGCAGAAGAATATTTTATTGAATAATAAAACTCCACTTTTAGATGGTCCTCTTTACACTTCTTTATTTTATACAAAAATGATCGTATGCTTGCTGATGGGCAACTAAGTCTTTCCAGTGCAGAATTCACCAGTGCTGGACACATATACTGTTTTGCAAGTACAGAGTGAGTTATCATTTCAGCCTACAACATAGCTATCCTGCAGGTATGCTGTATCCGTCTTACATACAAATGAAACAGAGGCTGTAGATATACATCTTCTAGGGTTTTATGCCATTCTGCCTTCACTCAATTTGCTTTCAATCATATATGACATTCAGTTAACTTAATTCTAGGATCACTATTGATAACTATATGTAGTGCATCAGCATCAGTGACAAATAACAACTCTGTTAATTGTGCTTGTACACCCACTCCTCCATGTTATTATAACAGACTTATCAGTGGTGGTTGGTACAACTGAGCAGTATGCAACTCTCCATATCAACTATAACCTCTGCTCCACTGCTAACAACTCACTACGTATACCACAATATAGGAAAGAAGGGGGCAATCTGCCTTCTCCTTCAGAGCTCCAAAAGCCTGAAATAATCTGCCTGAAATAGTCATATCTTCTCCCAGTCTAAAATCCTTAAAAGGAAATATAAAATAAACAGTAATCTACTCACATTCAACTATAGTCAGGGTTTTGATATCAAAATCCACTGACAGGCACGCATACAGAGAGACTAGCCCCGTCTCCATTCAGGGGAGCTTACATTGCAGTGATTATCTTCTTAAACCCTTCCAATGAAGGGAACCAGGTGGAGACTTCACTTAAAAAGGTTTATTTAGAAATAAAATAGAAGGCTATAACTTGAGTTCCCCTGAATGGAGACGGGACTAGTCTCTCCGTATGCTTACCTGTCAGTGGATCTTGACCATAGCTGAATGTGAGTAGATTACTGTTTATCTTGTATCCACTTTATTTTTAATGTAATACACGATTTGGTGATTTCTTCTTTTCTTTTTGTTTTTTCGATATTGTACCGTTGGGGGAGAGCGTGGGAAACTTGTTGAAAGCAGCCTTATCCATCATTTCCCTTACGAAGTGTGGTGCTGAGTCTGGAGACAGCTATAATTCCCCAGAAACTTGGAACGTCGGATCCGGTATTATCCGTTTCCCTGACACATAATTTTTGTGAGTATACACCTTTTGGGTGAATGGTGGTGGTCCATGAATAGATTTACTGATATACACAGGGGGCACCCCTATTTCCTTCTCCCCATTTGTTCTTGTTTTAAAATACTTCTTTATATCTAAAAATGGTATGTAACTCTATATAATGTTTTAATATGTATGTATGTATGTATATTTATGCATGTACGTATATAAGGTTTCTATGTTTGTGTAAATATGTAACAATTTACTGAAAACTATCCAGGACATACTTGAAAATAAGAGAAATCTCAATGTATTCTTCCTGGTAAAACATTTTCTAAATAAATAATAAAATGTCCACTACACTGTTCAGTCTGTTCATTTCCCCACAGGTTAGAGTCATACCTGGGAACTCCTGCTATCTTACCAAGACTCCATTTTTTACTGGGTCTCCAGGGACATAGGCATATTCTCAGGGTTTACTGAGTCCCCTTTAACTACACCCACTTCACTTCCAGTTCCAGTCAGTCTCCACCGTATTCTTTCCACTCTCCTCACATTTTAAAGACAAACCCTGCCTCCCCTCCTCTCAATCTCACTTACCCCAATCAAAAACACAAAGAGAGGAGGCGCTCCTAGTGTGGTATGTAGATAGTTCACAATTGGAATATTACCAGATAGACTCTACTCACAAAAAAGGTGTTCAGTGTGAAACATATATTTCCACTGAATTCCGAACTTTTAGGGAACTTGGACCGTCCCAAAGGTCTCCTTCAGGGTGTGTATCTCTATGGCTGCACCTCTTCAACATCCATATCCAGGAAGCTCATATAAGAAATACACACAAAGACAGAGGGCGCCCAATAGTGCCTGTAAACGTTATTATTTACATAACATTCCAGTTGGTTTGATAAAGCAGCCTTAGAGCTGCGAAACGTTACGCTACTATATTATTTTTTTCAATTGGTCTGTTGTTTTATTTTATTTTATAATAAAAAGCTGATTGTTTTTAGAAACTTTAGCAGCCTACTACATTTTTCTTTTTAATCATCTTGCTCCTTTGGATACTGGTTTTCATTAGAACAATTTCTACAAACAGATCTGAATGGAGACAGACTTTGAATTCTCCACAAGCTTAAAGTGCTGGTTCTGGGCATATGCCTTGTAATTAGCAACTACAAATTGTGAGTATAACCTTTATGCTTTTGGTTATCACTTAAATAATCACGTTTACAGGCACTATTGGGCGCCCTCTGTCTTTGTGTGTTTTTCTTACCCCAATCAAGCCACATCTATTTTATGATGAAAATAGTGTAATTTGGACGCAGATCGTAGTGGACTTCTGGAGGCTTATAACAAGAAGATCCACAGGCATATGGTTAGATGACTCATGAAAACATTTTCTAGAGAGACAAATTTAGATTTCAGTTCTATAGAGTTTAAAAGCCAAACTGGCCATTTTCATGTTAACGCACATATATAGAGCCAAATAAACTGGAAACATTCTGGAGCAAACCACCTGCACCATAGGGGAAAATAACAATCCTTATGTTGGGGCTTTTGAACTTTTGAATACTAGAGACTACATCAACATACTGCAATGTAATTCTTTAGAGATCACCAACATTCAGGGGGTTATAAGTCCATTTTTGTGGGAATTGTTATTTGTCCCTTTATGAAATCATTGATTTGCTCTAAAAATAGTCCAGTTTTCTTTTGAACAAGGGCACATAGAAAGTAATGGGAATTAACCTAGAAACTGCCAGATCTACTTATCAGTTAAAGCAGACTCTCCCTCTCCACTGTAAGCAAATTCCTTGCACATTCCAAGTTCACCATACTATCCTATGCACTAGCAGAATGTTTTCACGCACAATTCAAACCAGGATACAACATTGTTCCTGGTTGACAAAATTCATTACTCCAATTAGAACAGTTGCTTAAGGTCAAGAGGAAGCAAAAGGGCAGATTAGGTATAAATGTCAAAGAACGTGACAGGAAATGAGGTCAAATCACATGGCCTTTAGTATATGGAAAACGTGTGAAGACATATTACCTGGCTATGTTCACGTGGGGAGCTGAATTCCACTGCTTGCGATATGTGTATATTGCATACCTCCCAACTTGAGAACTGAATCTCTCTATCCTTTCCCCACTCTGTTATTCCTATTTTTAGGAGATCAGACTTTGTGGTGTTTGTATAAGCATATCACACTGCTGCACAGTAATAATATTGTTATTAGTGATAATGCAAAAGGTCTTCAACGTAAGTTATGCCTTTTTGCAGATGATACAAAGATCTGCAACAGGGTAGACATTCCAGGGGGAATAAGCCAAATGACAAATGATTTAGGTAAATTAGAAGAATGGACAAAGTGTGGCAGCTGCAGCTTAATGTTGATAAATTTAAAATAATTCACCTGGGACGTAAAAATCCAAAGGAAAAATATAGTATTAAGGGTACTGTGCTGTCAGAGACAACAGAAGAAAGGGATTTGGGAGTAATTATTTCTAATGACAAAGGTAGTCAGGCAATGTAACAAAACAGTTGGGAATGCAAGCAGGGTGCTGGGTTGTATAGCTAGGGGCATTAGTAGCAGAAAAAGGGAAGTGGTCATGACACTCTACAGATCTCTGGTTAGACCTCACCTAGAGTATTGTGTACAGTACTGGAGACCCCATCTCCAGAAGGATACAGATACTCATGTATAGCTTGGAGGAGAGAAGCGAGAGGGGAAATTATAGAAACATTCAAATACATGCTGGAGGGAAGTACGTTTCAAAGGAGTAAAAATGTTAGGACAAGAAGCCATAGTCTAAAAGTAGAGGGACACAGATTTAGACATAATGTAAGCAAGTTTTACTTCACTGAGTGGCTAGTAGATAAGTGGAATAGCTTACCAGCAGAAGTGGTAGAAGCTAATACAGTGACAGAATTTAAAGGGATAGTAATACTTTGTTTTATCTTTATTTTATTTTGTAGGCATTCAAAAAACACGAAGAACGATATAAGTCTTATCTTTTCTCAGATGTGGAATCCATCTCTTCTCAGATGTGGAATGCAGTCCATAGACCAGACAAATAACAGCAGGGGACAATCTTCTTCCTATGAGAACAATGAAAGCCCTGCCCCTTGACAAGTTTCTCAGGTTTTTCCCTTATCTTAATTGAAGATTGTCCCTCTCTGCAATCTACCTGGGCACCTCCCTTCTGATCTGGCTGAACAGTGTTACATCAGTAAAAGGGGCCTGAGGGGGATACTTTGTCATTGAATTACTCTTGAACTACAACTCTGACAGAATTGAAATAACACTCTCCAAAGCCCAAATACTATGATGATTAATTAGAGCTGCTTTTATTATGAAACATTACTATCCTTTTAAGCATGCAAGGGATAGGCATAAGGCTGTCCTGAACATAAGACAAGACCAAGTACCCAATAAGGTTTGAGGTTTTTACAGTAGAAGATGGGCCAAATGGTTCTTATCTGCTGTCAAATTCTATGTTTCTGTGTAATACAACTCCTCACATTATTGTTTTATTAAACATCAGTATATGTGTCTTGGGGGTTATGCACTAATGCGTGACAAAAAGGTGATAAAGTGGAGATGACTTCTCCAGTGATATCTCTTATCCATATCCTATGTTATTCTATTAAGCCTATGCACGAAGATCTACAAAACTGGAGAAATTCTGGTGGATTACCTCCATAGAATAACATAAGAACTGGAGAAGTGATAACACTGGAGAAGTCACCTACACCTTGGGGGAGATGCATTAAGGAGTGATAAAGATGTGATAAAGTAGAGATAACTTCTCAAGTAATATCATTTCTCCAAGTCCTATGTTATCCAGTTCACTATTGAATTGTCAACCCACTATTTGGCAACCAACAAAACATTGCGTAAAAAATGTCACCAGATTCAAAAGGGTGACATCAGAATGTCACCCACATCAACAGGGCGACATTTCAATAGGATTTCCACCCCTACAAGATATTACCAGTATCGGGTCTGAGTTACAGGAGAAAACTATAAATGCAAGCGTGGTAATGTTTCACTGCTTCTATTTATACAGATTTTGATTCTGTTATTACCATTTTGATAGTGTCTAGGGCCCTTCCTTTCTTTTGTATGTGAATTGAGTGAAAGCTTGTTACGCTTAACCCTATGGGTGCCAAAGAGGTATCCAATGCAATGATCTGCCTGTGCATAGCGCTGCAAAGCACACCAGCAATTAATCAATGCGTTACCAGTCGCTGTAGTGTACTGGGATGTGGAGGAGACAGACAGCTCTTAGTGTCCTCTCAGGTCTGCCTCTCAATCTCCTCTCAGTGCAAGACAAGCAGACCAGAGAGAAGACTGAGAGGCAGACCTGAAAGGAGACTGAGAGCTGTCAGTCATTGCAGATCATTGTAGGCCCTACTTGCAGCATCAATTTAAATTGCACCATTTTACTTTATCCCTTTGATTGATAGAGGGGTATTGCAATGCTTTGGATACCTCTCTGGCACCCATACGGTTAAGCCGAAGGATTAAGTGTAACAAGCTTTCACACAATTCACATAAAAAAGAACACAAAAGAAAGGAAGGGGGTTGCCACTATCAAAATGGTAATAACAGAATCAAAATCTGTTTAAATATAAGCAGTGAAACATTACCACACTTACATATGTAGTTTTCTCCTGTAACTTAGACCTGCTGCTGGTAATCGCCTGTAGATATGGGTACCCTATTGACATTTCACCCTCTAGTTGGATACCCTTATACGTGTGACATCAGAATGTTGGCCTGTTGATGTGGGAGGCATTCTGATGTAGTCCTTTTCAATCAGGCAACATTTTTAATGCAATGTTAAGATCTCGCCCTTTTGATAGTTTCCAACTAAAGGGCGACACTTCAGTAGGATACCATGTTATTCTGTGGAGCCAAAGCACTAATATTTCTCCAGCTTTGGAGCTCTTCATGCATAGGCTCTATAGAATAACATAGGGTTTGGAGAATTGATATCACTGCAGAAGTCATCTCCACTTTATCACCTCTTTATCACTCCTTAGTGCATAAACCTCTATAAATTAATTGTTCAAAATCTTTAATTCAATGACAAAGAGTTGTCAATAAGTCATGAAGTAACCTAAAACTTCTTGGTAATACTCTACCCACCGGCCACACTCCCAATAATACCTCTTAAAACAACAGTGTCCCACTCGGCCATATGAAATGTTCGAAGTATGGTATTTTGCCTTATGTATATAGCTAAAGAGGTACAACTCTTGCAAATTAACTGTCTAGAAGGCCCCCAGTGCCGCAGTACAACATAGTGGCCTACATTCTATGGAAGACCCTAAGTCCGGCGGTTCCGCTACACCTCTTGCCTAGGCCAAGATACAGCACTGGCCGGCGGTCCTTCAAATCTGCTTTAAAATCAAGAAGTGATCCGCAGCCGCAAGGTGACAGAACTACGGCCGTGGATAGCTTCTTGATTTTAAAGCAGCCCCAGGGAAACCCAGTGTAGGAGGCCTACTGGGAATTTTCCCGGTATCCCGGTAGGCCAGGCCCGGCCCTGCCAATCACTGTGGGTCCCTTGTGGGTGTCTGTCACTACCAGTCACATATTGCTGACGTCTTATGCATAGACTAGTTCGGGTAATGTTAAGAGGCCACTACCTCACTGCTGCACGCGATACAGTCTTGCGTCACCTCACTCAAGAGATGCAATCATGCGCAGTAGAGATTGCCCAAACACGGGCAGTCTCTACTGCGCATGACTGCATCGTGACAAACACCCTAGCGAATTATTATATAGGATAGCAGAAAGGACTGGGCCTCTTAGTCCATAGCTTCTTTATGACCCACTGAGAGCTAGATTTTCCTCTACTCCAAGGGTAGACAATCTTCATAAGTCCCGTTATTGGTGTACTACAATTCTCATCATCCTCAGCTGAAGTTTGGATGGGTGAGAGTAATGGGAGATGCAGTCCAACACCTTCTGAAGGGCTCCATGTTTCATGATTTGTTTTAAATAATTCCGTAATACTGAATATTTATGAAGACAAAAGTAGAGAATCTCGCGTGCAAAAGATATTTGTTAATGAAAAAGTTCAGTTGACAGGAAAGGGATTGCTTCTGGTCCAGCTGTTTATTTCTCCACTTTTGACTTGATAAATGTGTCCAGATATGTATTATTCCAAAAATGTGTGTGACAAACAATTATACCTAAGGGGCATATACACAAAGGGGCATATACCTATAGACAACAGTGGCACACAGCAGTTGCAGCAGAGAAAACACATAACAATTCCCATTAAGTTAAATGGTATTTTAACCCCTTGAATTTAGGAGACGTCTCCAGTACAATATTTTGAAACTGCACTAGGGATCCCTCTATCATTCAAGTGTTTAAAAGCCCTGTTTAACCCATTAAGTGCCAGAGGGGTGCCTATCACATTGCCTAGAAAGGCAATGGGCACTACTCTGGCACTCAAAGGATCAAAGCAAGGCAAATTTGTATTTCTCACTCATATTGCAGTTGGTTTGCCACAAATTGCTCCACTTTTGTGTTACTTATAGCCCTAAGTGTGAACATAAAGTAACAAATGCAAGAGACAAAATACAAAATCTTCAGACAAAATACCACCACCTTTCACTGTAACGCAATGCACTCACAAGAATAGTTGCTGAACTGAACACTTATGTGTAGCTCAGCTGCAATCGCTTCAGGGATATCTGACCAATTGCCCCCCTCTTAAGCAGTATCCGATGGCGTCTCCACTCCCAAAGATAGTCAGCCACCACGTGGAAGCAAGAATATGCAAAAGAAGAAACAAAAACAGGAGGAGCGCCTATAGTGGATTATCCAATGTGCCTTGGTGTAATCCAAATAGCATAAACAAGATACACTCACAATTTGATATTGTTGACCATCTAGCTTATGCCAGCAGTCAACTAATAAAGCATGCAGGGTACTTTACCCATCCCTGCTTGGGTGCCGTAATTCCTCTCCTCTCAGGATCCTTCAGTAAGCCATTGGCAGGTGATGCATTGATCTTGGGCACCAATTAGATCTTCTGCCTCTTATCGATCGAACACCTGGATAAATGCTAGATCCTCAAAATGTTTTGTTTATTTAAAATTATGTACTAAAACCTAGTATATATCATTTAATCTAGGAAACAGTACATAATTTGAAATAAACAAAACATTTTGAGGATCTTGCATTTATCCAGGGTTTCAATCAATAAGAGGCAGAAGATCAATGCATCACCTGCCAATGGCTTACTGAAGGATCCTGAGAGGAGAGGAATTACGGCACCCAACCAGGGACAGGTAAAGTACCCTGCATGCTTTATTAGTTGACTTCTGGTATAAGCTAGATGGTCAACAATATCAAATTGTGAGTGTATCTTGTTATGTTATTTGGATTACACCAAGGAACACTGGATAATCCACTATAGGCGCTCCTCCTGTTTTTGTTTCTTCTTTTGCATAAAGTAACAAATAGGTGGTGAATCTGTAGGAGACAGGGTGCTTCATTTCTTTCATTCCCCCAGTAGAGATGGGTTATTACTCCGCTGCCAATTTTTTGCTGAAAAAGCACAATTTTCCCTTCCATGGAAATTTTTGCAGCTAGAAAATACATAAAATATCCACCTTTTTACTACCACCAATCAATTTTCCATTATACGTATGCCATTTTACTTTTATGCTTTCAATGTCAGGAAGCCCCTTGGCCCCTGTTCAAATTACTGCAGCGAAATTCAATGCCATCAAGGTGCAGTTCTCGCTAAGACTCACAGGGAAGATGATTTGGACAGAAGTGGGCAAAGGGGAGAAGCCCTCTTTGCCACTCCTGTCCAATCACTGCAGCAAGATCCACTTCCATCAAGTTGCAGAGTCTGCTCTAAAACAAAGATTGAGCATCTAATCCCATGGGCTTCTATGTGCATGTCCCCACAGGTTTATGTCCACTTCCCAATGGGAATGGTGGAAGAGGTATAGGCATAACACATACTCTGCTTGTATTCAACACGATACACAGTAGGTAATTCTTTTTCTGTCTGATCCTTCCGGAATAATCATACAATGAAACTTAGCTTTTCCTTCCTCAATATCCCACTGAAGTCATTATCGTACAGCTGCATAAATGCAGTCCTTGTCCCATTACAATAAATAAGTGTACATTGTTATTATGTTCTCTTAACCCTTTAAGGACTGACGATCGTGCATGCTTCAGGGCTCCCAGATCGGCGTGCAGCCACTCAGAGGTCCTGAAAGCGAATCTACCCATGACGTACTAGGTCCATCAAGGGTTGTTAAGGGGTTAAACATTACGGATGTAAGCCCAGGACAGTGTGAGATAATATTAAAATGTGGAGCAACAATGGAGCAAAGAACTTTATGGAGAAAATACAAATTCCCCAAATTTCCACTGATTTAAATGTCTGTTAACCACTTGAGTACTAGAGAGATTTCCATTGCGTTGCTTTGCACTGTTAGAGACTGTAGCATTCAAGGGGTTAAAAGCCCCATTTCAATCAATGGGAATTTGGGGAGATACTATTTATCCACTTATGGTGCCCTTGGTTTTACCCAGAATAACTCAACGGGGGAGATTCACTAAGGTGTGATAAAGAGGTGATAAAGCAGAGATGGCTTCTCTAGTGATATCAGTTCTCCAGTTCCTATGTTATTCTATAGGGTCTGTGCACTAAGATCTCCAAAGTTGAAGAAATCTTAGTCCATAGGCTTCACAGAATAACATAGGAACTGAAGAAGTGATAAACTGGAGAAGTCATCTCCACTTTATCACCCCTTTATCACCCCTTAGTGCATACCCCCCCCACGTCTCCTTCCACAACAGCAGGCGTTTGTGCATTATAAGAAAAACATCTAATACATTAAAGGGATAGTACTGCTTAATATTGAAAAATCATATATTGTAGGGTTTATCCTGCTGAGTAAAATAAGGGCACTCCCACTTCTGAAAGCCATTTTATTTAGACATTATTGTAGCTCAAACATGTATTTTTTTGGGTTCTGTACTTCCATGGCCTGAAATTCTATGATGGCACTGTTACTACACTGGCCTATGGATAGCTCCACTCAGCTGACCATGAACATCCATATGATGGTGTAGCAACAGCGCCACTCAGGAGATTGAGGTACTACACCCAAAAGATGCAAATAAGAGATGCAATAAAGTTTGAATAAACCATCTCTTAGTAATGGAAGTGCCCTTGTTTTACTCAGCAGGAAACACCCTGCAACATAATTCTTTTCAACATTAATTATTATCACGTCTAAGTAAATCCTTTTAACAGTAGCATTGTACTGAACCTGTATTTCCCAGCTTTTTTGAAGTGAGAGCTTAACCGTGCAGCTGAATTTATATAGTTTTTCCTTTTTTATGTAGTTTTTCCAAATTTTAAAATTGATGCAGCTGGTTTGCTCCAGAACTGAAGCACTTTTACTAAAATGAAACAAATCTGGTATAATCCAGCTTTACCACAGGGATCAAATAGGAGTCCCTCTGCTTTAAAAGAGGATTTTAGTCTAACCTTATATGACATATGACATACAGGCTGGAACAATACTGAAAGAAGTGCAGGGATGGAGCCTCCCCCTCCTCCATATCAGGCTGCCTAGCCATTCCCCTCCAGATAGATATGAGACAATAAACCTATCAACTAAGATAGCAAGAAGGATGAAGGGAAAACTCCAGTGAGCGATAAGCCCAAAAGGACTCCCATGTCCAGCCACAGGAGACCCAGCATGGTTTCTTCACTGGGTGGGAGACCTGTATATCATATGGACTAAAAGAAAAGGATTTAACAGGTAAGTCTACAACCCTCTTTTTTCTGTTGTCCAATATGGTACCATGGGGATGTACCAACATTGAGCTCCCAAGGGTGGGCATAGAAGGAAAGGACCAAGCGCCGGTCCCCATGATAGCAGAGTTCCCATGGACTATCCAGGACATGGAACAGTCCAAATGAACTAAGTGTCAACAGACACTGATAAACAATCCACAGCACACAAGAACAAGAGCCAACAGGGCTAAAACAGAGAAAGAGCTATAAGTCACAGGAAACAGAAGTCATAGACAGTTAAAACTGCCTCCAGGACTTTCCTGCCAAAAGCTGGCATCAGCCGAAGCCAGGACATCCATACGGTAGGGTTTGACAAAGGTGTGCACAGAAGACCAAGTGGCTGTCTTGCACAGTTGTTCAGCAGAGGCCTGATTCTTGTAGGCCCAGGAGGCCCCAACAGACCTGTTGGAGTGTGCTGTAATGTGGAAGGGAACAGTTTTCCCTTTGAGCTCATAAGCCTTGCAGATGGTAGAATTAATCCAAGATGCAATAGTCAACTTGGATGTGGCCAAACAAGCCCTGGGACCTTCAGGGATGACAAAGCATCCGTCTTACGAATGGACGGTGCACATAAATCTTGAGGCACTATATCCAACAAGTGGAGAGCCCTCTCCTTGTCAGATTTAGGGTCAGGACAAAAGGAAAGCACAACAATCTCCTGATTGATGTGGAACTCGGAGACCATCTTAGGAAAAAATTCCTTGGAGGTACGGAGAACAGCCTTATCCTTGTGAAATACCAGGAAAGGAGGATTGCAGGACAAATCCTACAACTCAGCAACTGTGGACAGAAACCACAGCCAAGAGAAAAGTCATCTTCCATGTCAGAAGAGGAATGGTAGCCAAAGACTCAAATGGAGGCTGCTGCAGAACTTCCAGAACCAAATTAAAGTCCCACTGGGAAGTGGGAGCCTTGTAGGCAGAGAAAGCATGAGCAACACCCTGAAAGAAAACTTTGACATCCGGTAATATGGCAATGCATCTCTGGAAAAAGACAGAGAGAGCTGAGGTCTGGACCTTCAAGGAACTAAAGCTAAGGCCCTTGTTCACACCATCCTGCAAAAAGGACAAGATGGACAGAAGATCAAACTCCTGTGAGGACAGATCCCTGTCCACACACCAAGAATGGAAGGTAGACCAAACCCTGTGGTAGGCATTAGAGGACACAGGCTTCCTGGCTTGGCTCATGGTGGAGACCACCTCGGGAGAAAAGCCTCTCTTCCTTAAGATGGAGGCTTCAACAGCCATGCAGTCAAAGCCAGACTGTCCACGTCCTCTCTCCAGATAGAACACTGGAGGAGGAGATCTGGTCTGCTTGGCCAACAGCTCTGGAAACCAAGGTTGCCTGCTCCAATGAAGGGCAATCAGTATGACTGATGCACTGTCCATCCAAATCTTTCTCAGCACCCTGGAGATGAGAGGAAGAGAAGGAAAAATGTAGGCTAGATGAAAAAGCAAAGGAATGGACAAGGTGTCCACTGCAAACAGCAGAGGATCCCCTCAGCGAGAGAAAAACAGCGGAACCTTCCTGTTGTCCCTGGTAGCCATCAAGTTTATGGAGGGATGACCCCACTTCTGGACTAACATATTGAAAACCTCCGGATGGAGCTCCCACTCCCCAGGGTTCACTGTCTGGAGACTGAGGAAGTCCGCCAGAAGGTTCTCTACTCCTAGAATGTGCATGGAGGAAATGGCAGGAATGTGTCTTCTACCCAGGCTAAAATAGGCTTGACCTATAACCAAGCAGAAGTGATACTTGTGCCTCCTTGCTTGTTGATGTCTGACTGGAACTGGACTGGACAGTCCCTCAGTGGAGAGGACCAATACACCACAGCATGGCGTATCACTCTGAGCTCCAGAATGTTGATGGGTAGGAGGGTCTCCTCCGCCTTCCATCATTCGTGAACTCCCAGGTGACCCAGGACAGCTCCCCAGCCATAAAGGCTGGCATCTGTCATCAACAAAGTCCAATACTGGACAACAAAGGGTTTCCCCTTCCACAGGTTGGAGCTGTTCAACCACCAGAGGAGGTCCTGTCTCACTTCCTGGGTAAGAGAGAAAAGATGGTCCAAGAGTTCTAGATTCACCCGGTAAGCCCTGATAGTGAAGCTCTGAAGCTTCCTGGTGTGCGCCACGGAGTACGGAACTGCTTCCATGGTAGATACCATCTTGCCCACAAGGGATGAGAACTTGCGAAACCGTGGCTGAGGTCCACTCAGAGCACGGGGCACCTTGCTCGTTATCTGCTGAACAGAGTCCTCTATCAGATAGACCATGCCCTGACAGGTTTCAACAGGGAGACCCAGGAAAACCAGATTCAGAGAAGAAACTGGAGCAGACTTGTCCATGTTGAGAATCCATCCATGCTGGAGAAGGATCTGGGAACATTCCTGAACTTGGCGGTCCAGGAGGGCCCTGGAAGGAGCCTTCAGCAGAAGGTCATCCATGTAACAGAGTCACCTGAATCCCCTTGGTGTGCAAGAAGGTAATCAAGGTGCCCAAGACACGTGCAAACACCTGAGGAGCAGTGGTGAGCTCGAAGGGGAGACCGGTGAACTGAAAGTGTCCTTGAGTCCAAGCAAATCTGAGATACTTCTGACTGTCCAGATGAATTTAGATGTAAAGGATGTGTCCCCTAGACACATCGCCACAATATCAGAGTGCAAGGACTCCATCTTGAGGTGAGTATGGACCACAAAAGAGTTGAGGTCCTTGAGGTCCAGGATTGGACGGCTGCTACCATCCTTCTTGGGAACTACAAATAGGTTTGAATAGAAACCTATGCCTCTCTCTTGTGGAGGAACCAGAGTCAGAACTCCCTTGTCCAAGAGAGCATGTACTGCCCCGTTGAAAATACATAACTTTTCTTGGCTCTGAGGGGCACGAGAAAGGACGAATCTGAAGGGAGGCAGGGATATGAAGGGAATCCTGTAGCCTCCTGAAACCACCTGTAATACCCACTGATCCGCAACACAGCCTACCCAAATGCTTGAAAAATTATGCAGGCGACCACCTACTGGTGTATGCAGACCAGGGTTCAGCGAGTCATGCCAAAGCAGGTTTGGTGGATTTGGATTTGGTGGAGGAGTGCTTGGACCTCCACTGTTGCCTGGGCTTGGGGGTGGAGCATGGGGTGCTGGCCTGAGACCCACCTGGATTCAGCCTTTGCGATTCGCTTTGCCGGGGATGAAAAAGAAGCTGCTTCCTTGCCATATTAGGGAGTTTAGGAACAGTAGGCAAAAGGTGATCTTATCCCCAGTGACCTCACTGATGATATTCTTCAGTTCAGGTCCAAAAAGAGACGTACTCTGAAAAGGGAGAGAAATTAGTGACTTCTTAGATGACAAGGCATAGTCACATAGTTCTGAGCCTCAAACATGTTGGCTATAATGGACAAAAGATCCTCCTTACGGGCACTCTTGCGGAAAGCTTCAGTAAGCTGTTCAGGCCAAACAGCAATGGCTCTGGTAACTCAAACAGAAGCCAAGGTAGGTCTCAAAGAGGCACCTGTGGCAGCGAAAGTAGACTTCAGGATAGCTTCAAGCTTCCTATCAGTTAAATCCTTAAGCGACGTGGCATCCACTAAGGGCAAAGCAGAGGATTTAGACAGTCTGAAATTAGGGGGGGGGGTCCACCTGAGGAGGGGTAGCCCACTGAGCCAAGGCTGCATCAGAAAAAGGATATAGCTTAGAGGATCTCTTAGAAAGAGCAAGACGCTTGTCTGGAGTCTTCCACTACCATCCATGATAACCTTATCTAGAGTGGGATTAGGCGGAAACATAGTACTGGATTCTTGGGCCTTTGAAAGATGTCAGAAGTACACTGTGAAACTACAGGGTTAATAGGAATGTTAAGCGTAGTCAGAACTGCCTTAATGAGACCCTCAGCAGAGGGTTCAGGGTCAGCCTCAAAGGTGTCACAATAGGTATGGGATGAAGCCCCTTCTGCACATTCCCCATCATCAGACTCCTCAAAAGAATCCTTCTCAGAAGAATCAGATAGATCAGGAGTACTAGGAGCCTAAGGAGCCACAATCCTGAAGGAAGTGGGGGGGCTTCAAAGACTGAAGAACTCACTGAAGAGACAGAGGAAACTGTGCCATAGAGGGCTTTAAGTCCTTGACCCAATGTGGCTCTTGTTCATGGCTGGAGGGCCCTGGAGGAGACGCAGGGGCCACAGCACATGAGGGGAATAAGTGACCTGAATACTCCCTGCCGGGCATGAGGAACAGTAAGCGGGGGGGGGAGGTGTCAAAGAGGTCGCTGAGTCCTTAGCCTTAGGCCTAGCCCAATATCCCTTTTGATCCGCCATCCTAACAGGAGAACAGTAATAGAGCACTCAAATACTGTCACCCAGATTAATAAATAACCCCAGAAAGTCTAAAAATGAACTTATCTGGCAAACGAAGAGTTAACCTGAGGAGGAGAGTAGAGGAATCCAAGCCCTGCTTAAGATACTTGTTCAGGAGAGAAAGAAAATGGCGTCCGAAATCGGATCCAATCAGAGAAAAGCCTGCAAAAAGGGCTTTATGGGAATTGTAGTTTCTTTCCTAAAAGTACCCGAAATTCAGAGTCCGAACCCCCCCAGGGACCCTAAGACACTGTAGAAGAGAACTGGAGTGTAGGACAAGGGGAGACAACAAGAATGATTCCTCTCTCAACTCGGTACATGGAGCAGTTGTAGAGATATATCCCAAAGCAGTCTGTCCCATAGAAGTCAATGGAGCATTGTGACTATGCAATAAAGCTCTCCCTTAAAGGCGTGGAATTCAAATAAAACGGCTAAAGTAAAAAGTGTCTAAAAAGTGTCAAAACACATAGAGAACACATGAATCCAAAAGGAAAATGAGAAAAAAAGTCCTCCAGTTCACCAAGGCATGGCAGGGAAGGGGTTAATTACCACAAAATGGCCCAAAATGCTCCAAAGACCCAGAGAACAGAGAGATAAATTACCCAGCATGAGTGCAGGAGTTGTAAAGAACTTCCAGAAAGACCCTTGTGTGGAAGGGAACAGTGGGACAAGTGGATCATGGCACTCAAGGGGTTGCTCAGCTTTTCTTGCATGTCTTCTTTCTTCAGATTACCACTGAGAAGGAAGACGCCACACAGAGACTCCTTCTGGAGAGAGAGACATGGGTGTTGCATGATTCTTTCCCAGGGCTGCAAGGGTCCACAGACAGCAATGTTAACTGGGCAGTCCTCCAGGGGAAGCCAGTAATGGTAATCCACCTAATGGGGGACTTTGGGCAGCCCATATCTAAGAAAAAAGAATAAAATAACTAAACACTAAGCAGAACTCTTCACAGCCTTCTAACCAATTTCATAGAGCAAATCTATCTGGTGGGCAGGGGCTAAGGTATCCTGATATGGAGGAGGGGGAAGCTCCACCCCTGCACATCTTTCAGAATTGTTCCAGCCTACTGGGAGTTGCTGCCACCTCCCCATGGTACCTGTATGTCATATTGGATGACAGAGAAATAGATATTTAAACCCTCTGGTTTCAAAGAGGAACAGTGTATGTGGGGGTCAGTTACTACTAGTGAGCAGGGAAAAGAGGTTTGGATGGCAGTAGCTATGTTAGGGACTGTGAGGCATGAAAATGTGTACATACATATTGCAAAAATCATCTACACATATTGTAATACATTAACACACTTTCTGATGTTCATGCATCCCATCCCAAGCTGCATCTATAGGCGTTAAAAGAGACATGCACATCCACAGTGAAGAGCTTAGGAACATACATGAACTTATCTAGAGCCAGCATGGGATCTTAAAGGGATAGTAATACTTAAAATGTAAAAAACAATATGTTGTAGAGTTTATCCCCCTGAGTAAAACAAGGGTACTCCCACTGCTGAAAGGTGTTTCATTCAAAAGTTATTAATTTTCAAAGTTGAATTTTTTAGGTGCAATATCACAGTGGCCTGAAATTGTGCAGTGGCGCTGTTGCTACACCATCCTATGGAGATTTATGGTCAACCGACCAGAGCTGTCCATAGGATCGTGTAGCAACAGCGCCACTGCACAATTTCAGGCCACTGTGATATTGCACCTAAAAAATTCAACTTTGAAAATTAATAACTTTTGAATGAAACACCTTTCAGCAGTGGGAGTACCCTTGTTTTACTCAGGGGGATAAACCCTACAACATATTTTTTTTTACATTGTAAGTATTACTATCCCTTTAAACACTTCAATTCCATCAGTCATCAGTAGATGGCAGCCAACCAAAATGTAACTAATCATACCTATGGTAACATGCTCTCTATACTGAGCATGTGCACCAATTAAGTAACGTCAATAAAGTCTCCTTTGTTTTTTTTTTGTTGTTGTTTTTTTTACTTTAAAGGGATAGTAATACTTCGTTTTATCTTTATTTTATTTTGTAGATATTAAAAAAACATGAAGAACGATATAAGTCTTATCTCACAAACCTTTATGGTTTGAGAGATATTCACAAGCAAAGTTTCCCCTCCCGCCCTTTTTACCTAGTGTAAGCCATCTCTTCTCAGGTGTGGAATCTGGTTGTAAGACCAGACAGATAACAGAAGGGGACAATCTTCTTCCTATGAGAACAATGAAAGCCCTGCCCCCCTTGACAAGTTTTTCAGGTTTTTCCCTTATCTTAATTGAAGATTGTCCCTCTCTGCAGTCTACCTGGACACCTCCCTTCTGATCTGACTTAGCAGTGTTACATCAGTGAAAGGGGCGGGAGGGGGATACTTTGTCATTGAATTACTCTTGAACTACCACTCTGACAGAATTGAAATAACACTCTCCAAAGTCCAAATACTATGATGATTAATTAGAGCTGCTTTATTATGAAACACTACTAAAGCCAGTTGTCCGAATTAATGGCTGTAGAAAAAAAGATGCAGTACTCATCAGGGATCTCTCTAACAATATTGATCAGAATCAGTTTGAGTTGTCTAAAATCTATCATAGCACCTACTGGAAAAGTACTCACAAACTAAGTAACTAGTCTTCATTAAACATACAGGGTTTGAAGGGACTGCCAAGTGACAGTCAGACCTGGAATCCTATATATAAATATATAAATGTACTCAGCCTGGGTGTTCCAAGGATGCAGCACGAGACAGCACTCTGACAAATTGATGAATATTAGGTAATTTACCTAATTACCTAATATTCATCAATTTGCCAGAGTGCTGTCTTGTGCTGCATCCTTGGAACACCCAGGCTGAGTACATTTATATTACCTCTCTATGGGACGTGCACCATAATTATTTATTATTATACTGTTGGTTAGTGTGTGCTGTATGCCTTACTATATACATATATATATATATATATATATATATATATATGCCCTGGATGGATCCTTAGATCCAAAAGTGTTTATACATCAGCCAATTGCAAAACATTTTGGCTTATTACCCCATTACATTAAGGACTTTCACTTTATGCCTATTCTACAAGTTCAAAGACCCCCAGGTGACCAGCATAGATTGTTACTACAACAAGAAGCTAGATTAAGCTATAAATACAATACCATGGCCTCCAGTAGACTTAATTATGAGACGGAGCTATCCTGTTTCCTATGAAACTATATTTGAAGCCCCTACTGAAATGGTCCTAATTTGGTTATCATGGAGTATTGAGGAACAGTGAGCATTACTGGGGGAACAGCTAGCCACCATGATAAAAAAAATTGTGAAAACCTATTCAAATTTACATTGTTGAGAGTTGTTGGGTATTCCTGATGGCTAGATCCTCAGGAAGGAGCACCTAGCTACCATTACTGTATCATTTCACTTTTCATATTAGATCCAAGTTTCTAAGGAACTCAAGAAGTTGTAAAGGACTATTTGGGTACTCTGATTCAACACCGATACAGGAGCACGGTATTGGGTATTTCTATTGTGCAGACTTGAACTAAATTCATAATACTCCAAATAATAGTTCAGCTCCATTAACTTCATTGGATACAATTGTGAGCTTTCTATAAAGATAATCGTCCCTTTGATTAAACAGGGATTTTATGTAACTCTTTATCAACTTTAAATCAATGAGACACTAGTGCCACTTTACTATATCGAGATTGTGTGCATTTGAGGACAGCAACTAAATAGAATGATTTTGTGATTTACTTATACTGGACTAAGTGCTATATGATATTGACACAGTGCCCTAATGTCACTAAACACATTATCATTGACACAATATTTATACACGCCAGCACAGGTAGAATTTTGTTTTCTGTATGAATAGATGTAGTATGTTGCTTATCTCCCCTTTTGCTATGATGAAAATCCAGATATGGACAGAAAATATTTGGCAGGCATTGAAGAGGCAATAAACTCTTCCTTTTGAGCTAAAGTGGACTGTGTGCTGTCCCTCATTGGTTTTAGATTCCAAGGCTGAGTATTCTTGTATATTTCTCTGTATGGAATGTGCACCAACTAAATGATGCTATAATTTGTTGGGATAAATTAATAGTTACATTGGAAAGCACACTCTCTTAAACAAGCCCAGGTGCACATTCCCAAAAGTAACGTAAATTGTAGAAATGAGGGGCAGCACCCATGGGACTTAATGGCAATATATATATATATATATATATATATATATATATATATATTGCCATTAAGAAGTCCCACGGGTACTGCCCCTCATTTCTACGATATATATATATATATATATATATATATGGCTCAAAATTTCCACTCGCCACTAGCCAATGGCGAGTGAAAATTTAGCCCTGGCGAGTAGAAATTCAGCCCTGGTGGGTATGTTATGGCTTGCAGTGGTGAGTAACTTTTCAGATCTGGCTAGTAGCAAAGGACTTCCAATTTTAAACCATATATATATATATATATATATATATATATATATATATATATATATATATATATATATATATATATATTGTCCATGTGGAAGCACTGTCACCAAACTCTAATGACTGCCTGGGTGCTGTAAGTACAGATAGCAAAAGAATAAGTCATATATATATATATATATATATATATATATATATATATACATATATACCAGTGGGTGTGAAGGATGCATTCACAGTGATACAATAATCCAAATAAACAGCACTCACTTGACTTCCAAATAGTAGAATAGGGCAAATAATCAGTGTTTTATTAAAGGTCCAAGTTGATGTATTGTTTATTTGGACTCTCATGTTTATTAGCTCTCACGTTTTGTGATGGTTGAAAAATGACATATGTCTCAATTAAACAGATGAAATTAACCCCATTTCTCCTGCGGTAAATCCACTAATGAAGAAACTGCACTCCCAATCAATGTATGATACCAAAAAGTTTAATAAAAATACAGACTATGAATTAAAGCTAAATATCTTTCATGGCCAGATCCGGGTGTCACTAGAGTATATAATTTGAGAAACTCTAGTGGTCTTGGTCAGGCACTTAGGTCCCCTTGCAGAGGCCAAAGCCGGGTAAAGGTGCTGGCCACAAAGCCAGATGTCCAACCCCAATACAGCCAGGGCCCTGACCAGGATAAGGACAAAGTGTCTGGTGGAATCCAGATAACTAAGACCCTATGCAGATTATGGTACCAGGCAAGAGATGTCAAGTAGGAAGTCCACACAGGACAGTAAGTGGTGCACTAACCTAAAGAAGGCAAAATATGAAGGACTAACAGGCCAGTGAGTAATAGGGCAACACTTTCAATATAGGCAAATATGAAGGCCACACTGGCCACAGAGTAAGTGGGGCACTACCCCACTACAGGCAAATACGAAGGTTCACACAGGCTAAAGTATAAGGGGGGCATTACCCACACTATAGGCAAATATGAAGGCTGCACTGGCCAAGAAGTAAGTGGGGCACCACCTACAAAATAGGCATATAAATAGAAACAGGAAGACCATCCTCAATGGCCCACAATGAGGTTATACTGGAAGATGATGTGGCATATAAGTTGCATTGTAATTTGCCTACAGGGATTGTACCTCCAATCACTGCAATCACTTAACAATATGAGAGGCGTCTGTCTACCAAGAATAAGCTCCATCAAGACCACAATAGTTCACAGGTCAGGTCAACTGTCCAAAAGTATGCAACAGCTTACAACCCGCTTGGGAATACTAGAAGACCCAAATACAAAGGCAGCGTAAGAGCTGCTCCAAGAACAGCCATTTATAAGAGCTTATGAGCAGTGAAGGTCCAATATTGGCCTACCTGACCAAATTGAAATAGCAGTGTGCAAGCCGCTCAGGGGATTGCCTAATTTAGCCGAGTACCCATGAAGATGAAGCATAACAGGGTTTGTGATGAGCACAAGAGGCGGCAACAAAATCAGAAACATCCTTCTGAAACAAAGGTCACCAGAACTGTCTGGATACAAGTTCCGTATTCTTATGTGCTCCCGGATGGCCAGCTATCGGAGATAGATGAAGCAATTGAAGAAGTTCAACTTGGAGCTGAAGGAGTACAAACAAGATATGAGGGGGGTTGTAAATGCAAATCAGAGGACTGAGAAGATGAAAACATCTTATCCAGAATGGAAGTAGCTACAGGTGCCAGAATCCGATCAGGAGGTATAATTGGTTCTGGAGGAGATTCAAGATTACGTTTGAGCTGCCTAGACAGGCCATCAGCCTTAACATTTTTTGGGCCAGGTTGGTAGGATATTAAAAAATTAAAATGAGTAAAAAATAAATGTCTGCCACTCCTGTCAATGATTGAGGCGTTGGAGGTTCCAAAAATTGGAGATTCTTATGATCGCTAAAATAAGGACCCTCCAAAACCCTCCAAAGCCATCTTTATTGCCAGCAATTCTAGATTCTCCATGTCATAGTTCTTTCTGCTCTGGAAAATATTTTGGAAAAATAGGAGCAAGGATGAGTAAGTGGGTCTCGCTGAGAGAGAACAGCCCCCACTCCTTGATCAGAAGAGTCAACTTCCACAATAAAAGAAAGAGTTGGAGCAATGGTAAAAATTTGTTTACGTTTATTGAAGGGTTGAAATGGCTACTGGAGGCCACACAGTAGGATTAGCTCCCTTTTTAGTCAAGGCAGTAAGAGGGGCAATGACCAGAGAAAAGTTGTGGATGAATCATCGATACTACTTAGCGAAGGCCACACATCTTTGTATACCTTTGATATCAGTAGGTTGAGTCCAATGACAGGCAGCTGAGACATGTGCGGGGTCCATTTCCATACCTAGATGAGAAACAATGAAACCTAAAAAAAGACCCTGGAAACCTTAAATTCATATTCAAGTTTTTTTTATGAATAATGCCTGCTGTCGAAGACATTGAAGGACAGCACAAACTTGAGAACAATGATGAATAAAATCTGATGAAAAAATCTAAATATCATCAAGATATACAATAACGTGTGATAACAACATGTCTCTAAATATTTAATTAATGAATCCCTGGAAAACTGCTGGGGCATTGCATAGGCTAAAGGGCATCACAAGATTTTCAAAATGCCCATAGCATTTGTATTGAAGGCAGTTTTCCATTCTTCTCTTGGGCAAATATGAAAAAGGTTGTAGGCCCCCGTAGATCTAGTTTCGTAAAAACATTAGCATCTTTAAGCTGGTTAAGTAGTTCCCCAATGAGCGGAGAGGGTTATTATTCTTAATTGTGACCTTATTAAGGCCAGGATAATCTACACAGGGGCATAATGAGCCATCGTTTTTCACCACAAAGAAAAACCAGACACCAGCCAAGGAAGCTGAAGGGTGAATAAACCCCTGAAGGAGATTGTCCTAAATGTAATTGGCCACTGCCAGATTCTCTGGACCAGATAGAAGGTAAGTCTTGCAACACAGAGGCATCGCACCTGGTAAGGGTTCGATGGCACGGTCACAGGTGAAATGGGGAGGGAGACAATCTGCCTTGGATTTACAAAAGTCATCCTGAAAATCAGAATAGGTGCTAGGAATGAAGCTTATCCTTTGTTCATGTGGATGAACAGTGGCCAGGGAGACAGGAGATAATTTTGCCAATAGCCAACAGGGCTCCTTCAGAAAGCGTAAAGGAAGGCCCTAGGTAAAGCCCTGAGGATTCCAGAAATAGAATGATCAGACAGTCTGAAGTCACAGCAGGTAAGCATCTGGTCCGGAACAAGGGGGCAATACAGAAGAATAATCAGTCAATGTGAAGTCGCAGCAGGTCAGTGTCAAACACTGCACATTAGGGCAATCCAGAGAATGGTGAACAAGACAAGCAAGAGAATCAAAACGTTTCAGGTAAATCACTAAGAACGCAAATAATCGGGCATCAGCTACACAGGCTGGCCTGAATAAAAAGGATGAAAAGCCAATCAAAGAAGAGAAACGAGTCCCCATTCTAAGATAGACAGGAGACATGACAATTATACATGCCTTTGAAAGTGCTGATGAACAGCATTCAGAAGATAGCAACATATAGCACTTGTGTTTAAATATTCATTAATTTTTAAATTCAAAGTTTCAGTACATATTAAACAATAAAGTTGTGTCTCTTATTGTGAACCAGTAATGATGAGAATGGGCCTATTGTTTTCCGTAGGCTGTGAGCTGTTAATCAGGCTTTGTCATCTACCTCACTGAGCACCCCGGTCCCAGGTGGCGACTTCTCTCCTTGACTTGTTTTGCCAGGGTGAATCCTTGAGATCTTAATGTGGCTCCCTATGGGAGATTCTGTTTTGGAGCAAACATTACTCTCCAACAACGTCTAGCTACCTATATGGATCCCTTAAATACTATTCCCATAACTCCTCCCAAGCAACAAGAAGACCGGGAAAACCTTAAAGGGGCCCTGTACCCTAAAGGGCCTTAATTATATACGGTAATAGGACACAGTTACATACCTGGGGAGAGTACTCTGGTACATTTGCAATGCTGACCTACCCTACCATAGAGCTGGATTTTATTGCAGTTGATAACTGCCACTGATTTTATATACAAATCTCCTTAAAGATTTTAATAGGAATCTGTGAGCTAAAACCAATAACACTATTTATCACCTGTACCAGCTCATAATTACCCCTTTCCTCTAGTTACCAGTCTATAGAATGGACAACATTAGCTTTTCAGGTCTTTATTTTTAAGTCAAGTATGATTTTCTAAATCGGCTGACAAGACAATTAGATGAGTGGCAAACATCTATATTTTGTGTTCCTAAAAGAGATAAGACAATCAGGTTTTCCATTGTAGTAGCAGAGCAGTAATATAATGGAGAGAGAGATTATTGTTTATAAACATGGTCTACAGTTTCAAAGATGCATAAATAATTCAGTGGAAACTGTTCAGCACAGTTTTGAGCATATCTGGATTAGATTTGTACACAGGTGTATTAACTCCTTGAATGCGAGGGACATCTCATACACATGTCAATGCAATACATTGGAGATGTTTCTATCGTCAGTGGGGTTAAAGGCATAGCAGTGCTTTGTTATTTTTTAATTCATTCTAAATATAGTAAGTTACCCTCCTTGGTATACTGGCACTTAAAATTTTGACAACTGTTTGAGAGTCCATTTACTGGTCTCCTGGGGTTGGGACCTGGAAGGCACTTGAGGCCGAAGCAGGAAGTCAGTTAGCTGAAGAAATCAGCATGTACTCCTAACAAGAGCTTCAGCTGGGGCTGAATCTAGCCCTCTCAGAAGTTCCAAGTTTTGAGCTAAAAGAGATAGATGTAGGGGTTCTCCTCATAGGGCCTCAAATGACTGTCTGGAAGGGTCAGTTACCTTTTTCAGGGAGTGGGAAAGACATTTATAGAGTACCGGACTGGCTCTACCAACATAAGTTTAAGTTGGGGAGCCACCATATGTGCCCTCATCCTGAACCTTGGCCTATCTATCTACCTAAACTGATGTAAATAACTATTAATAAGGGTAACAAACTATAGTAAAACGATACAAGCCCCCCCATGTTTAAACTTATCAGATGGTATTTCAATACACTCAAGAAATGTCAGATGGTTACTCACATATTACTTGGTCACTCAAGCTGAGTAAGAGAAATATATTGCCTGTGAAGGAGTCTTCTGCCTTCAGCCCTTGGTTTGGATCACCAATTATCTTCCTTGCAGTGACAGCTACCTGACCTCCTTATGACTTTCCCTGTGATATACAACAAAAACAAACAACAACAGATGGGCTTAACTGCTGGAAACGTGGACTCAACAGCTAATGGATATGTGGTGTAGTGTAAACTCACCTTTTTATCTCTCCGATGCCTCTTTTCTTAGCTAGACTCAGTCTATCACAGGCACAATTTAACCCATTACCATTTGAGATTTGGTAACAAACTGGTTGGCTCCTTATAGTTGGCACATATGAAACTAATAAAATAAAGTTAAACATTTAAAATAACACCTCAAAGTGTTTACCGGCCACTTATAGCCATTTCATCAGGTTGAGAGGACCAGAAGTTGTTTGTTTAAGCTATAATGTCTCCTTCATTGAATGGAGACCTTGGGGACTTATGACTTTATGGAAACCAACATTCCCTCTCAATATTATGTTTATGAGTAAAGTTACTGTTTACTGAATAAAAATCCCTGGTACCCAGATGTGTTTCATTACACTGCCTATACACATCTGTCCTCGGGGCCCTTACACTGGAGAACTGCAATGCTGAAGGAAGGATACTTGCTGATCTGCACCTCGGGGCGAAGGGCTCATTGGAATGATTCAGAAACTGAGAGGTTTCATGGTCCCTTTTATTGGCAAATTTGGTGAATTTATACTTGACCCTTATAATATAGCTGATTTACTGTAGAATTACTCAGATACTTAGTACATCATCCTCAGTAATTTTTGAACATGCCCCTTCCTATCCCTTTTTTAAACGTCTGTCCTTTTTCCTGGTACTCATAGGGAGACACTCTTGAGTACTGTAATGCAGTCAGTGCTCAGGACACATTAAAATTGCTCAAATTTAGACAAATGTCTCCTCTTGTGTGAGTGCCAGGACTTATTGTCATGTTAACTTCTCAATCAAGTGGGTCAGCACATTCACCAGAGAAAGAACTGACATCAGGGAAGGGTGTGGTAGTGGGATATTTAACACAATATTTTTTCATCTTTCCATCTAAGTATTAGAATATGACAAACACCAGCAAAAATATTTAATATTTTACAGTGCATAAAATATAAAGCATTAATAAATCTCTTTAAAGGGAATTTAGTAAAACATGTAGTGTGCCTTTAGGGAAACAGTATTACAAACTGCAGAACTCCTCTCTAGTTACTAGAACATGGTGTGGGCAGTAGGAGAGGAGGGTGTTGGTTTCTGTACAGATCAGATCAGAAGGAAGGTGCCCAGGTAGACTGCAAACTTGTCAAGGGGGGCAGGGCTTTCATTGTTTTCATAGAAAGAAGATTGTCCCCTGCTATTATCTGTCTGGTCTATGGACTGGATTCCACATCTGAGAAGAGATGGCTTACACTAGGTAAAAGGGGCGGGAGGGGAAACTTTGCTTGTGAATATCTCTGAAACCATAAAGGTTTGAGAGATAAGACATATCATTCTTCATGTTTTTTTAATGCCTACAAAATAAAATAAAGATAAAACGAAGTATTACTATCCCTTTAAAGGGACAGCAAAGAGTTATTATTTAAAGAGGATACATACTGGAGTAGACCAATTACAGCATAGGGAACACATATACATTCTCCAAATTTCCATTTAGTTAAAAGGAGTATTTTACCCCATTGATTGCTAAGGAGAATTTCTCATCTTTGTCTTTCTGAATACAGTGCTTTGTCACATAAATATATTAAAAAGCAGTTTAACAATCTTCTTTTGTTGCTATAGCAATGGGACAACATTCTTTCTCTCAGTATCTCCTCCTTATCTCAGTTACTGAAATCCCACCCAGTCTTCACACCTTATGTAGGAAGAAAGGAGGAGGAGGAGACTAGCTGAATTTACTGGACCCAGAGAAATTGAGACCACAGAGCAACTATCATAAATAACTGCACATTTTTAAGTTCTGTGTGGCCACTAGGAATAATTTCTGCACAGCTGTATTTCTTAAACAGAGTCAATACCCTTGCAATAAGTTGGTTTTAACTTTTTCAAAACAGAATTTACTTAGGCTGGTGTCATTTATACCACAGTCAGTAACATCAGTCTATAAAGGAATGGGAACATTTTACCACCTTGAGGATGTATACAAGGACATTTAGAATCATGGTCAGGGCTGGTCACAGAAAAAGCGAGATTACCACCTTTTAAAATCATTTTCAGGGCTGGCTAGAGCTAAAAGAGAGATAGATTTCGATAATTCTAAACAAGTGGTCCCAAACCATTTCCTCATATGTGCCTCACAGGTCATGTCATTCGGATTTCCCTGCATATGCACAGGTGAGTTAATTAAAATGGCTCAGCCTTTGACTCATTTACCTGTACTCAAGTAAGAAAACCCTGATCAGAGGCTCAGTCATTAACTCACCTGTGCACAATGAGGGAAATCCTAAAAACATGGCCTTTTAGGGGTCCATGAGGAGAGGCCTAGAAAACACTGTTCTACAGTTCCTTGTATATGTTTATTGACTGCAGCAGAATTTCACTGAGAACAAAAAAACAGACTCTTACATAAAGCACTAAGTTATACTGTTAAAAAATAAAAGACAAATATTTCAAGGGTTTAGTTGCTCTTTAAGAAGATTTTCTATTAAGGAGCAATACATTTTACACCAATAATGAATTGATGTTAAAGGGGCAGTGGCTTGTATGAAAAAAAATTCTTAAACTAAATTTATTTTTAAACCTTTGACCGAGATTCCCCAAATAGTCATACAACTAGGCCATAGGCTCTCAAATGGACAGTCTGAATACAGAAAAACAGACACATATGGAATACAAGAAGGAAAAAGAAGGCTTTGAGGAAAACCTGATGAAAGTATGGCACCAAAACCTACATGCCATAGTACCTGAAAATCATTTATGTTTATGAAAATATTGATTACTCCCCATACAATATTATGTTGCTGTGAAAATGTAAATAGATTTACAGAGCTCCAAACACAGAATATTACTAGATTAATGTTCTGAAGTTTATTGGGAACTGTGTTTACATACACTATCAGCTGGTGACCTCAGAAGCACATTAAGGAACTATAATCTAAATCTTGACCTCACCCTTATTGTTAAAATGGAAAATTATGAGACAGAGGGCAAGCTGCTTGATATGGGTGTGGTGATGTCTGGAGGAAACTCAAACATCTTCCGAATAAAAGTGAAATCTTAGCACATTTTACTTCTGCTGATAAGATATACAGACCAAAACATTATAACATGTAGATACTTCACATGCATAGGGCAGAATACCACATTAATAAAATCATCTCACTCATTACTACTTAGAATACTGACTGTCTACGTTTGGCATCTCACGTACACCCAGGGAGATTGTCTGTCAGGAAACAGAAGTTAAGTAATCCTCTTTTAATATTCATTTTTAGGTGGGAAAAATTAATAATTGCTAATCGTGATTGCCAAGGGACTGTCCAACACACACAAAGAAATGAGTTGGACACCTTTCTGGCCCTCAAGGGGTTAGGGTAAGTTACTAACAGCAGCTAATCACCCAGAAATTTGCCTCAGTGTGGATCATAGGAGTGTGCTTTGCCTCAAGAGTGTTGCAACCCCAGTAGCATTGTCCACAGAGTTTGCTGTAACACTACAGCACAGAAACCCAGCTTCGAAGGGGAGCGTGAACGCGCGCTCCCTGGGGCAGCTGGGAAGTCAAGGGGGACATTCAGTGCCCGATTTTGATTGGCTAATATCTGCACTTCTAAGCAATTTTTTTTTAAAATACACCCAGCTCTAATGTTGGGTTAACTATTAAAACCCACTAGAAAAGCTTGAATCTAGGTGATAGTTCAGCTTTAAATAAACCTACACAGCTTTAGTCTTATTAAATTTAGTTATTTAAAACTACCTATGCCTTGTGCTATTTCCTCCTCAAACAGTGTAGTGGGTTTATATATTTTTGATTTTGTATTTAAGGACTCTTACCTGTGCGACCCAGTCTGCATAACTGACACACTGCTTTACTCCTTCCTCAAAAGTTTCCAGAATATAGCTTCCACCAAAGGATTGAAGCTAATCAATGGAGTGGAATATCTATGCAAATCCTGTCAATATGGATGCTTCCACTGAGGTAAGATTAGAAGAACTTATATTTATATAGCAGACAGGTTTATTTACAGTTATTTCATTTTTACATTAGAACTGTGGTGTAGTCTGTAGATGGATCGAAAGACATTTGCATGATTATAAAGGACCATGTGTTGTTATTCTCTCTAGGGCCCAGATTCTATTGCAGGTGATAAATGTTAACACCCGTTAAATCAAAACCAGCGTAGACAGCACATTTTTGCAAACTAACACAACTGGCGCTGTCTGCTTCTATTCAACTACCACCTAATAAAAAGTGCTAAATGTCAAAGACCAAGGAAATGGGCGTACATCTAAAGACAGAAAGATCAATTTAGCGTTAGATGTGTTCCCCACATTATCGAAATCCAACATATAGTGCCCCCCTTCGACACATTAACCCCCCCTTTGAAATTCAACTTCTAGTGGTTTCTATCATCATTTTAATTCAACAAATATTGCCCATGTTCAACATTTTAACCCTCCCTTTAAAATTCTCCATTTAAATTTGACATTGTTTCTTCTCCATCTCTTTTCAACATGCTCTTGTTGTATTTGTATTGAATATTTAACCCTATGAGTACCAGAGAAGCAGAAATGCATTGCAATGTGTTTGCTATCACTCTGGTACTCAAAGGGTTAATAGGCAAGGTATGCGGCTGCATACCTTGCCTGTATATGTGTAAGAAATGTTATTTTTTATTTTATTTTTAATTGTATGTTAAAAAAAAGTTCAGACCTCAAGGGGAGCATCGGGACCTCTCCTGACACCCCCTAGGAGATCGGTGATCAATGCAGGTGATAATTGCCAGCATTTTCTGATAAAGCCCATATAACATATGTTACACATATGTTATGTGGCCTTTCTTCTTCTTTTTATTTTTATATTTTAAATATATTCTTCAGACCTTGAGGGGGGCATCAGGACCCCTCCTGAAACCCACCCTAGCATGGATCGCCTACCCATGGGGTGACATATGCAGATTTTTTAATTAAGTGCATATAACCTATGTTTAACATAGGTTATATGAGCTTTTTAAACTATACCTTGCATTCAGACCTCGAGGGGGACATCAGGACCCCTCCTGATATCCCCTGTAGCATAGATCACCTATACAGAAGGATAGGTGATCCATGAGGTGACAAGGAAGGCATTTTCTGCCTTCCTTACTACTGGAGCAGCTGTATAAGCTGCTCCAGTACAAGTGCTTGAAGTGAATCCTGTCAACGGGTTCATTCATAGAAAGAGCAGCACTGTGCTTTCATCAATGAATCAGTCACCCGGACACAGGTGCACTACAAATATCATCATAAACTGTTGGCTGGCAGAAGATCTGTAGTCCACAAAACAACCGAGGGTTTCACGTTGCCCTCTCCTGGCATAAAAGGTAGGTTAGGTGGGGGTCTTATGGGCATAGTTCCCCTTTAAAACTGAGTCTCCACATTAAAGCTGGGTTCTACTATCAGCAGGAATATATTTTATAGCACAACATTGACATAGCATTTGTATAACACACAAATACAAATGGAACAATTTTGGGCAAACCAAATGCAAAACAGGGAACAAATAAATATCCCTAAAATTCTGATTGATTTAAATCGGTCTTACCCCCTCGAATGTTAGAGCTGTCGCAAATGGATTGAGAAGCAATGAGTTGGAGACATTTCTAACATTCCAGGCTTCTGAATCAATGGGATATTTTCTCTTCCCTATGATGCAGTCCGTTTATACCGGAATTGTTAGACATTTTTTCATTATACATATTCCTCATGGAATGATACTCATTTTCTGCAGTGTTCATGATATACCATTCAAATCAAAAGCAGTCTGACAGACATCCTGGAGGAACTGTACGAATGTTGCAATCCAGACATATTAATCCACTTATAACATCTAAAGTCTGCAATAAATAAACAAGTAAATAAAACATTTTATTAACAGATGTGGGAATTTCCATTGTTTCTTAAAAATGCAGAAGTTTAAAACTGAGGATAATTAAGCAACATGGTGCTAGAAGTATGTATTTAATGATTACAGGAAAATCTGTTTTTCTGAAATGTCTGCATCTCCTTTTTCACAGGATCTTGCTTTAGGTGAGGTGATATCTTGTCTAAAATAAACCAGAGGACTGGGAGAATAACCATGAACATTGGATCACAAACCACAAACTTTTAAGTTTTGGTGTGTGAATAAATTCACCTTTTCAAAAAATAATTCACGCTCCTGCTGAATACATTCCTGTACACACACATACTGACACACAAGTAATGATACCCACACACTGACACTCAAACATAGACTCACAGACATAATTATACACACACGCAAATACACACTGACACACAGACCCAAAACAATTCATCTTCATGGATCAGATACTCTCCCCTCAAAACTATAAGGGAGTACTTTAGAGCCTTCCTAAGATGGGTGACAACAACAAAGAACTATTGGGTTGTGGGCATTGCTATTGGTCAGGGAAGCTCAAGACAGTCACAATACTATTTCTGCCCTCCTCCCCCTTCAACGGGTATTTATGCAAACAACAAGGACAGTATGGAAGTAGAATGACCATCTAGGCTAGGACAGAGGTCTGGTGGCACAGAAAACAATAAGGAAATGTCCTCTAACTACACAAACAATAAGCGTCAAGGGCTGCTACAATTGCAGAATGAAGGTAAATTCCACCCACTCAACCAAGCACTTCAGCAGAAAGGAGATACAGAGAGGGAGTGCTCAAAGGATCCACCTTCATAATAATGACGGTCAACCAAATAAAATAAACTATTCCACCTTTATTGTATACATTTTAAAAACAACTCCAACAGAGCATATTGTGATACATGGAAGTAAAGAAAGAGAAACAAAGCACAACCCACCTTACACATTTAATAACGGCATCACTTAATCATAGGCAGGGAAACATGTGACTTAAGTTCTTAAATAGTGTAAATACAAGATGGACAATAAAATTAAAAAACAATAGGAGAATGCAACACATACCATACAAGAGGAGTCTGAGCTTGAGCTTAAATTTTACTCCCATGTTGTCATAGTACCTCCCACTAATCAGAAGCTCCACTTTGTGATCTTCCAGTTATGGATAGAATCTCCAGACAGAAGTTACATAATGCAAAAGATTCAATTAAAAATAACAGGCAATCAATAAGTATAATTTAGCTGTTTGAGCATTTTGTGGGAAAAGAGTGGAATGAACACAGTTGCTCTCCCATGCTGCATTGTGTACATGCAAAAAAGTCTGCAAAAATGTTTGTAAAACGGCATATGAGAAACTAATATAAAACACCATATTACCACGAATAAGAGTTTATGGCCTTGATTCAACTGGCCCCGTCGGCAAAAAAAACCCCAAAAAAACCCAGTATTATTTCATGCACGGTAAGCCATTCAATTAACTGTGCTATGAAAAAATACTCCTTACAAAAACAGACTTTGGGAGCTACAGTGAGCGCCCAGTGGAACCCATTATAACAAGACTCGTTTTCCCATTCAATTCCATGCTTTAAGCATTAAGATGCATTAAGGGACCCACTCTAATGATTGAAAATTTGCACCCAGTTATAGGGTGCCAATGCATTGAAGGGTTCCCCATGTTTTTACCATTCATCCAGCTTCAAACTCTGTGTTATACCCCATCTGTGTATTAAGTACTCAGTGTCCTGGTATGTTTCTACCATTCATCCAGCTTCAAACCCTGTGTTGTACCCCATCTGTGTATTAACTACTCAGTGTCCGGTATGTTTCTACCATTCATCCAGCTTCACACCCTGTGTTGTACCCCATCTGTGTATTAACTACTCAGTGTCCTGGTATGTTTCTACCATTCATCCAGCTTCAAACCCTGTGTTGTACCCCATCTGTGTATTAACTACTCAGTGTCCGGTATGTTTCTACCATTCATCCAGCTTCACACCCTGTGTTGTACCCCATCTGTGTATTAACTACTCAGTGTCCTGGTATGTTTCTACCATTCATCCAGCTTCACACCCTGTGTTATACCACATCTGTGTATTAACTACTCAGTGTCCTGGTATGTTTCTACCATTCATCCAGCTTCAAACCCTGTGTTATACCCCATCTGTGTATTAACTATTCAGTGTCCTGGTATGTTTCTACCATTCATCCAGCTTCACACCCTGTGTTATACCCCATCTGTGTATTAACTACTCAGTGTCCTGGTATGTTTCCCTCTGCATCTTGCCCTTAGACTTAAGTCTCCGTTGGTAATTTCTTATTGCACATAGGTGTGAATTAGCTCGTTAAGCAACTCTGAGCAAACAAATGGTCAGAGTTTGATTTGCTAATTAGCTCATTTCAAACTGGCTTATGTGAGAGAGACTTACTATATAGAGGCTTCTGTATAAGGGTGACAATCCATTGAAGGGTACCAATGCCTTGAAGGGTTCCCAATCTAAGTGAGACTTTCCAAGTGAAGTGGACTTCATTTAGGACTTGAACAGGATTTGGGGCAGGAGTTGGTTAAAAGAACAGCGAGGATCCACTGCAGAAGATCACTTCACATCTGAGTACTCTGCAGTCCTCTTAAAGAGCCAGCTTCCAAACTCACCAACAACCTCTGGAGTTTAATACAAAACAAAGCACTCTTAGCACTTGGACTGTCTGGGACATTATAAGAGTCACAGTGCTAAAATGAACAATCATCTCATGCGATTCTGTTAAGGACTCAATGAAGTTACAGGGATGCTGGAGCAGAGGTGAGAAGTGGGATGTGGGACCGAAGATAAACAGCCCTCCCTGCAGAAACACCTGCTTCCCAAGGACTCATCTTTGTTTTGCTTTCTCAATTCTACCTGCTCTGTTACTCCACAATGCAGCCTGCCCTTTTAATGCTATATTTAACACTGCTCTTATACTGCAAAATCCAGCACTCTATTTATTTGCCTACTTCCCCTTCAAATTCATATTTCCCTGTCCCTACTCTCATCAAATCCTTTTTGCAACCACACCCTGTATCTATTGCTCAGGCAGACCCATCCTTCCAGCCCTACCCACAGCAGACACAAATCACATTCCCACCTGCAGGCTGTATGTGCTATTCTCCTCTTTGTCTCTGGTGACATCTCCACAAACCCAGTCCCCAATCATATTCCCACATGCCACCGCCCACAGCCACTTTCCTCCCCATCCCACAGAGGACCTAATTTTTCTAACCTCATCCTCATCCCAACCCTCCCACCTCCTGCCCAGCCCTTCTCCTGTGGCTTACTGAATGTGCGTTCCCTCACTAACAAATCTACTCTCATACATGACCTTTTCTGCTCACAAGCACTCCAGCTTCTTGCTCTTACTGAGACCTGGCTCTCCCAACATGATTCAGCCATGGAGGCTGCAGTCTCCCTTGGAGGCCTGTACTTCTCACACATTGCATGTACAGTGGTCAGAGTTGGTGGTACAGGTGTACTGCTTGCCTCCATATGTTGCTTTCAGCTGATACCTGTTCCCCCATCCTTTTCCACTAACTCCTTTGAGGTACATGCTATCCAATTATTCCACCCTGTAGCAATGCGTGTTGAAGTAGTATACAGACCTCCCACAACCACACCCTCTGCCTTCCTCTCAGATTTTGAATGCTGGCTTACATTATTTCTATCCTCTGACACTCCTTCTCTCATACTTGTCACATTGATGATCCTTCCCATTCCTAGGCCTCATGCCTGCTTCAACTAACCTCATCTTTCACCCTTCAACAATGGACTGACTCTAGCACACGCAAAGATGGCCACTCCCTGGACTTGGTTTTCACAAAGAACTGCTCATTAACAGACTTTTCCATTTCTCCTTTCCCACCCTCCGACCACCATCTCATAACCTTCTCTGCAACCCTTTCCCTCATTCCGCCACCAACTACGGCACCGCACTACACCCACAAACTTCGCTCCCTAGACATTTCTGCCTTATCTTCGGCATTGCACTCAAACCTCTCAACCTTCAACACTCTTTCTGAATCTGACAGACTTATTGAATACTACAACAACCTCCTCTCCTCATCACTCAATCTGTATGCCCCCATCCAGGCCCGCCACAAATGCCCCTCAAACCTACTCCCTTGGCTCAATTCACAAACATGCTTTCTCCGCTCCTGTACCCGCACCTCTGAACGCCTGTGGAGGAAGTCCCACTCTCACGCTGACTTTATCCACTACAAATTCCTCCTATCCTGCTTCAACACTGCTCTATCCGCTGCCAAACGGCAATACTACTCCTCACTAATCAAAACTCACAAATCTAACACATGGCGCCTCTTCTGTATCTTCAATTCTCTCCTTCGCCCCTCCCCTCCATCATTCACCCTCCCCTCCCTCACCCCTCTAGCCTTTACAGAGTTCTTCACACAAAAGATTAACATAATACATCAAACAATCCCACCCTTTCAGTCTCCACAATTGTATCTTCCTGATCCTCCATCCTACTTATTTGATTCCTTTACTTCGTCACAGAATCAGAGGTCTCCCTTTCACTGTCCATATCATCACTCACCACCTGCTCCCTTGATCTTACCATCCCACCTCCTCTATCCTCTGTCATGCACATTAGTTCCCATCCTAAAGCATGTATTCAACTCCTCCCTAGCATCTTCTCCTCCTCATTCAAACATTCAATAGTATCTCCAATCCTCAAGAAAAGTTCATTAGACCCCACCTCCCCATCCAACTACCGCTCTTATCCTTCTTGCCTTTTGCCTCTAAGCTCATTGAACGCCTAGCCTGCTCTCGTCTACTTACCTTCCTCAACTCCTATAACGCTCTGGGCCCGCTGCAGTCTGGTTTTCGGCCCACTTTCTCTACAGAAACTGCCCTTATCAAAGTAACAAACAATGGCCATTTCTCTATTCTTATCCTCCTAGACCTATCAGCAGCATTTGACACAGTCGACATAACTTCTCTCCCAGGTTCACCAATCACTTGGCATCTGTGGTCTGGCACATTCCTGGCTTCTAATCCTATCTCTCTCACCAGTCTTTCTCTGTATCATACGCTAATACCTCCTCACCTCCGATCCCCCTCTCAGTAGGCGTACCCTAAGGCTCTGTTCTGGGACCTCTTCTCTTTTCTCTGTATACACTCTCCCTGGGGCAACTGATAAAACCCTTTGGCTTTAACTATCATCTTTATGCAGACGACACGCAAATATATCTCTCCGCACCCTCAATATCACCTGAAATACAGCAGCGGGTCTCAGATTGCCTTACTGCTGTCTCTTCCTGGATGGCTCATCTTTGCTTAAAACCTAACATGTCCAAGACTGAGCTCCTTATTTTCCCATCTTAATCCTGCACAACACCTCCATTCTCTATAACTGTCGAAGGCTCCACAATTTACCCTGTAGACAAGGCCCGCTGCCTCGGGGTAACTTTGGATTCTTCTCTTTCCTTCTCCACCCACATTAATGACGTAACAAAAACCTGTCACTTCTTTTTTCGGAATATAGCAAAAATCCGTCCATTCCCCTCTCACTCTACAACAGAAACCCACATACATGCTCTTATCCTTTCCCGCCTGGACTACTGCAACTCTTTACTTATTGGTTTTCCTACTAACCATATCGCTCCTCTTCAACCAGTTCTTAATTCAGCCACCAGAATACTCTTCCTCTCCTCCAGAACAGTACTCACACCACCACTTTTAAAATCACTGTCATGGCTTCCCATAAAGCAGTGTATCACATTCAAAATCCTCCTCATTACCTTCAAGACTCTCCATCACTTGTCCTCGCCTTATATTTCATCTTTGATATCCCTCCATATTCCTCCACGTCCACTATGCACCACTCATGGTGGACGACTCTCTGCCCCTTTAACTACTATCTCTGTTTCACAACTGAAGGCTTTATCCCTTGTTGCTCCCTACCTCTGGAACGACCTACCACCCAGTATTCACCAAGCATCAACCCTCAACAACTTTAAATCCAAACTAAAAGAGCACCTTTTAAATATAGCAACAGTGTAATATGAAAACAGTATCTCATATGTCAAAAACTGCACTTCCTCCTCTACCAGATCGTATCTGTATGTCACCCATCCTATACTTAGATTGTAAGCTCTACGGGGCAGGGACCTTTCATCCTCATGTATACTCACTAGTGTTGAGCGAGCATGCTCGGCCGATGCTCGGATCGGCTCGAGCATCGCTCTGCTCGGCACATGGCGGTACTCGTACGAGTACCGCATGTGCTCGCCCGCCATGTTCGGGTCTCCTCCCCGCACGTTTTGCGGCTGCTGCGCAGCCAATAAACGTGCAGGGAGGCTCTGACATCGGTGTAATGCCAGCAGCCATGTTGGCTGCTGGCATTACACTGATTGGCTGGCCAGAACCCGTGGTCGGGTGCTGTATAGCACCTGACCATCGAGTTCGGCTCAGTCTGAGCCAGGGAGAGCTGAGGATAGGAAGGGAAAGGCAGTGTAGGGAGGAAAAAAAAAAATTGTGAAAAAAAAGAACCAAAAGTCCTTTTTAGGACTACTGTGTGTGGGGGCAGCAGGTTATTTTGTGTGGGGGGAAAAAAACAAAAAAAAAAAAAAAAAAAATATTCTGTTTAGTGTGAAAAGTTGCAGATTAGAGCACATTCTGTTTAGTGTGCACAGTTGCAGATTAGAGCACATTCTGTTTAGTGTGCAAAGTTGCAGATTAGAGCACATTCTGTTTAGTGTGCAAAGTTGCAGATTAGAGCACATTCTGTTTAGTGTGCAAAGTTGCAGATTAGAGCACATTCTGTTAAGTCTTCAAACTAAAATATCAAAGTCACATATTCCATTCAGTGTGCGTCGCCGCAGTTTAGCAGCACATTCTGTGTACTGTGCAGAGTTGCAGAATAGGAAGAAATACTGTTACGTCTTCAAACTAAAATATCAAAGTCACATATTCCATTCAGTGTGCGTCGCCGCAGTTTAGCAGCACATTCTGTGTACTGTGCAGAGTTGCAGAATAGGAAGAAATACTGTTAAGTCTTCAAACTAAAATATCAAAGTCACATATTCCATTCAGTGTGCTTCGCCGCAGTTTAGCAGCCTATTCTGTGTACTGTGCAGAGTTGCAGAATAGGAAGAAATACTGTTAAGTTTTCAAACTAAAATATCAAAGTCACATATTCCATTCAGTGTGTTTCACTGCCGTTTAGCAGCCTATTCTGTGTACTGTGCAGAGTTGCAGAATAATAAGAAATACTGTTAAGTTTTCAAACTAAAATATCAAAGTCACATATTCCATTCAGTGTGTTTCACCGCCGTTTAGCAGCCTATTCTGTGTACTGTGCAGAGTTGCAGAATAATAAGAAATACTGTTAAGTTTTCAAACTCAAATATTAAAGTCACATATTCCATTCAGTGTGTTTCACCGCCGTTTAGCAGCCTATTCTGTGTACTGTGCAGAGTTGCAGAATAATAAGAAATACTGTTAAGTTTTCAAACTCAAATATTAAAGTCACATATTCCATTCAGTGTGTTTCACCGCCGTTTAGCAGCCTATTCTGTGTACTCTGTACAGTTGCAGAATAATAAGAAATACTGTTAAGTTTTCAAACTCATATATTAAAGTCACATATTCCATTCAGTGTGTTTCACCGCCGTTTAGCAGCCTATTCTGTGTACTGTGCAGAGTTGCAGAATAATAAGAAATACTGTTAAGTTTTCAAACTCAAATATTAAAGTCACATATTCCATTCAGTGTGTTTCACCGCCGTTTAGCAGCCTATTCTGTGTACTCTGTACAGTTGCAGAATAATAAGAAATACTGTTAAGTTTTCAAACTCAAATATTAAAGTCACATATTCCATTCAGTGTGTTTCACTGCCGTTTAGCAGCCTATTCTGTGTACTCTGTACAGTTGCAGAATAATAAGAAATACTGTTAAGTTTTCAAACTCATATATTAAAGTCACATATTCCATTCAGTGTGTTTCACCGCCGTTTAGCAGCCTATTCTGTGTACTGTGCAGAGTTGCAGAATAATAAGAAATACTGTTAAGTTTTCAAACTCAAATATTAAAGTCACATATTCCATTCAGTGTGTTTCACCGCCGTTTAGCAGCCTATTCTGTGTACTCTGTACAGTTGCAGAATAATAAGAAATACTGTTAAGTTTTCAAACTCAAATATTAAAGTCACATATTCCATTCAGTGTGTTTCACCGCCGTTTAGCAGCCTATTCTGTGTACTCTGTACAGTTGCAGAATAATAAGAAATACTGTTAAGTTTTCAAACTCAAATATTAAAGTCACATATTCCATTCAGTGTGTTTCACCGCCGTTTAGCAGCCTATTCTGTGTACTCTGTACAGTTGCAGAATAATAAGAAATACTGTTAAGTTTTCAAACTCAAATATTAAAGTCACATATTCCATTCAGTGTGTTTCACCGCCGTTTAGCAGCCTATTCTGTGTACTGTGCAGAGTTGCAGAATAATAAGAAATACTGTTAAGTTTTCAAACTCAAATATTAAAGTCACATATTCTGTGTAAGATGAAGAAGGCGGGTAAAAAGGGACGGGGAAGTGGACGTGATCCTGAAAGTTCAGGGCGCGGGTCAGGACGCGGAGAAACTGTGCCTGGTGCCAGAGCACAAGAAAGAAAGACATCCACCATACCTAGCTTCATGTGTAATTTTACAGGGCGTCGCAGGACATCACTCTCGAGGTCCGACCACTGCGAACAGGTGGTCGGTTGGATGACAGCTGATACTGCTTCCAGTCGGTTAAGCACCACCCTGTCTTCCACCAAGTCCACTCTCAGTAGCCAAGAGTCTGGTCAACATAATCCTCACTCTGATCATCCTTCCTCCCACCATACACGGTCTGGTCAAAGAAGTGATCCCACACTGGGATATAGTGAGGAGCTCGTCTCATCACCAATCCTTCATTTGACCCTCTCTCCAAGCACGCTTGCAGAGGAACATGACATCTTGTGCCCTGATTCACAACCTCTAGAGGCTACCCAATCACAAGAAGATGACAGATGTGAACGGCATTTAAGGTCAAAGGAAGTAGTGGATGATGATGATGATGATGAGACACAGTTGCCATTAAATCAACCACTATTTCCGTCTCAAGACCTTGTTGAGGAGAATGTTATACAGTTGTCAATGACTGAGTATGTGGTGGGATCAAGACTTGAGGAGGATGATCAGAGTGAGGAAGTGGAGGAGGACTTGGTGGACGATGAGGTGACTGACCCCACCTGGGAAGGTGTAGAGCCGAGCGATGACAGCAGTCCTGAGGGTGAGCCATCTGCAGCACCGCAACAGGCTGGAAGAGGCAGTGGTGTGGCTACAGAAAGAAGGCGGACCGCACCAAACCGGCCCGCAAATGTTCCACGGAGCACCCCCTTGCGTAAATCTACCTTGCCAAGGGGTAGGTGTTCCGCGGTATGGCATTTTTTTAAGGAAAGTGCGGACGACAAAAGAATTGTAGTTTGCAACCTGTGCCACACCAGAATGAGCCGAGGCATGAACACTAGAAACCTCACCACCACCAGCATGATCCGACACATGGCATCCAAGCACCGTAGTAAGTGGGAGGAACGCCTGGATCGCCCATCTGTGTCTGCAGGCCACACCACTGCCTCCTCTTCCCCTGTTTTCGGTGCCGGCCAATCGCCTGTCGTAGGCGCAGGCCCGCATACCTCCCGCCCTGCACCTGTAGCATCTGAAGCACCATCAGCGACCACATCCACTTCCCTGTCCCAGCACAGCATCCAAATGTCGTTACCCCAGGCATTTGAGCGCAAGAGAAAGTACCCAGCCACCCACCCACAGGCCATAGCACTAACCTCACACCTTTCCAAATTACTGGCCATCGAAATGCTGCCATTTAGGCTTGTGGACACTGAGTCCTTCCGCAGCCTGATGGCAGCAGCTGTCCCTCGGTACGCGGTCCCCAGCCGCCACTACTTTTCCCGGTGTGCCATCCCCGCATTACACCACCATGTGTCCCGTAACATCACCCGTGCCCTGACCAACGCAGTTACTGGGAAGGTCCACTTAACGACTGACACATGGACAAGTGCTTGTGGCCAGGGACGCTACATTTCCCTGACGGCACACTGGGTGAATGTCGTGGAGGCTGGGAGCGACTCGGACCCTGGGATGGCACGGGTGCTACCCACGCCGAGGATTGCGGGCCCTACCTCCATCAGGGTTTCCACCAGCACCTACGTTATTGGCTCCTCCTCCTCCGTTTCCACCTCCGAATTCTCTACACACAGCGCCACTCCCCCATCAGCCAGTAGCTGGAAGCAGTGTAGCACTGCAGTGGGGAAGCGTCAACAGGCCGTGCTGAAGCTGATCTGCCTTGGGGACAAACAGCACACGGCCTCAGAGCTGTTGCAGGGGATTAGTCACCAGACCGAGCAGTGGCTCTCGCCACTCAACCTGCAAGCAGGCATGGTTGTGTGTGATAATGGGCGTAACTTGGTGGCGGCTTTGGAGCTCGGCAAGCTCACACACGTACCATGCCTAGCGCATGTATTTAATTTAGTGGTGCAGCGATTTCTAAAAACCTACCCCAATGTGCATGATCTCTTGACCAAGGTGCGCCGCGTGTGTGCACATTTCCGTAAGTCATCAACAGCTTCAGCCGGCCTGTTGAAGCTGCAGCAGCGCTTACAATTGCCAGCTCACCGGCTGCTGTGTGACGTGAGCACGCGCTGGAACTCCACCTTCCACATGTTGGCCCGGCTTTGTGAGCAGCAGAGGGCAGTAGTGGAGTACCAGCTGTTACACGGTCGTCGCCTCTCCGTTCAACTTCCTGTAATCAGAAGTGAGGAGTGGGAATGGATGTCAGACCTCTGCGAGGTTTTACGCAATTTTGAGGAATCGACACAGATGGTGAGCGGCGATAACGCTATTATCAGTGTAACCATCCCACTTCTGTGTCTACTGAAACGCTCGCTGCTCACAATTAAAACCGACGCTTTGCATGTGGAACAGGTGGAAATGGGGGAGGAAGAGCTTACACAAGGTGATAGCCAGAGCACCCTCACTTCGTCTTCTCAGCGACAATTGGAGGAGGCGGAGGAGGAGGAGGAGGAGGAGGAGGAAGACACGGTTGCCTCCGCTACAGAGGGTAGCCATGGAACTTTAGTTCCATCTCTTCAGCGTGGGTGGGCAGAAGAGGAGGAAGAGGATGAGGAGATTGAGAGTCATCCTCCTGGTGAGGACAGCGAAATCTTGACTGTTGGTACTCTGGCACACATGGCTGACTTTATGTTAGGCTGCCTTTCCCGTGACCCACGCGTTGTACGCATTTTAGACAACACGGATTACTGGGTGTTCACCCTTCTGGACCCCCGCTACAAAGAGAATTTCTCATCTCTCATTCCTCCGGTGGAGAGGACAAGCAAAATGTTGCAATACCAGAAGGTTCTTGTCGAAAAATTGCTCCAAAATTTTCCATCTGACAACGCTGGCGGCAGAGTACGTGCTACCTTGGCCAACCGAGAAGGGGAGAAAAGGGGAGCACACAGCAGTTCCGAGAAAGGCAGGGCAACACTCTCCAAGGCGTGGGACACCTTCATGACACCCCGCCAGCACCCTCACCCTGATGCGCAGCCTAGTGTCACAAGGAGGGAAAAGTTTTGGAAGATGGTGAAGGAGTACGTAGCAGACCGTGTCAGCGTCCTCAATGATCCCTCTGTGCCTTACAACTACTGGGTGTCCAAGCTGGACACGTGGTATGAACTGGCACTCTACGCCTTGGAGGTGCTGGCCTGCCCTGCCGCCAGCGTTCTGTCTGAGCGGGTATTTAGTGCTGCTGGTGGCATCATAACAGATAAGCGTATCCGCCTTTCCACCGACAATGCTGATAGGTTGACACTTATAAAAATGAACAAGGCCTGGATTTCCCCTGACTTCTCCACTCCACTGGAGGAAAGCCCCGGGGGAACATAAACTCACTTTATATATGTTATTTACAATGATGTGAATACTCTGTATTCCCATTCACCCCTTCCACCCAAAAAACGGGTATATGGTTGACTCTTAATCTTCTCATCCTCCTCCTCCTCTTCCATATGCCCTGGGATATAATTTTTATATAGGGCCAGCTCACCAGCGGGCCCTGTGATATAATTTTTATATAGGGTCAGCTCACCAGCGGGCCCTGTTTGACAATTTTTATATAGGTCAGCTCACCAGCGGGCCTTCTCATATAATGTTTTATTGGGTCAGCTCTCTAGCGGGCCCTCTCATATAATGTTTTATAGCGTCAGCTCACTAGCGGGCCTTCGCATATAATGTTTAGGATGGTCAGCTCTGCAGCAGACCCTCACCCATAATGTTTTAGATGGTCAGCTCAGCGCACGTTTCCATCTTAATCATGGCCTCAGTTCTGAAAATCAAGGAAATTTTTGGGAGAATTTGCCTCTGCGCACGTTTCCCTCTTAATCATGGCCTCAGTTCTGAAAATCAAGGAAATTTTTGGGAGAATTTGCCTCTGCGCACGTTTCCCTCTTAATCATGGCCTCAGTTCTGAAAATCAAGGAAATTTTTGGGAGAATTTGCCTCTGCGCACGTTTCCCTCTTAATCATGGCCTCAGTTCTGAAAATCAAGGAAATTTTTGGGAGAATTTGCAGATGATATACAAGTAAATATACAGCAAATATTGTTTGGTAACAATTTTTCGCCTAAAGTCGTTTTTATTTTCCTTTTTGTGTGTTTTATGGTCAGTCTGTAAAAATGGCGTACTACGGGCGAAAGATCGTTCCCAGCAGCGATGTTGGAGTCCAAGGTGCATCCAGACATCCTCCCTATGCTGTCCCTGAACCATTTCTGTAGTGTTTCCATCTTTCTCTGCCCTTTTCCTATGGACCAGGCACCCTCCCCTCATCAGAGCAGGGGGTGCCTGGTGTAATGCTCGAGTCCTCCCATTGACTTCAATGGGGCTCGGGTGCTCGGCCGAGCACTCGAGCCTCAGGGGGTGCTCGGTCAGAGCACCCGAACACCCGAGCATTGGGGTGCTCGCTCATCACTAATACTCACCTGTTGTTCCCCTTATGATTGTCTTTATAAGTACTTAATCACTGCACTTATTGTACCCCTTCTATATCAAATGTAAACTGTAAAGTGTCAAGTACACTGGTTGGCGCTATATAAATAAAATATACAATACAAAATACAGTTTTTTGGGGAGCCGAGTCCCCTAAAACATGTTTCAACCTGCTGATTCAGGAGTCGAAGGGGAAAATAAGGAGGTGACCAATGAATGTATTCATATGTAGCTCTAAGCCCCATATCAATACATCCAAAGTACTCAGTAAATGTGTGTAATGTTAGTAGAATTAACCCTATGAGTGTCAGAGGGGTATGAAACACATTGCACAGGGTTGTATACCTCACTGGCACTCACAGGGTTAATCCGACTAAGTTAACATCACACGAAAAGAAACACTTAACTGAAATCCTGATGTCCCCTGGGGTCTTCAGCACCCTAGTCAGCTACTGTCCATCTTCTATCTTCCTTATTCTTCTTTCTCTTCATATTCTGTCTTCTTATCTTCTTCTTTGTAGCAGAGATGTACCTGAAAAGAGGAAAAAAGACATTTAATATGATAATATATATAATATAATATGAAACTTATGATTGCACAGCAGTGTGTGGCGTACCTCTTTGGCACTCAAAGGGTTAAATTAATGCAGGCATTACAAGTCGAATCAATTAGATTTTTTTCCAGAAAAAAAAGTTTTCTAATCCATTTTGCAATATTTGTTTTTTAACCCTTTGAGTGCTAGAGAGGTACGCAATGCATTGTATTGAGGCACTGAAAGTGTTAAAATAGGCTTCAGGCTCTTCCGCTGTCACCGGCGGTGGCAGCAGGAATGCAGGCTAAAAATCCCCCCTTCTTGTTACCTCTCGAGCCATTGCTCAAGGCTTTCTGTGGGGAATTTGAAAAGAGACTGGTTTTTAAATGGCCAGTCTCTGTATAAAATGGTTTCCAGCCTTCCACTGCCTGGGATGTGTGCTTACGTACCTCGTAACCAGTCAACTTTGTGTGTGTGTGTGGGGGGGGGGGGGTTTGACGAAACCACTTGGAGCTGATTGGTGGGAGGTGTTTAAGCACACATCCCTGCCAATGGAAGGCTGGAAACCATTTTGAACAGAGACTGTTTATATAAAAGCCAGTCTCTGTTCAAATTTCCCACTGTCCAATAAGGAAACTTCTAATTATATGCCTATAGTGAAATAGTGAAAAGACTTAGCATGCACTAGAGAATTCCCTGTGAACAGCTTCCAGAAAACTGTGGTGCCAAGTATTGCTGAATGTTAATTTAATATCCAAAAAAGTTATCTCTTTTCTGAAACTCATTTGTATTCAAATATGACACAAGAGATGAGGATCTCATAGGAACCAAACCAAACAAATAACAGCTCAAAACATCTGTTACTAGCAAAAGGGACACGGCATTTCCCATGGGGATTAAGTTCTTTGGGTGCTTCAGGGGTAGTCAAAGCATTGGTGTATTTGTATATGGAATAAATATGCAGGTAGGTGTGTATGTACATTTAATACATATGCGCTACACATACCAGTATATTTATTCCATGTACATATACACCAATGAGATGAATACCTCTGAAGCACCCAAAAGACTTAAAGCAGAGCTACCACCTCTACTAAAGTCGCCCTGCAATACTTAGGCAGGTGGCGACTAGCTTATTAATCATTATTTTACCTCTCAAAAGTACCCACGAATAATGTTATCCTTAAGCTTCCAAGACCGGAAGTCAGGCATCACCACCGACATCTTGAATGTGCACCTGTGCCGTCAGTCCTCTTCACCCTTCACAGGCATTGCACTGGCCCGGATGGCTCCAGAAGAGACTGATGGTGCAGGTGCACAGGCTAAAGTAACCTGGCCTTCAGTCTCGAAAGCTTAAGGATAACTTTATTTGTGGGCACTTTTGAGAGGTAAAATAATGATTAGTAAGCTAGTCGCCACCTGCCTAAGTATTGCAGGGTGACTTTAGTGGAGGTGGTAGTTCTGCTTTAATCCCCACGGGCAATGCTGTGCCCCTTTTGCTAGTATAAAATAAGATATTTGGGTAGAGAAGCAAAGATAAATAAATGCTCCTTACAACTTCCTTTAAGGGGAACACTAGATGAGCATACATTAGTAGAGGCGGTCCTTGCCCCGTAGAATTACAATCTGTGTATAGGATGGGTGACATACACAAACAAGCAGGTAGAGGAGGAAGTGCAATTTCTGACATATGAGATAATGTTTACATATTACTGTAGTACTACATTTAAAAGGTGCTCTTTTAGCTTGAATTTGAAGTTGCTGAGGGTCGAGTCTCGGTGATAGGGAGTTTCAGAGGTATGGAGCAGCAAGGGAAAAGTCATAATACAACGATAGTGGTTAAAGGAGCAGAGAGTCATCCACCATGTGGGATGTCAAAGATGATATATAAGGTGGGGATAAGTGTTGGAAAGCCTTGAAGGTAATGAGTATGATTTTGAATGCAATACCTTGCTTTATGGGAAGCCATGACAATGATTTCAAAAGTGCAGGGGTGAGTACTGTACTCGTGGAATATTCTGATGGCTGGATTAAGAATCTATTGGACAGGAGAGAAACGGCTAGCAGGCAGACCAATAAATAAAGAGTTCCAGTATTCCAGGCGGGAAAGGATAAGAGCGTGCATGAGAGTTTTTGTTGTAGAGTGAGAAAGAACTATATTTCAAAGAAAGAAGCAACAGGTTTTAGTTACTTCATTTATGTGCTTGTCTTGCCCACAGGGTAAATTGTGGAGCCCTCGACAGTTATAGAAAATGGAGGTATTGTGCAGGATTTAGAAGGAAAGACAAGTAGCTCAGTCTTAGACATATTAAGTTTTAAGTGATGATGAGCCATCCAAGAAGAGATAGCAGCAAGGTATTCTGAGACCCAGTGCTGTATTTCAGATGATAGTGAGGGTACAGAGAGATAGATTTGTGTACCATCTGCATAGTGATAGTAGTTAAAGCCAAAGGATTTTATCAGTTGCTCCAGAGAAAAGGTATTCATAGAGAAGAGAAAGGGGCCCAGAAGACAGCCTTGGGGTACGCCTACTGAGAGGGGGATCAGTGGAGAGTTGTTGGGGTATGACACAGAGAAAGACCAGTGAGAGAGATAAGATAGAAACCAGTAATGTGCCAGGCCACAGATGCCAAGGGATTGGAGAACCTGGGAAAGAAGGTATGGTCAACTGTATTGAATGCAGATTATAGGTCAAGGAGGACAAGAAGTGAGAAATGGTCATTGTTTTTTGCAATATGGAGATCATGTGTTACCTTCATAAGGGAGACCCCTCTTATGCGATGAGTTGAGAGAAAATACATCCATCAAACCCCAAGAAAAATAATTTCCCACCTCAACTTTTGATAGTAAGGTAAGCGATTGGACAGAATTGGTGTAATAGAAACATGGTGGGATGATATACATGATTTAGCTGTAAATATAGAGGGCTATTCTCTGTTTAGGAGAGACAGGATTAATAGAGTAAGGGGAGGTGTGCACTTATATTTGAATCAGATCTAAATCCAAGTTTAAGGGGATTTGTGAGGAAACTGACCATAATGTGGAGTTGTTGTGGGTAGAAATCATTGCTAACTGTGTTGTAAAAGGTGAAAAAAAGTTTTTTTGTGGGTATATGCAACAAACCACCTAATCTTGATGAGAATGTTGAGGCCCAACTGTTAGTGCAAATAGGAAAAGCTGTGCATCTTGCTCATACTATAATTATGGGACATTTACTATCCAGATATAAACTGGACACATGAGACCTGTCAGAATGCAAAGGGAAGTAGGTTTTTGAGTATACTTAGGGATAGCTACATGACACAAATGGTGGAAGTGCCAACAAGAAACAACAATGTTTTGGATCTAGTGATAACAAATAATATACACATGGTGTCAAAGATTAAAGTAGGTGAACATTTTGGAAACAGTGATCACAATATGGTTACATGCGAGATCAGTTTGGCAAAGCAAAACTGTATAGATTTAACCAAGATTCTTAATTTTAAAAAAGCTATCTTCAAATGGTTAACTGCATCAATGCAACACATAGACGAGGAATAAATTATTTAAAGGGAAAAAAATACTGAGTAAAAATGGTTAGAATTTAAGTTTAGGATACAGAAATATATTCAACAGTATATAAACCAGTGGGGAACAAATGCAAAATAAGTAAATCATAAACAAATGTAAAGAAAGAAATGGCAAGGAAAAAAAGGCAATTAAACTATTTAAGTTTGTAGGATCAGAAAAGTATTTCTGGATAGTTGAAATCTCCCATTATAATTACATTTCCTGACCTAGAAGTCTTTTCTATTTGCAGTAAAAGCTGGGCTTCCTCAGACTCCCCAATATTAGGTGACATGTAATAAATCCCCATTAATATCTTTTTTATTATGTGTGCCCCCAATGTGTATTTCAACCCACAGGGCTTCTACATTTTCATTGGACTCTTCATTTATATCTTCCCTTATACTAGGTTTTAAGGCATATTTTACATACCCCCCCTCACCTTTTATTAACCTTATCCCTCATAAAAAGTTAATAACCCTCTAGCTTGACTGCCATGATGATATCATCTAACCAGGTTTCAGACACACCAATTAAATAACACTGCTCATACACTGCAATTAGTTCTAGTTCACCCATGTTACCAGCCAGACTATGAGCATTTACATGCATACATTTTATCTTTTTGCCATTCTGAAAGATTTCATTCTTTGTAAAATGTATATTCCTTATTTCAGTCTGTAACAATGGCAACCTCCCTATTAGATGATCTAGCCCATTCCCCCTCCACACCCATGTCCCTTCTCTAATCCAATTTCCTCAATTTTACTACCTTCTCCATCCTGTTACGCATAACACTCCCCTCTCCCTTTTCTAGTTTAAATTCTCCTCCAACCCTCTAACCATACTAACACCTAGCACCGTGGACACCCTTCCTCTAAGGTGCAATCCATTTCGACTATAAAGATTGCCCCCATGGAAAAAGGCTGCCAAACCCCTCCTGCCTATACCAAGTCTTTAGCCACGCATTTAAAACCCTTATCTCCCATTGCCTTTCTGATGTAGCACGTGGCACAGGTAGCATTTCAGAAAATACTACCTTAGAGGTCCACTGCTTAAGCTTATATCCTAAATCCCAGAAATCCTTCTTAACAAACCTCCATTTTCCACTGACAGTCATTAGTACCAACATGTACAACATGACAGCTGGGTCATGCCCAGCTCCTCCCAACAATCTATCCACCCAATCTGCAACATGTTGAACCTGAGCACCCAGGAGACAGCAAACTGTTCTATTGTAGAGATACTGTGGACAGATTACCCTATCTGTCTTCCTAATAATAAAATCCTCTATCACCACCATCTATCTAGGTCTGCCTGAATCCCGGATCCCATCGGTGCTAGAGGGTCTGTTCTCCTGGCTGTTAGAGAGAACAGTCCTCTCCATTGTCAATATCCCCAACATCATCACTCAATGTAGCAAATCTGTTAGAGTTAGTAAATGCAGGAATATCCTCACTATTCCTCTGCCCCTCCCTTGCTAACCCATCTCGCTACCTGCTGTTTCTTTGTGAAGTCTCCACTGCCAGAGCTACCTAATACTGCTTCCTTCTGCCTTAATTTAGTGCCTTTATTTAAGAAGGGAACAAAACAGAACCTGGGAATGATAGACCCATGAGTTTGACCTCTGTAGTGGGAAAACTGCTAGAGGGGATAATAAGGGATTATATTCAGGATTACACAGTGGAAAATAAGATTATTAACAGTAATCAACATGGTTTAATGGGGAATAGATGTTGCAAAACAAATATTTTGAGCATCTATGAAGAAGTAAGTAGCAACCTAGATAATGATAAAGCAGTAGATGTAGTAAATCTAGATTTTGCAAAAGCATTTGAAACAGTGCCACACAAATGCTGGTGTATAAAATAAGGAAATTGGGGCTAGGGGATAACCTTTGCAACTGGGTAGAAAACCGGTTGAAGGATACGGAACAATGTGTTGTTGTACATGGAAATTTTTCCAATATATTTAAAGTTGTGAGTGGAGTACCTCAGGGTTCAGTACTTGGTCCACCGCGTTTTAACATGTTTATAAATGATCTGGAAATAGATATACAAAGCAAATTTTCAACATTTGAAGATGACACTAAATTATGTATGGTAATAAATTCAGAACAGGATGTTGATACAATATATACATATAAAGGAAGATTAGATGCATTTCTTTCAAGAGGGAACATACAGTTATACTGTGCATTAGTAGGTAAAATAGGATGTTCCGGTATATAGTCTAATACTCATTTGGTAGCAGGAAAGGTTGCAGAATTCTCATTTTTCTGGGTTTTGAGGCAAAGGTTGAACTTGATGGACTTGTGTCTATTTTCAGCCTAATTTACTGTTATTTTGTAAGTGATCAGTGTCCCGGTATAACTCTTTAATAACAGAAGTTGAAGACATGAATCAACAAATTCAGAGAAATTTTCATTAAATGAGTCTGTACCACAGACTTTAGGACTACCTAATGGGGAGCAATCTCTTTTATGAAGTTTAAGGTGATGGTGCAAAATTGGAACTTTGGTATGAGCAAAAAGGAGGAAATCCGCTTCAATTCTGGACAATCTTCCAAGTGAAATACCATCCTCTACCAATTCGCTTAAAAGCTTCTAAAACAATTTTGCAGGGTCTTTTGTGAGTACTCAGTATAAACTAAGATCGTGTGGTTTTCTGAGGGACTCTGTATGGCATTGTCTTGAATCGGATGCGACAATACTGCCTCCTTAATGAGCATTTTTAATATCTAATGAATTATCTAGTCCTACTTCCTTAACAGCCAATCTGTCTGACATTGTCAAGTAATCACTGTGCGGGTGACACAACACAGTCTTCTCTGAGTACAACCAATTATTTGGCCTGAAAACAAAAAGACAGATTACATATACCCAATGAATTTCATAGAGTCATCATTAGTTTTATCCATAAATGATAATGCATCATCATCGATTAGATTAATATGTCTAGTCCCCAGTTATGTATACGGAGGGAGCCACAGATGGCCCAGTTTTAGCAACAGTAATGGATGTCCCCTTCTGTCAGTGTCCCCCCAGTTATTAAAATTATCCTTTAGAGTACAAAGCGATTTAAGTCCAAGATAGTGTCCAAAAGGTTAAAATGTCTATTAGGAGAGAAACTCAGACCCTTGGACAGTACATCCATCTGTACTGGGGTCAGATCCTTCCTGGAAAGATTTATAAATTCCTGCCTTGCCCCCTTGCTTGTTGACCTGCTACTCCTCTTCCCCTTGTAGCTTAGGGTTTTATATTAGCATCTCATATAATATTTAAAAAAAAAGTTATATGCATCATGGGAAAGCCTTTATGGGAATGTATTATATGCATGTTTAAGGAAGTTACTTTTTCAGAAGAGTATTTCATTGATTTTTTTTTACTTTTCAGAAATAAGTAGGCCTATGAAGGGATTTTTGTCTAACATATATTAATGGAAATCCTTTTTTTCTCCCCAATGATTATTATGATTGAGGAGTTTTATACGTTAGCCACTGTGGTCCTTTCTTTTCCCATAAATCGCTTGAACAACTTCATTGACCATATTTATTGCGTAATGTTAGTTGTAGTTGAAGGTTTTGTATTATGTGACTTTTGTCTGGGGAGTCTGTCTTTATCTGGAAGATCACATGGTAGGAAATAAAGCTTGAACTTAGACACCTGTGGACTACTAGTGTATGGTATGTGTTGCACTCTCCAATTGTTTTTTAATTTTATTGTCCGCCTTGTTTTCCCTGCCTATGAGTAAGTTATCCAGTCATGTAAATGAGAATAAAGGGCTAGCTGACTGTCTCAATGAATATTTGTGTTCAGAAGGGAAGGGACCTCTGTTAGGAAAAACAAGCAGCAAGACATGGGTAGCATGGGAAGCAAGGTAAAAACAGATAAATCGATCGGACCAGATGGGATACACCCAAAGTTATGAAAAGAACTTAGGAGTGTTCTGGCAAAAACTTTAACAGAATTATTATTATTATTGTAGTATCACTTCACAAAAAAGGTAGCAGGGAAGAGTCTGGTAACTACAGACCAGTAAGTCTTACGTCAGTAGTGGGAAAATTAATGGAAACTATGTTAAAGGAAAGAATTGTTAAATATCTGAATTTAAATAGCTTGCAAGATACCAAACAGCATGGGTTTACAGCAGGGAGATCTTGTCAGACTAACCTCATAGATTTTTTTGACTAAGTAACTAAAATAATAGACCAAGGGGGAGCAGTAGATATAGCTTATCTATATTTCAGTAAAGCATTTGACACGGTCTCTCATAGACATAATAGATTGCAGTGTTTGGGTCTGGATGTAAAAATAGTTAAATGGATATGGCAATGACTGAGTGACAGGAGACAGAGGGTGGCAGTCAATGGAGAATATTCAGACTAAGGGTGTCTTACTAGTGGGGTAACTCAGGGATCTGTACTGGGACCCATTCTTTTTAATATTTTTATTAGTGATATTGCAAAAGGTCTTCAACGTAAGGTATGCATTTTTGCAGATGATACAAAGATCTGCAGCAGGGTAGACATTCCTGGGGGGAATAAGCCAAATGACAAATGATTTAGGTAAATTAGAAGAATGGACAAGAGTGTGGTAGCTGCAGTGTAATGTTGATAAATGTAAAATAATGCACTTGGGATATAAAATCCAAAGCAAAAATATACTATTAAGGGTACTGTGCTGTCAGAGACAACAGAGGAAAGGGATTTGGGAGTAATTATTTCTAATGACTTAAAATAGGCAGGCAATGTAACAAAGCTGTGGGGAATACAAACAGGGTGCTGGGTTGTATAGCTAGGGGCATTAGTAGCAGAAAAAGGGAAGTGGTCATGCCACTCTACAGATCTCTAGTTAGATCTCACCTAAACCCTAGAGTATTATGTACAGTACTGGAGACCCCATCTCCAGAAGTCTATAAATTCAGAGAAGGGCTACTAAAATGGTGACTGAATATGTATAGCTTGAAGGAGAGAAGAGAGAGGGGGATATGATAGAAACATTCAAATACAGGAATAGATTCAACAAAGTGCAGGAGGGAACTACATTTCAAGAGGCCATAATCGAAAACTATAGGGACACAGGTTTAGACGTAATGTTAGAAACTCTTACTTCACTGAGAGGGTAGTAGATAAGTGGAATAGTCTACTAGCAGAAGTGGTAGAAGTGAATACAGTGACAGAATTTAAGCATGCATGGGATAGGTATAAGGCTGTCCTGAACATAAGACAAGACCAAGCACCTAATAGGGATTGAGGTTTTTACAGTAGGAAAATGGGCAGACTAGGTGGGCTGAATGGTTGTTATCTGACATCAAATTCATATTCTATGAAATACATTAGGCTTGTCATGTTTGTTTTTTTTCTCTTTCTGTATTTCCATGTATCACCCATATCCTCCACATGGGGTTGTTTTCAAAATTTAGAAAATATCCCCTAACACAGGACTGCCATTACTCCTTCCCCAGATTGAAGATGACTGAAAACAGGCCCAACTTCCATGGGTCTGGTTAATACCTAGTCTCACCAAAAGACATTCTGCACAGTCCATCAGCAGTTTTGGAAGTTTATGCACAAAGGTGGAGTTCCACAGTGAACTTGTATCCCTGCAGAGACCACCATAGGTGTTTTATGGTCACATCACCAAGAGAATATAGGAAAGTCAGTGGGTTGTGATCAGTTAGAACCACAAAGGTTATGCCATGCAAGTATGTCTTGAGCTTCTTTAGGGCCCATACATAGATACTGCTTTTCTGCCACTGACCACTTTTGCTCTCTGGGCTGACGCTTGTGAGACAGGTACATTATGTGCTTATCAGGCACATCATCAGTCTTCTGACTAAGCATTGCCCCCATACCAATGTCTTAAGCATCTGTTCAGACTATGAAGGACTTTTTCAGATCTGTACTGGATAATACAGGACCCTCTTCAAAAAATAAATAGTAGGAGAGTACTCTGCTTCAACTAGTCCATACAACCAGGTATGGGATGCTGATAGAATACTGGTTTTCTACTAATTTGGAGTGCCAAACTGTATTACAAGCTGTGGGTTTTCTATTTACCTTAGTTTTTAGGGATCTTATATCTTTAAAACCTAAAAACTCTAACTTAGTCTGTCACAAATCCAGTTTTGGATACCAGGAGACACCCGGTGGTTTTGTCGGACGTTTATGAATTTTCAAGTATGTAGAGTGGACAGTATTGGATTTTCAACCAGTATGCTCATAAAATCATAACATTGCATGAAAGCAGATTCTCTTCAAGAGCAAAAGTAAGTTTCCTTCTAATTGTGTCAAAATAACATCTGAAAGTTCTGTTGACAACTGTTCATAACAGTCACTGTTCTTCAACTGGTGCATTATTTTTCTCATATATTTAATCAATACTACATTGCCTCCCTTACCAGATGTCTTAATAAGAATTTTAGGGTGGGATTTTAAAGCATCCAGTGTCATTCACTCATATTTTGTCAAATTATCAATAGGAATGACACCAGATTGAAGCAACTATGACACATCTCTTTGTACTGCTTACATAAATATATGAATAATATTTTAAACAACAAAGGGGCATTTCCTATTTATTCCATCTATATGGGGATATAATTAATTTTTCCTTTCCAGCGACTCAGAAGTTCCCTGTGTTATTTTAATACATCTTCAAGATACTGCAAAAACTCTACCCCAAGTGCACTCAGTAATGGAGTACAATGATCCAACTGCAATTGCGTAAGAAGTACTTTATGGGCATATCTCCCTTGTGTGTGATGCAAAAAGATAGGCCTTTTTGCAATACATGTTGATGGGATTCAATGAGTTCAAAATCAATTATATTCCTACAATTACCAATTTCTACTTAACTGACATTATGCACATCTCCTTCCGTACCTACTTGTCAGACTACGGTGACTTATGTATTTTGTGCTTTTCATATCCCTCTTTACCCTTCTTGTTTTATGTCCTGTCTTCCCTCTTTGTCTACAAAAAACCTAAACATTTCTTATTTTTACTTCTTATAACCATATGTAAGACAAGTTTACCAACAGATTCAGAAGCAGTGGTACGATTCAGGAATATCAGAATTAACAGTTATCCTCTTATTATCTTAAAATAGAATAAACCCATTTCAAAGTAAAATATCAGAAGAATTTCTTCCATTTTCTAATCATGATCTCCTTCTGTAACCTGTCCATTTTCAATTTGTCATTGGCATTCAAAAAATCATTCTTACAAGGTTACATAGTAGTTTAGGTTAAAAAAGACTTGCATCCATCAAGTACAACCATTTTCCTATTCCTGCTCACCGTTGTTGATCCAAAAGAAGGCACAAAAACCCCCCTCAATACAGCAATTTCAAATTCTGCTTTTAATGGGGGGGGGGGACAAATTCCTTCTTGATTCCAAATGACAATCAGATATCTCCTTGGATCAACAAGCACTAACTAAATATTAATCCCAATACTAACGTACATAGCCCTCTATGTTATGCCCTTTTAAATAAGTATCCAGGCCCTTTTTAAAGGCATCTAATGTATTCGATAGTACCACCTCCTCAGGCAGTGAATTCCATACCTATGTTCTTACCATAAAGTATCCCTTCCGCTGTTGTAGATGAAATCTCATTTCTTCAAGTCTAAGTGGGTGACCCCTTGTCGTTTGTACTGTTCTGTTAATGAACATGTCTTTGGAGAGCCCTATGTATGATGCCAAATCCTTAGCTTCTCCAAATCCTTAGCTTCTCATAAAATATGTTGCTCAGTTTCAGTCTGTAATTCAAATAATTGTCTTTAATCTTTTTCAATAAATAACTAAAATAATTCAAGCGGGGATTTTGTTAACACAGATTGCCATTAATCCAAAAACTCCTCTTTCTGGAGGTGCTAAGGGGAAGTCATAGGCCCAGTGGCATAATCTTCCAACATGCTTCCAAACTCAAATTAGCTAATTTAACTTGAGTTGCTTTACAAGACTATTTTTATGTTGACTGAATTCTGAATACAGATCCTTTTTTTCTAATATAGCAATTGTTTCTAATTCACTGGAAAACGAAGTTTTGATATCTGCATCCTATTTTGATATCTGCATCCTATTTAGGATCAAATGCATAGCTGTGTCTGAGACAGGAGGCAAAACTCAGACCCAGATATCTCCCCAGTGTGATTTAGACACAGTTACAATGCAGTTTAAATCAGGTAATATGGTTCTCCAGAAATATAGAAGGTTGGGAATAGATAACTCCCAAAACATTATCTAAAAACATATAATAGGAAAACACTCGGCTTCAATATAAAAGGAACTAGATCTTATACCCAAGTGTAGGTTAAATAAAATACTAAAATGCTGAAAGAATAAAAAGGGTAACCTATAAAGTAAGCACTCAATTCAGTAAACAGTAGACCATTCTAATACCAAAACACTACTTATATGTGTTAAAAAAATACAGTCCCATAAACAACAGGAAATTATCCAATGAACACTCATAAAAACACATCCCTTTCCTTTACAACACCCTCCATAATCCTAAAGATAGACAAGAAGCAAACAAATAAAAAAAGTTTAATACCCCAAATTCCCTTGAATAGCTGCAAAACAGTATGTACAGTAGGCTGGTATATAACATTATAAATAATGCTAACATAAATTCAACACAGATCCAATAAAAAAGTGTTCAATTTTAATAAACAATAATAAGCAGCATACGTAGTAGTGTAGCATTCCCAAGTACTATGTAAACATCAAATAGGAATTAAGCTGGAAAGTTGTAATGTGATGATGCTTGAACAGAATACGTCTGTGGCTAAGAAGTTATGTTCTGGTACAGAATTAAAGCGTGTTGAAGTGTACTGATGATTAGACTATATGAAGACTATAAAGATAGGAGCGACATTCTGTATTTTGAACAGAGATTGGGAAATACACGATTTGCAAGACTGATTAATATGTTACTATTTTATTTTTGCAAGCATATTACTTATACTCTGACAGTTTTACTGGATTTACAATTGATATTTTTATTTTTACTAACATTATAATTATTATGCATTTCTGTATATCTATGGTATATGCATAATTAATATATATACCTGTTTAAGTATATTTGAAACCCTCACCCCTTTCTCTATTGTACTCACTATATTCTATAAGGAATGTGAGAAGACAGTACTACTTACATAATATCAAGGGTAAGGTGAATTTCTGCTAAGACTAGGGAACAACTGTCCCTGAGTCTTTGTATGGAAAAAAAGTGCAACCTGTTAGAAACCCATTGTTTTTGATCTTCCTAGTCATAACAGTTATGTGCTCCAGGTGGGACTTCCAGTCCTACCTGAACATGGCTATATAAGATAGATATGCCAGGGCAAACTATTGGAGTCCTGCTAGCACACGATTCACCAGGCATTGGAAAGTCTAAGGGGCATTTTCATGCCAAAGGGCGTAATCTGATACTCAAGTCCCAAGGAGCAGGTAAAGGCTGACTGGACTCAAGTCCAAGCAGTCAGATTTCCAGCCAGTGCCCCCTGTTGAAACCATTGTGGTGATAAACTGAGATGGTCCTAGCTTATCCAGGATCTCATTTTATTGTGCATGAAGGGTAGGCATTACCATTGGTTATCTGGTTCACACTCCAATTGTCAGTGCAGAAATGAATAGATCCACCAGGCTTTGGGACCATGACAATGGGGAGGACCAGTCAGCTGATATACTGCTGTGATGTTCAGCCTGTATACCAATTACACATATTTACTTACCAGTTTATATAGTGCTGTAAAATCCAGTCTGTATACCAGTTTAACCTATTTATTTACCATTTTATATACTTATTTAATGTTCAGTTTGTATAGTAGATTAATTTATTATTTACTTACTAGGTTATTTAATTGTTTTTGTGCATGTATATCATAGACTAATGGCCTTTTAAAGGGATAGTAATACTTAAAATGTAAAAAAAATATGTTGTAGGGACAGCTCTGGTCCCGGGACCATAAATCTCCATAGGATGGTGTAGCAACAGCGCCACTGTACAATCTCAGGCCACTGTGATATTGCACCTAAAAAATGCAACTTTGAGCTGTAATAACTTTTGCATAAAACACCTTTCAGCAGTGGGAGTACCCTTGTTTTACTCAGGGGATAAACCCTACAACATATTTCTTTTACATTTTAAGTATTACTATCCCTTTAAGGGGATTTTTGTGCACTTACAGATAAATCATTTTCTTTTAGTCCATGAGGAACCTGAGATAAAGAATTCTCCTACAGTAGGTGAGGGCACTTCCATAGAAAGAGCTCTCAGAGGTGAAGACTCCCTCCCTACTCCACTTTACTTCTACCAGATATGCTGAGTTTTAATATACAGCAAACATAAAAAAGTAGGACAGGAAAGAGTTCACCTGAACTATACAACCCAACATTTTTCACCGAGAGGGAAGTCCTGTGTTTCACATGGACTAAGACAAAGGGATTAATTGGTAAGTACAAAAAAACCTCTTTCCCCTTTCAGCTACTGCGAAACACAGGAACATATGTATATACCAAAGCTATACAGAAAAATGAGAAAAATCCTTTAAAAATACAAACCAGTTTCTACAGAGACCAACTAAAAAATAATGAACATCATGTGTCAAATGAGATCTATATATATCAAACTAAGTAACAGAAAAAACTGTTACTAGAAGAAAAGACAAGAAGGAAATCCCAAAACTGGTTTCAGCCCAGAACACTGGTAGAGTTTAGCAAACATGTGAATTGATGACCCTGTCACAGGCTTTTTTCCTAAGAACTTAGACCTGGCAAATAGTCACCTTGATCCATGTAGCAGCAAGACCTTACACATGAGGGCCTCAGGAATGACAAAAACGGAATCCGCTTTTTAGAAAGACTCCATGTGACGAGCATTGTTCTAAAAGAAGCTATGGTCAATCAATAAAGCTCCTGCTTCTATCTGTTAGACAAAGCTGGGCAAAGAAGGATGAATATTTTCCTAGTTAATTTAGAGACAGCTTTAGGGAAAAGCCTTCAGAGGTTTGCTAAACCACCCTATCAGAATATAAAAATCTGAAAGGAGGTATATAGTACTAAGCCTGTAGTATGGCTACAAGACAAGCAAACAGAGTCACAAGCACGAAAGCTCCATTAAGAGTCAAGAACTGTGCACGTCTTGAAAAACAAGGACCATACTCTATAAAATGTTTTGGATTAAACTGGCTTACGGACCTTCACTATAGTAGCAATGACAGAATCAGAGAAACCTTTCTTCCTTATAATGTTGGTTTCAAGAACCAAGCCATCAAAGCTAACTTTACCCCCTCTGGGTGACACAGATGACCCAGAGTCAGGATACCTGGAAGGAATGGAAAGTGCAGTGGTTTGGAAATGGATATATTTACAATATCCAATAACCATATCTGTGAAGACCAGTAAAGAGGGTAACCTGAGGCAGCAGAGCACCCTTTCCTCCATTGGCATGTCTAATAATCTCACGCAATTCTCAGCCAAGCAACTGCTTGCTGTCAAATAGTAGAGAAACTAAGTTTCTCATCCCAAACAGCCATGGCCATAGTTAACCAAATAATAGTAAAGGTGTAAGACAGCTCCAGAGACCACCAAATTTGCTATAAAAAGGCAATCCAGGCATTATCCACTTGTTCCTCAAATGCAGTTGCGGTTGCAAATGACAATGCTGTATGCTTACAAAGGCAAGAAATTGAAGGGTCAGTTGCCGTAGTGTAAAAGGAGAGAAGAGAGAAAATTGCCTGGGATAAATAGTTCCTTATAAGGCAACTTCCTTTCCTCCAGAATCACCTGTTCCAAGAAATGTTGCCAAGGGAAAAGCAAAGCCTGTCTCTTGAAAATATCTGGGGATGAAAAACTGGAATCATAGGCCTCAGAAACATTAAGGGTCTCCAAGACTGCCCTAATAATTCTTCTTCAAATGAATCCCCAGGAGTAAATGAGGAATCAAAATCATGCTCATCAGATTCCCCTTCCTCAACAGAGGAATCCTCCTGTCCCAAGGACCCCCACACACACCTCCACCACCACTAGATAACTAGACATTCTTTTCTGGTGGAACGGAGCAGTACTAGTCCCAGGACAAAATAACCCCCTTAAGAGAGGAAGGAATATTATTCATAGTAGAAACAAGGGCTTTGACCCATGCAGGCTTCTGTCCTAGAGAAGAGGGTCTGACAGTTGCAGTATAGGGTCATAAAACAAGAGGGACAAAATCTAAATAATATAAAGCGCTACCCTGCAAAGCTCCCTGTGTGCGAAACTACACATGCACAGTAGAGACAGTTTCGCACACAGGGAGCTTTGCAGTGAGCAGTCGCAGTCATGCAGAGTAGAGATTTGCCGAACACGCTGATCCAGAGCGGGTAGCTCCGAACAGCTCACCTGCTGTTTCTGGTCCCAGCTCCGGGTCAGCATCCAGGGCCGATGGGTGCACTTTAGCCCATGTATATGGGCTTTCATACTAGTGTACCAATAAAGTCCATAAGAAGACCAGTCTGACATGAGGAGAAAAGCATTAATGAGGAACCCTCTGTAGCTCTGGTGATGTAGATTTGTCAGCTGTTCCTTGTACTCAGCCATAACCACGAGAACCCCTCAACCCCTCCAAAGAGAGAGTACAGGACATAAAATGAAGAAAAAATACATATCTGCCTGTAAGGAGCTAAAGATAGAATTTCAGGAGGGACATTCAGCTCCCAGATAAGAGAAACATCAAAAGAATAATAATAAAAAAGTATAGCGTTTGCACCCTTTATGGACCACAGGGCAGTGTAATGCATTATGAAGGAAATGGTCCTTAAACTGTATACCTTACAGTAGTCTATGCATCTCGTTATTCTCAGGCTCTGTTTTAGAATAATTATCCAGACTTCCCTCAGTCCTCATTGCAATTGTGACCTTCATTTGAACTTCAGCTTAAAAAAAGTAGAAAGCCTGACTTGGGTAGGGGATGGTGAGTGGATCTGGATTTATTGTGCTCTCAGTGACAAGAATAGCTGTAAAACGGGCAACACCGAGGTGTTGATGTAGGACCTTTATGTATGCCAATTTCTTTTAGTCTCTTTCCTCTCAACAGCAGCTCTGGGTTTGTTGAGTGAAATTCTCAGTCATTAGCTGCCATTCCTTGGAGCTGAAGGGTATTTTCCTCTTCCTTTTGAGAGTACAAATTTTAGCAGTACCAGTTGTTATGAATGGCTGGTGTTGAAAATCATTCCCATTTGTATTTCCTTATATTGTATGCAAAACATGGCATGCAGTTAAATGCAAGTGCATGGCAAAGTTATATCTACTCACTTAGATTAGAATCATATGCACAATTAGTAAAAATGGCATTGCTACTACTGCATAAATAAATTCACAAGGGCCATGTTGCACAAATAGACATTGGAAATATTCTACATTGGCAAATGTTAGATGAACATTAACTGGGCACAACAAACTACTCCCTGAAACTGTTGTTTAACAATCATACAAATATGTACTGTTAGTTGTCACTGAGGACAGGCTTGAAAACCACAGGTATGAAGGACACATACCTTGGTGTTGGTTGAGAATAAAAGGTATTTAAAGGTATAAGTGGCAACAAATTCAAGGGACGGTAACACTTAATATGTAAAAAATATATATTGTAGGGTTCATCCTCCTGAGTAAAACATGGGTACCCCCACTACTGAGAGGCGTTTTATTCAAAAGTTATTGCAGCTCAAACATGAATGTTTTAGTTGCAGTATCTTAATGACCTGAAATTTTACAGTGGCGCTGTTGCTACCTCATCCTATGGAGGTTTGTGGTCAACTGATAAGAGCTTTATAGCTTCAAGAAGACCTGGTCAGCACTAGTCAAAATAAGGTCAATACTGACCAAATAGTCTGGTGTACCCTGGGTCTAACGACCACTATAGGAAACAGATAAGGGAAAGAGAGATCCATAAAAAGCAAGACCCTTAAATGAGACACTCTACCATGAGTCCAATTACAAAAATATTTTATTGGATATAAACACTAAGCAACAACCACAGTTAAAGGTTAAAACATACTTAAAAACTCATACACGAGAGGAGGTCAAGTGAGGCCCAAGTACAGCCAAATATCTCAAAATCACATATGATACCAAACATATGATATCCAGAAATATAACTATAATGAGCCATAAGATAAAGATACAAAAGTAAATGCATATCGCCCCATCCCTGATGAAGCCTTCGGGAGATACGAGTTGGGTTGTGTGGTGGCTTTGAGGAGTGACTTGTGAGGTTGTTTATTTCCTACCTTGGATTTATTTTTCTACACTGATAAGTATTGATTCACTGTTTGTAGAGTATTGTGACTAATATACCCTGACTTCTAGCACTATTTTGGTATGTGTTTTCCTTTTTCACATTCTTGAACTAGCACTTTATTGTGACTCATACTTTTCAGGTGGAAATTTACTTTTGTATCTTTATCTTACAACTCATTATACCTATATTTCTGGATATCATATCTCTCACTTATCTCTTTTCTAAACTGATCAAAGCTGTCCATAGGATGGTATAGAAACAGCGCCATTGTACAATTTCAGGCCATTGAGATATTGCAACTAAAACATTCATGTTTGAGCTGCTCACATGATATATCTAAACATTACATTTATTGAAAAATAACTGAATAAATGAATAAAAGTACAATAATGGCCTGCTGACACATTTTGAGGCTGAAACCGCCACTTTACCAAACCTATTGCGCAAAAGTATACACTAAAATAAGCACAACAAAACTATATTCTCTTTTGTTTTTAATAAATCTGTGTTACTGAAGTACAGTTCATGATACATGTGCTGAATGATTACCTCTAAATTAAGTATAATCAGGCCCAGATTTACATCCCAGTGCCCCTAGGAAAATCACTGTAAGTGCCCCGAACTCCATCCATACAACTGCCCCACTCCTTATACGACCCCACCTCCAGTCCCATCCACTATCTCCTGGCATAGAAAATACCCTTGACCTATAACAAGCAAAGACAAACCAGCTTTAACACCTTGGTTGCTAGAGAGATCTCCAATGCATTGCTTCACCACAAGTGTAAAAAGAGCTTTACAATTTAAGTGTTTAGACAATAGGGTTACAAGTGCTTTACAAAGTGACACACTGGAAATGGGGTCCCTGCTTGAAAGCTGACAATCTAAGGTGATTAAGGGAGACATGAAAAGAACATAAGAGTTAAAATCTGAAGACCTAGAGGATATCTTATCACAATGTACAATTATATGAGAGGTCAATACAAGGATCTCTCTGGAGAGCTATTCATTCCAAGGCCTGATCAAATAACTAAGGAACACCCCTTTGAGATTAGAGGAAAGGAGGCTTCAACGTCAGGAAAGGAAAGTGTTTTTTACAGTAAGGTCTGTTAAATTATAGAATTCCTTGCCCAAGGATGTGGTTTTTGCATATACAATGGATACTTTTAAGAGAAGATTAGATATATTTATTTCAAAGGGGAACATACAGGGTTATACTGTGTATTAGTAGGCAAAATGGGATGGTCTGATAAAGACTTATTTATTTGGCAACAGGAAAGCTACATAATACTCATGTCTCTGAGGCAAAGGCTGAACTTGATGGACTTGTGTCTTTTTCCACCTAATTAATTATGTTACTGTGTTACTATGTTAACTTTGGGAGATGTATAAACCTGGAGTTATAAAGAAAGTGGCTGTAAAATTGTCTCAAAGTTACATAAGGATATGTACAAACATTTAGTGACATTGGAGGGTATTTACGAAAAGTGGCGTTAATCGAAAACAAGAGTTAAAATGGCTGTAATGTCTCTGGTAGTTATAAAAGTATTATGGACAGTTTAGAGAACACCATGTGGTGCAGCATATTTACAAAGAAATGTTGCTATATGCAACAATTTAGTGACAGAATTTACTCCTAATATTTAAGGACATGTCTGACCTGTTCTTATTCTTTACTGTCTCCATATTTATAAATGTAACTAGAATACTTTCTAAATAGAAAAGTGATGTTAGGAAGTTGTAGTGGGTAGATATCAGTTTCTATGCTTGATTTAGGATGGAATTGGGTTTTGTACATTCACCCCAGGGTCTACGTGGTGACTTCTATGTGCAGGTGGTTTGCTCCTGAATTGCTTCTCTTTAGCTTATTCAAATTGCAATTCTTTTGTTATAGTAACATACATAGTAACATAGTAATTTAGGTTGAAAAAAGACATGCGTCCATCTAGTTCAACCCTTTTCCTATTCCTCTTTGCCATTGTTGATCCAAAAGAAGTAAAAAAAAAAAAAGAGAGAGAGAGAGAGAGATTCTACTGAGTGAATAGATGTGCAAACATTGTGTGCTATGTTTTAATCCACTAAAAGCAATGCAACAAAATCTATTAAAAAATACAAAAATGTATGTTAGACACACACACACATATATTTATACACAGACACACATATCATATGTATATGTATCCATGTTATGAAAAATTAAGGCTTCATTCAAGTAAGTGTTTGTTTAGACATAGCATTACAATTGTCCAGATTATCTATCCACCTGTTGACATAACTATATCTAACATTAATCCCAAAAAGAAATGAACTCTTTGGTAGCTAAAAAGAATAATCCTAAAAGAATAGAAGACCTGCAGGCCGCTGTAAGAATTGCCTTCCAGTGTTGTTAGATTGTAAGCTCATCAGGGGAGTGCTCCCACTCTAAACTATGAATCACATAGGGTCCAGGATGTGCAGTTCTATGGCTACAAGTTGCACTAATAATGCAATGTTTTCACTTTATTCTGATGCTATTGTCCCTTTCTTGTATTTTTTTTTGTTATCTTATCACTGCTGTTTCTGTAATGTGGGGTACATGTTTGGTGCAAAATAAAGATCCATATTTATCCTTCTGTGTCTCCAACAAACAAGATACAAATAAAATAAAGTCATATAATACAAATTCTTCTGTAAAAGTCACCTACTAAAACAGGGTTTCTTGGCGTTAGCTCTTGAGGCATACCAGCAGGTCAGATGTTTAATATATCCTTGCTTAATCACTGGGGAGTAATAGGGATCAGAGAAAACTTTCGCGTAAGAGGAAAGTGTGAAAAACAGCACTTTGTCTTCCTTGGGAATTCCCAAGTAGTAAAATGTTTCCATTTTTTTCCCATACTCACATACTGACCCACCTGCCTTATCCCATTGCACCGCTAGTCATAGAACCACACATACGGACATCCACCCTTGTACCAAGTTAGCTATAAAACCACAAATAGTGGTCTCCAAGCCTTGTCCTACTGCAATATAGCCATAGAGCTCCACATACTGAATCCCCAGCCTTGTAAAACAATAGCCATAGAAGTACGCATACTAGACATACTGACCCCCCCCGAGCCTTGTCCCACTGTAAACATAGAACCCCACATACTGACTCCCCAGCCTTGTCACACAATAGACATAGAAGCACGCATACTAATCCCTCAGCCTTGTCCCATGTTAGCCACAGAACTACACATAATAACCTCCCAGCCTTGTCCCACTGCACTGGTAATCACATGTACTGCCCCCTAGCCATAGAACCACAGATACTAACTACCAGCCTTGCCACACGGTAGCCATTGAGCCACACAAACTGATCCCCCTGCCTTTTCCTATGGTAAACATAGAACCACACATTCTGTACCCCAGTCTTGACCCACTGCACTAATAGCCATACATACTTACCCCCTGTCTTGGCCCAATATAGCCATAGAATCAAACATACTGACCCCATATCCTTGCCCTACTGCACTGCCAGCCACAGAACCACACATACTGACCCTCCCATCCTTGTCCTACTGCTCTGGCAGCCATAGAACCACACAAACACTAAGCCCATAGCCCTGTACCACAGTAGCCATAGTACCACACATAATGACCCCCCCCCCCTGACAGTAGGGTAACGGTAGGCACCCCATGTGAGGAACTGCTTTTCTGGAGCTCAACCGCAGGGAGGCACAATCCCTTGCTATAGACATCACTGAAAATAGATGGCCAGGATAAGTACAGGATGTCTGATGTCAGAGAATTACAGAGCAATAGTTAAGTGATTTGAGGTACCCAAGGGAAGATTCAAAATTTTAATCAACAGACAGTCCAAATTCATAAAGAGACTCTCAATAATTAGTTACTTGGTAAGTTACAATGCCAAGACTGGGGAGAAATGTATTTATTTTTAGCAATTACTATTATGTCAATTATATTAATTCAGAATTATTGCAAGGTCACACAGTACAATGAAACTATGAACCATACAATAAGATCAAGGGTTGTAATTAAGTGGAGAACACATACAGAAAAAGGAAGTGGCAGCAAAGGTTTCCCACACTGGCCCCTCCACATTTTCTCAACCATGTTCTCAAGGGTACCCCCAGGGAACCAGAATAAAGTATATTTTCCAGAGCTGTTTCATGCTGGCGTGGTGCATAAACTTGCATTGAAGTCACACACTCTTTTGGCACATTGACAGCACCTTGTCTAACCTGCAGTGCAGTTGTCATGCAATGGGTGTGACAGTGTGCAAAAGAATTGTGAGTTGCCATTGTGGAAACACATTATGAAAAAACCCCCTTCACTTGATGTATTTCCAACATTATCTCATTGGTATTCAAATATTTGTTCCCTACTAGAAAAAAAGGTACAGCTCACAGTGGGGGCACACTCTGTGTGAAGCTGTATTTGTTTAATAAAAGATCTTTTTACAATAGCTTGGCAAAAAATCATATAATAAATTATCCAGACATAAAATAAAGAAAAATAGACGCATTAATTTAGATCTAGTTTGGGTCTTACTGAGACGCTAAGTACCCTGATCAATGAAAAGGTCACTGATGCCCCTTTAACCTTTTAATGACCACATGGGTGTGCAATTTATTACAAAGCAATGTGTTGTAAACCCCTCTGGTCCTTACATGGTTAAATATGTTCATTATTAACCCTCTGAGGGGTGGCCAATTATGTGTTGTGTCCTCATTTATGCCTTGGCTGATAGACATATCTCTAGCACCCAATGATTTAAAGATATAGATTTCATATTGCATTAAACAAGGAATACTTTGAGTGTGTACCTCTCTGGCACTCAAAGGGTTAAAAATCAGGTGATAAGAACCTTTGTATTTCTCATTGAATCCTATAAGAAGAGGGCTTAACATTATACTATACCAACAGTAATAAAGGGCCCTTTTTTGTTTAAAAGAGCGGTAAACGTTTTTTAGTAACTGTATTTCTGTCAAGTTATATGGGGGATACAGGGACCATGGGGTAAAGTTACTTCCTTTAGGGGACAGGACATATTAAGAAAAAGCATTTGGATGCACTCCCACTTAGCTCTGCCCCTTTTCAGTTTTTTGCATCCTGCTAGAAGAAAAAAGAGTGAGGTCTTTTATTGACATTGATTTATTATTTTATGAATTCAATGCATTTTAAAATAATTGTGTAATTTTAAAATAGGGACAGGGGGAGGCTACTGCCTATACTCTTACTGTCAATCTCCTATTCTGGATTATTTCCTCTTATGCTTGCTTTTTTCCACTCCATAATAGAAGCAGATAAAGGGCTCATCACCTCGCAAATGAGTTTCTGATGAAGTGTACACTGAGGAGGAGCCACAATTTGGGGGTCGTGAGTATAAAACTTCAGGCCACCCTCATAATTTCTATAATTTGCCCCAATGTTTCTACCTCCCCCACCAAAAACAAACATTTGTATGCATGGTCTGGGCATAACACAAAATATGGGTACAAGAATACCGCATTAAATATATTTATTATATATACTCCAGTGGATACAACTGAGATCTGATTCAAATACCCTCTAGTACATGGTATAACAGGTAAGCTAGGGGTGGTAACAGTGGTAAGCTAGGGGTAATAAGGGAGACTCAGATCTGAGGTACTTTCTTTTTTTCATGACATTGAGCGCAAAAAGATAAATAATATTGCCTACTATAGCAAGTCACATCGTAGTACTCCATGCAGGGCATGTAAGGTAAAAACTACCTTCAGGACATACAGGTGCAGACTGCTCATCTCGGGGTTGATCCAATTAACATAGTTAAACAAATAAGAGTACCATTGGCAGTTTTAAGTCACAGTCAAGTATGCAATTACCTGTGCTGCGACACACTACCAAAGGAAAAAAAATCCACGTTCAGCGCAACATTTTTGCCCATTGGAAGCAATGGAGAAGAAGTTGAATTTGCAATTTAATTCCATGTGTTAGGTAGTAACAGCATTAAGAGACTTTATCACAAAAAATCTGTGCCTCAAAAAGTTGGTGTTGAGTCCCCTAAAGAGTGTCCAAAACCACAGACATGGAAGTGAAGGGTAAAAAAAAACCCCTAAGAAATACACTAAGTGACCCATGGATGTATTGATATGGGACCCTAAGCCCCATAACAATACATCCAAAGTACTGGAAAAATGTGTGTGATGTAAAAAGAAAGTAAAACTTTCAGGGCCAGATGGGGTACATAATGCATTGCAAATCAATGCACTGCATACCCCCTGGCACTGTAAAGGTTTTCAAAATATGTTTAAAGTATAAATAAGTAACCCATTCAATGCCAGTGGGGTACACAATGCATTGGTAAATAATGTATTGTGTACCCCTCTGGCACGCAAAGGGTTTGAACAAATGTGCGTGTATTTTAAAAAAGGATGAATCCTTTGAGTGACAGTAGGGAATGCAATGCATTGCACAGTGCTGCATACCGCAATGGCACTCAAAGGGTTAATCAGTTAAAAATATAACAACAACAAAAAAATCAATACTTACCTGTAATCCTGATGTCCAGCGAGGTCTTCTGCAGCCAGGTCATCTTCTTCAATCTGTCACCCTCTTCTTTCTTCTTCTTCATCTGACATCTCCATCTTCATCTGTCATGTTCTTTCTTCATCTGTGCTCTTCTTCTTCATTCTTCATCTTTTAATAGGGACTGCCTTTTATATGGCTTTTTTATAGGTCTGTCCCTGCCCCACTCCTCCTCAAAACTCTCCAATGGCTGTCTATCAGACTCCGGATATCTTACAAAATCTTACTTCTCTTTCAAGACACTTTTCTCCTCTACTCCTTCTTACATTTCCACTCTGATCTCCCGTTATACCCCATCCCGCGACTTACGTTCAGCCAATGATTTCCTTCTCTCAGCTTCTTTTGTGTCTACAGCCCTGTCACGTATCAAACCTTTTTCTCTCATTGTTCCATATCTATGGAATGCTCTACCATCCAACCTGCACCACTGCACCTCTCTGATAACCTTCAAATCTCACTTAAAAACGCACTTCATGGATAAAATCTCAACATGCTAGAAGGCACTGATGTTGTACAATGAACACTCTTATAAATTATTTACTTTACTGATGTCCTCTAACATCATCAGAACTAGCACTGTATTCAGCACTTGACCCTTATGTACTCTGTAAGTCTCTCATTACCACTTTAGATTGTAAGCTTTTGGGCAGGGACATCCCACCCAATGTTTCACTATACAAAGCACCTGTAACCCTGTATTGTTTAAACCATTAAATTGTAAAGCGCTGCGTATACTTGTGGTGCTATATAAATAAACATATTAATTCATTCATTCATATGGCCAGTCTCTGTTGAAACTAATTCCCATGCTCCCAATGGTTAGGATATGGGGTTACGCAGGGCATGGAATGTGCCAGTCAGCTTCTAGCTTCTCCACAGGGCATACATAAAATACTGGAGGCCACATGGAGGCAGCAGATCCTTGGAAAATTTACAAGGAGCATAAAAGGGCCTTTTCTAAGTGTGTATAGTTCTTTGGCATTGGCAGAGTATGTAACTGCCTGAGAGGGAAATCACCACTATCTGACTGGCAGGAGGGAAAAGAGCCTGGGAGGGTGGTGTTAATGTTCCTTTAATGACAAAAAAAGAAAAAGCGCACACACTCTAAGCACAGGAGTAACTGGATCAGATGTTGTACATTCACCATCAAGTGTTCTCGCTTATTAAAGAGGCATATCATGGCCTCTCATTCTGAAAGGAGATTCTGGTTCACACCCCAGAATGGTGTCACATAAATTAGTGTATATCAGCTTCACAATAATGAATCCATCAATGGTTAAGTAGACGATATACATATAAGAGAAAGCATATAACCTCTAAGTGTAGAAATTCAGATTTGACTGAGAACCTACACTACATACTACCCAACAAAGTTTTGTACTCACAGTTTTAAGTCACAGTCAGGTATGCAATTACCTGTGCTGTGACACACTACCGAAGGAAAAAAATCTACGTTGGGCACAACATTTTCGCTCATTGGAAGCAATGGAGAAGAAGTTGAATTTGCAATTCAGTGCTGTGTCAGGTAGTAACACGCATTAAGAGACTTTATCGCTACAAATCGTGCCTCAAAAAGTTGGTGTTAAGTCCCCTAATGAGTGTTCAAAACCACCGACATGGAAGTGAAGGGTAAAAAAAAAAAACTAAGAAACACACTAAGTGACCCATGGATGTATTGATATGGGACCCTAAGCCCAATAACAATACATCCAAAGTACTGGAAAAATGTGTTTCTACAGTGAAGTGCAGGCACTGGGTCACAACCCTTGGCTGGTGAACTACAAAAGAGGCTTGTTCTCTATTCCAGAACTCAGAGCACAGGATAAACCAGGCCCACAAGTTTCTTCCAGTCTGGTTTCATCAAGCCTTCTAGATGGATTCTTATAGAGAAATATACTCCACTCAATGATCTGTCCCCCATCTCTTCTCTGTATGTTGCTTCCTTGTCTAGCATCTGCATCCTTTACTGCTCACCATCCATTAATGACACTGAGAGGGCAATAGTGGGCAGATTCAAGGACAGGAGTGGGGCATTAGCAAGATGGTGGTGACCCACCAATAATTTTTTGGTGGACCCCATGATTTCTGATGGTGACCCTGATGAGCAGTGATTGTTGGGATAATGTTTTTTTGATGTAAATAGACAGAGTGACGGGTATGTATGCAGGTGCCAGAGCAGCACATGCTAAACTCCTGTAATGAGGTATGCAGAAGTAGCATCTACTCATACGAGTATGTACAAGTGAATAATTACATACAGGTGCACAATTAAATCTAGACCAATGGCTATCAACCTGAGCCCTCAGACCCTACTTACAGGCCAGGGATTTTCCCGCTAGAACACAGGTATGTTGATCAGAGACTCAGTAAATTCGATTAACTAACCTGTGCTCCAAGAAAGAAATATGTAGAAGGAAAGGTCAGAGATGCTCAACTAGGCTCATGAGCTTGCAAATACAGGCAAAAAACGCACTAGGACTGCATCCAGCACCCAGGGTGCAATCTCTTTTAGCTCACCAGAGAGGGAATCTTCTGAGACACATCATACTGGTCCTGCCAAATGACAGTCCAGTCACGAAATGCCAGACAATTCATCCCTGAACAAGGGAACAACTAACCCCAGCCACCCCAGGTGTGAGGACATAGTCCCAGTGAGCTTTATGCATACCTTTGCAAGCTCATGAGCTGATTTTAGCATCTCTGAATTCTTTTCTGTATATGCAAATCGCTCTTAGGGTTGGTTACCCTAAGGGTAATGGGGGAATCCAGACATGGGCCCATTACTCACAAGTGCCTAGAGGGATCAGCTGCACATCACCAATGAGGCCCAATAAGGCTGAAATGTATGTCTGGGGTTAGCAGTTTCCCTTGTTCAGAGAAGAATTGTCTGGCATTTCATGTCTGGACTGTCATTTTAGCAAGACCTGTATGATATGCTTCAGAATATTTATTCTCTGTGTATGGCATTTGTGAGCTAAAATAGATTGCACCCTGGGAGTGAGGACATATCTTCCCAGTGAGCTTTTTGCATACCCTTGCAAGCTTATGAGCTGAGTTGAGCATCTCTGACTTCTTCTCTCCAAGAAAGAAATCCTACAGTCTTGGCCTGTTAGTTCACCCTGAGAGCACAGGTTGAGAACCACTGTTGTAGACCATCTAGGTAACTGGTGGGAAACAGGCAACCCTAGATACTATTTAAGTGACCCGTTCTAGCCATATCCTGGGGTGGCAGTGGGCATTATTAGACAGGTAGATCCAGAGCCCCAGCAGATCTAACAGTGACCACTGCAAGATGGAGTTTTTACTAGCACCAAATATGTACTGAGAAAGGGAATGGTTTGATAAATGCTTGCAGGCAAAGCTTGTATTTATCAGTCCATTCTCAGCTGGAAATAACCTTAGAACTACAATGCCCCTGCACGTCTCCTATGCACCCTCCATAGTATTTCATAAAATAATGTTGTCTGTACCCTAGGGCTTGCAATGGGCATTGTTAGCTATTTGGAGTGGAGCCCCCACATGTCTAACAGCACCCATTGCCAGATGGACTTTTCAGTTTAAGAAAATAAGGCCCCAGACATGGATTGGTTTGATAAATGCATGGGGTCAAAGCCTGCATGTATTTATCAAACCATTCACTGCAGGGAGTAACTTTAAAACAACATTGCCCCCTTACACATTACATGCACAATCTGCTCTGTCTGCCTAACTCTCAAAATCCCAGAACAACCTTTACTACACTCCAGTGCACACCCTCCAATGCCCACTAACCCCTATCCCTCGCCCAACAGTGTTCAACTCTCTCCCATACATTCTATTAATCCTTTAAGTACCAGAAGAGTGAGCAATGCATGTCAATATATGTCACAACCGGATATGCTGATTATGCAAACTGGATCAGGATGTGGGGGGAGCCATCGGCTGCAACAATTGTGTATTTCAGTAAGTCTGTGTCTGTGGGGGCAGTGGTGCATAAAATGGGGCCACAAATCCAAGGAAAGTTGGGGAGTAGTTGCAGCCAGTGTAGGAGAAACTGTGATCAGGGAGGCAGAAGATGGGAGTACAAGCTGTGAGCAGGGTTGATCTAGCCAGGAAAATAGGATTTTAGTCTTACCTGTTAAATCCTTTTCACTTAGTCCATACAGGTTACTGGTACAATGGGAGGCGATCCGCCCCTTTAAGTAGGCAGGAACATTTCTCTAAATGTATGCAGGGGATGGAGCCTCCCCTCCATCTTAAGCTGCCCTCAGCCAGAACAAGCCAGAATGATTTGAGACACTAATACTGACACAGGAGAGCCAAGTATGGTCCCTTGACAGGGTGGGAGACCAGTAACCTGTATGGACTAAGTGAAAAGGTTTTAACAGGTAAGACTAAAATCCTATTTTCACTGTCGTCCAATACAGGTTTCTGGTACAATGGGATGTACAAACATTGAGCTTTCCCAGAGGCGGGAAGAAGGCAAGGACCAAGCGCAAGGCCCAAAAGTCACCAGAACTCCTATGAACCAATTAATCATAGAGCCCAACAACAGAAGTGTCAACGGACACCAACCAGGGGTAAAAACGAACCCCCTGAACTATCACAGCACACTGAACTAGAGCCAACAGGGCTCAACAGTAAGGAAGCACTGAGAACCACAGAAGAAGAAGAAGATCCTAGACAAGCAAGACTGCCTCCAGGACCTTTCTTCCAAAGCTGGCATCAGCCGAGGCCAGTACATCTACACGATAGTGCTTCGAGAATGTGTGCACAGAGGACCAAGTGGCCGCCCGGCACAGTTGATAAGCAGACGCTTGATTTTTATAGGCCCAAGAGGCCCCAATTGATCTGGTGGAATGAGCCGTAACCCTGAAGGGAACGTGCTTATTCCGCAACTTGTAGGCTTCACGAATGGTAGATTTTATCCAAGATGCAATAGTCACCTTGGATGCCGGTCTCCCTGCCCTAGGCCCCTCAGGAATGACAAACAGAGCGTCAGACTTCCTGATAGACTCAGTGCGATGAACATAAAACTTGAGACAGTGCACTACATCCGACAAATGAAGATCCCTCTCCTTGTCAGAGGAAGGGTTAGGGCAGAAAGAGGGCACCACAATCTCCTGATTGATGTGAAACTCGGAGACAACCTTGGGTAAAAACTCCTTGGAAGTGCAGAGTACAGCCTTATCCTTGTGGAATACCAGGTAAGGAGGTTTACAAGACAGAGCTTGTAACTCTGCTATCCGGCGAACTGATACAATAGCCAAGAGAAAGGCCATTTTGCAGGTCAAAAGACGTAAAGGAACGGAAGCCAAGGATTCAAACGGGGGTCTCTGAAGAACCCCCAGCACCAAATTGAGGTCCCACTGGGGAGCTGGACTCTTGAAGGCAGGCCGAACATGAGCCACACCTTGGAAGAAAACTTTAACATCAGGAAGAACAGCAATGCGTTCCTGGAAAAATACAGACAGAGCTGAAGTCTGAACCTTGAGAGAACTCAGGCTGAGTCCCTTCTCAACACCATCCTGCAAAAAGGCCAGGACCGTGGGAAGATGGAAATCGAGCGATAAATCCTTATCAGCACACCATGCAACAAAAGTCGACCAAATTCGATGATAAATCTTGGAGGACACAGGCTTACGAGCCCTAAGCATCGTACACACCACAGAAGAGGAAAACCCTTTCTTCTTCAAAATTGAGGATTCAACCTCCAAGCATCAAATGGAGATGCTGAACATCCTCCTTCCACAGGTAGCCTTGAAGAAGCAGATCTGGACGGGCAGGGAGCGGGAAGGGATCCGCCACTGACATGGCCAGCAGGTCCGGATACCAGGACTGACAAGGCCAATTCGGAGTGATTAGGATGACAGGACACCGCTCCATCTTCAGCTTCCGGATGACTCTGATCAACAGAGGGAGAGGAGGGAAGATGTAGGCTAGGGAGAACTCCCAAGGGATTGACAATGCGTCCACTGCTAGAGCAAGAGGGTCCCTCCACCAAGAGCAAAACACTGGCACCTTCCTGTTGTGTCTGGTAGCCATCAGATCCACTACAGGTACCCCCCACATCTGGGTTAGAAGGTGAAACACCTCTGGATGAAGCGCCCACTCTCCACTGTCGACTGTGTGACGACTGAGAAAATCTGCCATGACGTTGTCTACGCCTGGAATGTGTACCGCTGAAATGACGGGAACATGTGCTTCCGCCCAAGATAAGATGGCCTTGACTTCTAACCAAGCGGAGAGACTTCTTGTGCCGCCTTGTCTGTTGATGTAGGCCACTGCGGTGGCGTTGTCGGACTCCACTCTGACTGGACAATCCTCCAGCTGAGATTCCCAGTGTTTCAGGGCAAGAAAGATGGCACGAAGTTCCAGAACATTGATGGAGAGGAGAGATTCTTCCAGTCCCCATTTCCCCTGAGCACTGAAATGACCCAACACTGCCCCCCGACCCCGGAGGCTGGCATCCGTCGTGACTGTGGTCCAATAGGGAACCTGAAAGGACCTCCCTTTTAGGAGATGAGACAGGTCCAACCACCATTCCAAGCTCAGCTCGACATGAGGAGGCAGAGAGACTGAGAGATGCAGATGATCTGGATAATTCTTGCACGTCTGGATCACAAATCTCTGAAGCTCCCTGGTGTGTGCCACTATCTTGCCACTATCGTGGAAATGAATTTCCCCACCAGACAAGTCAGCTTCGGCACTGGAACCCTCTCGAGCTCCAGGATCTTGGATACACGGAGAGCAATCTGATGAGCCACTTCTTCCGGTAAAAACACCATGCACTGCTGAGTGTCGAACAGGAGACCCAAGAAAAGGATCTGTTGAGATGGGATCAAGTCTGACTTGTCCAGATTCACGATCCACCCGTGGCGACTGAGTGTCTGGATGCACGTCTGAATCTGCTGGTGAAGGATTTCCGCAGATGAAGCTTTCAGGAGCAGATCGTCCATGCAGGGAGTCACTCTGACACCATCCCGATGAAGCACAGCTATCAAAGCTCCCAAGACTCTCTGAAAAACCAGAGAAGCTGAAGTCAGTCCAAAGGGAAAAGCTGAAAATTGAAAGTGGCCCCTGTGGCAGGCAAACCGGAGATACCGCCTGCTTTCCGGATGAAAAGGGATGTGTAGATATGCATCCTGGAGGTCCAGGGAAGCAAGGAACTCCCCTGGAGACATTACGGCTATCACAGTACGCAGTGATTCTTGACGATAGTGGGAACTCACAACAAAGGAATTGAGATCCTTGAGGTCCAGAATAGGACAGGCGCCCCCGTCCTTTTTGGCCACAACGAACAGGTTGGAATAAAATCCTGAACCTGTGTCCTCTGAAGGAACCAATTCCAGGACTTCTTTGTCCAAAAGATCCTGAATAGCGTCGTCGAACAGACGTCTTTTTGTAGGCTCCTGAGAAGGACGAGTAAAATGGAACCGAAAGGGAGGAAGGGAAGAGAAAGGGATCCTGTATCCCTCTGATACCACCTGAATAACCCAAGGGTCCGCCACTGACTCCTCCCAAACCCGGCGAAAGATATGGAGACGTCCACCTACAGCCGGATGCGGACCCGGGTTCGGAGAGTCATGCCGAAGCAGTCTTGGAGGTCTTGGCCTTAGGGGCAACTTTGGCCTTCCAGGACTGTTTGGGCTTGGAGGAGGAGCGCGCAGAGGACGGACCCGCCTGGGACGCAGAGCGTGTCTCAGTTTGGAAAGAACGAAAGGACCAATTGCGTTTGGCTGGAAACTTCTTTTTGAAGACTAATGGTAGAAGAGTGCTTTTACCGCCAGTAGCCTCACTAATCATCTCCTTAAGTTCAGATCCAAACAGTGAAGTCCCTTGGAAGGACAAAGAAAGCAAAGCTTTCTTAGAAGCGGTGTCAGCAGACCAAATTTTCAGCCAAAGAGCGCGTCTAGCCACCACAGAGGAAGTGGAGGCCTTCGGCATCATGCGCACAGCATCAAAAGCAGCGTCAGAAACATAATTTTGAGCTTCTGATATATTAGCAAGAAGCTGTAACTGCTCAGACACTGGCGCATCTTGGCGAACAGCCTCAGTAAGCTGTTCAGTCCAGACCGCAATGGCCCGGTTAACCCACGCCACTGCAAAGGTTGGACGCATGGCAGTGCCAATAGAGGCAAAAATAGACTTAAGACAAGTTTCTAACTTTTTATCCGTCCAATCTTGTAGGGCAGAAGCATCACAGACAGCCAAGGCAGTAGATTTAGACAACCTAGAAACTGGAGCATCCACCTTAGGAGGATGAACCCATTTAGCCAGTTCAGTCTCAGGAAAAGGGTAAAGTTTAGCAAACTTTTTTGATACAGAAGAGGATTTATCAGGATTTCTCCACGCATCAGAGACTAAACGTGCAAGAGTAGGATTAGTAGGAAAGCATATAACAGCCTTAGAAGGTTTCTAAAACACATCCGTTGGGTCATGAGTAGATTCCTGACTCAAGGGAAGGTTGAGGGTGGTTAGCACAGCCCTGATCAAACCCTCAGCAGAGAGTTCAGGGTCACATTCAAAAGGGTCACCAATGGACCTGGTAGACTCAATAACAGTGCCCTCCTCAACATCAGAATCCTGCAATAGTTCTTCCTCAGAAGAATCAGACACATCAGGAGCACCCTGTGGCTTGGGAAGGGTGGTCCTGATAGTGGAGGGGGTCTGCCAAACCTGAAGAGCCCCCTGAACCTGAGAGGGAAAGAGCTGAAGAGTGGATCTGAGATCCCTAGTGGCAGCCTTGAACTCTTTCACCCATGTTGGCTCAATGGCATGACTGGAAAGCCCTGGGTTGCTGTCATGGCCTTCCGCACATTTTGGGCATAAGTGAAAATTCTCTAGGCAGCCCAGAGTGACAAGAGGAGCAAAACGCAATGGGGGAAACTGACACCCCAGCCTCCTTAGTCTTGGGTCTAGCCTCTGACTCCAGTGGAGTAGACATGCTCACAGTGTCAGATATACTCCACTGACAAGAATCACCCAATTGAAGTGTGAAAGATTAAATATTCACCCCAGAAATGCTTAAAATTAAACTTATCTGGCAAGCGAAGGAGGAGAGAGAGAAGGCTCGGTCCCTGCGTAGTATACTCGCTGAGAAGAACTCACAAAATGGCTGCCGCGACGGGAGCCAATCAGAAAACGGGCGGGAAACAAGCGCTCATGGGAAACGTAGTTTTTCTCAAAAGTACCCAAAAAAGTGCCCGAAGACCCCCAAGACCCCCAACACACCGAATCATGCAACCGGATGATAGAGCAAGGGAAGACCAACAAAATGAGCTCACTCTGAAGTCGCTGTGACAAGCGGTTCCAGAGATACGCCCCACACTGTGTAACCCCATAGAGAGTAAAGGAGCAATGGCGTCTATGCGGGAAAAGCGCGCTTAAAGGCGCGGAACATTAACTTTTAATAAAGTTACCCTGACTGGAAAAAGTTACCAAACACATATAAAACACATGTAAAACATGATAAAACAATACCCCAATGAGGAAAACAGCAGGGAAAAGGTTAAAACCCCATAAACTGCTCCAAAACCCAGGGAATACACACAGGCATTGCATAAATACAGTGCAATATAAAGAAAAACACCCAATGAGTGCTGGAGTGCATAATGAGAACTCCCAAATACAATCCCAATGAAGGGACACTGTGGGACAAGGGGACCTTCAGCACTCAAAGGGTGGCTCACCTTTCTGCAGGACTTCTGTCTTCAGGTAACCATGATAAAAGGGAATTAACCAAAGGAAAATCCCCACCAGGGAAGCTACTTGACTCAAGTTGTTCCCTCTTCAGGGCATAAGGTCCACCAGAAAATACCTGGAAGCTGCACTAGCCACTTTGGAGAGGGCAATTGTCAGCCATGGTCACCCGCCTAATGGTGGTATTCCATATTTGAATAAAACAATAAAAAAACTAAAGTTGATTGAGAGATGTTCTCCACCTGATGTGCACAGCACGCAGGAACAAATCATTCTGGCTTGTTCTGGCTGAGGGCAGCTTAAGAGGGAGGGGAGGCTCCACCCCCTGCATACATTTAGAGAAATGTTCCTGCCTACTTAAAGGGGCAGATCGCCTCCCATTGTACCAGTAACCTGTATTGGACGACAGTGAAAGATCCTTGGAGATGGGGTGGGGGGCTTGGCAGCAGGGGATGAAACTTGGGAGTATGGGGAAGAAGCTTGGGGAAGAGGGTGTCAGAGGCTGGGGACATTAGGAGAGGAGCTGGCAAAAGTGGGGGAAAAGGTGTGGGCAAAGAGGAAGAAGCTGGGGCAGTGGTGGAAAAGCATGGGCCATGTCTCTCTCCCCCTGCAAAAGCAACACTGTTCATTTTTTGCTAGTTATTAATTAAAATATTCAGAGTATGAAAAGAATTGTCAAAGCCACAGCTTATTCTATTATGTTGCATTTATTTTGGCTCTATTCACACAGGTGACTTGAATGGAGCAAGAATGTGGAGTTGGACCACCAGTTGTTGTGGACTACATCTCCCATAAAAGATGATGGGAACTGTAGCATACCTCCCAAGTGTCCCTCTTTAGGAGATACTTCCCTCTTTTCCACCCTGGTGTCCCACACTTTTTGGAGATCAGACTGTGTGATGTGTATATAAGTGTATCACATCGCTCCACGTCAGTAAATATCACATTATTGTTTGTTTAAACTTCACTATACTGTACGTGTGTATTTAGTCTATGTAAATAAAATACTTTGGTCTTGCTCTAAATCATTTATTCAGTTACACAAAGAGGTGTCAATAGGTCATGAAATAACCTAAAAATTCTCAGTAGTGCCCCGTCCACTAACCACACTCCCAGCAACCCCATCTAAAACACAAGTGTCCCTCTTTGGCCAATTGAAATGTTCAGAGCTGGATTAAGACTCCATAGAGCCCTAGGCAGTGTCACAAATTGGGGCCCCCTACCACAAACCTCAGTTTTTTAATAGTTTTTTTTTTTGTCAGTCATAGTAGTGCTAACTTAATAAAAGACAAAAATCAAAGGTTTAACCCTTTGGATGTCAGCGAGGTCACCAAACCATTGCAAAGCAATGGGTCGGGCTCCTCTCTAGCATCCAAGGGGGTAAATATATTAAAATGCACAACTGAAACAGGGCTGCACAAGTGAGGATACACAAGTGATACCACATAACTTACAATTGAAATAGGGCTATACATTATATCACAGAGCTTACAACTGAAACAGGGGTATACTAGTAATTCCCCAGAGTTTATAACTTAAATGGGGCTACACAGTTGATTACAAAGCTTGCAATTCAAATGGAGCTATAGTAATGGTATACAGTGCTTACAACTGAAATGGAGTTATACCACAGAGTTACACCACAGAGTTTACAACTGGTAATCCTAGTTATCCGCTGACTAATTAAAAGTAAACTGCAGAGCCCACATTGCAACCACATTAAACATGTAAGCCTTTGGGTCCCAAATAAGTAGCCACCACTACGAAGAGATACAAAGGCTTCAGTATATGTTGTGATTGATGGGTAAAAGCACAGCCACTGATTGGCTGGTGGTTGTGGGGAAGCACAGTACCTATTACTGCTGGGGGAATAAGGAGGAAAGCTGTGTAGTACATTAACATTTAACATTGTATTTGACTTGTCTGCAGACTGCTGCTCTTGTTGAAGCATTCCACCGTCCTTTCCTTCACAAGAGATAAAGTTTCCACTCATTTTATTTAAACATAGCAGCTTATCAGGATTGGTCTGATCTAATGGAAGCATGCTGTCCCTCCTCCTCCAGAGATAAAATATTTCTTGAAAGGGAACACTTTCCTAACTAACATCTGTCAAGACAGTAAAATGTTCACCCCTTCAGGCTGCATTTTACCGCTGGAGGAAGACCAAGATGCCTTAAGTTAGATCAGACCCGTCAAGATAAGCTGTTGTTACACAGTTTCAAAAACAAACGTGTGAGCCTCTTTAGGAAGGATGGTACCATGTGCCTTCCCTCAACACAAAGTGAAGAAATCGTGTCTAGCTATACATAATGATCATAACCCCTCTCTCACACACACACTTATGTTGGTTCTGTCTCTACCCTCCCTCCTTATTCTCTGCCCTCACTGTGCTCACAATACTTAATCCATGCAGGGAGGGAAGGATAAGCAGCTCCATGCAGCTACTCTATAGCATGCCCAAGCCAAGCATGCTCTTCCCTCAGTGTTCTACCAAAGATCTTAAGCCCGCCCAGCTGTCTGCACCATATACTGTGATTGGCTGTTATAGCCAGCCATTCGCTGTGTCTGTCAGGAAGCTGCACAGAATGCCGATGTTAGCACTGAGTCTTAGTGCTAACATCGGCTTTGTGGGCCCCCCCAACTTGACCAGCCCTAGGCAGGCGCCTAGGGTGACGTGCCCATGATCTGGCTCTGGAAATGTTGGGAGGTATGCTGTAGCCCCCAACAACTGATTACCCCTACTTTATAGAATAGGTAGGACATACTGGAATAGGTCAAATGCATCCACAAAGATAATTACACAATATACAGAAAGCATACAAGAGAAAGTCTGCCAATCACATTCTTTCCTTTACCAATAGAAAACCTGTAACTTATTATCCTATATAATAATTCGCTAATGTATGTTTGTCAGAAGATGTCATGCTCAGTACAGACGCTGTGCGTGCTGCAGTCATGCACAGTACAGACTGCCAGTGCCGTGGCTGATAACGTAGTCCTCTCTGTGCACCGAAGGCTGTTGCTGCCTGCCACTGTGGCCCGTGTACAGGGGCTGTTCAACTAGTACTAGATAATAAACAGTTGGTTTTAGTTACATAGTAACATAGTAATATAGGTTGAAAAAAGACTTGCGTCCATCTAGTTCAACCTTTACATGCTTGTGACCAAAAGCATGAGGCAAGGCACCTCAGATTAGGCAAGCCCCTATCTACCTCAAATCTGAAATGACATGTATTTAGTATAATGCAAGTAAAATGCAGTAATACCATCTTACCTCTGCTGTTAGAAAAACACTAGTGAGGAAAATAGGAGAGGTACAAATAACACTGTTAGGGCTCGATCCAAATGTTGGCGTTAAACTTGCTGATAGGGCAAAATAGATACCGACCGATGAAATAAAACGTTGTGGTCGGTATTTAAATGTCCTATCGGCATTAAGCACAACGGACGTTAGGCCACAAAAATGGTCTTGTGGTCAAACATCCGTTTTGGGCGTTAAGTTCCCAAAACGCCTCTAAATACCGGCAGTTTTGGGAACTTCAATGGAAAAAAAAAATGATCGGTGCCTGACATACTGTCAAGCACCAATCGTTAGCTAATCTATGTTACACTTACCTGTCATCCACTGTCTGTCTACTTCTGTCTTCAATCTTTTTTCTCTTCTGTCTTCTATCTTCTTTCTGTAAAATACAAAAACAGAGAAGTATAAGTACAATGCATAAATATCCAGCACACTAATACATAGTTTAACCCCTTGAGTGCCAGAAGGGTACGCAAAGCATTGCAAAGGAAAGCATTGCGTACCTCTCTCGGGCTCAGAAGTGTTAAAGTATGCAGTATTGTGACAGGTCTGTAATATAAAAAGGCCCCCATGCATAGTAAATATGTCCAGGTTAAGTCAAGTAAATTGTATTGCCACAATAAAACATATCAAAAATATACATAGCTTGTAGAATTGTAAACACTGTCTCTGCCGCTGTGTGCGGCCACTGAGGCGGCAGCGGAGACAGAATCATGTGCCACAGTCCCCCCCCCCCCCCCCCGTCCTTATCTGCACGGGCCGATGCCAGCTCCACTCTGAGGGAATTGGAATTGAGACTGCCCATATATATATATATATATATATATATATATATATATATTTATGCATTGTATTTATACTTGTCTCTTTTTGCTTTTTACAGAAAGAAGACAGAAGATAGAAGAGAAGAAAGAAGACAGAAGATAGAAGAGAAGAAAGACGACAGAAGAGAAGAAAGAAGGACAGATGATGACCACGAAGCTGAGGACTCCGCTGGACATCAGGATTAATCATGTTACATGTAATGTGATGTGTTTTTTTTAGTCAGGTTAACCCCATGAATGTCAGCGGGGTAATTTTACCCCACTGGCACTCATAGGGTTAATTCAACTAACTTTCGACATATTTGTCATACTTACAGCCCCATATCAATACATCCACTGAGGACTTAGGTTTTTTTTTCATTCAAGTTTCTACGTCGGCTATTTAAACAGGCGATAAGGGACTCAAGTAAAAAAAAAAAAAAAAAAAAAAAAAAAAAAAAAGTAAGTCTTAACTTTCCTACGATAACTTGAGTCCCCTATCGGGTTTTCATGGCTAACGCAGACATCTGAATTGCAATTTACGGTGTTTTCATCACTTTCTATGGCTGAAAGCACCTCTTAACTTAAACTTAACTTAAACTTAAACTCCCGACGGCTCTTTTTTTGCCGGTATTTTTTCACAGCACAGGCATTTGAATAGCTTACTGTACTGTAAAAAAATGCCGTTGGCAGAAAAAACAGCCATCTCCAACATTTGGATTGAGCCCTTAATTACCAAAAGCAGCTATGTACTAGGAGCTACTAAACAATAAATTGGGAGAAGCCAAAACAAAATAATGAGTTGAACATGTCTCTATCATACAGGGGATTAACTTAGTTTACAGAAATGGGGAAATTATAAATTAACCTTTTGAATTTTAAAGTAGTGCGTAATCACAATGTACTTTGCCTCCCACTCATACTCAGACAGCTATGATTTTCAAGAGGGAAGTTTTATATATGAAACATAAGAACAAGACATCATGTGCAGTCAGTCAGGGACATTACACTTAAATACAAGGAATAGGTATTCCTGGAAAGATTGTATATTTCATCTAGGTTATTCATTTATCACAAGTTTTATCTCCAAATTTCCCTGCAGATTCAACCATGTATATGAAAAATATTATTTAAAGTGGAACAGTTAAGAAAACAAAACAATCATTTAAAAGATCGTAACAGAATTACAGAGTTTGCTGTTTGTGTTTATATGAATTTATAGTGATGCATGCATATATGTGTGCCTCCTGAACTTGTTTCAAATTCAGTAAAAAAATTAATTGCTATTATTCCCAGTAGTGTACACCTCCTTGAGAGAAGTGAGACTATTACATATAATTTTCCCACTTGAATCTTCAGGTATGGGAGAAAATAAAACAGATCTTTGTTTAATTTTGGTTTTTATGATAAATAACAATCGTGACATTGTCTAGCTCCTGTCATACTTTTATATTTATTTGCAGAAAACCTCAATAAAAACATATTGAAGAAAAAAAAAAAACAGTTTCACCATCTTCATAGAAGTCAATAAACTAGTTAGAGTTTTTCCTCTCAACTCTCAAAGATTGCTCCAGATTTATTTTAGTGAATTTGATTTGTCACCATTAGTGGGAGGTTTAAAAGGATAAAGCCTGAATTTAGATGTCCCAGAGAAATTCAAATAATGGTGAAAAAATATAAGAAAATTGACTAAATTTTTAAAGGTCATGGGGCTGCTTAGGAGTGTTAGGTAAAGCTCCTAAATTCTGTATTTATTATTAATTTTTATTTTCATATAGATGTCACTGCCCCTTCAAAAATGTATAGGTTAGTAAGAAAATATATGTACATGGATAGAAAAGTGTTCCAGTTGATCTAAAGCTGTGAAATACCCCAGGGTTCAGTCCTGGGCCCATTGCAGTTCTTGATTAATCCTTAAAGTGGGTATTGAATTTATTGTATCAACATTTGTTGATGATACAAGATTTTTTTTCTCTGCAGATAGATTTGTGTAAATGACATTAATGCAGATGAAGTTTAATATAGATAAATATAAGCTTATGTGAGTGGGTTACAGTAATTTATATGCTGCATTTATTCTAAATTAACACTTTATGGGAAGTCCTGGTTAGAGAAGAATTTGGGAGTACTTGTAGACAGTGAGCTCCACAACAATAGGCAGTGTCAGTCAGCTACTGCAGGCACCAATACGATACCATCATGTGTAAAATCCATGGAATGAAGATAATTATATCTATAAATATTTGTCAACACCTGAAATAAGAGGAATAAGAAGACTGCAGAGATAAGATAATAAAGGGCTTAGAATACATTAGAAAAGAAGTATCAACAGAGGATATAATTGCTACATTCAAGCCCAATCCAAATAATTCTCTGAACATCATTTATTCAAAGAGATGAGCAAAAAAGGAGGTATCCATTAAGAATAGAGGAAAGGCTATTTCAACAGCAATGTAATGTTTTTTGTTTTTTTTACAGTAAGGGCAGTAATGATGTAGGAAACCTTGCTTGTGGAGGCTGTGTTAACAGATATGCAATATCATCAAAGGGTATTTTAATACATTTTAAACTATAATCAGTATAATAATATAATATAGCAAAACATACGACAAAACCAGAAGCAGGTATCTGGGATTGCACTGGACGCATCCACAATTTAGCAAGGCACCCCACACAATTAGGCACCCAAACATTTGTATTTTTTGCCTAATGGTAAATTAATTGGTGGATAACCTCGTTCACAGGTAATTTTGGAGGCATATTATGAAGAAAATAGTAAGACCTATCAGCATTCTTATAGGAATAAGTGGCTCTTAACCCCTTGGAAGCTAGACACATTTACAACATATTGCTTCACTATGCATTGCGTAGCAATGCATTGCTTACTGCTCTGAAGCTCAAAGGGTTAAGACAAAAACTTGAATTGGTGAGTAACTTCAAACATCTGATTATTACATCTGCAGTTGCCTGTATTTAATGAGCTCCAATTGTGTCTGCTAACGCCCCCAGAGAACAGACAAGTGTTTCAACAGTCTGAAAAATCCTATAGAGAAAAGTGTTCTTTAGATCACTAAGTATTTTCAGATGGTGAAATGCCAGTGTCCAGCTATAGACTACAATATAGTTATGACACATAAATAAATACATAAATAAACATCTAAATAAAACTCAAAGGGTCCTTGCACTCACTCTTCAAAAGAGGTGTATCCACAACAAGGTACATATATTCAAAGAAAGCAGGCAATTACAGGTCTTAAACTTAATAATCAAAATGATGGTTTATTTAATCAAGCTAGTCAAACCAATCAATGATTTGGCTCATAGTCAAGTCTTAGAGGCAGACATGATAGTTGCTAGTAGGACCACATGACCTCAGTCTCAGCTCACTGCAAGTGGTAATTTTAACTTTTTTAATGGCCTAGTGTGTATTCAGAGCTCTATTTCAGAATGTGCTGTCCATTTCTCAGGCCTTAACACTTTGAATGCCAGAGGGGTACACAATGCATTGCTTTGCAATGCACTGCGTATCCCTCTGGCCCTCAAAGGGTTAAGGGTTAACTAGGCTTCAGGGCTCTGAGTAGCATCTCAATGGAAATGGCATCCAGGACTGACTGAAGATATTATCCCTTGAACAAAGACACAAGGGCAAAATTCATAGGAATCATTAGAATTTTCTGGCCATCTAAGTGTTAAACATATAAGGGTAACTTTTTTTGCAATAAAAGTAATTCCCCTTTAATGTAGATGATGTTTTGTGGAAAATTACAGAGTGGGCCTATTGATGACACAATTGGTGTCTAAAAAAGGTATTTATTTATTTAAACTGCTTTAACCCTTTGAGTGCCAGATACCCCTCATACGCTTAAAGGGTTAATAAGAAAAGGAGAGAACATTTCTGTATATAGATTACAGAGATCTGGTCCCCAGACAGCCTTGATTTCTCAGCAGTTTACATTGACTGTAGTTATGACTGAACTTATTATCTATAATTGCATTGCCAAGTTCAGGAAATGGCTTAAAATGTTGTTGTGGAAAAGGGAATTTGGGTGAGCCCTAATTAGGATGTTCTATTGTCTGTGCTGTCATTTCCTTGTTATTTATATGATTGTTTTATTGTTTGTTTTTGGTCAGATACTATTCCGCGTCCTGGGGTGCCTAGGCGCAGAGAGCTTTAAAGATGCAACAAATAAATAAATACCATTTAATTGTTATGACGCAAATATTGGATCAGCCAGTTGGAGAGGCCGTAGCGGTGGATGTCAGCATATTTATAGGGTTTCAGGTTTATAAATGGATTGTTAAGTTCTATGTTAGATTATGTTTATTCAGTCTTTTCTACTAATAAATATATTTTGTCTGGTGTTTCACAATAATTCTATTATGTCAACATAATGGTTTATTTTAATCAATGAGGAATAATTAGGAATATACACACATGCATATATATCACATGCATATATATATATATATATATATATATATATATATATATATATATATAAATTGGTAAGTCTTTGGCACTCACGTATTATCTTTAACGTCAACCACCGTCTACCCACCATGTGCTGTACCCTATAATAACAAATGTAGACAAAATAATGTACGCACTCACTGTTTAGGTCTCAAAATTGAAAATATATAAAAACAGCTTCACAGCTCCATCATAAACATTAGCAGCACAAGCAGCAGCAACGTTTCAATCCGCTTCGTGGGATCTTTATCAAGCCATAAACATCCAGAGAAGCGGATCGAAACGTTGCTGCTGCTTGTGCTGCTAATGTTTATGATGGAGCTGTGAAGCTGTTTTTATATATTTTGAATTTTGATACCTAAACCGTGAGTGCGTACATTATTTTGTCTATATATATATATATATATATATATATATACACACACACACACTTAAGATCAGTTCTTGCATAATAACCTAATGTTATCATTTGGGTGACACACATCTATTAACCCTTTCAGTTCCAGTGGAGTGAGCAATGTATTGCTCACCCCTCTGGCACTCAGAGGGTTAAAGATAAAGTAATGCCTTATTTTAATGTACATTATTTTAGTAGTGCATATTTATTTTAAAGGATGCGTAATGCCTTAGCATATCTTCCAAGTGTCCTTCTTTAGGCAGTAGGACGCGTAATGCCTTAGCATACCTTCCAAGTGTCCCTCTTTAGGCAGTAGGACGCGTAATGCCTTAGCATACCTTCCAAGTGTCCCTCTTTAGGCAGTACAGTAGCTGTTTGAGACCCAAATCCATCTTTCCCACCCTGGTGTCCCTGTGTTTAGGAGATCAAACTGTGTGGTTAGTATATAAATGTATCACATTGCTCCACAGCAATAAAACTCACATTAATGTTTGTTTAAACTTCACTATATGTGTTTATACATTAGATTGGGTAATTAAAATACATTGGTCTTGTTTTAAATCATTTATTCAGTTACCCAAAGACGTGTCAATAGGTCATGAAATAACCTAAAAATTCTTGGTAGTGTCCTGCCCACCAGTCACATCCCCACTTAAAACAAAGTTGTCCTTCTGAAATGTTGGGAGGTATGCCTTAAGTTACCTTTCATTATTTTAGTAGTGCACATTTATTTTACCTGCTTGCTTTCTTTGTCTTTCAAACTTTGAGTGCCAGAGAGGTATGAGTTGGATACTCCTCTGGCACTCAAAGGATAAATCTTGTGTACTTTTCTCAAATCAGCAAATCACAGTTCTTCTCTTTTTTTCCACTTCCAGAGTTGTGATCTCCCTCTACCTGCAGCCTTTAAAAACAGTCCAGACTCGACTGCATCCTGGACCATAAAAATCCTGGGCCATTTACACAAAGAAAGTATAGAGAGATTCTTGATCAAACCAACTGCAGCCTGGGGGGGGGGGGGGAAATAAAAGTGATTTAAGTAGTGGATACATGGGAATTCTTTTGTTTTATATGAACAACCGTTTTAGGGGAATGTGGAGGTGTGTGAAGGAATCATAGGAGATTTACCTTGAGCTATGATAGTAACATAGTAACATAGTTGATGAGGCTGAAAAAAGACATGTGTCCATCAAGTCCAGCCCATGCCAAAAACACCCCTGATGATACAGAGGAAGGCAAAAAAGCCCTCTGACACCATTTCTAATTTAGCCCCAAGTGGGTCAAAAAATTCCTTCCTGACTCCAAATGGCAGTTAGATAATTTCATGGAGAAACATCCTATCTGCATTAAAGCCATCTGTCATAATTTGCAATAGTGTTCTGTGGTAAATAGACATCATTGATTTTTTTAAATCAGTTGCATTATCTGCAAGTACAACTTCCAGAAGCAAGGAATCCCATAGCTTTACCGCCCTTACTGTAAATAATCCCTGCCTTTGTTTTAGTCGAAAGTGTCTTTCCTCTAGTCTTAATGGATGGCCTCTTGTTCTTAGCTCAGCTCTTTGCATAAATAATTCATTGGATAGTTCTTTGAATTGACCTTTATCAGTTTTGTTGCACGTCTCTGTGCCTTTTCCAGTTCAACAATGTCTTTTTTAAGAACTGGCACCCAAAATTGTACTCCATGTTGTAGATAAGGCCTAACCAAGGATTTATACAAAGGTAGGATAATATTGGCATCCCTTGCATCTATAACTCTTTTTATGCAGGCTAGTACCCTATTTGCTCTTGCATCAGCTGAGTGACTTTGCACACTGCTCTGAAGTCTATCATCTATCAGTACTCCTAAATCTTTCTCTAATGAGGATTCCCCAAGTTGTTTCCCATTTAGAGTATATGTAGCAAGTTTGTTTCTACAGTCCAAATGCATAACCTTACATTTATCTACATTGAATGTCATCTGCCACTTTTCTGCCCATTCACTCGGTTTATCTAAATCCTTATGCAGACAAAAAAAACATCCAGCTCTGTATGTATTTCCTTACATATCTTAGCGTCGTCAGCAAAGATTGAGACATTACTTTCAATTCCCACTTCTAGATCATTAATAAACAAATTAAAAAGCCTTGGGCACAGAACTGAACCCAGCGACAACCTACTTATAACTTTAGACTAATTTGAAAGGGTTCCATTTACAACAACTCTCTGCCATCTATCATTTAACCAGTTCTAATCCATATACAGATAATACAGCCCAAAACCTTTTAATTCATGCAGTAACCTGTTGTGAGGCACTGTATTAAAGGCTTTTACAAAATCCAAGTATCCTTCATAAAAAGCAACTCCCTTGTCCAAATTACTACTTACCCTTTCCTAAGATGCAAGCAAATTAGTTTGACATGATCTATTCTTCATAACCATGCTGGCTCCTACTATTAATATTGTTTTGTTGTCTTCACATAGTTCTGAATACTGCCAGTTCGTAACCCTTCTAGTATCTTACCCACTATGGAAGTCAAGCTCACAGGTCTATAATTTCCTGGACTGGATCTTGCTCCCTTTTTATATAATGGAACTACATAAGCTTTTCTTCAATCACAGGGCACTATGCCTGATGAAAGTGTATCAATAAATATTCAGTATAATGGTCTTGCTATTACTAAACGAAGTCCCTTAAGTACCCTTGGGTGTATACCATCAGGTCCAGGTGCTTTATTCACCATAACCCTTTCCAGTCTCTTTTAGACCTTTTTGGACCAACAGTAACAGTGACAGAGACTGACTGTAAAAGTGACATAGATCATATTACATATATTACTGCCAACCTTGTGGTGTATGTTAACAATCAACAGTACTATCACTTTGTTCACCAGTTTTGCCACAGGCAGTGGTAAAAGGTGTACATGAATGTGATGGCGGTAGTAAAGTGGTACTACAAAAATTGAGTGCGGTCATGGTTTCAGCATCTTCTTCTTCCTCATGAGGGGGAGGCTATTAATACAATTGATGTGAAATGTTCCACTACCAATAACAGCACTAGTAGTACTATAAAGCCTAAAGAGGATGATGAGCATGTCATTCTAGTGTTGTTGCCACAGAGGAGGATTTATCAGTGGGAACAAGCTCTGCAACAGGCAGTAACAGCAACACATCACTGGCAAGCAGTGCTCAAGCTTCTATAAATCCCCGTCGGGGAAAAGTGGCAACATTTTTGAGAAAAAGCTACAAAAATAAGAATAAATATAACAAAAAGAGACCAAAAACGTGTGCATGGATTCCTCAGCAAATAAAGGTCTATAACATCACTGAAAGAGTAAAGTGCCTGAAATGGAAATGGGCAGGCTACAAAGCAAGAAGACCTGACTGTAGATGGACCAAACACATTTTATAATGAATTCCACTTGATACTAAACGCCCAAGAAGAAGACCAAAGACAAGATGGTTAGATGAGATTCCCAAATGTATTGGCAAACAGCGGCAACAAAACACATAGGACCAAAGCTGTTGGAGGCTTGCTAAGGAGGCATTCATCCTGCAGTGGATCGACAATGGCTTCTGCTGATTTTATATATATACTAGCAATGTGGGACGGTGCTGCCCGTCAGGCTATATAGGGAATTAATACACACACACGCGGATGCAAGACACACACACACACAGAGACACACACGCAAATGCACACACATGCACTGAGATGCACAAAGAGCGACACAGTCATACATACATACATGCAATGCACAACATGCAGACACATAGAGTGTGATACAGACATGAAACACACACAGTTTGTATTTGTGTTTCTACTTAGGCCTCCACTGTGGCATTCGTTCATGAAGTTGAAATGCATGTGGTAATTGCACATACTATGGTGGAAGGTGGATCATGCTGGCTCCCGGGGTGTGAGTGAGTGGCATTCATTCATGTAGTTGAAATGCATGTGGTAATTGCACATACTATGGTGGAAGGTGGCTCGTGCTGGCTCCCAGAGTGTAAGTGTGAGTGTGAGTAAGAGTAAATGAGTGCGAGAGTGAGTGTGTGAATGTGAGTGATTGTGTGTGAGTGATTGCGTGTGTGTGAGTGAGTGTGATTGAGTGAGAGTGTGTGTGAGTGAGAGTGTGAGTGAGAGGGTGTATGAGTTAGAGGGTGTGAGTGAGTGAGAGTGTGTGAGTGAGAGTGTGTGTGAGTGAGTGTGTGAGTGAGAGTGTGTGTGTGTGTGTGAGTGTGTCTGGGAGTGTGAGTGAGAGTGTGAGTGATTGTGTGTGTGTGAGGGAGAGAGTGTGAGGGAGAGACTGTGAGTGTGATTGAGTGTGAGTGTGTGAGAGAGTGTGTGTGAGTGAGATAGTGTGAGTGAGAGACCGTGTGTGTGATTAAGTGTGTATGATTGAGTGTGAGTGAGAGTGTGTGTGATTGAGTGTGAGTGTGTGTGTTTGTGTCTGATGTGCTTGTGCCTGTGGTGTAGGAGCGAGTGGCAGCCATTTTGTTTTTTCAGTCACTTGGATAGTGGTGGGCAGGCTGGATAGTGGGGGCAGGCCAAATCCCTGCATGATTTAAATCACTCCCCCATTGAATCACCCAATGGGAGCAGTAACTCCTCTTTACTTAAGCTGAGGTAACATAGCAATATAACACACGGTGGCTCTTCAGTTGAGGCAACATACCAATATGCTGAGGCAACAAATAGAAAGTGTTGAGGCTTGCCCTCTGTAACATACAGCAAAGCATCTCTCTCCCTTTAAGGAGAAAGGGCGGGAATCAGGAAGCAGGAAGTGGAGGAGTGACAGTTGAAAACAGACAGTTAGTGAGGTTGACTGAAGAGATGAAAAGAGTAAAATAAAAGAGTTGCTATTAAGTTTATCCCTGAGTTTGTATTTTATGGAAACATTACACCCTCGTACTGAAACAGAGTGTATGGAGAGTTACAGTTATCTGTGGGAGGTGACACAGAGTGTATGGAGGGTTACAGTTATCTGTAGGAGGTGACACAGTGTGTTTGTGGGGTCATGATCCTGAGTGAGAGTGTGAGTGGACCGGGAGAAGTTATTGATATCCCCTACTTCAGGAGTGAGTGGCAGCTATATTTTATTTGTCAGCTGGATAGTGGTGGGTGGGCTGGAGGGCCAAATCCCTGTATGATAAACATGCCCCATTGAATCACCCAATGGGAGCAGTAACATCCCCATTGAATCACCCAATAGGAGTTGTGTCTCCTAATGAGACATAAATTATGTAATGAGGCATTCTGTTAAATGTGTGCTTTTTTTCTGAGGAGACATAAATTATGTTCTGTGTGTGAGGTACCATAAATTATGCAATGAGGCTTATTCTTTTTTATATATATATATATATATATATATATATATATATATATATATATATATATATAGATATAGATAGATATATATACATATCAAAGTCTGTTCACTCATTATGTGATAAAGTCAATGGTTGGGGTGTCGGCAAAGGAATAAAGTATACACACAAATCCTTGTTGAAGAACCACACTCATGGGATTTTTCAATTATGATTTAGGTGCAAATCTAATGAATCAATGTTTTGGCCCTTACTTGGACCTTGACAATACATCTGGACAAAAGCCCAGGTTAGGGCCAAATAAGTGTGGATTATGTGTCTGGATGTATATATATATGTGTATACACATACACAGAACTGTGAAAAAGTTGTAGGCGGGTGTGAAAAAAATGTTGCAAAGTAAGAATGTTTTCAAAAATACACGTTACTAGTTTATTTTTATCAATTAATAAACTGCAAAGTGAGTGAAAAGAAGAAAAATCTAAGTCAAATCAATATCATAAATTCTTCAAGGTACACTTGCACAAAGTCAGGGATTTTGTAAGCATATAGTCAGGTGTGATTAAACAATTATACCAAACAGGTGCTAATAATCATCAATTTAATATGTAGGTTGAAACGCAATCATTAACTGAAACAGCTGTGTACGAAGAATAAAACTGGTTGAGGAACAGCCAAACTCAGCCAACAAGGTAAAGTTGCTGAAGACAGTTTAACGTCAAACGTCATTCACCAGGGCAAGACTGAGCATAGCAACAAAACACAAGGTAGTTATACTGCATCAGTAAGGTCTCTTTCAAGGCAGACAGTGGTTTCCAGATGTGCTGTCCAAGCTATTTTTTGAAGAAGCACAAAGAAACGTGCAACGTTGAGAAATGTAGACTCAGTGGTCGGCCAAGAAAACTTAGTACAGCAGATGAAAGATACATCATGTTTACTTCCCTTCTCAATCGGAGTATGTCCAGCAGTGTCATAAGCTCCGAATTTGCAGAAGACAGTGGGACCCGGGTACACCCATCTACTGTCCAGAGAAGTCTGGTCAGAAGTGGTCTTCATGGAAAACTTGTGGCCAAACTCCATACCTCCGACGTGGAAACAAGGCCAAGCGACTCAACTATGCATGAAAACACAGGAACTGGGGTGCAGAAAAATGGCAGCAGGTGATCTGGACTGAGGAGTCAAAATGTTAAATATTTGGCTGTAGCAGAAAATAGTTTGGAGGGCTGGAGAGTGGTACAAGAATGAGTGTCTGTAGGCAACAGTGTAGCTTGGTGGAAGTTCCTTGCAAGTTTGGGCTGCATTTCTGCAAATGGAGTTGGGAATTTGGTCATACCATCAGGAAGGCATTTGACTGGCCCCAAATGTGTTCAGCAGCATGACAATGACCCCAAATATACAGCCAAAGTCATTAAGTACTATCTTCAGCATAAAGAAGAACAAAGAGTTCTGGAAGTGATGATATGGCACCTACAGAGCCCTGCTCTAAACATCATCGAGTCTGTCTGGGATTACATGGGGATAGAAGCAACTGAGGCTGCCTAAATCCACAGAAGAACTGTGGTTAGTTCTCCAAGATGTTTGGCACAACCTACCTGCCAAGTTCCTTAAAAAAACATGCGCAAGTGTACTTAGAAGAATTGTTGCTGTTTTGAAGGCAAAGGGTGGTCAAACCAAATACTGATTTGATTTAGATTTTTCTTCTGTTCACTCACTATGCATTTTGTTAATTGATAAAAATAAACTATTTACATGTCTATTTTTTAAAAAACATTCTTACTTTATAGCAACAAATAAATAAATGATGTCAATCCCATGTAATGAAGAAAAAGCACAGGGACAATCAGACATATAAAAATGAATAATCAACCCTCCGACAATATACACATATACACACACACACACACACACACACACACACACACACACACATACAATTGAACTGGAATGCACTCACTGTGATGGGGATAATGACCCCGATGGTTTGGAAAGCACTCAGAGGAACCTTTGGAGATGAAGCACCAGTGGTTTAATAAACCACTGCTGGTTCATCTACAAAGGATACTGTGAGTGCTTTCCATAATATTTAAAAACACACATATATTAGATTTGTGGATGTTTCATCTGAATTATTAGTGTATAAAAATGTTACATGTTTGGAGAAAATTAACTTCATTTGCCTTTGCGTTCAGTTAATCAGCATATTGCTAAGAAAAATGTGTTAATGGATGGAAGTCTCTGCCACTTTCTCTGGACTAACATTTGTACAAGATTCAAAGTCTATTGACGCAGTACACATGGCTGTGTTGTGGTTTGTGGCTTTAGATGAATTAATTGGTGCAAAGGGTTTCACAATAACTGCTGTGTTACAATTAAATCTAAATGTGAGTGTGAAAAAGGACTGCAAACCCATATACCATATGCTTAGTTCCAAAATGGAGTCTTTAACCATGTGGCTTGAGATTTACAAGATTGCGTCAGACCATGTGCTTGCTTCACAATGGAGTCAATGAACATGTGCTGAATCCAAAATGGAGTCAATGAACAAAAGTCACAGGCTGTGTGGCTTAGCACAAGCAGAGTAGCTTACAGTATGCTCACACTAACAACTTAGGCAAAAAAGACACTAGCACAGTTATTGGAACCAAATGCAATTGCATAATACCCCTATAAATATATGTGCGAAAATCCATGAGGTCGTGGCCAAAAATTTTGCGTGCGTGATACGTGGCTGATGCACCAAAGTATACCCAGAGAAGTTTGTTCTAGTGTCCAATACCACAATTAACAAAGTAACACCCCAGTACTAGCAATAAGCAATAATATATAATAAAAACAAGTGGAAGGTGCTCCACCTGTATTTGTGGGAGGGGCTGCAGGCCTTAAATACAGGTAGCAGCCCCTTCCACTGGAGCTCAATTCACGTTGAGCTCACCTCACATTGCCTCGTCCGACGTACCTGTACGCCATCACTTTTCCACTCTCGCCCACCCGATACGTTCTCCTTGACTCCACTGCGACTCCCGGTAAGTTGGTTCATCCTCCGCTCTTACCACCCCACCTTGTGTCTCACGAGATCTCCTCTCCACCCTGTTCCTTCATCCCCTTCCTTTTACCACCATTGCCTCTTCCGCCGGTACGCTTCTGTTTGCTCCTGTTTCGCTTCTCCCCGACCCGTATCCATTCCGCCCGCCGACACGTTCCCTCCCCTCGCACGCACAACCCGAGCCTCGCCGGTCCAGCATGGCAACCAGTCCTTGCACCGGTTCACACTCGGTTTCCCCTTTTTTCCCCGCCTCCAGCAGCCGCCAACCCGCTCCCTTCAGTCAGCCCTTTCCCTCACGTCCACACCGCTTGTGTCACCTTCGTTTTCCTCTCTCACCTTCACTTTCCCTCTTGCTTCGATGTTAAGTAGCTCAACTACAATGCACCAGACGGCCAGCAGATGGCAACCTGGTGCAATAGGAACAGTATGTTCAGTCTTGACTGTCATGTTCATCTCTCCTTGTCTTTCAATAAAGTTTATTTAAAAAAAAAAAAAACCCGCAATTCACCCTCAAAGTCCTTTTTGCTCGCCGCCATAAATTATATCCGCTGTCGTTATTTTCTTCCAAGCAGGTCCTGGATACTTATTACCACCAATCATTCCTTATCGAATTACTGGTTTCTCCAGCATTCTGATTTGTTCAAGTCACAAAGGTATTTCTATTTCAGGTAGTCATCTTTCTCTACGTTTTTTCACCGTCCCGTGGTTTCCTTTATGCTCTCTTTCATCTCTTTCAGGCACTGTCGCTCGTCAATTGTCGTTCAATTCCTCCAATATCACTATTCGCCAGGTAGGTCATAATGAGTATAAATTATTAAAAAAAAAAAAAAAAAACAACTTTGCTCACTGTTATTTTTCCTCTTAGATTCGTTTTTAGCTGATCATCAGGTAGGTATCATCTCCCTCTCACCGCAAAGAACCCCATCCTCTACCACTACAACACTCACAAGTTTCCCCATCCACACCTACCATACATTCACGCATCTTCTCTCCACCATACCTTACCTCTTCATCGACGCTGAAGGTAGGTTCTCATATCTTCAGCTTCCGATTCATCACCCTCACTACAAGACCAGGCTTCTGGTTACACCTTCTCATGACCTCACCGCATGCCTCCTTGGGGGGGACGGAGGATCCCTGCCCCTTACCTCCGGGAGGCCGAAGGTTCAGGCCCTCCGTCACCTCAGGGGGGGGTCACGTCTCCTTACCTCATCGGAGGCCGAAGGAGTATCTTCTCGAAACCTGAAGTCAGGACACCTTACCTCTCAATTCAGGGCCGGCGGTACCTCCTTACCTCATCATAGAGGCCGAAGGTTGTCCCCCTCCTCCTTAGAGAGGATGAAGGTCTCTGCTGCATCCTTTCCCCTCACAGAGGCCGAAGGTGTCACCACCTCATTATTCACTTATCATCTCACCCTTCCGGTAAGTCCAATATCACTCACATTCCTCTTTCTTCACCTCTTTCCCTCATCCTGTCTCTTGGGCACCTCCTTACTATTCTAACATTGTTTTTCATTTAGCATGGCGGACAACGAACAGCAACAGAATCAAGCATGTTCCCAAGCCCAAGTTCAGGACATCCCTGCCTCTCCAAGGCCACGCGGACCTAACCTTAGGGACTGGACCATCCCCACTCTCATAGAAGAATTGGCCAGAAGGAATATTCCCCACTCTTCAACAGCTAGGAAAGCCGAATTGTTCAGGCTCCTGTTCCCCAATACCTCCACTCCTTGACCTAGACGCACCTCTACATCATCTCCAGCTTCCACTCATTCCTCCAGCATGCATCCTCAATTGGAACACATAACGCACCTCCTTACAGATCTCAATTCTTCCATAACCGATATGCAGGGCAGGTTGGCAGCGGTAGAATCTGTCATCAACACCAGAGTGACCCCCCCAGCAGCAGAAGGTAACACCGCTAACACCAATTCGGTAGGCCCTTCACCCAGGGTCACTCCGGCACACATGATTCCGCAACACCTGCGCCAGGATATAATAGAAGGCAAGGATGTTAATTTGGTGTTGCTCCTGATCGCCTCTCAGGATTTAGCGGAGAACAAGACGGTTAACTGCGGCGACGTCTCGGTCACGCTCAAGACTAAGGACTCTCGTTTGTCCAGACGTCTCTCCGTGTCCGAGTTTGTGCTCGCTTTTAGTATTTACCGGGACATTTTGTGTTCCGCTTTTCCGCTAAGGCGTCAGGAGCTAGACCAGTACCTGTACACTGTAGTTGACCTGGAATCTAAATACGGAGGTTATTCGTTCTTCGAATACCATAAGTCTTTTGCTGCCAAGGCCACAGCGGCCAGGGCCCAGTTCAACTATACGGTTGACTGGAGCATCCTAGACCACAAATTGTTTTGTAGACATTTCGCTGGGCTTAAAAGCATCACCTGTTCCATTTGCCAATCGGCCAATCATACCAGTAATCTCTGCCCCAACACATCAGATACACCGCCCTCCCAACCTCAGCCCTCCAACCCTCCTCCTGCCTCTGCTACTCAACCTACCCCTGCCACCCCCCCTGCCAGGGACAAGATGGGGCGCCCCATCTACTACCACGGTAGTTCCCCCATGTGTAATAATTATAATTTTAAAGGTTGTTTTTTCAGCGGCTGCCGCATGTTACACATTTGCATCACTTGTAGGCTTTCCCACCCTCGCAATATTTGTCCTCGTTTAAGCAAAAATAAATGACTAGGTCCTGTGAACATTGCAGCTCTCCGGTCTCTTATTTCAAAACATCCAGATCAACATATAGTATCTTATATTCTCAATGGTCTGACAGAGGGTTTTCATACGGGTATCATCACTTGTCCCGCAGAATCGGTAGTTTGTCCTAATTTACAATCAGCAGTTAACGACCCCGACACCGTGTCCTCTCTTATTGCAGCAGAATTAGAGAAAGGTTTCATTCTGGGCCCTTTTCCTTCCCCCCCGTTCCCTACGTGGCGCATTAATCTCTAGGCATCGCCACCAAAAAATTCTCTAACAAAAAGAGACTGATCATTGATTTTTCTGCACCACACTCTTCAAGTCAGGCCAGTTACAATTCCCTAATTCCCTCTTCTGAATTTTCCCTCAACTACAACAACATAGATGACGCCATCAGGCTTATATTGGCCCTTGGCAGGGACTGCTGGATGTCTAAAACAGACATTTCTGACGCTTTCAAACTGCTCCCGGTCCACCCCTCACTGTGGCATTTGCAGGGTTTTTGTTGGAAGAACCAATATTTTTTCTCCACTCGCCTGTCCTTTGGGGCCAAGAGTAGCCCAAAAATATTCAATACTTTTGCTCAGGTCCTGGTGTGGCTCCTTAAAAACCACTGCAAATGCCCGGGCGTCATCCACTATTTGGACGACTTTCTGCTCATAGAACCCCACATAGACTCTCCCTCCAGTCTTAACAACCTCTTACGCCTCTTTCAGAAGCTAGGCATTCCAGTGGCCCTCAAAAAGACATTTGGCCCCTCCACCTCAATTGAGTTCTTAGGTATCACTCTCAACTCACATACCTTCATGTCCAGCCTATCCCTGGAAAAAACATCACGCATACTAGCTATCATCAGAGAAACACTAACCTCTCCATCTCTTTCTCGGACTCAATTACAGTCAGTCCTGGGCCATTTTTCTTTTGCTTCCCACATCATTCCACAGGGCCGGCCCTTCACCTCGCACCTCATTACTCTCTTATCATGCTACCCAGGCACAGACCAACCGATCTCCCTCAATCCTCCTGCCCGTCGTGATTTAGTCATGTGGGAAGAATTTCTCGCCTCATGGAACGGCCGTTCCATGTTCCCCCCCTCCCCTTCCTGCACCTCGCCAACAATTTTTACAGACGCCGCGGCGGGCCGGGGATTCGCGGGAATTTGGGGCGATAACTGGTTCTCGGAGCCTTGGCCCCCCGAGATCTGCTCCACATCGCGGCTGCTGGCTAGTTCCCCGTTATTGGAAATTTATCCAGTGGTGGCAGCGGCAGCGATGTGGGGTAGCAACTGGTCGGGTCAGGCAGTCATATTTAACACCGACAACATGGCCGTCTCTCAGATTCTCATCAAAGGTAGTTCAAATTCCCCACATATCATGAATTTTCTAAGGAAACTTACGTGGTTAGCTTTGTCATATAAATTCATAATTCACAGCAAGTTTATACCAGGATACCTCAACCGAGAGGCTGACGCTCTTTCTCGCTTAAACTCACAGGCCTTTTTCCAGCTTCATTCTTCAGCCAGCCCGTTGCCCTCCAAAGTTACAGTCTTTCAAGACCTCACCAGGATTTAAACCATTTGCTGTCCAGAGCCTCATACTTCATTCAACAGGGTCTCGCCGACAGTACCCGTCAGAATTACCTGCATGCCTGGCTTCAATTTACCAGATTCGTCAGCGAATTTGCCATTCCAGCCCCACCTACCATTGACCACATCTTAGCTTTCGCCACTCACTGTCATGAGAATCTCAAGTTGAGCCCATCTTCCATCAAACTGTATATCGCAGGCATTCAACATCACCTAGCCTTGTATTACTCCATCTCGCCCTCCTTGTCCTCAAATTACAGGATCAAGTCCTTCCTTAAGGGTATTTCCAAAAATCATCATCTTCCATCACGTACCCGTCTTCCCATCACTGGCACCATTTTCAAGCAAATGTACGATCTTCTCCACTCTAATCCCTTCGACCCTCTCACTAACACCACCCTCTTGGCAGCTATCAACCTGGCCTTCTTTGGCTTCCTTAGGCCAGGAGAATTCACTGTCAGGCCCAACTCCTCATACTGTTTGCTAAAGAAACATCTATCCTTCCATCACGACCATTTCGTGCTGTTCCTTCCCTCCTCCAAAACGGACCAGTTAAAAAAAGGCACTAATTTACCTTTCTATCCTACACGGGACAGATGGTGCCCTGTCTTGGCGCTACAAGCATTAGTCCGAGCCAACTCACACCTTCCGGACAATAGCCCTCTCCCTCCACTCCCTGACGGTCCCCTCTCAGCCGGTCAGTTCTCCAGTTACCTTCGCACCATGGTCACAGGTTTGGGCCTCAATCCAGAACAGTACACTGGCCATTCATTTAGAATTGGTGCCGCTTCAGCAGCTTCAAGTAACGGTGTGCCAGCTCACATCATTCAAAGGTTGGGTCGTTGGCGCTCTTCATGCTACACCCGTTATATCCCTGATCCTCGTACTGAAATTCAACACGCCCTGGTATCTTTGACTCATAATGATGCTTCTAATAAACAGTTTGTTTAATATTTTGCCTCCTTTTTGGCCTCTTACAGGTTAACCATATCAACGCTCCTCCCGGGGGTCCCGTTAGGCCCCGGGGGGGCTGGCAACCCTACACCATATGTCATAACCCTACACCATGTATCCCCTCAGCATATCACAGCCGTAAGCCCCTACCACAAGTGGAAGGTGCTCCACCTGTATTTGTGGGAGGGGCTGCAGGCCTTAAATACAGGTAGCAGCCCCTTCCACTGGAGCTCAATTCATGTTGAGGCCCCCCTTATACCCCCCCTTTTTTTAGGGGTTTCCTATCCAGGTTGGCCCTCTTACAGGTTAACCATATCAACGTTCCTCCCGGGGGTCCCGTTAGGCCCCGGGGGGGCTGGCAACGCTACACCATATGTCATAACCCTACACCATGTATCCCTCAGCATATCACAGCCGTAAGCCCCTACCACAATGATATTATAATAAAAACAATACACTGTATATTATAAAATATATATTAGCTAAATACCTAATAATACTAACTAGACAATTACTTACTGCAGTGCAAATAAAACACAATATGCAACAATTATGGCAGAATAACCATACGTTGGTTATTAGGGTGGTTGCTTAGAAATATAAAATAAAAAGAAAGCAGAAAGTGATACAGTTTTATACTTATCTATCCTGGGACAATCTTACGAGGACAGTGTAGTAGGAAAGGATGCAAGTAAAGAGAACTGGTTGCATGGCGTGATGCATTTGGCTGCGTCAATGGGAGGCGGTCAGGCATCCAAAAAATGACTCTCAGGCTCTGGCTTCAGGAACAGTTCTCACCCAGTACTCCCAAGCTGCATCCTTTATTGCTGCAGGTACCTACCCTCACTAGCCCACTTTACCTGCCCTGAACAGCCCCTTATCCCTCCCCCTAACAGCAAAAGAAAGAAAGGGAACTGGTCTATTCTTGTCTTCCCTTGCTTTTTTTCCCACAAAAACAGACAGATGTCCACTTAAAGGGATAGTAATGTTTCAAAATAAAAGCAACTCCAATTAATCTTCATAGTATTTGGGCCATGGAGAATGCTATTTCAATACTGTCAGAGTTGTAGTTCAAGAGCAATTGAATGATACTCTTGAAATTCAGGACTGGCCAGATTATAAAACACCACAAATAAACTAGAGATTTACAGGTTATTGCAGCAATCAATCACAGCCATAAGCAATGTGACTGTCCCTCCACTTCCTGCTAGCATTATATTGGCTGTTCTGTGTATCAATCACTTCTTCTCTCTACCCTCCTACACAATCTCTTCCCACTTTCTCCGCTGAAAGAATGCAAACAAATGAACAAATACTTTTTATTGAAGAAGCTGAAATTGTTGTTTATTATTCTGATACTTTGTGCACATTCCTGTATGTTGTTTTAAACCAAATCTCATAAAACACGTGATTTTCAAGTGGAATCCATTTCAAAATTTGTTTGGCACATCTACCATCAGTTCTTCTAGCTATGTGGACTGCCCATTACCATTTCAGGCTCTTTACTCTTTCAATGCTTTCATAGACCATTGTATGCTGACAAATCCATGCACATGTTTTTCAGTCTCTTTTAGTTATGCTTAGAATTTGCCGCTCCATACTTCTCTGTGTGACCTTAAGTTTTTGTACTGCTTTGGCATTCAGTGTCCATGTTTCACAGCCATACAGAAGGACTGGGAGGACACACTGGTCAAAAATCTTTCTTTTACGGCAGAGTGGTAAATTTGTCTTAACGACAGTACTACTATGTTTTCCAAATGCTTGTCATCCCAATTTTATTAGTCGCTCAATTTTCATCATGGTGTTTCTATCTGTTGAAATTTTCTGTCAAAGGTAAACATACTTGTTCTTTTTCATCTACTGTGATTTTAGTAACTTAGTAACAATGTTGATGAGGCTGAAAAAGATGTGTCCAGCCCATGCCAAATGACCCCAGTTGATCCAGAGGAAGCAAAAAAAAAAAAACCATTTAAGTCATTTCAAATTAAGCCCCAAATGGGTAAAAAAATTCCTTCCTGACTATAAATGGCAGTCAGATATTTCCCTTGATCATCATCCTATCTGCTTTGAAGCCAACGATCATAATTCTCAATATTGTTCTGTGCTAGATAGGTACCCATTGCTTTCTTGAAAGCAGTTACAATATCTCCAAGCACAGCATTCCAAGGCAAAGAATTCCATAACTTTATGGCCTTTACCATAAAAAAACTCTGCCTTTTTTTTATTCAAAAGTGCCTTTCCTCTAGTCTCTTAATGGAGGACCTGTTGCTCTTAGCTCAGCATTTTCAGTAAATAGTTCATTGGAGAGTATTGACCTCAAATACCTGTAAATGGTAATCATAATACCCCTTATACATCACTTCTCTAATATAAACAAACCCAGTTTGACTAGTCTTTCTTTATAACTCAGATCCTCCAATCACATTATCAGTTTTGTTGCACTACTCTGAATTTTCACAGTTAAGTAAAGTCTTTTTTAAGAACCAGTGCCCACAACTGTCCTTCAGATTCTAAATGAGGTCTTACCAAGGATGTTTATAGCAGTAGAATTATATTTGCATCCCGTGCATCCATAACCCTTTTTATGCAGGATAGAATCCTATTTGCTCTTGCAACAGCTGAGATACTCTACACACTGCTGTGTAGACTATCATCTATCAGTACTCCTAAATGTTGCTTTAATGAGGATTCCCCAAGTTGGTCTTCACATAGTTTTGAATACTGTCAGTAACCCTTCTAATACCCACTATGGAAGTCAAGCTCACAGTTCTATCATTTCCTGGTTTGGATCTTGCCCCCTTTGCCCCCAAATGGTACTACATCAGCTTTCCTCCTATCACATGATACTATACCTGATGAAAGTGAATCAATAAATATTAAATATACTGGTCTTGATATGTTATGGTAAAGTTGTTAAACATAACTTGCATTTTGTTGCTATTCATCTTCATAACAATATTGTTGCTTTCCTGCCACAGCTCTTCAATTTCTTCTTTCAGTTCTTCAGGACTACTGGCAAAGAGTTTGATGTTGTCTGCAAATGTAAGTGTCTCCATTGATCTTATGTCCTTTTTTGCCCCAATTTAATTTGTGGAAAATTTCTTCTAAACAAGCAGAAAATCGGTTTTGGGGAAATTGTGTTTCCTTGTCAGATTTCTTCTTCTATGTTAATCTGGACTTTATTATTGTTGACCTGTATTGATGATGCAGTTGCATTTTCAGATATTGATGTAAGCTCTGTCTATTCCGTGGTTGATCAGGGCATTGTTTATTGCTTGCTTTTTCACTGAGTCAAAGGCCTTTTTTTAGTAAATGAAGGCTATGTTTAATGGAAGGTTGTATTCATTATGCCACTATAACTTGTTGCACTTCCTGGATATGGTCCATTGTACTGAAACCGGTCCTGAAGCCTGCTTGTTCTTTAGGTTGTGCCACATTAAGTATTGTGTCTGTTCCTTTTGAGTACTTTGTGAAAATCTTGCAGACCACTGGCAATTGACTTATTGGTCACAAGCTTTTTAGATCTGCCTTATCACCTTTTTTTTACAGTAGAATTACTTCTGCATTTTCCACATTTCAAGCATTTTGCAGAGTAGCAGGCATTCTGAAAATAGTATTGCTAGGGCTTTGAATAAGGGTTGGCCTCCGGCTTTCAATATTTCAGTAGTAACTTCAGTAACTATCAGGTCCAGCTGCTTTGCCATTTTTCGGTGATTTGACTGCAGCTTCTGCTTCTTCTACCAAAACTTTTGGCACAGTTTCAGCTTCTGACACTGAATTCAGTTGTTGTCCTTCATCCTTATAAAGATTTGAATAAAATTCTTTCCCTTGCTTTACTATTTGTTATTGCGTTTTTGCTATTGTACCAAACTGAAGAGTTAATGCAAACATTTAGCAACGATGTGTGGCTATGTTTCATTTGCTTCCTTTAGCCCTTGTTTTTCCTCCAGTGTCCTTTTGATGAGCTCAACATTGTACTTTTGCATTTCTTCATTTATGCGCTTCCTTATGGTCTTGCACATTTCTACATATTCTACCCTGTTTCTAATATTACCATTTTGCTTCTTTTCTCATTGGTTTTTCATCATGGAACTACTTCTTTTTGATATTCAGGTTGGTTTATCTTATTTTACAGTAGGTGCAAGAGCATGGCCAGTGTCTACGATAGTCTCAATAACTTTTTCATTGTCGTTGAAATGTCTATGTCTGGAAGGTCTTGCAGCACACTGAAGAGATTCTATTATTCAATAGCTGCCTAGTGTCAATATTCACACTTGTTGACTTGATTATTTTCTCTTTCTTTCTTTCTTTCTTTCTTTCTTTCTTTCTTGCAGTCAGTTTTGATTTTTGCTCTCACTAGACAATGGTCACTTCCAATGTTAAAACTATTTAAGACTGAACAGTCAGTGAATATTGTTTTGTTATTTGCAAGTATGAGGTCAGTTTCACTTGTATTACAGTTAGGGATTGTCTATGTCCATTTTCTCTGGGCCTTTTTCTTGTGGAATGAATTCATGATGTTCTTCTGTGAATTTGATCAGTTGGCCTCTAATGTCTCTTTTTCCAGTTCCATGTGGTCCAGTTGATTTTTCACCATTTTGGACTTTGCATTGAAATCTCCTATTATGAATTTGGGGTAATTATCCTGTTTGTAAAAGCATAATAAATCATCATAAAATTCTTCAAATTCATCATCACCGTAACTACTTGTAGGAGCATAAACTTGATTGATCTGAAGAACTTAGCGACTGTTTTGTTTGATAGCACAGGAAACGCTTCTTTCAGAAATACTTTCTACTTTTACGACTAAGGGTTCTATACCATTCCCCATGGTAAAAAACAAAAACAACTGGTGACAGTGGTTTTGAAAGCACAGTCTGGTATTTTATTAACTGTGCTGGCAAACAACAACATGTATAAATGCCCAATGGGCGCAACATTTTCGTCCATTAGACATAAAAAAAATGTTGAATAGTTGAATACATGCGGTGGCATCAACACACTTTAACCCCTTAAGGACCGGGAAAATCTGAGTTTGATTTGACTTAAGGACCGGAGCAATTTTGACTTTTTTGACTATGTCTTTGTTCAACCATATTTTCTCTTTAATTCCTTTTGTGCACCCACATAAATTATATACTGTTTTTTTAAGCACAAGTAGGGCTTTCTTTTGATACCACAATTATATGAATACCTCATTGTTTAATTTGATTAAAATAGAAAAAAAGAGGAAAAAAATTGAAAAAAAACAACATTTTGCTTATATTTTCGTGTCAGGATTTGCATACAATTAGTTTATGACAAAAAAATACCCCTAAATATATTCATTTGCTTCTCCTGAATATAAGAATACCCCATATGCCTAGTATTTCAATCACTTCCTCACATTTACAAGGTAAATATTACAAGATGGATGCCATTATTTCCAACTTGTAATTTCTCAACAATTGGCATGTGAGCATCATAGCTTAGCTGACGGTGCCAGAACCAAAAATGTCCCACAAAGGTATATGTTTCTGAAAACTACACAACATAAGGTAAATAATCAGGAGAATTTTGGAGTTTTTCATGCAGCTATTTTTCCAGAAAAAAAATTCAAAATTGTGGTAATATTTTGTTTTTTTGCAGTTTTCACACTTACATTTCAATACTACTGTTGATATCAAGCACATGATAGGTGAAGATTTTTAAAAATGCATTGTTCAGCTCCTTCTTCTGAGTACGGCAATACCCCATATGCATAGGTTTCTCAAGGTTTGGGAGAGCTACGGGGCCCAAATTGGAACATGCGCGTTTCCAGTTTCACACTTTGAATTTTCACAGCTTGCATCACTGGTGCCATGTCTCATTTGGGGCTGTGTAACAATGCTCCACTCTAAGATTTCCCCCCAAAAGTATATATTTTTGGAAAGTAGATACCCCAGGCTTTCATTTTATGTATGTTTTCAATTTTTTTACGCAGCCATTTTACCACCAATCGCTCGTAAATCTTGACGTAAGTTAAAAAAACAGCGTTTTTCACACTTGCACTTCAATGTTGATGTGAATTTCAAGCACATGATAGGTGAAGATTTTTAAAAATACATTGTTTAGTGTTCAGCTCCTTCTTCTGAGTACGGCAATACCCAATATACATAGGTTTCTCAAGGTTTGGGAGAGCTACGGGGCCCAAATTGGAACATGCGCGTTTCCAGTTTCACACTTTGAATTTTCACAGCTTGCATCACTGGTGCCATGTCTAATTTGGGGCTGTGTAACAGTGCTCCACTCTAAGATTTCCCCCCAAAAGTATATATTTTTGGAAAGTAGACACCCCAGGCTTTCATTTTATGTATGTTTTCAATTTTTTTACGTAGCCATTTTACCACCAATCGCTCGTAAATCTTGACGTAAGTTAAAAAAACAGCGTTTTTCACACTTCCACTTCAATGTTGATGTGAATTTCAAGCACATGATAGGTGAAGATTTTTAAAAATGCATTGTTTAGTGTTCAGCTCCTTCTTCTGAGTACGGCAATACCCCATATGCATAGGTTTCTCAAGGTTTGGGAGAGCTACGGGGCCCAAATTGGAACATGCGCGTTTCCAGTTTCACACTTTGAATTTTCACAGCTTGCATCACTGGTGCCATGTCTCATTTGGGGCTGTGTAACAGTGCTCCACTCTAAGATTTCCCCCCAAAAGTATATATTTTTGGAAAGTAGACACCCCAGGCTTTCATTTTATGTATGTTTTCAATTTTTTTGCGCAGCCATTTTACCACCAATCGCTCGTAAATCTTGACGTAAGTTAAAAAAACAGCGTTTTTCACACTTGCACTTCAATGTTGATGTGAATTTCAAGCACATGATAGGTGAATATTTTTAAAAATGCATTGTTTAGTGTTCAGCTCTTTCTTCTGAGTACGGCAATACCCCATATGCATAGGTTTCTCAAGGTTTGGGAGAGCTACAGGGCCCAAATTGGAACATGCGCGTTTCCAGTTTCACACTTTGAATTTTCACAGCTTGCATCACTGGTGCCATGTGTCATTTGGGGCTGTGAAACAGTGCTCCACTCTAAGATTTCCCCCCAAAAGTATATATTTTTGGAAAGTAGACACCCCAGACTTTCATTTTATGTATGTTTTCAATTTTTTTACACAGCCATTTTACCACCAATCGCTCGTAAATCTTGACGTAAGTTAAAAAAACAGCGTTTTTCACACTTGCACTTCAATGTTGATGTGAATTTCAAGCACATGATAGGTGAAGATTTTTAAAAATGCATTGTTTAGTGTTCAGCTCCTTCTTCTGAGTACGGCAATACCCTATATGCATAGGTTTCTCAAGGTTTGGGAGAGCTACAGGGCCCAAATTGGAACATGCGCGTTTCCAGTTTCACACTTTGAATTTTCACAGCTTGCATCACTGGTGCCATGTGTCATTTGGGGCTGTGTAACAGTGCTCCACTCTAAGATTTCCCCCCAAAAGTATATATTTTTGGAAAGTAGACACCCCAGGCTTTCATTTTATGTATGTTTTCAATTTTTTTACGCAGCCATTTTACCACCAATCGCTCGTAAATCTTCACGTACGTTAAAAAAACAGCGTTTTTCACACTTGCACTTCAATGTTGATGTGAATTTCAAGCACATGATAGGTGAAGATTTTTAAAAATGCATTGTTTAGTGTTCAGCTCCTTCTTCTGAGTACGGCAATACCCCATATGCATAGGTTTCTCAAGGTTTGGGGGAGCTACGGGGCCCAATTTTGAACAAATATTGAATTTTCACATCTTGGTTAACTGATGCCATTACTCATTTTGGGCTATGTTCCAGTGCTGCACTTTAGAATTTCCCCCCAAAAGTGTATATTTTTGGAATGTAGACACCCCCAGCTTTCATTTTAGGTGTGTTTTCAAATTTTTTACACGGCCATTTTACCACCACTTTCTCATAAACTTGACGTAAGTAAAAAAACAGCGTTTTTCACACTTTGCCTTCAATGTTGATGTGAATTTCAAGCACAGAATAGGTGAAGATTTTATAAACTGAATTGAATAGTGTTCAGCTCCTTCTTCTGAGTACGGCAATACCCCATATGCGTAGCTTTCTCATGGTTTGGGGGAGCTACGGGGGCCAAATTGGAACATGCGCGTTTCCAGGTTCACACTTTGAATCTTCACAGCTTGCGTTACTGGTGCCATGTCTCATTTGGGGCTGTGTAACAGTGCTCTTTTTTTAAGATTTCCCCCCAAAAGTGTATATTTTTGGAAAGTAGACACCCCAGGCTCTCGTTTTAGGTGTGTTTTCCAATTTTATACACAGCCATTTTACCACCAATCCCTCGTAAACCATGACGTAAGTAAAAAAAAAAAAAAACAGCGTTTTTCACACTTAGGGTTGGCGGCAGTATACTGGGCTGCATACAAATTGGTTTGGGAAACAATTTCACCTAAAATGTCTTCCCCCAAAAACAAATCAAAAAAATGATCATGGATAAATCCTTCCACATCAATTTGAATCCCTGGGTTGCCTGTGAATTCTGAGATTTGTGGGCATAAATTGATACCCATTCATTAGGATCCGGAGTGGCAGGTGTTGGGGCATTTCTTTGGGCAGGTCTTTTGGCAGGTCTTTGGGCAGATCTTTTGGCAGGTGCTGGGGCAGTTGCCAGGGCAGCTCTTGGGGCAGCACTTGGGGCATTTCTTTGGTAGGTCTTTGGGCAGATCTTTTGGCAGGTGCTGGGGCAGTTGCCAGGGCAGCTCTTGGGGCAGCACTTGGGGCATTTCTTTGGGCAGGTATTTTGGTAGGTCTTTGGGCAGTTCTTTTGGCAGGTGCTGGGGCAGTTGCCAGAGCAGCTCTTGGGGCAGTGCGTCTTTTCTTGACAGAAGGCCCAGCGTCATCACTAGAGCTGCTCTCACTTTCTGAAAACTGCGCTATGTCAAAATCTGACGCAGTGTCTGTTGCCTCAGAGTCAGACGCCAAAAAGGCATATGCCTCTTCAACGCTGTACCTGCGCTGCATTTTGCCCACTAAAAAAACTTTTTTTTTTCTTACGCTATCCCTAAACCTAAATCTAACCCTAAAACTTACCCTAGCCTACGTATATCCTGAACCTACCTAACCCAAGTGAACTACCTATCTAAACTGCACTTATTATATATATTTTTTTTGGGGGGGGGTTTGGGGTTTTTTGGGGTTTTTTTTTTTCTTACGCTATCCCTAAACCTAAATCTAACCCTAAAACTTACCCTAACCTACGTATATCCTGAACCTACCTAACCCAATTGAACTACCTATCTAAACTGCGCTTATTATATATATTTTTTTTGGGGGGGGGGGGTTTGGGTTTTTTTTTTTTTTTTTTCCCCTAAACCTAAATCTATCCCTAAAACTTTCCCTAACACACGTCTACACTAAACCTACCCAACTACCTACCAAAATACCTAAACTATATTTAATATTAAAAAAAAAAAAAAAAAAAAAAATTTAAAAAAATTTTTAAAAATTCTTTAAAAAATCTAAAAAAAATTCAAGGGGGATGGGGGGTGTCCCACAGATCAGAAAACACTGATCTGCAGCAAATTGATCACTCCAAGAGTGATCAGATGGGGGGGCACTTATTGATCACTGCAGAACAGTGATCAAAGGGTTAATTTTCTTTATTTAAACTTTTTTTTTTATTTTTTTTTTTACAGGCACACTGGAACACCATCTCCCTCTGTCTCTCTCCACCTTAGCAGTATGCAAGGTGGAGGGAGGCAGAGAGATCTGACAGGGACAGTATTTACAAATACTGTCCCTGTCATTCAGGTTTTGCAACATGTGATTCGCTTTTGAAGCGAATCGCATGTTGCAACAATGTTTCAGCCGCTTGTTACTAAGTGTCCCGATAACGGGACACTTAGTAACAAGCGGCTTGAACTCTTCCATCGCTCCGTTCGGCCGCGATGGAAGAGTTTAACCCTTGACGTACCAGGACCGTCAAGGGTCGTTCGGTCACATTTACCCTTGACGGTCCTGGTACATCAAGGGTTTCTAAGGGGTTAAGGGACTCACTTTTTTTTGTTGAAAAAAATTGCTCCATAAAAACTAGGTCCCTAACGTGTGTTGATAACCACCAATGTGTACTGGAACAGTGGTTTTCAACACACACACACACACGCAAGTGTGGTTAGTGATCCCTACACTAAGCCCCATATCAATACATCCATGAAACTAAAAATGTGATTAAAAACAAAAGAATAATAACCCTATGAGTGCTAGTGGGGTATGTAACACATTGCAGAGCGTTGCATACACCACTGGCACTCACAGGGTTAATCCCTCTAAAGTTTACCAACATCCCCTGAAAATAAACACTTACCTGTAATCCTGATGTCCTGCAGGGTCTTCAGCACACTGGTCAGCTACTGTCCATCTTC